>CM062293.1:198514363-199132303 GCA_031216915.1 Pictodentalium vernedei
TTGGGAGATGAATTCGGCTGAAATGGATTTCATAATTCAAAATAAGAAGCTAACTGTTTCCAATAATAATAATGCAATGTCAACTCATCAGACCATGTGACAATATTGCAGGCATGCAATAAACTGCCCGCCTAAATTTTTTTTAGGGGGTGCAGTAGGCGTGCTGCATGCCTAAAGAATGTGAGGCCAGAGCCTGCGGTCGGGTGTGCTATAATAACGTAGCGGAGGAAGCCATGACTGAAGCCGACCCCGGCTGCAAACTAGATGGAACATCCTGAGCGGCGGGTGGATGTATGCTCCGGCTCATGCAAGTTTCTCATAAGAACATTTGGCCCAAAACATTGTTAGGTTAGAGAGACCTCTCCCGCTTGCGATCACATCGGACCTAGTCGAGCCTCCCAACAAGAAAACTTGATTACGGCTTGTGAAACATAGCAGAGGAAGCCGTGACTGAGGCCGACCCCGGCTGCAAACTAGGAGGAGCGTCCCGAGCGGCGGGCGGATGAATGCTCTGGCTCGTGCAAGTTTCTCATAACAACATTTGGCCCCAAATGTTGTTAGGTTAGAGAGGGGCCTCTCCCGCTCGTGGTCTATTAGACCTCGCTGAGTCTCCCAACAAGAAACTTGCTGACTTCCTCCCTATATCCTCCCTATTTCCGTCACTGGTGGGTGAGCTTTTATTTTTAAGTGCTCGCTCTACCCACATCTACACTTCCTTTGACCGCAACAGACTTACCTGGTGTCACGGCTCCCATGGATGGAGTAACCGCTTCACTGGTTGAGCTAGCTGCTTGCATGAGATTAAGAACACTAACTAGAGGCCTTATCCCTTGCTTATCATGAACACTGCAGCTAGCTTCATTTGCTCAACGGTGGGCGATGAAAGTAGCGCACTTTGGATGGGTGTCACAATATCATCACCATATTCATGTTCCTCTGAAATAGAAATTGAAAAAATGAATTAAAATGCGGTTCGAGATCCAGTCCATGAACCTCACCACCAACAAAGTACCGTGACACCTGTCCCCAATGTCAATCATCCCAGAGTATACAAGTAGAAGAATCTGCAGGAGTGCACCGACTAAAGTCTATATCACTCCTGCAAACTCCACAACAAAATATATAATTAAGATACATGAATAATAGCAATCAAAATTTAATTCAAAATATTTTTTGAAAAAATGCCCAAGTTCCCAAAGGGAACATTATGAGCCCAAGGACATCATAATACAGCCTAAGTGTGGACAAAATCAAATTTTTTTTAGCTACACTACCGGAATAATAATCAATGTATCCTACAGTAATTCTACAGTAATATAAAATAAAATACTACATATAAATGAGGACGTTGTCAATGTAAACAACGTCAATAAAAAAAAACAGAAACAAGACAACAGGCACACAAAAAGGCCCAAAGTCAGTAACCAATTTAAATGCTACCAGATGCAAAGCTAGATCTTCATACAAAGAAAAAACGATACATCGAATAGAAGATGCAAGACTAAACAACCTAACACCCCTAGGGTGAAGATGTAACCATGGGGATAAACAGAATAAATATTCTGTAATACACGTTAAACTCCCAAGAAATTTAATAAAAAATTTCAATAAAAAATTGTCAAAAGGCTTAGGAGTTTACCAGGAAGGGTTCGTGGAAGGATAGGGAAGAAATACTTAACAAACAGTGGATTAATCATTAGCAAAAATGATGACGTCCGGCATATGCCCCCAAATTGGGAAACATGAAAGAATTTTATAATTATTATAAAGTTAAAGCCCTGAATGTATAAAACCACCATTGTACACTTCCATCATCCAATAACAGCCTTGGATCCACCAATTTTTGAATTGATTTGTGTCTGGCATCCTCAAAAAAGGAGATTTTAAAGCACAGGTGTCAGAACATTGTTACTGACTTAGGGCCAAACAAAGAATGATGTTTGCACCAATTCCAGTCACTTCCTGACGGCTGCGCATGTGCGGAGAGTAAAAGTATGGAGGACCAGATAGGACTTTTAATTTTCGGTTTTGCAAGCAAATTTGGGGGATTGTGGGGTTCAAAATTTGTGTTTGGCCCTTGAAAACTTTGAGTTTGCACCAGCTAGTCTGGGCCATTGGTTTATAGTATAAAAATATAACTCAGTTTTGGGTAAAAACTCCCATTAAATTCCTGAAAGATACAATGGTCTTCAGTAATCCAAGTTTACAATATCAATGACCTGGATAGAACCACAGAACCAAAACTCACCTTAACACAAACTTTTACAACCTGCAATTGACTACCTCCAAAAAAAAATAAATACATATTAATTGTAAATTTATATATATAGTTGTGTTAATGTCTTAAGATGCCCTTCGCACAAAAAAAAATTAACAGTAGTTAACGCACCACAATCGTGCATAAAAACTTACCTAAACATTAATTCTTACAACTAAAAAATAAGTAAGTTTTGGGTAAAAATCCCATCAAATTCTTAAAGATACATAAAATGAGGGTTAAATAGTACTGCAATGGTCTTCAGTAAACCAAGTCTACAATATCAATCACCCTAAAAAGACACACAGAAACAAAATTCTGTTTAACACTAAACTTACACAAATCAAAATTGACCAAAGTCGGAGAAAAACAAGAAAATTTTGACTGAAAAAAAAAAAAATTCAGTTAAATTTTCATATATATTAGTGTCAATACCAAAAGATGTTATTCAAATAAAAATACTTGGTAATGAGAAGTCCATGCCCCATAGTCTGCAAAAAGGGTGACCTAAATGTCTTACAACCAGACATTGACAAAATTTTGTCTGAAAATTTTAGGCAAAACTGGGGACAGAAAGTAACAGCATTAGGGTTGGATACTGTTGTGATAGACCTGTACAACATACACATGCAATATAAAAAAAATAGGCCGATGAAATCGTCAGATGTGTACCCATCTGCGCAACTAGTAGAAAGCTGTATGACGGAGGACCACCACGGATGCCGACATTATGTACACCATACATGGTATGGGTACATATAGAAATGGATTGGAGGAGTGTCTAATTTGATGGATAAAGGGTTAACATCTCCGGATCAAATTATCAGATTTACATAAAAAAAAACGATACACCACAGCACATCAGTAACCTGAATAAATATATAAAGTAACATGACAATCGGATTGATATTTTTTGAGTTATCTCATGCCAAAGGGATTGGAGGAATTTTCAATTTGAAGGATAAAGGGTTAATATCTCAGGATCAAATTATCAGATTTACACCAACAACTATACAGCTTGGCACATCAGTAACCTGAACACAAATATAAAGTAACTTGACAATCCAAGCAATATTTTTTAAGTTATCGAATGCCAAAGGGATTGGAGGAATTTTCAATTTGAAGGATAAAGGGTTAATATCTCAGGATCAAAATAACAGATTTACACCAAAAACTATACAGCTCGGTACATCAGTAACCTGAACACAAATTTAAAGTAACTTGACAATCCAAGAAATATTTTTCAAGTTATCGAATGCCAAAGGGATTGGAGGAATTTTCAATTTGAAGGATAAAGGGTTAATATCTCAGGATTAAATTATCAGATTTACACCAAAAACTATACAGCTCGGCACATCAGTAACCTGAACATAAATGTAAAGTAACTTGACAATCCAAGCAATATTTTTCAAGTTATCGAATGCCAAAGAGATTGGAGGAATTTTCAATTTGAAGGATAAAGGATTAATATCTTAGGATTAAATTATCAGATTTACACCAAAAACTATACAGCTCGGCACATCAGTAACCTGAACACAAATATCAAGTAACTTGACAATCCAAGCAATATTTTTCAAGTTATCGAATGCCAAAGGGATTGGAGGAATTTTCAATTTGAAGGATAAAGGGTTAATATCTCGGTATCAAATCATCAGATTTACACCAAAAACTATACAGCTTGGCAAATCAGTAACCTGAACACAAATATAAAGTAACTAGACAATCCAAGCAATATTTTTCAAGTTATCGAATGCCAAAGGGATTGGAGGAATTTTCAATTTGAAGGATAAAGGGTTAATATCTCGGTATCAAATCATCAGATTTACACCAAAAACTATACAGCTCGGCAAATCAGTAACCTGAACACAAATATAAAGTAACTAGACAATCCAAGCAATATTTTTCAAGTTATCGAATGCCAAAGGGATTGGAGGAATTTTCAATTTGAAGGATAAAGGGTTAATATCTCGGTATCAAATCATCAGATTTACCCCAAAAACTATACAGCTTGGCAAATCAGTAACCTGAACACAAATATAAAGTAACTAGACAATCCAAGCAATATTTTTCAAGTTATCGAATGCCAAAGGGATTGGAGGAATTTTCAATTTGAAGGATAAAGGGTTAATATCTCGGTATCAAATCATCAGATTTACACCAAAAACTATACAGCTCGGCAAATCAGTAACCTGAACACAAATATAAAGTAACTAGACAATCCAAGCAATATTTTTCAAGTTATCGAATGCCAAAGGGATTGGAGGAATTTTCAATTTGAAGGATAAAGGGTTAATATCTCAGGATCTAATTATCAGATTTACTCCAAAAACTATACAGCTTGGCACATCAGTAACCTGAACACAAATATAAAGTAACTTGACAATCCAAGCAATATTTTTCAAGTTATCGAATGCCAAAGGGATTGGAGGAATTTTCAATTTGAAGGATAAAGGGTTAATATCTCAGGATCAAAATAACAGATTTACACCAAAAACTATACAGCTTGGTACATCAGTAACCTGAACACAAATATAAAGTAACTTGACAATCCAAGAAATATTTTTCAAGTTATCGAATGCCAAAGGGATTGGAGGAATTTTCAATTTGAAGGATAAAGGGTTAATATCTCAGGATTAAATTATCAGATTTACACCAAAAACTATACAGCTCGGCACATCAGTAACCTGAACATGAATATAAAGTAACTTGACAATCCAAGCAATATTTTTCAAGTTATCGAATGCCAAAGAGATTGGAGGAATTTTCAATTTGAAGGATAAAGGATTAATATCTTAGGATTAAATTATCAGATTTACACCAAAAACTATACAGCTCGGCACATCAGTAACCTGAACACAAATATAAAGTAACTTGACAATCCAAGCAATATTTTTCAAGTTATCGAATGCCAGAGGGATTGGAGGAATTTTCAATTTGAAGGATAAAGGGTTATTATCTCGGTATCAAATCATCAGATTTACACCAAAAACTATACAGCTCCGCAAATCAGTAACCTGAACACAAATATAAAGTAACTAGACAATCCAAGCAATATTTTTCAAGTTATCGAATGCCAAAGGGATTGGAGGAATTTTCAATTTGAAGGATAAAGGGTTAATATCTCAGGATCTAATTATCAGATTTACACCAAAAACTATACAGCTTGGCACATCAGTAACCTGAACACAAATATAAAGTAACTTGACAATCCAAGCAATATTTTTCAAGTTATCGAATGCCAAAGGGATTGGTGGAATTTTCAATTTGAAGGATAAAGGGTTAATATCACAGGATCAAAATAACAGATTTACACCAAAAACTATACAGCTCGGTACATCAGTAACCTGAACACAAATATAAAGTAACTTGACAATCCAAGAAATATTTTTCAAGTTATCGAATGCCAAAGGGATTGGAGGAATTTTCAATTTGAAGGATAAAGGGTTAATATCTCAGGATTAAATTATCAGATTTACACCAAAAACTATACAGCTCGGCACATCAGTAACCTGAACATAAATATAAAGTAACTTGACAATCCAAGCAATATTTTTCAAGTTATCGAATGCCAAAGAGATTGGAGGAATTTTCAATTTGAAGGATAAAGGATTAATATCTTAGGATTAAATTATCAGATTTACACCAAAAACTATACAGCTCGGCACATCAGTAACCTGAACACAAATATAAAGTAACTTGACAATCCAAGCAATATTTTTCAAGTTATCGAATGCCAAAGGGATTGGAGGAATTTTCAATTTGAAGGATAAAGGGTTAATATCTCGGTATCAAATCATCAGATTTACACCAAAAACTATACAGCTCGGCAAATCAGTAACCTGAACACAAATATAAAGTAACTAGACAATCCAAGCAATATTTTTCAAGTTACCGAATGCCAAAGGGATTGGAGGAATTTTCAATTTGAAGGATAAAGGGTTAATATCTCAGGATCTAATTATCAGATTTACACCAAAAACTATACAGCTCGGCAAATCAGTAACCTGAACACAAATATAAAGTAACTAGACAATCCAAGCAATATTTTTCAAGTTATCGAATGCCAAAGGGATTGGAGGAATTTTCAATTTGAAGGATAAAGGGTTAATATCTCAGGATCTAATTATCAGATTTACACCAAAAACTATACAGCTTAGCACATCAGTAACCTGAACACAAATATAAAGTAACTTGACAATCCAAGCAATATTTTTCAAGTTATCGAATGACAAAGAAATGGATATGGAAGCCGGACGGACAGACAGACGGATGGACAGCCGGACAGACAGACGGATGGACAAAGGATGGACGAACGACGGATGGCCACCCTGGATGCCGGCATTATGTGTACCATACACACATAAAAAGACATGAGCCCAGTGGACTTTGGGGAAATGATAAATTTTAAGTAATTTGTATATTTTTTCTACTTACCAGCTGGTGCTAACTCAATTTAATTCAGGGCCAAACACAAATTTTGCCCCTCCCCCCACCCCAATCCCCAAAATTTGCATACAAAACCGAAAAAATCAAGTCCTATCTGGTCCTCCATACATTTGTTATCTGCGCATGTGCAGTATCCAGGAAGGTACCCAAATTGGCACCAACCATCATTCTTTCTACAGTGCCTGCTAAATGTTATAATCAGCGGGGAGGTGCCCACTCATGGGAGGACCATCCCCATGATGCATGGCCATTGGTAAGAATAAAAAATATACAAATTTCTTAAAATTTATCATATTTTTATACCACAACCAATGGCCCAGACTAGCTGAATCGTAAAAAGGCTGGAGGACCTAGGACTTGAAGGAAAATCCAATCTCTCAATTACTGCGATAAAGGATAGCTCCTACAGGAGAAGACATAGGAATTACATATGTCCATCTCTTTTATAAGAAAAGAGAATGGCATAACACCAACAATGTAATTGAGAATTACATAATTTCTCTATTTTATGTCAGCATAACCCGTTACGCTAATTCGGTGAAGGAAACCAATATATAAAGCTAAACCAGAGAATGAGACGCTTTATACTCATTTAAAAAGTGTCCGAGGATTGTATGTTAACACATGTATGACACATAACATATACAAATGCTTCACAGTGAGCTACGCTTTAAAAACAGTACATAAATGAGACATAGTTATTGCTTCACACCGTGCTACACATTAAAACCACCCAGCACTGACGCTGGACTCCTGTCTCTGGAGGAGGTATTCCCTTGCGTTTCACTATAAAGCCAGGTAACATAAGGGAAAAACTATCCTCCCCCTTCCCATTGTTCTATGGATAAATTCCTCAGAACGAAGAGGGCAACAGAAAGAGGACCCAAATTTCTAAGGTCACTGGAGATGGACTCTAAATTTCTAAGGTAAAACTTGGTAAATGAAGAGTGCTGTGTACAGTATGCAGCCTTCATAAGACCAGTAATGGCTGTACTGTTAGAATAAGCCCAAGAAGTGGACAGTGCTCTAACCTCGTGCACTGAAATCTTGTTGACAGAACGTTGATCCGAAGTACTTTCATAGGCAATATGTATTGCCAACTGAATCCATCTAGCAATAAAATGAACAGATATATCTTTTTCGTTAGGAATCAGAGAAAGAAAGAATCTTTTTCTTCTCTTTCTAATAAAATCTTATCAACGTTTATAAATGCGCATTGCTCTAACTGGACACAGCAAAGGTCTACGGTTATCCGAGGATGGTAAAGCCTTAATTACAATAGGCTCCAGCCTCTTATTCGGAATCTGATTCTTAGCCAAGAATCCCAATTCCATAGTGAGGGTAACAGTATTACCCACACTACGGTAATGGGAATCATCAACAGATAATGCATGAAGTTCACTCACTCTTCTGGCAGATGCAAAGGCAAAGAGAAAAGCCATTTTATAGGTCATGAATTTGAACTCTACATTGTCTAACAGCTCAAAAGGAGCTTCTTGAAGCTTCAACAGAACCCAAGCGAAATTCCATTTAGAAATTAATCTGAGCGTTCTAGATTTATTAATAGAGAAATTTCTAACTAGCTTGGATAAAGAAGTATCTGATCCAATAGCCAAGTTATCATGATGAACGTAAGTGTCTGATAAAATATACATATAGCCCTTAATAGTGACGGGCTGCAGTTTGAGATAGGGCTGGGCGATATTTCGATATACCGGTAAATACCGGTATTCAAATCGGTACCGGTTAAATATCGTCTATTTTTTGGCAATACCGGTATATCGTCTGTAACGATATTGGTTTGGGCCACATGATAATAAAATTTCAACATGTGTTTTTTTCGTGAAATCGCACAGAAAGTTGCTTTGAAAATACAGGAAGTTTATCTTTCCTCATTTTGTGAACAAATGATAAACAGCGAGAGATGACGAGAGTAACGTTCTATCTCGCTTATCGTCACCGATACGCAAGCATTCATGGAGAAATGAAATAAAAATTTAATACTTGTTGGCTAAATTTGTTTGATTGTTTTTAATTAGTGAATAATTAAAGTAGCATACATCAGACAAATAGTTTGTTGTTACACAGAAAACACACCCAACTGTCACACTGTAAAAACACAATCACCTGCTGTTGGTCGCATTTGTTTGAACTGTAATCAGCAAGCCATACTTATCGCTAGAAAAACAGTACAACTACTCTCTTTTAGCCATTATAGTTAGCCGCTTGTTTGCGGCTTGATGAAAACGGCACAAAAGTTAACCGAACAATTATGTCTTTCCCTATTTTACAATTTTGTCATAACATCGGCCCAACAGAAGAAAAACTAAAAAGAAATTTTGTGCGTCCCATAAAACAAACAATTTCGCACTGCAGGGTATATATGTCTCGAAATTTTATAGGAAAATCAGTTAATCACTAGTTATCAGAATGGATCTCATAACAAAATCAAAAGCTACTTCAATAATATGGACCTATTTTGGCTTTGAACCGGATGAGAACAGAAAGCCCAAAGATGAGACAAAGCCCATCTGCAAAACTTGCCAGAAGGTTGTCACTTCTCACGGAGGAAATACAACCAATTTATTTGCCCACTTGAGAGCAAACCACCCTATTCTGTATAGTCAAGTGGCAACACAGAAAAAGAGAAAGAGAGAGTCTGAACCTGCAGACGAACCAAAGAAATCAACTAGAACGCAGCCAACAATTTCATCTACTTTTGCCAGCCTGTCAAGTTACGATAGACACTCAAAGAGGTGGGACCAGTTAACTGACTCTGTTACAAAATACCTTGCCGGAAACATGGTGCCGATATATACGGTGGAGCAGCCTTTTTTCAAACAAATGCTCAAATCTTTTGACAAACAGTATGAGCTTCCGGGGAGAAAGTACTTTTCTCAAACAGCTATCCCTGCTCTGTACAACGATCTGCGTGAACGTGTTCAGCGTGAAGTTTTTGATACAGAGTTCTATTCCTTAACAACTGATCTGTGGTCGTTAATCGGCATGGTTCCATATTTAAGACTAACAGTTCACTTTATAGACAGTGATTGGAAACTACGTTCCCGTGTTATGGAAACATTATATTTTCCCGAGAACCAATATTTCCTGTGTGCTCAGTGAAACTTTAGATTCATGGAAACTCAACAGTGAAAAGTTAGTCTGTTTAACAACGGATAATGGGTCCAATATTTTATTGGCTGTTAAAATGTTAAACTGGGGTCACTTGTCCTGTTTTGGCCATAATTTGAATCTGGCAGTTACAAATTCATTTAAAAGTGACAACCGTGTTAGTCGAATGCTTGGTGTTTGCAGATCTATCGTTTCGACATTTTCAAGTACCGGGTAGTTGGGTTCACAGGCGTAATTTAGGAGTGTTTCAGGATGAGTTGGATTTACCCAAACATTCGTTAGTTACTGACTGTCCCACAAGGTGGGGATCAAAATTCGACATGGTGAACCGGGTATTAGAACAGGAGGCTATAAGAAAGGAGCTAAGTGCACATAGAAAAACTTCCCATCTTGTGCCAACTTGGCAAGACAGTCAAGTCATGGAAGCTGTCTGTGACGCTCTCAATCCCGTCAGTGATTTCACAGATATACTGTCTGCTGAAAATTATGTAAGCATATCAGCTGTTAAACCATTATTGTCATTACTAGAAACAGATGTATTAGACACTAAAAATGACTCACATGCTCTAACAAGTGACATAAAAAACCGTATTAAGTCATATATGAGTAAGAAATATTGTGATGAAAAAACTGTTCATATAATTTCAATTGCATCATTTCTAGACCCACGGTTTAAGAACACTTATTTGTCACATGAGCAGTACGAGTGTGTGAAAGACAAAATCGCAAGTGACAAATCTATGCATGCTTCAGACAATGGTGCAATTAATAAGACAGACAATGTTGAGGAACCAGCTACAAAGAAAAAAAAGACAATAGGTAGCCTATTCAAAAGCAAATTACCTCAACAGAGTGAGAAATTGTATTGTGTTGATAAGGAGATTTCATTGTATCTTGGGGCTGATGCTCCCGACAGTGACACTAATCCCCTAGACTGGTGGCGGATGAACGCGTCTAGGTATCCAACTCTGGCCAAATTTGCTAAAAAGTATCTCTGTGTTTGCGCTACTAGCGTTCCCTCAGAGAGACTTTTTAGCAAATCTGGACAGATAGTAGAACCTAAACGTTCGTGTCTGAAGCCAGAGAAAGTCAACATGCTATCTTTCTTAGCTGCAAATTTGTAAGCCTTTTCAGTTGATAAATAGAAATGTCCTATATAAAGTGCTATCCTCCCCCCCCCCCCCCCAAATTACATTTTGATTAACAGTTCGCTAAAGGGTTTTAACACACAGAAGGTTGTCAAAGGTTTAACTATTTATATTTTGATGTGCGGAGCTATGTACATAAAAATATAAATTGTTGAACCTTTGACTATTCGAGAAAAATTAAGTGGGGGGGGGGGGGGGAGGGGTAGGTTAAGCCTGCCACCTGTTAATCTAAATTTTGAACCAAATCTTGTTCATTTATTTAAGTGACTGGCCTCCACTGAAGGTATTACATTTTGATTAACAGTTAGCTAAAGGGTTTTAACACACAGAAGGTTGTCAAAGGTTCAACTATTTATATTTTGATGTACAGACTACGGAGCTCTGACTGAGCTATGTACATAAAAATATAAATTGTTGAACCTTTGACTGCTCAAGAAAAATTAAGTGAGAGGGGTGGTGGTGGTGGGGGAGGGGGGTATGGCGGTAGGCTAGGCCTGCCACCTGTAAATCAAAGTTTTGAAGCAAATCTTGTTCATTTAATTAACTGGCCTCCACTGAAAAGGTATTACATTTTGATTGACAGTTCACTAAAGGGTTTTATATATAATGATAAACTGAGTTTTTGTTACGGGTACGTTTTTATTATTTTTTAACTTTATATACATTGTATTACATTCATGTTGAAATTTTCATCTTGAAAACATACTACATTATACAGAGAACGAAGTTTCAGAGAATAAAAAATATATATATTTTACAAAGGTGTTGTTGTGTTTCAAAAAATTCCCTTTGAAAATCAGTCCACATAACGGCTCTTACAGGCTGAATTTAGATAAGTTATACAGCGCCTTTTGTTCAATATACGCTCATATATCTTATAAATCTGCCGGCATCTTTACCTCCCAACGTTTCATCAAGATTGCCAACAAGTTATTTCCCTTAACATCCGAACCACAGATCTATATTTGGAATTTATAAACAACAAAAGTCAGCCATTTTTCGTTCGTTCATTGCAAAGTTCCGAGTCGTTGATCCACCTATATTTTCAAAACTTGATCGACTGTCGATCTAGTTTTGAAAATATAGGTGGATTCGAAAAATAAACGAAAACAACGTAACACTCTTCGAAATTAATTATGAAGTTATGAAATCAACACGAAGATAGAGTTATTAAAAATGTTTTGTGGTTATTTATTTGTCCAAACTGACATCAAATGAAATCAAATGCTGTCGCTTCACGGCCGGTACTCCCCCGGTAGCACATCCCCATTGTTAGTTGACAATGCAAAATATCTGACTACTTTTCCCTTTCACACACTGCTGCACGATATACCTGTATATCGCGATATTTTTTTTGATATCGTTACCGGTATTCAGATTCCCATATCGCCCAGCCCTAGTTTGAGATCGTCAAACAGGTAGACCAGGAAATTGGCAATCTGTGGAATGGATGGATCATAGATGTCTGCAGACTGGTCCATCCACCAACGGAAGAAAACCCTCCACTTCACTGCATAATTCAATGAAGAGGAGGTCCTCCTACAGTTAGAAATTGCATCAACTGCTCGTCCTGTAAAATGTTTTTCATGCAAGAAGGACTGCACAACGGAAATACATGAAGGTTGAGACCTTCCGGGTTTTGATGCAGTGCACGTGACTTCACCTGACATGGAAGATCCTTTTGAGGAGGAAGCTTCCGGGGAATGTCCCATAACAGACACCTGAAAAGACTGATCCAAGGGTTTCTGTGACGACAGAGGTGCTACTAGTAGGATTTTTCAGTGAGACTGTTTGATCATTAACAGAATCTGCTGAATCAACGGAGCAGGAGGATATGCATATCCTATCATTCCGTCCCATGAGATCGATAGAGCGTCTACTGCGTACGCTCGATGATCTGGACATGACGACACGAACGTCAGTAACTGATTGTTTAAGTGTGTCACGAAAAGATTTATCATGGGACAATCACACTGGTAGAAGATCTGACTGAATATTCGCTTGTTGAGAGTCCACTACGATGGTAACAGGCGACCTTTCCAAGAGAGAGAGTCTGCTAATACATTCAGACGACCCGGTATATGAGATGAACATGATGATTCAGAATGAATAGGAGTATCTTCTCTGTTAATTCACATTACGGAATCAAATGAGTGCCACCTTGGTTCCTGAGGTAAGCTACTACTGTCGAGTTGTCCAACAGACTTTGAACATGGACGATCGCTATTTAGCGAATCCAATGTTGTAGTGCTAGCCAGATGGACATCATCTCCTTGATGTTTATGTGCTTCTCTAGGAACCGCGAGTCCCAAAGACCCTGACACTTCAAGTCTTGGGGGATTTAGGTAAGCACCTCAGCCCGTCTGACTCGCATCTGTCATAATCGTGAAAGCCGGATCCGGCAGTTGAAGTGGAACTCCCTGAGTCAACCACTGGAGATCCACTCAAAACTGAACCTTTTGTTTTACTAGATCCGTTAAAACAATACTGGTTTCAAGCGAATGCTTCTTCACACTCACAGTTCTGAGTAAAGAATATCTGGATGGGACGCGTGCGCAGGTGGCCCATCGGAATAAGAACCACAGTCGATCCACACATCCCCATCAGTCGCATAAACTCCCTCGCCGACTGCAACAACTGACTAATTTCGCTCTGGGTAATGGCAGACAAACCAGATTGTTGTGAGTCTCGAAGCTCATTCTCAAGTGAGGAACGACTTGGATGGAGCAAGATCCGACTTTTTCTTGTTTACTATGAAACTGAGACTTCGAAACAACTGAAGCAGACTCAGAACATCGTTCTGAAGAATAAATAATTAAGCACATTGCTCTGAACTGATAAACCTCTCCTTGCACGGCAAAACACAGGTACTTTCTGAATGCCGGATGTACCAGGACATGAAAGTAGGCGTCCTTTAGATCTATGCTTGGTCTTACCGACCGAATGGTTTCCATATAGAACTTTGAAGCTACGATCAACTTGTTTATCCAGCTCAAGTCTATTACCGGTCGGAACAAGCTGTCTGGCTTCGGTACAAGGAACAGGTGACTGTAAAAACTTGGAGAAATTTGATTCTCAACGACCTATATTGTTTCCTTTAATAAGAGAGCCTGTACCTCTGCTAAGAGAGGCTCTCTTTTGAAAGGATCCATCGGAAGATTTGTCCAATGCGGACATCTTGTAATTGGGAGTTTTGCTCGGAATGATAGCCGTAGGCCTTCCGAGATGACACTTCTCACCCACTGATCTTCCATGACTTCTATCCCGTTTCTTGCAAAGTTTGATAACCTTCTGCCAACTGGCAAGCAACAGAGGTCTTGTCCATCACCTGTACAACTTACAAGGCTTACAGGAGGAGAAACTATATCCTGCCCGTGAAGAACCTCGTCCCGTCATGTTAGGGGCGTCTGACCTACAGTCTTCATCACTATACTGATGACCTCCGGAGTAAGAATAAGAGGGTTTCTTGTACCCTCGTGAGGAGTTCTCTTTAGTTGATTTTGAAGTGGAATGGCCTCGCCTGCCCCAATGTGCTGAAGTGTGTTGTTGAGACACCGACTTCAGTAGCTGTCCGCTGGAAGCTTTCTTTATAGCTTGTTCATAGACTAATGAAAGTTTGTCGTCAAATAGAGTATGTCCGGAGACCGGAGCAACTCAGAGCTTTTCACCTTGTCATCTGTAAGTGATGATGACACAAGGGCAGCATCACGTATGGTCAACTCCAAATTTGCCACTGTCAGGGCAGAGTTGTACTTGACAAACATGACGGCCCTGGAAAAAACTCTAAGTGAGGAACAACCGTCCTCAAATTCTTTCCCATTAAGACGTTGTGCCATAGCTCTGGTAAGGTGATCTGCGTCCAGATTCGTTCTATTTGATGAAATAGAACATTCCATCACGTCCTGCTCATCTAAATGCAGAGGAGCTCTCTGGACATCTTCTCCAACCATTTTAAATGAACATGGTCCAAGAAACGGTATATTAATTGAAGATGTCCATAAGAAACCAACTTCCCTCTTAGCACTAGAGAGGTTGAATATGGCATCGTTAACATGGCCAAAGGCCTCCGAACCTGTCAAGACTGTTTTGGGAAGGACAGAACATCCTCTTTCCTCCGCCTGAAATCTGCATGCAGAGACCACAGCGGTTTCTCTCTAGTAGTCGCAGCTTGCTGATCAGGTGGAACAAAGTCAGGATAGTACTGATAATAAAATTCATCGCTACCATATGCTGTTCCGAAAGGGAAGGGTAATCCTCTTCTTTGTCCCTTTCACCATCCGACTGATTCAGCTGTGACGTTCGGTCCATTGCATCTGAGTGTGCAGATGACTGGACCGTCCCAGCACTGTCTGACAGTCCACCACCAGAGTCTGCGGAAGGCTGCTCTTACACTTGCTGGGATGCTGCAATTAGCTGTGCAATCTGCGACAGCAAGTCCATTACTGAGGCTTGAGGAGCAGCGGTCTTCTGTTTTTTCGCTGCTTGCTGCTCCTGGGACAAAGATCCGGTGATAGATCTTTTCTCTGCACGTCCCAATGAATGAAGCCTCGAATCGCTAGCTATCGGATGGTCCGACTTCACGGGCGAAGGATGGCTCCGTCTTCGCACCTGGTTGAATATCCGAAATCAGGTAGCTAGCATGCGGTCATGCTTTTCTAACGTAGCAGAGGAAGCCTTGACTGTAGCCGACCCTGGCTGCAGTCTAGACGGAACGTCCCGAGCAGTGGATGTGGACATATGCTCTGGCTCATGCAAGTTTCTCAAAACAACATTTGGCCCCCAAATGTTGTTGGGTTAGAGAAGGTTCTCCTCTCGCATCTATCAGACTTCGACGGGCTTCCTGAAGAGAAACTTGCTGACTTCCTCCCTATTTCCATCAGCGCTGGGTGAGCTTTAGATTTTGAGGTGCTTGCTCTACTCAAATTTACACTTCCTTCGACCGCAACAGACTTACCCGGTGTCAAGGCTCCCACGAACGGAGTAACCGCTTCACCGGTCAAGCTAGCAGCTTGCAAGGGATTAAGAACACTAACTAGAGGCCTTATCCCTTGCTTAATATTCATGAGCACCTTTGCAGCTAGCTCTATATGCTCATCAGAGCATGATGATGGTAGCACACTTTGGATGGGTGTCACAATACCATCACCATGTTCTTGTTCCTCTGAAAAAAAAAAAACTGAAAAACTCAAATTATCTTGCGGTGAGAGCTCCGGCATAGGAACCTCACTGCCAACGACGTACCGTGACACCTCCAATGTCTGTCATTCCAATGTACACATGAAGGACAAGAATCTGTAGGCATGCATCGACTACAGGCAAGGCAACAAGCATGTAAATCCGAGGAAGACTTCCTCGCCTTGCATTTTGAGCAATAAGCTTTCATAATTACAATCAAAATACAAAGTGGATAGCACTCCTACAAACTCCACAATAAAATATATGATAAAGATACATGAATAACAGAAATCAAAATTAAATTTGGAAAAATGATAGAAACATTTTCAAAATTTTTTTGAGAAAATGCCTAGGTTCCCCAAGGGAACATCATTAGTCCAAGGGCATCCCGATAGAGCCTAAGTGTGGACAAAATCAAAATTTTTTGAGCTACAGTACCGGAATCATAATCAATGTATTCTACAGTAATACTACAGTAATATAATATTAAATACTACATCTATTTGAGGACATTGCCAATGTAAACAACGTCAAAGGAAAAAAACAGAAACAAGACATCAGGCACACAAAAGTAACCAATTTAAAGGCTACCAGATGCAAAGCTAGATCTTCATAAGAAGAAAAAACGATACGTTGGATAGAAGATGCAAAGCCAAAACAACCTTAACACCCCTAGGGTGAGGACGTAAACATGGGGATAAACAGAATAAACATTCTGTAATACACGTTAAACTCCCATGAAATTTAATAGAAAATTTCAATAAAAAATAGCCAAAAAGGTTAGGAGTTTAACAGGAGGGTTTCAAGGAAGGATAGGGAAGGAACACTTGACAAACATTGGATTAATCATCAGCAAGAATGATGACGTCAGGTGTATGTCCCAATGAAAGTGTAGAGACACTATAGCTCAACTTGTTTACGATATGTACATGTATAGTATGTGACACAGCAATGACAAACATCTAGGTAATGCTCTGATAACAAAGGTACATGTAAAGTATTGTAACGGTCTGTACATAAATTCTGACAGTAGCCTGTAACAAATATATAGGTAAAGTATTTTAAAAGTGGGGTGACAGTGAGATGCTAAACTAGAAAAGAAATCTTTTGAGTCCCAGAGTGGGTCTGACTGACCCAAAAATATTTGTTCTCATGGCACAGTGATAACAAAGGCACTCCAAAACACTTGTTCCTGTCACAAGGTGATAACAAAGGTAACCCAAGAAGTTTCGTGAAGATCAGTTCATAAATACAGACTCGTATTGATATGTGCACTTACTGTGTATAAGTAGCACTGAACAAATCAAAGTTCATCTAATTTGCATAATTTTGCACGAGAAAAAAAACCGTATTATATGTGATGTATTCCATGTTAATAAACATTCCTACAAAAATTTATTCAAATCAGAACTTTCATACAGGAGTTCTGTAGAAAAAACTGATTGCACTAATTTTGGTACAAAAAGGCTGCTGGTGGCCATCTTGAATTTTGGACCGCATCCAAAAACACTTGTTCTCGTCCCATGGTGATAAGAAAGGTACCCAAGAAGTTTCGTACAGATCGGTTCATAAATATGACCTCTAGCCTGAGCGGTATTGAAGTTGTGTACAAAAAACTGCTTAGACCTATTTTCGGTACAAATGCCCACTGGCAGCCATCTTGAATTTTGGACCACACCCAGCAACACTTGTTCTCATCCCAAGGTGATAACAAAGGTACCCAAGAAGTTTTGTGAAGATCGGTTCATAAATACCGCCTCTAGCCCGAGCCGTATTGACACATGCACTTACTGTGTATAAGTAGCACTGAATAAATCAAAGTTCATCTAATTTGCATAATTTCTGCTCAAGAAAAAAAACCTGTATTGTATTCCATGTTACTAAACATTCATACAGAAATTTATCCAAATCAGATCTTTCATACAGAAGTTCTGTACAAAAACTGATTGCACTAATTTTGGTACAAAATGGCTGCTGGCAGACATCTTGAATTTTGGACTGCACCCAAAAACACTCGTTCCCATGGTGATAACAAAGGTACCCAAGAAGTTTTATAAAGATCGGTTCATAAATACAGCCTCTAGCCTGAGCCGCATAGAAGTTGTGTACAAAAAACTGATTGGACATAATTTCTGTACAAAATGGCCACTGGTAGCCATCTCGAATTTTGGACCGCACCCAGAAACACTCGCTCTCATCCCAAGGTGATAATAAAGGGACCGAAGAAGTTTTGTGAAGATCGGTTCATAAATACAGACTCTAGCCCGAGCTGTGTTGACATGTGCACTTACTGTGTATAAGTAGCACTGAATAAATCAAAGTTCATTTAATTTGCATAATTTTAGCACAAGAAGAAAACCTGTATTATATGTGATGTATTCCATGTTACTAAACATTCATACAAAAATTTATTCAAATCAGAACTTTCATTCAGAAGTTCTGTACAAACTGACTGCACTAATTAAAGTACAAAATGGCTGCTGGTGGCCATCTTGAATTTCGGACTGCATCCAAACCCACTCGTTCTCATCCCACTGTGATAACAAAGGAACCCAAGAAGTTTCGTAAAGATCGGTTCATAAATACGGCCTCTAGCCCGAGCCGTATTGGCATTTGCAGTTACAGTGCTGAAAGTAACATTAAAGAGATCAAAGTTAGTCTAATTGGCATAATTTATACACGAGAAAAAAGCCTGTATTATATGTGATGTATCCCATGGTACTAAACATTCACACACAAAATTATTCAAATCAGCGCTTTTATTTGGAAGTTCTGTGCAAAAATCTGATTGCACCTAATTTTGTACAAAATGGCTGCCAGTGGCCATCTTGAATTTCAGACCGGACCCCAAAACACTCGTTCTCGTCCCATGGTGATAACAAAGGTACCCAAGAAGTTTTGTAAAGATCGGTTCATAAATATGGCCTCTAGCCCGAGCCGTATTGGCATTTGCACTTACAGCGCTGAAAGTAATACTAAATAAATCAATGTTAGTCTAATTTGCATAGTTTACGCACAAGAAACAAACCCGTATTATATGTGATGTATCCCATGGTACTAAACATTCATACAAAAAATTATTCAAATCAGAGCTTTCACATGGAAATTCTGTGCAAAAATCTGATTGCATCTAATTTTGTACAAAATGGCTGCCAATGGCCATCTTGAATTTCAGACCGGACTCCAAAACACTCGTTCTCGTCTCACAGTGATAACAAAGGTACCCAAGAAGTTTCAAAAGATCGGTTCATAAATACGGCCTATAGCCCGAGCCGTGTGTACGGCGTAACAGACTGGCTATGGCAAAACCTCAAATTTGGCTTCGCCAAAGTTGAGCTAGAAATGGGAAACATTAAATAATTTTTATAATTATTATAAAGTTACAGCCCTGAATGTTTGAAACCACCGTTGTTCACTTCCATCATCCATTTACAGCCGTAGATCCACCAATTCTTTCACTGATTTGTGTCTGGCATCCTCAAAAAAGGAGATTTTAAAGCACAGATGTCAGATCATTGTTACTGGCTTTAGGGCCAAACAAAGAATGATGGTACTCCTGGCTACTGTGCATGCACAGACAACAAAAGTATGGAGAACCACATAGGACTTGATTTTTCCGGTTTAGTATGCAAATATGGGGGATTTGGGGGGAAAAAATTTGTGTTTGGCCCTGAATTAAATTGAGTTAGCACAAGCTAGTCTGGGCCATTGGTTGTGGTATAAAAATATGACCTAAACACAAATTTTCCTAAAACTGGACATGTACGTCTGATGCTGACACCAATGCTGTCGTAGTCACCACATAAGCTCACCACGCCTTTGAAGTAGGTGAGCTACAATTTATGAATGTTTAACCCAAGAAAACAGGTGAGAATGTGGATTCAATTTACAGGGGAGGGGGGTGGGGGAGATGGTTTTATTTTTTATTTGCCCCAATTACACATATTCCAGTTGCAAGAAATTTGCTGTCCTGAGCAGGAATATCCACAAGCAGAATTTAATGAGTTGAAATAAGAATACATACACAGAACAACACATATATGTGAATGGGCTAATCGATATGGCACAAGTGCCAGTGCAGAAGGATAAAACGAGAGGCTGCAGGCCTCAAGTTTTATCCTTCTGTGATGGCACAAGTGCCAATACGATTAACCCATTCACATGTGTGTGTCGTTCTGTATTTATTACATGCCTTCACATCTATAAAAACAATTATTAGGACACTCAACAAATTCATTTGATAACTATCAACAAAAAGAACACATTTTATTGCCAAGCAAATCTGTGAGGGGAACCTGTGTTGCCATTTGGTCCCCTGAGTTCCAATGTATTCTATATGGCAGATAGAACACACTAAAACTCAGGGGATCATTTTCAGCTATTGCTAGGTATTCATTGTAATTGTGTTGCACGATTTGTAAAAAATTACAGTGAAATTTCGCTTCTATTTAAAAATAGTTCGGCAACAATTTGCATTTTGCACATATGTGCGGAACAGATTTTCATTTTCCACATGGTTTGGTGTTGCTGTAGACTGGGATTTCATAGAACAAGCATGTAATAAAAATATTTATACTCACCTGGCTGATATTTCTTCACTTTTTTAAGTCTTTTCTTTGAAGCCATCAAATCATTTGCAGAAAATAATGGAGGACGATTATATTCATCATCTCCATACGGTCTATCTACTTCAGCTCCATATGGTTTTCGACGCTCTAAATATTCTAAACGTTGTTTTCTCTCCTTCTTTACTTTGCCCTGTGTGGGATGCGCTAACAATGCATTGAGAGTTGGATTTTTGTAATCTATTGTGTCTGACATCATTTGCATCCGTCCCCAATGTGCAAGATCGGGATCAAATTTCTGGAAGTTTTCTGATTCCAGAGCATTCCCAAAATTTGATGGTAGCTCAGGAGCAGGTGGAGGAGGAGGAGGGTGCTGAACATTACTCAGTCCTTTACCAACAGCTTCAGTTGATGAACCAGGTTTACTACCATCTCCAGATGGAGAAGATTTACCTACTTTTTTCTTTGCTCCTCCTTTCTTCATTTTTCTTTCCAATCTGTAAGATTAATATTGGAAGCTTTGTCAACATTTAGAACAAAGTTTAGAAATGCATCATATAACTCACAAATCAATCAACCAGGAGCCATGTGAATTGAATTAGATTAGATTAATTAGATTAGGTCATCGTTAATAAATTCTCTGTTTTCATGTCAGTCCTTGGTTCTGACAGACAGAAGCAAATGTGATAATTATTTCTGTAGTTGAACTGCTATAAATTTAGATGCTAAATAACAATTAAACTTTCAAGTGTCCCCAGCTGGTGTCCCAATTCTTTAGAAAACAGAAAAAATTCATGAGAGGAGACTGTGCTAAAGGAATCTATGTAACTTTCCCATGTGGCTATCACGGTTGACTGAACTTGACCAAAATAGGACATTCTCATCTACATGTAGACATTATACAGAGTCATCATACCAAGTTACAATGAAATCCTTTCATAAATATGACCCGAAGACTGTGTTAAAAGTTTTCGGGTTTTGGGCTTGTGTTGCCATCACAGTTGAATGATCGCAACCAAAAGGGGACATTCTCATCTAGACATTATCCGGAGTCATCCTCCAGGTTACAATGAAATCCCTTCATAAATAAGACCAGTAGACATTGCTAAAGGTTTCTGGGTTTTGGGCTCGCATAGACGTCATGGTTGACTGATTGCGACCAAAAGAGGACAGTCTCATCTAGACATTATACAGAGTCATTCTACCAAGTTAAAATAAAATCCCTTAATAAATATGACCTGTAAACTGTGCTAAAGGTTCTTGGGTTTCGGGATCGCATAGCCATCAAAGTTGACCAATCATGACCAAAAGGGGAAGTTTTCATAGAGATATGATCTTGAACCTGTGCATGAAATTTTGTGATAATCGGACAAGAACTACAGGGTGTGTAGCCTATGCTGAAGAAAAGATGCAATAGCTTATCTTGACTTTGTCAAGTTAGGCTAAAATGTTTTCACAGTAGCCGGCAAAATGTAAAAATTACTGCTGAATCCACTTTAGTTCACATATTGTCTTGTTACTGTGTAATGCTTTTCTTTAATATGTTCTGAAATAAATTTTGTTTGAACTAAAATGTAAAAAAAATATTGAAACTTTTCTGAATGACAACAGAAAAAAATTAAAAAATTTAACACCATTAACATAAAAATGAAAGTGTCAATGACACTGTAGCTCAACTTGTTAAGACATGTACATGTATAGTATGTGACACAGCAATGACAAACATCTAGGTAATGACCTAATAACAAAGGTACATATAAAGTATTGTAACGGTCTGTACATAAATACTGACCATAGCCTGTAACAAATGTATAAGTAAAGTATTGTAAAGGTGGGTGACAGTCAGATGCTAAACTAGAAAAGAAATCTTTGAGTCCCAGAGTGGGTCTGACTGAACCCCAAAATATTTGTTCTCATAGCACAGTGATAACAAAGGCACCCCAAAACACACTCGTTCCTGTCCCAAGGTGAAAACAAAGGGACCCAAGAAGTTTCGTGAAGATCAGTTCATAAATATGAGCTGTATAGAAGTTGTGACAAAAAACTGATTGGACCTAATTTCAGAACAAAATGGACACTGGCAGCCATCTTGAATTTTGGACCGCACCCAGAAACACTCGTTCTCATCCCAAGGTGATAACAAAGGTACCCAAGAAGTTTTGTGAAGATCGGTTCATAAATACAGCCTCTAGCCCAAGCCGTATTGACATGTGCACTTACAGTGTATAAGTAGCACTGAATAAATCAAAGTTCATCTAATTTGCATAATTTCTGCACGAGAAAAAACCCTGTATTATATGTGATGTATTCCATGTTACTAAACATTCATACAAAAATTTATTCAAATCAGAACTTTCATACAGAAGTTCTGTACAAAAGACTGATTGCACTAATTTTGGTACAAAATGGCTGCTGGTGGCCATCTTGAATTTTGGACCACACCCAAAAACACTCGTTCTCATCCCACGGTGATAACAAAGGTACCCAAGACGTTTCGTAAAGATCGGTTCATAAATACGGCCTCTAGCCTGAGCCATATAGAAGTTGTGTACAAAAAACTGATTAGACCTAATTTCGGTACAAAATGGCCACTGGCAGCCATCTTGAATTTTAGACCACACCCAGAAACACTCGTTCTCATCCCAAGGTGATAACAAAGGTACCCAAGATGTTTCGTGAAGATCGGTTCATAAATACAGACTCTAGCCCGAGCCGTATTGACATGTGTATTTACAGTGTGTAAGTAGCACTGAAAAAATCAAAGTTCATCTAATTTGCATAATTTCTGCACGAGAAAAAAACCCTTATTATATGTGATGTATCCCATGGTACTAAACATTCACACAAAAGATTATTCAAATCAGCACTTTCATATGGAAGTTTTGTGCAAAAATCTGATTGCACCTAATTTTGTACAAAATGGCTGCCAGGGGCCAACATGAATTTCGGATCGGACCCAAAAACGCTCGTTCTCGTCCCACAGTCATAACAAAGGTACCCAAGAAGTTTCATAAAGAACGGTTCATAAATGCGGCCTCTAGCCCGAGCCGTATTGAATTGTTGATAGACAGATGGATGACTGGCCATGGCATAAGCTCAAATTTGGCTTCGCCAAAGTTGAGCACATAACAACTCTAATATCCAACAATTTGAGTGAGATGAAATTATATTTTAATAACAAAGCGCTGCAAAAAATGATCTAGGGACATTTTGGGCAATTATACAGTTGGGGATGCTTTTGACAAATTGTTGGGGACATTTTGACCAACTGATGGGGATGTTTTGAATGGGTCTACCTATATACCAAAATCACCAGTAAGTACTGGAATCACCCTAAAAAAAACCTCAGTATTGTTACTCTATTAGTTTAGTAAAAGCTAGTTAATCACTAAAATAATGTTTATAAGTGACCATGCAGGTGTTAAAAGTTGACGTATATTTGTATTATTTATTTATTTATTGGTGTTTAAGGTCACATATTTCTGCACAATGGCTAATCATGACCATCACAGTTTTACGGGTGGAGGAAGCCGGAGTACCTGGAGAGAACCACCGAGCAATGGCAGGCCACTGTCAGCTCCCCAATATACTAACTCCACACAAGCAGGGTTAGCATTGGTTAAAGACAGGTGCACCATCGACGTGCAGTACGCCTTAGTACACAGCGTCACCGTGCCCCCACGTATATTTGTATTCGCTCAAAATAATAGATGTTTTTGAAATACAAGGTGATTCCACTGTTAGATGGTGATTTCAGTATGTGAATGTGATTCCGGTTGTAGCTTGAATCCAAGGCGGAACACCTCACATGCTTCGACAGTACAGCAGTTATATTATAAACAACCTGGTATACACACATATTACATTTTGTGCCTCAACGTAAACTGTTACTCTTTCAATTGAGTACAGTCTGTCCCTCCTATAGATTGTCCCTCTAATGTGAAGTTACCAGTCATGATCAGAAAATTACTGACTTACAAATAACAGCAGGACTATGGCGATTACATTGGAAATGTAATGATTACTGTTACAATTACTTTCAGTTTTCAATATTATGATCACAATTACTCCATTTTTTTAAAGTAATGATTATGATTATTTTTTCTTGGTTACATTACTGATTATGTTCCATCTTTACTTCAATGGGATGTAGTTTATTTTTACTCTACCAAATTTGAAGAAGCTGTAGGATAACCACATGAACATCTGTTGTATTTTTCATGTGATTCTTCCAACGCTTATTATCTTTGCTAGGAATGTTACATTTGTATTTTCAGTATGTTATATTCAGGGTGATTTGGTAATCAAAACACTTGATGGATAGACACTGCCCCTTAGTATCAATACCAGCTGCCAATTTATACTGGTACTAGCAAGAGCAGACTTTCATTATCCCAGCCCAGCAAATCGCCCTCTCCCTTCATCCATCAGATATGTAATGGTTATAACATCCATTAAAAATTGTAGAATCAAACACACAAATATGCAGCTCTTGGACCACTAGGTACTGTACCTTGGGTCCATGAGGCATGAGCTTCAGATTTGCAAAGTAGGTCATAATTTATATTGGCTAAGCAGATGTCTAGGTAGATGTCTATTCACCAAGTAGAAGAATGCTCAAACATCCTGCACTTTAATCCTTCACCCAATGTAATGGCCGAAACCGGCCAGGGCTATTCACAAAAATCGCCACTTAATTTTCATTTTTTGTCTCAAAAACATAGGTTATGACCCCTCTTTGGAACGAGCTTGTCAAGCTTGTTCCAAAGAGGGGTCATAACCTATATTTTTGAGACAAAAAATGAAAGTGTCAATGACACTGTAGCTCAACTTGTCAAGACATGTATATGTATAGTATGTGACACAGCAATGACAAACATCTAGGTAATGACCTGATAACAAAGGTACATATAAAGTATTGTAACGGTCTGTACATAAATACTGACCATAGCCTGTAACAAATGTATAGGTAAAGTATTGTAAAGGTGGGTGACAGTCAGATGCTAAACTAGAAAACACACTCATTCCTGTCCCAAGGTGAAAACAAAGGTACCCAAGAAGTTTCGTCAAGATCAGTTCATAAATACGAGATGTATAGAAGTCGTGACAAAAAACTGGTTGGACCTAATTTCGGTACAAAATGGCCACTGGCAGCCATCTTGAATTTTGGACCGCACTCAGAAACACTCGTTCTCGTCCCAAGGTGATAACAAAGGTACCCAAGAAGTTTCGTGAAGATCGGTTGATAAATACAGCCTCTAGCCCAAGCCGTATTGACATGTGCACTTACAGTGTATAAGTAGCACTAAATAAATCAAAATTCATCTAAACTGCATAATTTCTGCATGAGAAAAAAACCCGTACTGTATGTGATGTATTCCATTTTACTAAACATTCATACAAAAATTTAACTTTCATACAGAAGTTCTGTACAAACGACTGATTGCACTAATTTTGGTACAAAATGGCTGCTGGTGGCCATCTTGAATTTCAGACCACACCCAAAAACACCCGTTCTCATCCCACGGTGATAACAAAGGTACCCAAGAAGTTTCATAAAGATCGCTTCATAAATAAGGCCTCCAGCCTGAGCCGTATAGTTGTGTACAAACAAGAGGCCCCAAGGGGCCTGAGGGCGCTCACCTGACATGGTAGCCTAAATTTATATCAACCCAGAGAATTGATTTCAACAAGTTGCATCTGCTCCTCCTAAGAAAAGCTTATACCAAATATCCAAAGATTCTGACCAGTGGATCTAAAAAAAAAAAAGATTTTTAAAGAATATTCCTCATATTGAACTAAGTTATAATTCAGGCTCCCACAGGGAGCCCATATATGAACTCAGGGACTTGGCTTTAACAAACTCCTAAGGATGCTGCACACCAAATATCAAAACATTTCGACTGCTGGATCTGAAGAAGATTTTTTGAAGAAAATTCCTCATTTTGAACTAAGTTACAATTCGAGCTCCACAGTGAGTCCAAATATGAACTCAGGGACTTGGCTTTAACAAACTTGAATCTCACCCCCATAAGGATGCTGCACACCAAATATCAAAACATTCCGCTGCTGGATCTGAAGAAGAAGAATTTTTAAAGAAAATTCCTCATTTTGAACTAAGTTATAATTCAGGCCACCACAATGAGCCCAAATATGAACCCAGGGACTTGGCTTGAACAAACTTGAATCTCACCCCCCTAAGCATGGTGCATACCCAATATCAAAAGATTCTGCCTGCTGATCTTGAGAACAAGATTTTCAAAGAAATTTGCCTGAAATGCACTAAGTTCAAATATGGGCTCCTATACTGAGCCCAAATATAAACCCAGGGGGCCGATTTGAACAAACTTGAATCAGATCCACCCCCACAATGTTGCATACCAAATATCAAAAGATTCTGACTTCTGGATCTGGAAAAGAAGATTTTTTAAGAAATTTGCCTGAAATGCACTAAGTTCGAATTCGGGCTTCTATAGTGAGCCCAAATATGAATCCAGGGGGCCGTTTTCAACAAACTTGAATCAGATCCACCCCACAATGTTGCATACCAAATATGAAAAGATTCTGCCTGCTGGATCTGGAGAAGAAGATTTTCAAAGAAATTTGCCTGAAATGCACTAAGTTCGAATTCGGGCTTCTATAGTGAGCCCAAATATGAATCCAGGGGCCGATTTGAACAAACTTGAATCAGATCCACCCCACAATGTTGCATACCAAATATGAAAAGATTCTGCCTGCTGGATCTGGCAAAGAAGATTTTTGAAGAAATTTGCCTGAAAAGCACTAAGTTCGAATTCGAGCTTCTATAGTGAGCCCAAATATGAATCTAGGGAGCCGATTTGAACAAACTTGAATCAGATCCACCCCACAATGTTGCATACCAAATATCAAAAGATTCTGCCTGCTGGATCTGGAGAAGAAGATTTTCAAAGAAATTTGCCTGAAATGCACTAAGTTCGAATTCGAGCTTCTATAGTGAGCCCAAATATGAATCTAGGGAGCCGATTTGAACAAACTTGAATCAGATCCACCCCACAATGTTGCATACCAAATATGAAAAGATTCTGCCTGCTGGATCTGGAGAAGAAGATTTTTTAAGAAATTTGCCTGAAATGCACTAAGTTCGAATTCGGGCTTCTATAGTGAGCCCAAATATGAATCCAGGGGACCGATTTGAACAAACTTGAATCAGATCCACCCCACAATGTTGCATACCAAATATCAAAAGATTCTGCCCGCTGGATCTGGAGAAGACGATTTTTCAAGAAATTTGCCTGAAATGCACTAAGTTCGAATTCGAGCTTCTATAGTGAGCCCAAATATGAATCTAGGGAGCCGATTTGAACAAACTTGAATCAGATCAACCCCCACAATGTTGCATGCCTAATATCAAAAGATTCTGCCTGCTGGATCTGGAGAAGATTTTTCAAGAAATTTGCCTGAAATGCACTAAGTTCGAAATCGGGCTCCTATACTGAGCCCGAATATAGACCCAGATTTGAACAAACTTGAATCAGATCCACCCTACAATGTTGCATACCAAATATCAAAAGATTCTGCCTTCTGGATCTGGAGAAGAAGATTTTTTAATGTTTTCCCATTGCCTACAGTGTTAAAAAGTGCCGACTCAGCACTTTTTCAAAGTTCCCAAAACTGTACCCTATGATAAAACCGATGGCAATTTTTTTTTACCAATCCTTTCTGTTGGTCCTAAGGAAGCTTCACACCAAATAAAAATTCCCAGTGCCGTGCAGTTTTGGAGATATGGACGTTTTAATTTTTTTCTATTTTTAGCTCCTGCAGTTCCCACGGGGCTGCGGGAAAAAAATTTTTGGCATAAATTAGGTACTTATGACCCAATAAGCCCTCACATAAACTTTGGTTCAAATCGGCCTCTCGGTTCGGAAAACTTAAATTTGGGGTGGGGCCAAAATTCTTGCCCCTCCCATAAAGTCGCTAAATATTGCCCCTCAAACTTTTCTTGAACAAACTTGAGTCTACACCTCAAAAGGAAGCTGCATACCAAATATCAAGTCTCTGCTACTGCTGGTTCATGAGAAGAAGATTTTCAAAGATTTTGGTGCCCCTTGGGGGCGTGGCCCAACCCAGGAGGAGGGGCAACTTCATTTGAACAATCTGAATTGACATTAGGTAATAAACATTTACCCAACATTTGAAAAATATTGGGCCAGTGGTTTCTTGGGAGAAGTTGGTTTTGTAAAGTTTACCCCAGACGACGACGGACGATGACAGACGGACGACGGACAGAAAGCGTGTAGTAAAGCTCCCCTTGAGCTTCGCTCAGGTGAGCTAAAAAGTCTCACATACAAAATATTGACTGAATCCATTGATATTTTTAAAATTTATTGTGCTAACGAGATAATAATAATTGATTTTCTAGAGCGTAAAACCACAAATAGTACTCTAAAACACTTGACAGAAATAAATACACTTTTCTGAAATAAAGAGTCACATCTGGCTTTGGTTGCCTCTTAGAGAGTGTTCAGGAGAATACTTCAGTAAATAGAAAAGTTTTAAGATTTCTTTTGAAGACATCGAGAGTTTCTGAAATTCTGACACCAATTGGCAGGGAATTCCACAATCTGGGACCCACGATGGAGAATACACGATCACGAGCCTGATTAGATCTGCTAAAAGGTACAACTAGTTGAATTTGTTTTTTTGATCTGAATCTGCATGATGGTTTATATACAGTGAGGAGCTCTTGCAGGTAAACTGGAGCCAGTTTGTGGATACATTTGAATACTAAGATCAATATTTTGAAATCAGTTCTCTGTTCAACTGGAAGCCAATGTAGTTGTCTTAAAACAGGTGTTATGTGCTCAGTGCGTTTGGTACCAGTAATTATCCTAGTATTCTGAACTTTTTGAAGCTTCTGAATCAGGCACTGGAGCAGCCCCACTAGCACTGAATTACAATAGTCTTGTTGTGAGGTGATGAAGGAGTGCACAAGTTTTGCAAGTGCTGACTGGTTAAGATAAGGTCGCAGTCTTCCAACATTACAAAGCTTCCCGAAACTTTTTTGACATATTTTATTGATATGGATGTCTAGTTTTAAATTTGAGTCCATAATCAGTCCAATATTCCTGGCCAATTCACTTTTCATAGTGATGTTGTTTCCAACCAGAATTGATGTAACAGAGGGTGTAGGCATGCGAACCCTGGAAATCACTAAGAATTCAGTTTCAGAGTCATTCATTTTCAGTTTAAAGTCTATCATCCATTCCTGCATGAAAACAGGAAAAAATTAACTAATTACGGGTCATAAGCCCATAACCCCACTCAGTATGGCCAAACCATACCAGTTTTCAAACTCATTCAAGACATTGTGAAGAAAGTCTAACATACCAGATTTGACCATATCCATTGATGTTAATGCACTAACAAGCTGAAAACAGTCAAAAATTAACTAATTAAAGCCAATAACTCTGCTCAGTAGGCCCAAACTATAATAGTTTTCAAACATTGTTCAAGACATTGTTAAGAAAGTCTCACGTAACAAATACTGACTGAATCCATTGATATCTGTTCAAGTTATCGCACGAACAAGTAAGGTTATGCCCACCCGCACCAACTTCATCAACCTATAGATAAAGTTTTTTTTTTAAAACTTCACTGAAAATCAACCCAGGCCTTATAACAGGGTTCATACACTTTACAGCGAATCAAATTCCATGACTTTTCCAAAACTTTTTAAAAACATTCCATGACTGGGTTAGTTCCAACCAAAACAGAAAAGCTTTGTTTTTTGCATAATTTTTGTGCAAGTCGTGCGTAATTTTTACACAAAATCAATCCCTTTTAAACCTGGCTATGAATTCCATGACTTTTCCCAAACTTTAACCCTTCCAGCCCATTTTCGAAAATTTTTCAAGGTTTTTGAATTTTTTTTCAAAATTCCATGACTTTTTCAGGATTCCATGACCTGTACAAACCCTGTTATAAAAACGTATTTTTGAGCCAAAGTAACCACAGCACGAGAGATGTTCTGGATGGTCACCCACATCCATGCTTGATACAGTCAATCCAAGGTCAAGCATTACGTGTACACTGCATTAAAGACCTCGAATAATCACCCGAAACTCTGTGTTAATTAAAGAATACAAATGGTGTGATCAACCCCGAAATCGTTATTATAAATAACACACCAGAGAATCCCATGCAAAACAAATTAACTACGATGTCATTACGACTCGGCATAAAGTGACTTCCACAAGATTTAAATCTCAAACAGGTTAAGTGAATTCAACCTAAAGGACACCATTTTGTTCAACAAGCTATAAATATTATAAAATTAGTTATCTGACAGATGTGTATGAAGAAAATGTGTCAATTATGTGATGCTTTAATCTGTGGAGAGTTACTCTGATTTCCAAACACTGACATGACCTTAATCCTGCCTTCAAAATTCTAGCTTGGAAAGGTATGGATTAGTGCTGATAAGACACTGTCCCACATACGAAAAGGTCTCCGAAAGCATGGACCTGTACACTTTGATGGTAACAGGCTGCCAGAAACTCCACAATCTGTGAAATCGAACGATTGGCATAATCAACAGAGTGAGCGGCACACCATCGACAGAAGACCTTCCACTTAGCCACATAGGCTAAACCAGTGAAGTGCCTCCGTGAAGAAGAAATGCACTCCGCGGCTGTCTCGGAAAAACCTCTATGACGAGACAGGCCCTGACAAAAGATATGCGTGAAGGCACAATGAAGTCGGGTTGACGTGAAACCTCCTTGGGTGACCTTGCCAAAGGTTGTGACGTAGAGGGAGACGTGCCGGAACCGCTGCCAACAGAGAGCGGAGCTGATTGATCCACACCCACTGAGGCGACAGGGGAGAGATCAGAATGATTCGACAACTAAAGGTTCATATCTTGGTTAGAACCTGAGGCAGAATCGGAACCAGTGGGAAGGCGTAGCCGACAAGACCGTTCCAATCGAGTGACAGAACGTCCAGGGGAAAGCCAGAGGATCTGGACAAGGGACACGAAAGTGTCCACCTGATGGTTCCAACAAGTCGCAAAGAGATCGATGTGGGGATGACCCCAGAGATCGCAAAGCTACTGGAACACCACCCTGTGGAGCATCCACTCGGTGGAAATGACCCTGCCCTGTGGAGACAGGTTGTTGGCTAGGATGTTAGATGACCGGGAATGTGATGAACCCCCACTACGGCATTGACATCCTGAGCGAGCAGTAGAAGATCCAGTGCCAATTCGTACATGGGAACCGAGTGCGTGCCGCCCTGGTTCCTAGTGAAAGCCACCACTGTCGAACTGACGGACAACAGAAGGACCTGGCAATTCAAAAGGTCGGGGATCCTCTGCCGGAAACTCAGAAGAAGAGCGAGAAGTTCCTCCTGGTTTATATGAAGAGCTGCTTGATCCTGGTCCCATGACCCGTGAAGAGAAAGACCTAGAGGATCCAACATCGCATCCCATCCGAGATCGCTGGTGTTTGCCGTCAGAACTCAATCGAATTTGGGCAAGTCCAACGGACCCCCCTGCGTAATCCACTGAACATACACCCAAGGTGACGATGAAGAGACTCTGGTAACTGAAGCACTGGGTCCAGAGGATCAACATTCATTCTCCAATGACTGAGCAGAAAGTGTTGGAGAGGTCTGACATGCAGCCAACCTAGAGGAATGAGCCAGGTTGAGGCCGAAAGGCATGGCCTTGAACTGGAAAACTCGCCCCAGAAAGGCGAACCGGAGATACTTTCGCGACGTCCGATGAATTGGAACGTGAAAGTAAGCGTTTCGCAGGTCGATGCTGGAAGCGAAATCTCCCTGGTGAATGGAACGGTGAACCGATCTGAAAGTCTCCATGCTGAACTTGGGAGCAATGATAGACTGGTTCTGGCTACTCAAATCGATAACCGGTCAGAGTTGGCCGTCCTTCTTTGACACCAAGAACAAGCGGGAATAAAATCCCACTGACTGAATGTTCTTGACGACCTCGATCGCCCCCTTTGCCAGGAGATTGTCTATCTCCGTGGACAAAAGCTCCTGATGTGAAATGTCAGAAGGAACTGGAGTTGGAAGAGGCACTCTTGACAGAGTGGGGTGTCTCCAAAAGGATATCTAACACCCAAGGATCGGATATGATGGTGGCCCAATGATCTGCAAATTCTGATATCCTTCCTCCAACCTGGGACGAATCGAGGTGAGGACCTTCATTTCAAGCCCTGACGAGGCCTGCGGGAAGAGAAACCACCTCCTCTACTATATGAAGATTCCTGAGTCCTCCGTCTAGCCTGCTGACGCTTACCCTTACCCCATGAGTAAGAAGTAGAAGTGGCGGCAGGAGCCCTTTGCTTTGCAGAGGAAGCAGAAGGGTGCTTGTTAGGCTTTGGATGGCCCCTGCCTCCAACAAAAGGCTGATTAAACTGATGAAGCAGCAGCTGATCTTTGGAATGACGTAGGATGTCATCTCGGACCGTCGCCATGGAACAGTTGAGGACCCGCCAAAGAAGCAGATCGAAGAGCAGCATGCTGCCCCTCATGAAGGGAACGGCTTGTGTCCAGCACAGTGTCCCTGCAAACTAATTCCAAGTTAGCTGTGTTACAGGCATGTGTGTGAGTAAGATGCATGAGCAAAGGAACCTGTACATCGTCAAACTTATCTGGAAGCAGATAAGCAGCTAAAGCAGAGACGAAGTGATCTGAGAGAAAAAGCATACCCAGCATCTCTCTCGATAAGCCCCACATGGACTCCAGAGTCGCCATAGGAATATTGGTTGACTTGGGCTTGGAAAGCCTGAGGGAGTTGGAGTCCTGATCCAAGACCATCAAAGTCTGTCAGACTGACAGATTGGCGGAATCGTAGGAAAGATAACACACTGGAGGCAAAAAAGTGTCAACCCTGGTGAAGAACGAAGTTTTCAAAGCCTTGAAACTCAGCTTAAGAGTCCAATGCTGTAAACTCTTCAACCACCTGTACCGACTGGCACGGTCGAAGGCACCCAGAAGCAAGTTGCTCCACAGGCTGTAGACTGTTGGCTCCTGACGTCAGGTATGTCGAACTCATCCTCTGAGTCGGAAGACACATAGCTCATCATAGGCAAACCAGCAGATGCCTCCCATGGTGTAGGCACACCTGAGGGATCAGAAAGTGGCCTGCTTCCAATCCTGGCAGGCGGTGCCCCAGGGAGTGCCTGAAAACCACTAGTAGCCTCACTGGAAGCAAAGGGAAGGCTCTTGGACAGAACCTGAGTGAGCCAGGAGAGGGCCTCCCTAAGCTTACTGCCTGTGTCAGCCGGTTCGACGTGGGAATGAACCGGCAAAGTGGCTTCACTCCTGACCCTTTTAATCAGTGAAGGGTCACGATCTCCAAATACACCTGACGCGGGGCGATGGGTGGCAGCCAAAACATCTGAAGGCAGATGTGTATAGGGGTATGACAAACCCGGAGGATCTACAGAGCGGGAGAGTCACCACAGACCTCTGAGGGACAGAAGGTCCAGGCTGCACAAAAGGCGTTGGTCTCGCAAAACTGGCTATGTGACCAGAGTGTGTGGACGGAAACGCCATGGAGTTCATAGTGGCCCCACCATGAACTAGTGTTGTACGGTTTACTGGTTTTATAAGTCATTTTCGGTTTTGCTTTAAATGTTTTCATTGTTCAGTTTGCACTAACAACGTCTGAAATGTCACGTTTTGTCAGGAAATGGCAGCGTCGTCAATGCATGTCACATTCTGGATGTAAAGGGGTCACTGCAGCATGTCCCGATCACTCCAGAATGATGTATGACAAGTTGTCAATCACACATCGTTGATGTAAAAATGGGTTGTGTTTTCTGTGAGAATGACAAAACAGGCAGCCAACACGCCTACATTTCACTGATTGCAGGAAATACCTTCTGCCATTGGCTTCGTTTTTGAACAGGTTTGTCTGAAATAGTCAATCAGTTTAATTAAAATTACTTATCTACAATCTGTTGGACAGTGAATAATATCATTTCAGAAAAAGATCTTGGTAATTCATTGTCGTATTCGAAAATAACATTTGTCACGGCTCCAAGGGAAGAGTCACAACCCTAGTGACAGCCTCAGATGTCGACTGGAGAGGGACCGCAGTCCCGGAACCAGGCATTTCTTCACTAGACAACTCAACAGTTCCCGCAGTATCCACCACAGGAAAAGACTGCACATCCCCCACGGAGGAGAAATAACTCTCACCAGACGTGGTCATTTCGGGAGGCCCCGAACGACAGCATCACCCTTTCCCAGGTGGGGGGCATGGCCACGAGAACGCACAACACGGTTCACAGATGCCCAAAAGGTGGATGAACATGATCCACATAGCTCACAGGATCAATCAGAAGAACACCCATTGCAAGAAGAGCAGGAAGCATGTGAATCGTTCACATGCTTAGGCAAAAGGCATTGCCCTCAAGGAACAGTCCTGGGCATAACGGAGGTGAGAGCAGTAGAAGAAAAGGGTGAATTCAACAGATGTAGAAAAGTAGAACACCCCCAACTACGAGAGAAAGGTGGCAGAAAAAAGGACCGGAGGGAACACAACTGAACCCAGTCGGCTGACAGGGACCAAAAAACAGAAATTCTGTCCTCAACAGAGAGGAGAAATCCTGTCCATACAGCCCCCCATTGACACCTAACTCCAATAATAATAATAATATCCAAAAGAATAACATAAATTTATCAACCGAAAAATGGCCGAACTGCACAGTACGCGGAAATCCTGCGCGAACACGGAGAATATATAAAATACACTAAAAATGTGGTTGAAAATAATAACGAGAATATATAAAACACAGTCCGGTTATTATACGATCCTCAGATCCATAATTCCAGTCACAGGTAACCATTATCAACGAGTTGAAGTTCCACTGTTTCTGAAGGCAAATGGACGTCCTGCCACATAGGCGGACGAAAAAAGAATGATTCATTAGTTACTGTCTGAGCACTGGATGCTGAAAGCCGTGGATTTGTATTAAGAGAAGAGCGTCCCCTACTGGGTGTGTGCCGGTGGCACTCGACCCAGTTTTGGCTTATTTTTTCTTGGTGCTTTTGCACCACTTTTCTTTCCCAAATCGCTTGGGAAAGATCAAAATAGAGAGTATATTTTCTGAGTTAGGGTCTTCCACTGTAGTGCAAGCCTGTAGTAAACAATTGTAAGGTAGGTTGATAAGAAATTCAGGAATTCGATGAACTTGGTCGCTAGGAAGATGGAAAATTAGAAGATGTTATATCTGTAGATGGATTTAAAAATATTCATTGTGCATTTACAGACTGGGTTCATGAACAGTGTGGTAGTGGATGGGACAATATAGTAACATTATTTACATTTGATCTACATTTTCCATGATTTAAAGTTTGTTTAAAAAAAACAATTTTGTGTGCCGAAAAAACTTCCCAATTTAACGTCTCTCTCTGTTTCACAACCGAATTAACCATGTTCTAAATTTATAAGTGATAATTTTATTCTACAGTAATCCCCTCCAATTTTGGGTCTTGTTTGTTATGTTTAACAGGGGTAATTTAGTAGCCATTAACTCAATTTGTCAGGCACTTTCAGTTGGGATATACTCAAACCACCCTCCAGCCAAACTGGACTCCTACATTTTCGCCTGAACTGGCCTCCACCTGACCCAAACGAGCCCCCACAGTTTTACCCAAGCTGGACTTCAACAATTTCTCAGAAAACCGACCTCCTCATTTTTACCCAATGTGATTTTCAAACAAAATTTGTTTCTTTGACATATTTTAAAACTACATTCATGTTCAAATATAAATTCATGCCTACTCTACACATAAATCTCATGAATAAATAAAAACAAGATATATTTTTATTTTGGGTGAAATTGTGGAAGTCGGTTTGGCTGGAAGCCGGTTGGGTGTAACTCTTTCAGTTTATTGCTAAATTAAGAGATAACAGCTTATTTTTATTTCCCCAGTGGGAACCCTGGGAATTGGAGTCGTGCTTATTTTCTGTGGTTGCAATGATCCATAGTCCAGAAAAGTGACTTTAACCCCCAATAAATAAATTATTTTCATTTTATCCTTGTTCTTTTTTTTTCTTTTTTTTTGGAAACGGGGGTGGGGGTATGGTATTATGTACTACTATGATTTGACAGTTTCCCTCCCTCCTAAAAAATGAATGGTCGACAAACCAAATTGTAAGTATATATACCTCATATACCTTGGTTTATACTTTCCGAAAGACTTCCTACGACAGCGATTCTCACCCCCACCTTCATTGGGATATCGATTAACCTTACTTATTCTGTCCACAACATCGCTGGGTGATACCTTATTTGCAAAATCATTTCCTCACATCTGTAAAAAGAACTTACAGACTTCCACACACTTGATGACAATAGCTCATCTTGACTTTGTCAAGTTGAGTTAAAAAGGAAAAAAATCTGACAATTTATTATTTCTCCAGCAGGGTATTTTTTGTTTTTAAAAATTTGATTAGAAGTTTCCATCTTTGTTTCAAAACGTGTTGATAAATAGTGAATATAAGGCCAATATGAAAGAAAAATGGTTAGCATTTGGCCATTTTTGACTAGCATTTTGCGATGCGAATCCAGTCATCGAACGAAATGATTTCGCGCGCCGAAGGCGCGCAGGGACGGTATGGAGGACAAGCCCCTTTCAACCCTCTGTGACTGTAGATGATTTGGGTTGTCTGGTCGTGGCAAAGATGGCAAATGGAAATGGTACTCAGCACTGTCTATGTTTCCTCCTGTTCTTTTTTGGAGGAGGAGGCTGTGATGGTGATACCTCTTTTGGTGGTGTTGAAGGAGGGGTACTGGAGGGCTGACTAGGTTGGTATGGTCTAGCCCTTGCAGCTGCCGGTGATGGAGAGCTCTCTGTAGTAGTGTGCAGATAGTGGTTATTGACACTCTGTAATGCTCCTCTAATCGTACTTTCCAAGAGTCCGTGGTTATCCAAGGTCTTCAACGTTTGTTGGAGAAGGGCTAGATGCTTGTCATCCCTGACCTTTTCCCCAAGGATGCTTTCCACGGACTCCACGGTGTGAGCTTCCTGGATGGTGTCCTGGTCGGAAAAGGCTGGAAGAGCAAGAGCGGGTGTAGCTACATGTGCGCTGTCCGGCTCAACTTCCTGCACCAAAAACAAACCTCCCTCCTCTATCTCCTCTTCCGAGGAAGAGTGTGATGGGCTCGAGATTGGAGTGTTGCCTGGTGAACCAGCATCCTCCCCACAGGAGTGGGGGGGAACAGGCGTGGACGTGGAATGGCCAGGGGTAGCAGGCATTGAGCTTTCAACGCCATGGTTAGCCTCCCTCTCTTCCTTTTCCATCCTTTTCTTCTCCATAAACACCGTCAGTCGGCGGGCATCACGTCGTCTGGCAGAAGGTCCCTTCTTTCTTCTCCTTTTCTTCTTTCCTTCGGCTGCTTCCGTATTCTTGGCATCATCCTGCGAGTCCGTATCACTTGGAGGGTGACCAGTGCGGGGAGAAATCCCCTCACGAAAGGTGCTACACCTCTCCAAGGACGGAGGTTCGGTTTCCTTCTCAAAATCCACTGTCAGGTGAATTTTACCCTTGAGCACCTGGATGCTCCAGGTGGTAGCTAGGGTAGCCTTCACTCTGACCAGTGTCTCTTGTATAACAATTGGGAGCTCCATTGTGTAGTTGTTGACACCTCGGAATCCAAGGCGTGAGTGATCCAGTCATCAAATACCATGCCCAGCTTTTATTTTTATAAAACTTTGCAACATAACTGTGTTCAAGTATGGCAACTCTTTCCATTGTCCTTTTTAATTGGATTAATGTTCTATTGAAAATTGTTTTTACACAATTAACAGGTGAAACAAATTTCCTTGTACCTCTTATATTGTTGAAAAAACAGAAGATTTGGCTTTTTCAAGAGTGGGTGTTAAAATGGCATGTTACAGACTAACATCAGCTTTGTATTCCACTTGTTAATTACTAAAGTGCTAACATTAGCTCCTATGCTGCCATATAAATTTTCGCACCTGCTTATTCAATAATTGCAAAAAACTAAAAAAAATTCATCAACTGCCACTACTTTTGTTTCAGTTCCATTAATAAGATAACAAAAATGAAAGTGTCAATGACATTGTAGCTCAACTTGTCAAGACAAAGACATGTACATGTATAGTATGTGACACAGCAATGACAAACATCTAGGTAATGACCTGATAACAAAGGTACATATAAAGTATTGTATACTGACCGTTGTCTGTAACAAATGTATAGGTAAAGTATTGTAAAGGTGGGTGACAGTCAGATGCTAAACTAGAAAAAAATCTTTGAGTCCCAGAGTGGGTCTGACTGAGCCCCAAAATATTTGTTCTCATAGTACAGTGATAACAAAGGCACCCCAAAACACACTCGATCCTGTCCCAAGGTGAAAACAAAGGTACCCAAGAAGTTTTGTGAAGATCAATTCATAAATACGAGCTGTATAGAACTTGTGACAAAAAACTGATTGGACCTAATTACGGTACAAAATGGCCACTGGCAGCCATCTTGAATTTTGGACCGTACCCAGAAACACTCATTCTTGTCCCAAGGTGATAACAAAGGTACCCAAGAAGTTTTGTGAAGATCGGTTCATAAATACAGCCTCTACCCTAAGCCGTATTGACATGTGTGCTTACATTGTGTAAGTAGCACTGAATAAATCAAAGTTCATCTAATTTGCATAATTTCTGCACGAAAAAAAACCCTTACTATATGTGATGTATTCCATGTTACTAAACATTCATACAAAAATTTATTCAAATCAGAACTTTCATACAGAAGTTCTGTACAAAAGACCGATTGCACTAATTTTGGTACAAAATGGCTGCTGGTAGCCATCTTGAATTTGGACCACACCCCAAAACACTCGCTCTCATCCCACTGTGATAACAAAGGCACCCAAGAAGTTTCGTAAAGATTGGTTCATAAATATGGCCTCTAGTCTGAGCTGTATATAAGTTGTGTACAAAAACTGATTAGACCTAAATTTGGTACAAAATGGCCACTGGCAGCCATCTTGAATTTTAGACCGCACCCAGAAATACCCGTTCTCATCCCAAGGTGATAACAAAGGTACCCAAGACATTTCGTGAAGATCAGTTCATAAATACAGACTCTAGTCTGAGCCGTATTGACATATGTTCTTACTGTGTGTAAGTCGCACTGAAAAAATCAAAGTTCATCTAATTTGCATAATTTCTGCACGAGAAAAAAAAACGTATTATATGTGATGTATCCCATGGTACTAAACATTCACACAAAAAATTATTCAAATCAGTGCTTTCATATGGAAGTTCTGTGCAAAAATCTGATTGCACATAATTTTGTACAAAATGGCTGCCATCGGCCATCTTGAATTTCGGACCGGACCCAAAAACACTCGTTCTCGTCCCACGGTGATACCAAAGGTACCCAAGAAGTTTCGTAAAGATCGGTTCATAAATACGGCCTCTAGCCCGAGCCGTATTGGCATTTGCACTTACAGTTCTGAAAGTAACACCAAAAAACATCAAAATTAGTCTAATTTGCACAATTTACGCACGAGAAAAAAACCCGTATTATATGTGATGTATCCCATGGTACTAAACATTCATACAAAAAATTATTCAAATCAGAGCTTTCATATGGAAGTTCTGTACAAAAAAACAGATTTCTGCATCATCGGTACAAAATGGCGGCTGGCAGCCATCTTGAATTTCGAACCGCACCCAAAAACACTCGTTCTCGTCCCACGGTCATAACAAAGGTACCCAAGAAGTTTCCTAAAGATCGGTTCATAAATACAGCCTCTAGCCCGAGCCGTATCCAATTGTTGACGTACGGACAGACGGACGAATGTAGGAAAAAAAGTAACAGGAAAAAAAGTAACAGGAAAAAAAGAAACGGAAAAAAAGAAACAGGAAAAAAAGTAACAATTATAATAATACAACAGGAAAAAAAGTAACAGTGTTTTTTCATTATTTCATTTTTCATTATAATAATTATAATAATAATTTTATTTTTTATTTTTTTAATTATTTTGTAATTGGAGATCATGTGTGCTATGACAATGTTGTTACAAGGATATCCATCATGCTTTCTTTGATGTACAACAATGTTCTTGAAACAAATGAACACACATTGTAATAAACACACAGCAAGTGTGGTTACTTTCAAGTATTCTCTTCTTTGATGTACAACAATGTTCTTGAAAAAATAAACACAAGCTCTGACCAATACAATTATTCAACAGGTGTCAGTTGGTTTGCTGCCTGTTATCCGCAAACAGAAGTCAGCTGAATCCCTGAATAGAAAACTGAAAAATCTGTGTGGTTTATATTCCCAAGGTTCACTTACTATTTCAGCTTTTCTTACTGGAATTGGCCAGAATATTAGATTACACAAGGTGTGATATGTAATAATCTAACTAAATCATAATTAAGTTTGTTAAATTATTTTATAACTATGTACTATGTAGTACTTATACTGATATGTAATAATCCAACTAGTTTCAAGGTGTGATATGTAATAATCTAACTAAATCATAATTAAGTTTGTTAAATTATTTTATAACTATGTACTATGTAGTACTTATACTGATATGTAATAATCTAACTAGTTTCAATAATATAACTAAATCATAATTAAGTAATCTCTCACTTTTATGAAATAAAAATAAGAAAGTGTGACTCTTTTTCCTGTTTTTTTTTTTCCTACCCAAATCTGTTACTTTTTTCCTGTTACTTTTTTACCTTATAAAAATAAGAAAGTGTTACTTTTTTTCCTGTTTCTTTTTTTCCTACCCAAATCTGTTACTTTTTTTCCTGTTACTTTTTTTCCGTTTACCCAGACGGACGACGGGCCATGACAAAAGCTCAAATTTGGCTCTGCCAAAGTTGAGCGAATGAATTGATTTAAAAGCAACTGGCTGCTCGTATCATCCTTTTGTGAAGCAAGTTGCATTCCCAATCCACCCTCTACTTTTGCAAACTTTTCAACAAAAATAACAAACACAGCTTGATTGTTTCTTACCATGGAGACTGATGTAATTCGTGTAATTAATGAGGTGCAAAATCTATTTATAGATGAAAAAGGCATTAATCAGCTTGGCTAACTGAACACAGTTTTTAATGCAGTGTACACGTAGGTATTATTCACATTATGATCACGCTGTACCCACATTCTGAAATAGTATACTTTGAACTCTATATGTATCTGTTTCTTTTCGAAGTAGGTACCATTTATGGCTTTTGGCACACTAGGACTTGATAAAAATAAATATGAAAAAACAATCACCAAGTGAATAATGTGATTTGTTTGGTTGCTTCTGGGGATGTGTTTAATACCTGAACCACAAACAGGTAGTTACTTAACTTCTGAAGCAATTAAATAAATAATGAAAAAAATGCCAGTGTCATTCTTGTCCTTCAATATCAGGAAAACTGTTTAATTTGATTTAAAATTTTTATTTCCACAATGGCTTAGGGATACTAGAGAAGCAGAATTTACTGCCATCAGTAAATTCAACTCTGTGTGAAAAGGGTTAAAGTATCAGGAATAAACTATAAAGAAAGAGAATTCATGGAGGCTTATTTTTCAGGAGTAAAATATTTTTAAACAAATCAGAAATGGGTTTTCGTTAGCAGTATTTACAGATATTCATACAGGAGTCAGGAACAATTTTATAAGAAACCAGAAATGGCATATATGTGACCAGCATTCAAAGGGTTTGATACACGAATCAGAAATGGCCATTTTTGGCTCTGCCCACTAATTTGAGTGATGAAATACATTCATAAACTTTAGAAATGCATTAAGGTGTAACAAAATGCATTTTGATCCATTTTAATCCTTTAAATGGGGACGCAGTGGCTCAGTTGGCAGAGGTGCAGGCTGCAAGGCATGAGGTCCTCACTCTGTCCTTGGGCAAGATACTTCACCCCATTGTCCACATGGGTGCATGCTGGCGCTGTGTACGAAAGCGTACTGCACATCGATGGTGCACCCGTCTTCAACCAATGCTAACCCTGCTTGTGTGGAGTTATTATGTGGGGGATCTGGCAGTTGCTTGTTGTGGTTCTTCCCGAGTACTCCGAATTCCTCCACCTGAAAAACTGGCGTGGTCATGATTAGCCACTGTGAAGAAATATGTGACATTAAACACCAATAAATAAATAATCCTTTAAAAAATGAGCTCAATTCAATAAAGGGTCATAAGCTATGTTTTTCAAGCAACTAGAGTGATGTCATGCATGCAGCCCGACTTTCCCAGGAATGGCAATGCTTTGACGCAAAATAGTGGGGAGCCATTTTTTGTTAACATTTTAGCTAACGAATCTGCTATATCTGCACTCGTGATATACAAAATTTGCTATTGAAATTTAAAAAAAAGAAACCTTTTTGACGAAAGAAAAAAAAGGTGCCTAATTGGCCCTTCCCCCCCCCCCCGCCCCCTGGGGGTGGGGGTGTTACATGAGTTTAAAAAAAGGATCTGCATGTAGTGACTGCAAATAGTTTTAAATGCATTTTCGAGGAAAGAAAGAAGGGGGGGGGGGGGGGGTGGGGGGGGGGGGGATAATTTCTGTCTGGATTTTTAACCACAAACTTTAATGAAAACTGTAAAAAAAGCATTTTTGACAAAAGGACAAAAAAGGTTCTGCATGTAGTGACTGTAAATAGTTAAAAATGCATACTGGGGGAGATACAAAAAAAAAAATACCTAATTTGGGGGGGGGGGGGGGGGGGCGGCAGTGGTGTTTGTCTGGGTTTCTTAACCAAAGCTGTAAACTAGCATTTTTGACGAAAGAAAAAAAGTGCCTAATTGGCCCCAGGGGTGTGGGGGGGGGGGGAGGGGGGATGGGGGGTACGTAAGTTTAAAAAACGGTTCCACATGTAGTGACTGTAAATAGTTCAAAATGCATATTGGAGAAAAAAGGAAAAAAAGAAGCCTAATTGGGGTTAGGGGGGGGGGGGGGGGGTAAGGGGTGGTGGTGTTTGTCTGGGTTTTTAACCACAAACTTGGAGTCATCCTACCAAGCTACAATGAAATCCCTTTATAATTTTGGCCTGTGGAATATTCTAAAGGTTTTTGGGCTTCGGGCCTCTGTTGCCATCACAGTTGCCCAAAAGGGGACGTTCTCATCTAGACATTATATGAAGTCAACCTATCAAGTTACAATGAAATCCCTCCATAAATATGACCTATTGACTGTGCTAAAGGTTTTCGGGCTTTGGGCCCCTGTTGCCGTCACAGTTGCCCAAAAGGGGATGTTCTCATCTAGACATTATATGAGGTCAACCTATCAAATTACAATGAAATTCCTTCATAAATATGACGTGTAGACTGTGCTAAAGGTTTTCGGGCTTCGGGCTCAGGCAGCCATCATGGTTGAATGATCGCAACCAAAAGGAGACATTCTCATCTGGGCATCATGTGGATTGATCCTACATAGTTACAATGAAATCCCTTCATAAATATGACCTGTAGACTGTGCTGAAGGTTTTCGGGCTTCGGGCACCTGTAGCCATCACAGTTGCCCAATCACGTCCAAAAGGGGACTTTCTCATGTAGAAATTATATGAAGTCAACCTATCAAGTTACAATGAAATCCCTCCATAAATATGACCTGTAGACTGTGCTAAAGGTTTTCGGGTTTGGGGCTCGGGCAGTCATCACAGTTGATAGATCAAGCCAAAATGGGGAAATTCTCATGTAGACATCATACAGAGTCATCGTATCAAGTTACAATGAAATCCGTCCATATTAAACATGACCTGCAGACTGTGCTAAAAGTTTTGGGGTTTCGGGCTTGGGCAACCATCACGGTTGACAGATCATGCCCAAACGGAGACGTTCTCATCTAGGCATTATACAGAGGCATTCTATGATGTTGCAATGAAATCCCTTCATAAATACAACCTGTAGACTGTGCTAATGGTTTTCGGGTTTTGGGCTTGGGCAGCCATACCGGTTGACTGATCACAACCAAAAGGTGACGTTCTCGTGTAGACATGACCTAAAACCTGCATATGAAATTTTGTGACGATCACACAAGAACTACTGGGTATAGCCTGTACTTGAAGGTTGAATAAAAAACTTTAACCACAAACTTTAACCAAAACTCCAAATGTCAACTGAACAGGAGAAGAAAGAAAAAAAAAAAAAAACCCACTTGAACCTTCAGTAAAAAACTTTAACCACAAACTTTAACCAAAACTCTAAAAGTTAACAGACGGACAGATGGACGGACGGACGGACAAAAGTCATTACTACAGCCCTCACTGTAAACAGTTGGGCTAAAAATGAAAAGGTAATTAAAACTGAATAGACGTTTCTGTGAATAATGTTGACCGTCTTTCGCCGTTATGTTGGCTGAAAGGGTATCCCATTCCACATAGAATTAAATGTTAGGAAAATAAAGCGAAAAACATTAAGTTTCTCAGCTGACAGTACCTGCTTTCGCACTCAGGAGGGATGGAACGGCATAAATCAGAGACATTCTCTTAATGGCACTTTGGCACCAAAGGTTTCTGCACTCTCGGTGAGACCGAGCCGAGCGCAGTGAAAGACTTTAGAACTCCTCTAACGAATGAGTTTTAAACAGTCATAAGTCATAGCACTAACACAGTTAACAGCACAGTCGACCATGTCAGCATTGTTACCGGCACCCTGACAGTTTTGTGATAGGTTCCAACAATAATTCAGAGCAGTTTTATGGAAAGGGTTAACTTTATTCTGCCTGAAATAAAATATGAGCAATCCACATTGAAGTCTTGATTGGGTTAAAAGCATTGAACTGAATAAGATAGGTTTCAACAAATTTTACAATTATTCAGTGCAGTTCTATGGAAAGGGTTAACTTTATTCTGCTGAAATAAAATATGTGTAACCCACATTGAAGTCATGAGAGAGTTGAAAGCATTGAACTGAATAAGATAGGTTTCAACAAATTTTACAATTATTCAGTGCAGTTTTATGGAAAGGGTTAACTTTATTCTGCCTGAAATGAAATATGTGCAATCCACATTGAAGTCTTGTGAGGGTTAAAAGCATTGAATTGAATAATTTATAATTTATTTCTTTGCAAGGCAAAGGGTTTCTCTCAACTTAATTCCAGAACTTACATCCCATTATCATAACAAGATTAGTAGATTACATTTCATTTTTTGACAGTTGACTCCACTGATGTTTACATTATCTCCAGTGTGAATAACATGGCATCGTATTGCTTGGGGAGAATTTACTGTATCAGGACATTGGAGGTTGCGAAAGCCCTGTGGCCGACTGGGCCATACTCAGTGGCTCTAGCGACCTGAAAAACATAGGTGGCCGAGTACTTTTGATTGTCCACCAGTATGCCAAAAATCAGAGACAGGATGATTCATTTTCGAGTTATCGTGAGGACAAGGAATTGCATAGAAGACAGATGACAGGAGAATAAGAAAAAGAAGAAGAAGGAGAAGAAGAAGAAGAAGAGAAAAAAAAAAGAAAAGAAAAAGAAACCGTACAAAAACAATAGTCTGTGTGTTTCACTCAGACTAATAAGGGATGTAGTTATTCCATTTTGAACGTGAAAACCACAATTTTTGGAAGGGTTGTTGACTTTGCAATGTGCATCCACAAACATCAATTGATCATTCAAGTTTAAACAATCATCCTTCAAATTTCATTAAATTTGTATGTTGTTTACTCAAGCTGTTGAACTCCAAAGTGATGTAAGAGGGCCTTAGATCCAAACCTTATAGATTTTGTCAGTTATTTCACTGTTTAATTACTTGTGCTTTTATGAATTTAACGGGACTGGATAAAAACCTAAAACCGAACCGTAACCCGAGTTTTTCACCCCAAAAAAACAAAACCGAAAACCAAACCACAAAAATCATAACCATGCATCTCTTGCCCATGGGCTTAGATACAATGAACATTGATGAAAAAATTGTGTCAACTCCAACACCACGGATGTCCTTCCTACCACGGCACAGCGGCTCATTAAAAACAATGATTCAGGAATAAAATAAAATAATATTATAAAGGTATCCAGTTATACTTATTTTATAAAATTATTTTATTCCTGAATCATTGTTTGAAACAAGCCTCTGTGCTCCCACAGTCCCGGCTATGAACAAGTCAGAATAAAAGCATCATTTGGATTGGCCAAACAAAACACAAATTACTTGACTGGTTGCAATAATCACAGGTATTTAAATTTTATGGCATATGTTGTATGTCGTGGGTCGATTTCCAACATCGTTCATCGTTCAACACCTACCAGTCAATTAACACCTACGCTTAAAACCATATACTTTCCAGAAAGTGAGTACACTCATATCTGAAAAAAGAAAAGAGTTTAACTAGTACACTTGACCAACTCAACAATCTTTGATCGTGATAAAAACTTCCAAAAATTTTCTAAAAATGTCTACTGCACACAAGAATGAAGGTATGAAGAACAAGAGGAGGGAAGAAAAGAAGGAGGATAGAAGGCAGAGAAGGGAGCGAGAGAGATCTGCTAGGAGAGGCATCGACAAGGAGGTAAGTGAAACTTCTTTGGCTGTTTTATTAGAGGACATAGCGGGTTTGCAGGCCCAATTAGATCACTTACTCAATGTAATCAGTGAAAAGGATGCCACCATAGCCAAACTTAAGGGTGAGCAAAACCTACCCTCTTCTGCTAAAGCCCAGGAGGAGGTGGAGGCCGCCAAAGAGGAAGAGGTCGATAGACCCAACTCCTCAGCAACTACAGCATCTAGCCTGCCCAGCTCGTCAAGCAGCTCTGAGGCCCAGGAGTGTACTCAGGTTTGTACACTGACCCCAGGATCCCCTCCAAAAGAAATTCAGGTTGCGGCAGAGGTCCACTCTGCCCCACCTAAGGCAATCGTATCTGACCAAAACAATTCAGTAAAAGTCACTGGTAGCTCAGCAACCCCAGCGACCCCTGAGTTGGAAAAGGGCGGAAGCCCTAGATCCTACACAGAGGTCGCTAGGGCTGCTGGGAGGGCCAGGATAACCAGTCCATCTTCCCCCAATGATCCTAAAGATCCCTTAAACACCAAGGAATTCAATCCTGACAAGCCCCTATCACAGCTGTTTAGTCTGGATTACTCCATAGGCAATGGCAATAGCATGCCTGTGGTCCAGCCCTCCAAAGTTCAGGTCCCTCCAGGGAGTAGAAATCAACAGAAAAGAAAACAACAAAAGAAGAGATAGTTCAGATAGCGACATAGAACTGCAGGAAAGCACGAACGAGGAGGGCTTCGACACCCTGACGGAGCGCAAAGTCAAGCGGTGTCGGAGTCTCATTCCTCGTCCGTGCCCTCCTGGTTCTATCTCTGTCTCTGTCCCCAGTCAAACAGACCATAATTGCGTCTCCATAAAAGCAAAAAATTCCAGCAATCCCAGTAATTCCAGTAACTCTAGCCCAGCTGCTAAGGCACCAGGTCAGCCGATACTAAGCAATTCAGAACCAACTCCATCAGCGCCTAAGGCAACAGATCAACCGATTCAATGTCATTCAGGATCAACTCCATCACCAACCCCAATACCACTATGGAACTGGATTTCTCCGCTGCTGTCAAAAAGAAAGCAGATCGCCTAATCACTAAAACTAAAAGGCAGGGGCAAGGGAAAGCTACTCCTGCCCCACCCGTAAAAAAGGCAACTCATTCGTAATAGTTGTTACTAGGGTCCACCCAGATACCCCCAGGGAGGCAATTTCTAGGGGGTTGCCAGAATGCGATTGGGAGAGGTTTACCTCTAGAGCCACGGGCAAATGCACATGGCAACTTTAGGTAAACTGCCCAAGCAACTCAATTAAACAAAAATTTACCACAAACGGGGTCATGATTAATGGCAGAAAACATGTGGTGGAGGATTACAGATCTATCCTTCCACCAATTCAATGTCACAAGTGCCAGAAATTTGGGCACTTAGCTACGAAATGCAGGGGGAATCTGACCTGCATGAGATGTGGAGGCAATCACCTCACACAGGGATGCAAGTCAGACTCTCCCTCATGCCCAAATTGTAAAGGGGGCCATGTGGGTAGCTATAGTGGGTGTCCCCACTTTAAAAAAGTTAAACAGAGCATAGAATTAAAAAACCTAAACCTAAAAAATCCTGACAGTGCCTCCTCCCCCCATACAATCTGCTCACTAGTTGTGGGAGCACTGTTTTCTGTATTGGATAAACATGTGAATACTAGTCTGTCCGACATCTGTGGTGATGTTAGCCAGTCAGCGTCCCGGCTTTTCAAAACACAGATATCGGATTCCCTAATTAAAGCCTCAATCAACACCCAATAAGGCCGCCAATAAACCTCTAACAAAACACCGTAATTAAACTACAACCCCATCATGAATAAGTTACAAATAGCCGTGTGGAACGCTAGAAGCGTTAACAATAAAAAACTTCAGATCAGCCGATATTTTGAAGACACAGACATTATCTGTATCTGCGAAAGTTGGCTCCAACCCAGCAAAAATTTCTCAGTAAGCGGGTTCAGAACTATTAGAAGAGACCGACTAACCACCACAGGTGGCGGCGTCGCTCTTCTAATAAAGCAGAACATCAAAACCAAAACCATAAAAACTAACCACCTCGATGCAGAGGTGATTGCTACTGAAATCACTGTTGACAATAAAAACATCGCAATTGTTTGTTATTATAACGACCCAAGCAAAATTGTTTCTGACACTGTCTTTGAATTCTTTATGAGGAAATACAAACACTGCATTTTCCTCGGTGACTTCAATGTCAAACACCTGTACTTTGGCTGCAATAAAACTACCCCCAACGGTGAAGCCCTCCTTGAAATCACCAAAAAACATGACCTTCATGTGATTATGAATGACAGTTCAGCAACTTATATCAGTAACAACCCATTATTCTCATCCGAAATCCTCGATCCAATTATCGCCAGTGACTCCGTGATAAACCACATCGACGACCACTGGGTCGGCGATGATGACTAAGGCAGCGACCACCTTCCGGTCCATGCCTCCCTACAGTTAGGAAATGGCCCACTCAGGTACCCCCCACTCTCCGCAGAAACTTCAGGAAAATGAATTGGAACCTCTACCGCGACATCATTGATGTCAAACTCACTAACTCCCCCCATCCAATGCAGCGGAACTAGAAACCCAATGCGAGAGCATTGAGAAAATCATTAACTCAACCTTAAACGAAATATGCCCAAAAGAGGAAGTATGCCCCTGGAGAAACACTATCTCGGGTGAGACTCTGTAACTTATTAAATCTAAACGGAAAGCTCTTTGCGCTCTCAAAAAAGAAACTGACCCCAGCAAGAAATCTGAACTCAAAAAAACATACAACCGCCTTCACGGCGAAGTCAAAGAAGCCCTCAAAGCTGAAAAACAAGCCAGCTGGGAAAAGGCAACAGCCAACCTAAACGGGACCCAAGATGCTAAAAAATTCTGGGACTCTTTCAAAATTCTTACTGGGCAAAAAAACAAGGGTGGGAAAGCCGCAGCAAAACCTCTTAAGAAGGTAGACAGCTCTTTCACTCGCACCGACAAAGAGAAGGCCGACACCTTCGCCGACCTCCTAAGAAAAACACATCGCCTATATCAAGGCACGGGCAATGATGACGCTGTCATCAAGGCGATTGATGACTTCATCAATGAACACCCTGATATCTACCGTGACCCCAATTTCGAGAACGAGCCAGAAGGCGGGGACGATGATGACCTTGTCACCCCCATCACCAATGACGAAATCATTAATGTCATAAAAAAATGCAAAAACTCCTCCTCACCCGGCAAAGACGAAGTAAGCTACAAAATCCTTAAACAAAGCCCAAACTCCCTAATCGAAAAACTAAACAAACTATTCAACGAATGCCTCACCCATGGCCACTTTCCCAAATGCTGGAAAAAAGCAATCGGTGTCATGATACCAAAACCCGACAAGGACCCCTCCGATCCAGCCAGCTACAGCCCAATCAGCCTCCTCAGCTGCATTGGTAAGACATTCGAATGAATCCTTACTAATCGGTTCAGGGGGCACCTTGAAGACATCGACTTCTTCAATAAATGGCAAAGAGCCTTTTGAAACCATAAAGAAGGCATCGAACATGTCTACCGACTAGTCACCCAAATGAAAACCGCTATCAACAATCAGCAAATAGGTGCGGCAGTCCTGTTAGACGTCGAAAAAGCATTTGACTCCGTTTACCACAATGGAATGCGCTACAAATTATCAAAAATGAAACTGCCCAAGAAATTGCTCAGATTACTGTCCTTTTTTTTAAATGATCGTGAAATTAGAGTCAGAGTGAACAATGAAATGTCTGACAGTGTCCCCCCTGAAGCAGGCACCCCCAAGAATCCGTCCTAAGCCCCCTCCTTTACATCTTCTATGTAAATGACCTTAACTTCTCCGAGGATCGTGTTCAAGTCTCCCAATTCGTGATGATAAGGGCCTCTGGGACTCTAACAATATGGCCAATCTACTCCAAAAACCCCTGCAACGCACTCTCGACGAGCTAGAACAATGGTGTGCCAAATGGAGAATTAAGCTAAATGCAAATAAAACCCAACGAATCACCTTTACTCGCAAGAAAACTAAATGGGATTTTGACCTAAAACTTATGGATAACACCCTCCCAGAATGCAAAGAAGCGAAATTCCTGGGCATCACCATTGATCAAAAACTGTCCTTCAACAAACATACCGATGACATGGCGAAAAAAGCCACCAAACGCATTAACCTACTGAAAATGCTTAAGGGAACTTCATGGGGAGCCAACCAGTCCACCCTACTCAAACTATTCAAAGCCTTTGTGCGCCCAGTATTCGAATACGGTGCAATCATACTAACTGACCTCAATCAAACTAATATGGGAAAACTCCAGAAGGTCCAAAATCACGCGCTTAGAGTTGACCTCCATGCCCCATGGGACACACCCATCAAAACACTCCACGACAGGGCCGATATCCCCACCATTAAAGACCGCCTAGCCACCCTGGCTGCAAAAAATCATGACCGGTTAGCCGACAGCGAACTAATCTCTGAAATTGGAGCCATTTGCGAAAGCCGACAAAAGCCCAAAAATTGCAATCAAAACTAAGACCGCTCGAAAAAAAAAACTAGGGAACGAGAAGGTGAACCAACAGGCAGAAAAACAGCTTAACTGTGGCCTTCTACCAGAAAGGGCTGCCTTCACCGACTCAAGTAAAATTACATCAGGATTACATCTTGTTAAAAAAACTAAATAAATAGGGAACGAGAAGGTGAACAAACAGGCAGAAAAACAGCTTAACTGTGGCCTTCTACCAGAAAGGGCTGCCTTCACCGACTCAACTAAAATTACATCACGATTGGATATTGTAGATCTCATTTCCGGCCGGGAGGGGGGGGGGGGGGGTGGCTCGGCCCACACAGGACGCTCACGATACCAGGCGAGAGCATTTTGTGTGGGCTGGGCCTCCCCGACTGAAGGTGGGATTTGCAGTGTTTAATCGTGATCCAAAATAAACTCAAACTAATCTAAATATGGTCAAAACCAGCGAAGGGCATAACAGAAACACCCTCAGGTGTGGTTTAGTGTCTAAACCTGTTACCCTCCCGCTACAAACTCACTATCACCCTAAGAAGGTGATCTAACAGGCAGATTAACAGCTTAACTGTGATCACAATTAAAACATAATGTGCTACTTTTATCTTTTTATTTCTACATATTCTAATGAAAACTAATTCTGCCTTCTTCTTTTAACCCTTTACCCAACGTAACGGCCAAAACCGGCCAGCGCTATTCTCAAAAATCGTCAATTAATTTTCATTATTTTTTCATTTTTTGTCTCAAAAACATGGGTTATGACCCCTCGATGGAACGAGCTCGTCGAGCTCGTTCCAATGAGGGGTCATAACCTATGTTTTTGAGACAAAAAATGAAAATGAAAGTGTCAATGACACTGTAGCTTAACTTGTGTGTTGTGTTTGATGAAAAGGATAATGTTCAATGTTTATGAAAGGATTATGAAATAAGACAAGAATTGTGATAATTGGGAATATGTTCATTTCTGTTCCCTGTATGCTATGTTTATGATAAAAATAATATGAGGTGTACACTGTACTAAAGATATATGTGGCCCTCACAGTTAACGTATATCAACAAAAGTTACAGTGAAATTATTCCAAAATGAGTCATCCTATCAAGTTACTTTAAAATCCCTTCATAAATATGGCCTGTAGACTGTGGTAAAGGTTTTCATACTAAAGGTTTTCGGGCTTCGGGCCCCTGTAGCCATCAGTTTCCCAATTGCGTCCAAAGGGGACGTTCTCATCTAGACATTATATGAAGTCAACCTACCAAGTTACAATGAAATCCCTTAATAAATATGACCTGCAGACTGTGCTAAAGGTTTTGGGGCTTTGGGCTCTAGCAGCCATCATGGATGAATGATCGCAACCAAAAGGGGACATTCTCATCTGGGCATCATCTGGAGTGATCCTCCAAAGTTACAATGAAATCCCTTCAAAAATATGACCTGTAGACTGTGCTCAAGGTTTTTGGGCTTCGGGCCCTGAAGCCGTCACAGTTGACCAATCACGACCAAAAGGGGATGTCATCATCTAGGCATTATATGGAGTCAAACTTACGGGTCACAATGAAGTCCTTCCATAAATATGACCAATAGACTATACTAAAGGTTTTGGGGTTTTGGGTTCGGGCAGCCATCAAGGCTGAATGATCGCGACCAAAAGGGGACGTTCTCATCTAGACATTATTTAGAGTCATCCTACCAAGGTACAATGAAATCCCTTCATAAATATCACCTGTAGACTGTGCTAAAGATTTTCGGGCTTTGGGCCCCTGTAGCCAACACAGTTGCCTAATGATGTCCAAAAGGGGCTGTTTTCATCTAGACATTATATGAAGTCAACCTGCCAAGTTACAATGAAATCCCTTCATAAATATGATCTGAAGACTGTGCTAAAGGTTTTCGGGCTTTAGGCTTGGGCAGCCATCATAGTTGAATGATCGCAACCAAAAGGGAACATTCTCATCTGGACATCATCTGGAGTGATCCTATGAAGTTACAATGAAATCCCTTCATAAATATGACCTGTAGACTGTGCTCAAGATTTTCGGGCTTCAGGCACCTGTAGCCATCACAGTTGACCAACCACGACCAAAAGGGGATGTCATCATCTAGGCATTATATGGAGTCAACCTAACAAGTTACAATGAAATCCTTCCAAAAATACGACCTACAGACATGCTAAAGGTTTTTGGGCTCGGGCAGCCATCAAGGCTGAATGATCGTGACCAAACGGGGACGTTCTCATCTGGACACTATTTGGAGTCATCCTACCAAGCTACAATAAAATCCCTTCATAATTATGACCTGTAGACTGTTCTAAAGGTTTTCGGGCTTTGGGCCCCTGAAGCCATCACAGTTGCCCAATCGTGTCCAAAAGGGGACGTTCTCATCTAGACATTATATGAAGTCAAGTTACAATGAAATCCCTTCATAAATATGACCTGTAGACTGTGCTAAAGGTTTTCGGGCTTCGGGCTCGGGCAGCCATCACGGTTGAATGATCGCAACCAAAGGGGACAATCTCATCTGGAGTGACCCTGCGAAGTCACAATGAAATCCCTTCATAAATATGACCTGTAGACTGTGCTCAAGGTTTTCGGGCTTCGGGCACCTGTAGCCATCACAGTTGACCAATCACGACCAAAAGGGGATGTCATCATCTAGGCATTATATGGAGTCAACCTAACAATGTTACAATGAAATCCTTCTATAAATATAACCTTTTGCCTTTTTGAGCTCGGGCACCCATCAAGGCTGAATGATCACGGCCAAAATGGGACGTTCTCATCTAGACATTATTTGGAGTCAACCTACCAAGTTACAATGAAATCCCTTCATAAATATGACCTGTAGACTGTGCTTAAGGTTTTCGGGCTTCGGGCTCGAGCAGCCATCATGGTTGAATGATCGCAACCAAAGGGGACAATCTCATCTGGGCATCATCTGGAGTGATCCTATGAAGTAACAATGAAATCCCTTCATAAATATGATCTGTAGACTGTGCGCAAGGTTTTTGGGCTTCGGGCACTTGTAGCCATCACAGCTGACCAATCACGACCAAAAGGGGATGTCATCATCTAGGCATTATATGGAGTCAACCTAATAGGTTACAATGAAATCCTTCCATAAATATGACCTTTTACCTATGTTAAAGGTTTTTGGGCTCGGGCACCCATAAAGGCTGAATGATCGCGATCAAAAGGGGACGTTCTCATCTAGACATTATTTGGAGTCATCCTACCAAGTTACAATGAAATCCCCTCATAAATATGACCTGTAGACTGTGCTAAAGGTTTTTGGGCTTCGGGCACCTTTAGCCATCACAGTTGCCCAATCATGTCCAAAAGGGGACGTTCTCATCTAGACATTATATGAAGTTAACCTACCAAGTTACAATGAAATCCCTTCATAAATATGACCTGTAGACTGTGCTAAAGGTTTTCGAGCTTCGGGCTCGGGCAGCCATCATGGGTGAATGATCAAAACCATAGGGGAAATCTCATCTGAGCATCATCTGGAGTGATCCTAAGAAGTTACAATGAAATCCCTTCATAAATATGACCCGTAGACTGTGCTCAAGGTTTTCGGGCTTCGGGCACTTGTAGCCATCACAACTGACCAATCACGACCGAAAGGGGATGTCATCATCTAGGCATTATATGGAGTCAACCTAACAGGTTACAATGAAATCCTTCCATAAATATGACCTTTTGCCTATGCTAAAGGTTTTGGGGCTCGGGCACCCATCAAGGCTGCATGATCGCAATCAAAATGTGACATTCTCATCTAGACATTATTTGGAGTCATCCTGCCAAGTTACAATGAAATCCCTTCATAAATATGACCTCTAGACTGTGCTAAAGGTTTTTGGGCTTCGGGCTCCTGTAGCCGTCACAGTTGCCCAATCACGTCCAAAAAGGGACTTTCTCATCTAGACACTGTATGAAGTCAACCCACCAAGTTACAATGAAATTCCTCAATAAATATGACCTGTAGACTGTGCTAAAGGTTTTCGGGTTTTGGGCTCGGGCAGTCGTCATGGTTGACAGATCATGCCCAAATGGGGAAATTCTCATCTAGACATCATAAGGAGTCATCCTACCAAGTTACAATGAAATCCCTCCACATTAAACATAACCTGCAGACTGTGCTAAAAGTTTTTGGGTTTCGGGCTTGGGCAGCCATCACGGTTGATAGATCATGCCCAAAAGGGGACGTTCTCATCTAGGCATTATACAGAGGCATCCTACCAAGTTACAATGAAATCCCTTCATAAATACGACCTGTAGAGTGTGCTAATGGTTTTGGGGTTTTGGGCTCGGGGCGGCCATACCAGTTGCCCGATCGCGACCAAAAGGGGACATTCTCATCTAGACATGACCCCAAACCTGCATATGAAATTTCGTGACGATCAGACAAGAACTGAAGGGTGTAGCCCGTGCTAAAGGAAAATGTGAACAAACGTCACAGACTCACAGACTACCAGACTCACAGACTAACAGACTATGTCAAGTTAAGCTAAAAATTAGTTATTCAAGAATTATTTTTGCAAGTGTCGTCTGCTTTTCAGGTTAGGTAAAGGGTTAAGCAGGTACACAGAAGATGCTTTTTGACCAGCACCCCAATAACCGCTATGGACAGTCCAACCGTTACAGAAACGGTCACCCCCATGGTTCCTGTACATCCTCCACTCCATCCCTAAGAGTGGTCGACCACTTTAAGGGAGGCGAGCGTTGGTCCTGCGTCCCGCCTCTGCCCCCTTTTTGTAAGTGCATTGCACACCTCTCTGTCCCAACCCATTAGGATTACAATGCAGGCCTGCCCCCGAACCAGGGAAGTTCGGGTCTTCTTCTTGGTGGTCCCCGAAAGGGGTCGTTGTTGTTTCCTTCAAAGACATCCTATCAAACAGAGACAGCCTGAGGCAGATTATACTTGCCAGTGATGGCCATCACTTAAAATCATCTCCGAAGTGGCAGACTATACTTGCCCGAAAATCTAGATCGTCTGCACCCTCGGGGAGAGGTAGTACCTTTGTGAGAGGACCCAACCTCCCACACTGGTCCTCACCCGAGAGTCAGTCAACGCGATCACCATGCCGCAACAGGAGATACCTGCCTAGTACCGGAACCTTTTCCTCCTTCAACACGCCTAGACATGTGACAGCCAATCATATACAGTTACCGAGGGTCGAAAGGGGCTTGTTCCCCATACTGTCCCTGCACGCCTTCGGCTTGCAAAAATCATCATTTCATGTATGTTGTATGTCGTATATCGTACTCGTATGTCGAATGTCGGTCCAGGATTTTTGTAGACATACCACCGAAACCCTCTCTATTTGTCTGATTTCACATATCAGTCCATGGTACATTCTTCGGGAAAAGGCGGTTACCTTTAATACAGCAGGTTGTCGCAGGTCCCTCTGAAATATTTTTTTATAACAGAAATATTATTATATTTTAAGGCTAAAGTTGGACTGTTCCCCTATGGGGTAGGGTAGGCTGAAAATTTCTGACAACATTTCTGGAAATATAAGGGAAATGACCGAAAAACCTTCAATTTGCACACCAATTCTAGTAAAATGAAGCAAAAATTTCCGATAGAGATTACCATGGAGGGGGCAACCTCACCCCCCATTCCCCCCCCCCCCCCCCAGTCTATCATCGGGTCAAGATGAAGTAGTGCTGATTGGGAGGGACCTGCGCCAATTTTGAAAACAATTCTGACGCGTTAAGCCAAATGCATAAAATGAAAATAAATAGCAGCACACACTGTGCATTATTCCGAAGTCAAACTGATTATCAGATTTAGTGACAGCTGAGAATATTATTTGATATCACTGTAACACTTCTCCAATGCGACATTTGCAAACACATTCATGTTCTTCACACACAAGCCAACTATCCTTTGACTCACTGTAAAGGGAGTCCAGTGTTGTTAGTACACTTTCACTTTTGGCCATCTTCAATTGGTCCTGAGGTCCTGTTTTCACACTGCCAAAATAACTGTGTTTTTATGCAACAATTTGGATATTTTGTTATCGTACCGGTATTTTTTATATAAAGGTATTTCAAGTATACTAACTTTGTCAAGGGGCCAATTTGTTTGGGTTTTTAAAAAAAAAACTAGAGTGATGTCACACATCCAGCCTGACTGTCCCAGCAATGGCAATGCTTAGACACAAAATAGCTGGAGACATTTTTTGTTGACTGTTTTCCTAACGAATTTGCCATATTTGCACTTGTGATGTACAAAATTTGCTATTCAAATTTTATTTTTTCATTTCTCTACTCCAAAACATATCTCATGACCTATTAATGGAACAAGCTTGATGGGCTTCTTCCAATAAGAACTAATAAGCCATGGTAAAAAATGACAAAATTTGATGTTTCAGTCAGTCTAAATCCTTCAGAATACATTTTGAGCAAAGAGAAAAAAAAATGCCTAACTGGCACCGAGGGGGTGGGGGGGTGGGGTTGTTTGTCTGGGTTTTTAACCACAAACTTTAAGCAAAACTGTAAAAATGCATTTTTGACGAAAGAAAAGTTACGTGAGTTTTTAAAAAGTTCCACATGTATTGACTGTAAATATTTCAAAATGCATATTAGAGGAAAGAAAAGAAAAGAAAAAAAAATGCCTAATTGGCAGGGCAGGGCAGGGCAATAACTTTAACTATTTTCATTGGATAATTGTGGTCATCAAACTTGACCTAGAGACATGTACGTCATATTTATGGAGAGATTTCATTGTAACTTGATAGGTTGACTCCATATGATGTCTACATGAGAATTTCACCATTTGGGCGTGATCTGTTAACCGTCACGACTACCCGAGCCCAAAAACCTTTAGCACAGTCTTCAGGTCATATTTATGAAGGGATTTCATTGTATCTTGAGGTGGGGAGGGGGGGGGGGGGGGAGTTGTGGAACCTATATTCAAACCTGGCCTGTATTACTGGCTGGAAAATACACATATCAACTTTGGTTGATATTGGGGGGGGGGGGGGGGGGGGGTGTTTGTCTGGGCTTTTGTGGTTACCACAAACTTTAACCAAAACTGTAAAAAAGCATTTTTGACGAAAGAAAAAAAAGGTGCCTAACTGCCCCACCCCTGGGGGTGGGGGGTTACATGTGGTTAAAAAAAGGTTCCGCATGTAGTGACTGTAAACAGTTAAAAATGCATATTCAAGGAAAGAAAAAATGCCTAATTGGGGGGGGGGGGGAGGGGAGGGGGTGATGATAATTTCTGTCTGAATTTTTAACCACAAACTTTAACCAAAACTGTAAAAAAGCATTTTTGACAAAAGGAAAAAAAGGTTCTGCATGTAGTGACTGTAAATAGTTCAAAATGCATATTGGAGGAAATAAAAAAAAAAATGCCTAATTTGGGGAGGGTGGGGGCGGTGGTGTTTGTCTGGGTTTTTAAACAAAACTGTAAACCAGTATTTTTGACAAAAGAAAAAAAGTGCCTAATTGGCCCCCGGGGCGGGGTGGGGGGGAGATGGGGGGGAGGGGGGTATATAAGTTTAAAAAAAAAAAAAGGTTTCACATGTAGTGACTGTAAATAGTTCAAAATGCATATTGGAAATAAAAAAGGAAAAAAAAAACCTAACTGGGAGGGGGGGGGGGGGGCGGGTGTTTGTCTGGGTTTTTAACCACAAATCCTACCAAGCTACAATGAAATCCCTTTATAATTTTGGCCTGTGGAATATTCTAAAGGTTTTTGGGCTTCGGGCCTCTGTTGCCATCACAGTTGCCCAAAAGGGGACGTTCTCATCTAGACATTATATGAAGTCAACCTATCAAGTTACAATGAAATCCCTCCATAAATATGACGTGTAGACTGTGCTAAAGGTTTTCGGGCTTCAAGCCCCTGTTGCCGTCACAGTTGCCCAAAAGGGGATGTTCTCATCTAGACATTATATGAAGTCAGCCTATCAAGTCACAATGAAATCCCTTCATAAATATGACCTGTAGACTGTGCTAAAGGTTTTTGGGCTTTGGGCCCCTGTTGCCATCACAGTTGCCCAAAAGGGGATGTTCTCATCTAGACATTATATGAAGTCAGCCTATCAAGTTACAATGAAATCCCTTCATAAATATGATGTGTAGACTGTGCTAAAGGTTTTCGGGCTTCGGGCTCGGGCAGCCATCATGGTTGAATGATCGCAACCAAAAGGGGACATTGTCATCTGGGCATCATGTGGATTGATCCTACAGAGTTACAATGAAATCCCTTCAGAAATATTACCTGTAGACTGTGCTGAAGGTTTTCGGGCTTCGGGCACCTGTAGCCAACGCAGTTGCCCAATCACGTCCAAAAGGGGACTTTCTCATGTAGACATTATATGAAGTCAACCTATCAAGTTACAATGAAATCTCTCCATAAATATGACCTGTAGACTGTGCTAAAAGTTTTCGGGTTTGGGGCTCGGGCAGTCGTCACGGTTGATAGATCACGCCCAAATGGGGAAATTCTCATGTAGATATCATACGGAGTCATTGTATCAAGTTACAATGAAATCCCTCCATATTAAACATGACCTGCAGACTGTGCTAAAAGTTTTTGGGTTTTCGGGCTTGAGCAGCCATCACGGTTGACAGATCATGCCCAAACGGAGACGTTCTCATCTAGGCATTATACAGAGGCATTCTATGAAGTTGCAATGAAATCCCTTCATAAATATGGCCTGTGGACTGTGCTAATGGTTTTCGGGTTTTGGGCTCGGGCAGCCATACCGGTTGACCGATCACGACCAAAAGGGAACGTTCTCATGTAGACATGACCTAAAACCTGCATATGAAATTTTGTGACGATCAGACAAGAACTACTGGGTATAGCCTGTAATTGAAGGTTGAATAAAAAACTTTCACCACAAACTTTAACCAAAACTCCAAATGTCAACTAAACAGGAAAAGAAAAAAAAACCAAAAAACCCCACTTGAACCTTCAGTAAAAAACTTTAACCACAAACTTTAACCAAAACTCTAAAAGTTAACAGACGGACGGACAAAAGTCATTACTATAGCCCTCAACGTAAACAGTAGGGCTAAAAAGCAAAATGTAACAGCTGGATTAGGTCGAACTCACTGAAGCCAAAGCCAGACTTTTAGTAGTTCATCATTGGCTTGTAATCATTCTGATTCAGAGAGACTGTCCAGAGTTGTAGATGGATTTCAAAGTAGATTGAACAGACATCAAAGTTTTGGGGATAATTGTCCCCCAACTTTCAGACAAAGGAATTCAACAAATTTTCGAAATCCAAATCCCGATTGCCAACCAGATAACCCTAGAAATAGAGGTAACAATTTCCATGACCAGAGACAAAATGCTTTTCCTCCACCATAGTACCAAAATCAGGGTGATGGGGATGTTCAATATCAATGCCAACCTAGACAAAATGCAGTTCAAAGAGTTCCATAATTGAGCAAAGGTCTAGAATATTATGGAAATACTGATTGGCAATCTTTCAGATTAAAATTCACAAATTTTGCAGAAATGGAAGGCTGGTCTGAAAGAGATTGTAAAAACAACCTTCGTTGGGGTTTGATGAGGAAAGCTAGTGACTATTATGCAATGATAAGTAGACAAGACCCCATAATGAATTTTTGGGATCTCATGCATAAACTGGAAAAATGCTTTGGGATGTACGAACTTCCCGAGACAGCACAAATTCAATTGGGGCAAGCCCATCAAGTTTCGGGAATGTCTTCATAAGAGTGGGCCGATCAGGTATTAACCCTTGCTGTAAAAGCATATGGTCATTTACCTGAAGAACATATGTTTAACCAGGCCATAATGAAATTTTGGCCTGAGTGCATGGATAAAGATGCAGGCCTCTTTGCTGCTAATCAGAAATCAATTATTTTAGAGGATGCCATTGATAAAATTAAATGGTATCAACATACATCAATGGCAGTACACGCGGTACGGCATTCAGCCATTATCAGAATCGCTCTCCTTTACCGCGACGCCAAACTTGTTTTTAATGTGGATCTCCTATACAATTGGCCCAGGAGTTTCCAACTAGGAATACTAAAAATGACCAGCTACTAAAGCTGAAAATGTACAAACTGATTCAATAGACACCCCAATAAGAGTTATAAGATCCATGCTTTGGTGGAATTCAGTGATGAAGCAGAAAATTTAAATGACAGTGGGTCTGACACACGGGCCTAGGCCCAACCCCAACTAATTATTTAGGCCAAAACAAAGAAATTGCATCTCCTGATCTAACTATAACAGAATCTTCCAAAGATGTCCCATCTGACTCTGGGACATTTCCCGATTCAATCATTATAAATCAGTTGACGGATAAATTATCCTTCACAGTTCCCGTAACCTTGGAAGATGTAGAATTAGATGCTTTAAAAGATATGGGAGCACAAATGACAATTATTTCAGATAAAGTAATGCAATCTTTGAGGGATTCACCCCCTGTAATTAAAGAGATACAGGTGAAGTCTGTAGGCAGGGATTTAGAGACAATTCCTGGAAAAATAATTAGCCCATTATCAATGAAATTGGGGAAATTTAAGTATATCAGAACATTTTATGTCGCCCCAATCAATACTCTAATGATTCTTGGATTAGATTTCCTGCGGGAATACCATGCCCGTTTAGATTTACAACAGGGAATCATGTATTCGGACAACGAAAAAATTATGCTGGATTTAATGTCTTCCAGTAAATGTATTCCAAAAGCTTACAGAGTTACTTTAGCAAATAAAGTACTGATTCCTCCAAACTCAGTGAAACAAATTAAATGTAAATTGCATGGATTTCTTCCCGAGTATGTAATAGAGCCAAATCTATACTCTCATTTTTTGACATTTCATTCAGAAAATGCTGACCCAATAATTACAGTGGTAAATATGCCGGATCATGAATTACATTTGAAAAAAGGGTACTGCATAGGTGAAGCATTTGAGGGATCCCTAAATGGCATGTTGCCCGAAAAAGTGAAAACATGTCAAGTTTCTAGCACTATGGAAGACCAAAATAGTGTAACAGAAATGCCTGAACATCTCAAAGAATTGTTTGATAGATCGAAATCTCTGCTAGATGAAGTAGAACAAATTCAGTTAAAACAATTATTGATTAAATATCAAGAGGTGTTTGCAAAACATGACTATGATTTAGGAAATTTTACATCCCTTGAACATCATAATAAAACTGGGGATGCAAAACCAATCAAATGCCATATGAGGAGAACCCCAGCCTGTTTTGAACGGGAAGAACAAAAATTGTTAGAGGAAATGCTAAAAGCAGGGGTGATTCAGCCGTCACTTTCTGAGTGGGCTTCTGCCCCCGCTTTAATCAGAAAGCGAAGTGGCACTGTACGATGGTGCCTCGATTTTAGAAAGGTTAATGCTGTAACAGAGAAAGATACTTACCCATTACCTCTTATAGATGATTGTTTAGAAACTCCAACTGGAAATAAAGTTTTTAGCCGCTTTGACGGAAGTCAGGCTTATTTCCAGGTACCAATTGCAAAAGAGGACAGACATAAAACAGCTTTCATTACCAAATATGGGCAATATGAATTTTTGAAAATGAGTTTCGGATTGTGTGGAGCCCCAAGTTGTTTTTCTAGGGTAATGAATTTAGTACTAAGGGGTTTAAATTGGGAAATAGCCCTAGCCTTTCTTGATGACATTTGTGTTCTAGGAACTGATGTTCAGAACCATTTTGAAAATCCTGAAAAGGTGCTTGAGCGCCTACATCGGTACCAATAGAAATTGAAACCTAAAAAATGCATTCTTTTCCAACAAAAAATGAAATTTTGGGGCTGAATTGTCACCTCAAATGGTATGGAAATAGATAATTCAACTTCACAAATTATTAGTGATTGGCCAATTCCAAAATGTACCAAAGATATAGAAAGATTTTTAGGCCTAGCAAATTATCATAGGGCCTTTATAAAATCATTTGCTGCAATAGCAGCCCCCCCCCCCCCCCCCTTCAAACCCTCTATGCTAGAACAGGTAAAAGGTCTTTTGGGTGGGGGAAAGAGGAGCAAGAAGCCTTTGACCAAATAAAGATTGCCCTCAGATCTCCTCCAGTCCTTACTTTTGCTAATAAAACAGATCCTTTCATACTACACACTGATGGGTCGAATTTAGCAATAGGGGCCGAACTGATTCAAATACAGGATGGTCAAGAAAAGGTGATAGCTTATGGCAGCTTAGGTCGCAGCTCTGAACAACGCAGGTACTGTGCAACTCGCAAGGAGCTTTCGGCAGATGTCAGATTCACTCGACAGTACAGGCACTGGTTGCTTGGTAGACATTTCACAGTTAGAACTGATCACAGTAGCCTGACTTGGCTTCTCAATTTCAAAAAACCCGGGGGCCAAATTGCCCATTGGATTGAGGAGCTAATTCAGTATGATTTCAAAATTCAACATAGGCGAGGGGCGTTGCACACAAATGCAAATGCCCTCTCAAGAGTACCAGTGGAGGATAAATGTGGCCAATTTAGGGCTGAGGTGCCGTTGAATAAGTGAATAAGCTTCTTGCGAGGGGTGCAAGTACTGCACAATTATTGGAGCAAATTCTTTGAGGAAGTGGACGATGCTGTCCCATTACCTCATAAGACAGATTTGAACCTACCTAAGGTAGAGGACATTATCAATGAATTCAATTGTTTGTTGAAATCTGCTGTTGAAAGTATTTCAACATCTGAAATGGCAGAGAAGGAACCGGACAGATCACTTACCTCCTTGTTTGCCCAATCCCATTTTGGACTGTCAGACTGGGATGCGAAATTAGAAACTGAGCATGATAGTAGTATTAAACATGATATAGAAGTAGAAGGGAATCTTTTCCCTGTATCTGTGAATAGACCTATGTCAGATTCTTCACAATTTACCTCAGATGTGTCTAGTCTCAATCCCTTGGGACAGGAATTGGAAAAATTACGGGTGGAACAGCAGAAAGAATCATCTTTACAAATTTTGCTGAAGTGACTTGAAAAAGGAGAGTCACCTTCTCAAAACCAGCTCTTTCTAGCTAGCCCTGACGCTAAATTATTCTGGAAAAATAAGGAGAAATATTTCACGAAGGGCCCTCTTTTGTATAAAATCAGAAAAAATATCGAAAAAGTGTTAGTGGTGCCCTTTTCTCTTCAAAATGAAATGAGGACAATTAACCATGATGTGCCGGCTGTGGGACATCAAGGTGTTACTCGAACAACAGAACGAGTCAAATCACGTTACTACTGACAGAGATTGGCTTCTGACATTGAGTCTTTTGTCAAGTCCTGTCCAAAATGTAGTAGACAGACAAAACCTTCACGCCATGCTAAACATCTAATGGTATGTTACCATTCAGGTGGCCCAATGGAAAGAGTACACCTGGACTTTCTGGGCCCATTAGCAAAAACCCCAAGAGGAAATGAGTATATTTTAATCATTGTAGACCAGTTTACCAAGCGGGTGGAGTGTATTCCTCTGGCATTACAATCTGCAGAGGATACAGCCAGAGCTGTGGTCAGTGAGGTCTTTTCAAGGTTAGGATGCCCTCAGTGAATTCCCGGAGTTTCCAGGAGGTTCAGATCAAGTTCAGTTTCCAGGAGTCAACTGGGTGAAATTCAAGGGTTTTCAAGGAGTATAAAGCAACCATGTGTTGGGAAGAAGGAAAAATGTTAGGAGTTGAATTAATCCAGTGAGCAACTGACTCGATTTTTCCAAAATTCCAAGCATTTCCAGGAGGTGCTTCAAAATTCAAGGAGTTTCCAGGTCCTTGGGAGGGGGTTTTGAAATTCAAGGACTTTCAAGGAATTCAAGGAGGTGCGGGAACCCTGCACAGCTCCAGTGACTGGTGACTCCAGCAGGCTTGTTGCACTGGAGAGTGCTGATGTGGCTGCTAACCAAAGTGCAATCAAAGAAGGGAACATCTGGGGCTGTTCCCTCTACTGCAGCCACATCAGCCTCTTCAGCAACCTGTTCAGGGGGGTGGGGGGGGGAAGAGCCTTGGTTGAGCCACAGAAATCTGTGGTAAACCATCTCCCCGTTTTTTTTTTTTTTTTTCGCTGCCTAAAAAGGGAGTGGTCACCCTTGCCCATCCGTCGGTTTCCAGGACAGCCCGGCATAAGTGGCTCCTACCCCAGCTATTCCTGTTATGAGAAGCTGGGAAGAGTCAACCCCCATGGGTCCACGGGCTGCGGCGACCTGCGGTGTTAAGGGTGACCCGAAACACTGAGCAAAAATAAAATTTGGGAGTGAAACCACCCACCCCCGCATGTGGGGCAAAACGACCCAGGGCGAACAAGAAGAACTGGGGTGAAACAACCCAGAGGTGCGAACGGGTCTTGGGGCGAAACAACCCGGGAGCTATAATATAGGTTACAATACAGTGTTTTCATGGTAAACAGCACCTCTAGTGGTTTGCACCCAACCTTTAAAAGTTCCTGGAATTATCCGATTGGTAGAAAATGAACTGAGCTTGTACGTGTGAATAAAGTTTTAAAATGCATGTTTTGGAAAAGATATAAAATACTGGTGACTACTGTCTTCTGAAATGTGTGAGAGAAGATTAAAATTGGGTGGCGGTAGGTAAAAATATGTCTATCTGATTCAGTGCGAAACTGGACGGGAGTACAGTAAGCTCCAAATTTAAAGGCAAAATTCACATGGCGACCTATATTTTTTTTCAGTATATTGTTTTCATGAGATGAAAAACTAAATGGATAGATGGTTGTTTTTGCCCAAATTAGCTTGATAAGAAGGGGAGCGGAGGAAAGATTAGTACTGTTGTCAATGTTAAAAAAAAACACTGTGTTGTACAGTTGTCACTCCGGTATCGGATCACCTTTCAAAAATTGGCCGCCGCCAATTCAATCGATGTATTTTCCTATTAAATATATACGTTGTGTGTGAAGACAATTGTCTCCTTGAAAAATGCAAACAAGTTTCAAACCGATATTGTACATGAAAGTGACAAAATAATGCATGCCTTTAGGTGAGCTGATTGCGGCAGTACCGGATCAATTTTGGCGATATCAGATCCCGCATCCCATTGTACACTTGCGCTTGAGATATCGTACCCAGATGGGGGACATGCCTTGTCTGCAGTCTGGGGTAATAATGAAAGTATTCCAATTGGAAGCATTCAAAGGAACTACGTAAATCTTTCATGGGTAACTTTAAATCTCAACCAAAAACACGTAATAAAAATAAAAGTGATATAAATTTTAATGGCCACAACTAAAATGGTTTCTCGAAGAAATTACAATAAATCACATAAAAATCATTTTCAAAATATCCCAGGATTGTTAGGTGAACTGGCTTATATCTTTGTTGTCTAATATAAGAAGTATTTTTATTTTCACCACCCCCACGACGCACTCCTTCCAATGAGGGGGTCAGAACCTAAGGTTTGGAAGCAAAAAATGAAAATATAAAAAAAGATTGAATAGCAATTTTTGTGTATAGCGCTGGCCGATTTTGGTCGTTACATTAGGTAAAGGGTTAAAACTTGTTTACTGATATTTATTTGTTTATTGGTTTTGGGATTTAGCGACTTTTTTGACAGCCAGGGTCATATCGTTTGGAGATAGTTTTATATGTGAAGAAAGTCAGAGTCATCGATGAGAACTACCAATCAGAGACGAGTAGTTGTAACTACTCCCCATTAGCGCCATTTCTGCAATCCATCAGTTTCCTGAATTTCATTCATGTCCGAGATTTGACAGTTTTCAACCTCCCCAACCCCTTCCCGGTCCGCACAGCTGTAGTGCTATTTTAAGGGCAGTACCAATGGGGTTAACACCCTGCTACTGAATTTAATATGACATCGCAGTCATCCCCGTCATCTTTGCAGTTAATATCATTTGTGGGGCGGGAAGCGGTTTATTCGTTAACATTCTGTGCGACCGTGTGTGTCCAAATCGATGAACAGTGCGGAAATGGGGGATCCGCTACACAAGGAAAAGGGAGCCTTACGACAAGTTACTGTTATAACTTAAAATGGAAACACAGCATTTTTTCTGACTTAGGAAATTACAAGCATATTCATATGAAGTAATTCATAATAGGAATTTGTTCCTTCTATATGTCATTACCAGAAAACAAACAACTTTTTGCCATCCTTGTATTTTCACGTTTTCTGCAACTTAGGAGCTCACGGCGCCTCCACAAAAGTTATTTATTGTTTAGAGTACCCCTATATGGGTAACGGGTCCAGTCGCCACCGGGCAAACTCGGCACCAGTGGCGGGTTGGCCCGATTTCTGGAGGTGACTTGGCCCACTTTGATGACCACTATTACAGGTTTAGTACTCACGTTTTTTTATTATAAATAATCCGAAAAAAAACATTTAAAGAATGAAGAATCCGATAAAAATCATCAAATATGATTTTGAATAGCTTTACACAAAAACTCTATATGTCTCATTACTACCTGATCACAGACAAAAATGATATTATTCCATTTGTTGTTTCTAGAATTTTAGAGTGAATGTCTTTGAAATCTTTGAAGTGTGTTTGTTTTTACTGTTTGTACTGTATACTGTCTCCTCTATAAACAATAAGAACACTAATCAAGGTGGTCAAAGCACTCCATTGTTTTTGTAACACTGAGCACAATACATCAAACAAGCCAGTGTTTTTACTGACTGATGTCTTTGCAATGAGAACGTGATGGGTGTTTAATTTTATACTTTGCTACTTTGATTGGCTTCATTCTTTGTTATACTGCCCATGGACACTATATATCACCGGGTTACCGCCGTCAGTTCAAAACTAAACTGTTGGAGCTTTCTCCACTCCTTTTTTGTAACCGCTATGGTCATATACCAGGGCCACTACCAAACCGGCATTGCTGTTTGGTTTTCTTTTCTCTTCTTCCCTTAAATTTGCCATCGCACAACATTATATGCTGGCTCGCCACCATGGTGGGGCTCAAACCTCTACCATCGCCAAGCTAGAACCGAATAGAGCCCACTCCCTAATAGTCTTAATGACGTTGAGGGATTGATTATTGACAATCTATCACTCCAACGTAAATTGCCAGGAATTCTAACCGCATGTATACCCCCTCAGCCCCCATTTGAGGCAACAGGAAAGCTAGGCCTGTGTGATCCAAGTGAAATAAAATAAGGTTAACCTGGTCGCAAGGGATTTGTAAATCCCACTTCTTCCATGCGCGCATTTGGCGTGCTAAAACCTTTCATTCATTCATTCAGTATAAATAAGGTTAACCGGGTTGCAAGGGATTTATAAATCCCACATCGTCCATGCACGCATTTGACACGCTAAAACCTTTATTCATCAGTATCATCTCATCTTATTTCACAATGCCTGATTCTGCAGAGTTTCGACCTATCACACAGGAACACCGATAATGCCTCTGAGGCGATGGAGGTGTCATTGGATGACCCAGACCTGCCGGGTGACAGACGAAAAAATACGATTGGGACAGGCATAAGCTTCTACAAATTGGTACCACTTTTGCAAAAGGAAGCCAGGAATGTTGAACTGAGGGTTAGCTTCGTCGACATGGAAAGTGATGTCAGATTAAAATACACGACGATGGCAGCCAGGATTCAAGAATATTGGGACATGTATATGGATGACCCCCCCCCCCCCCACATCTCTCAACTGCTGCGTTTCTTAGAAAGTGTTCAGCTGTTTACGCTGAGAAGAAGAAGCCAACAGCACCAAGTGAGGTCCAACTGCCGAATCAACATATGTGCTAGAATTTTATTATCCCCGCATTTTAAAAAATGCGGGGATATTGTCATGATCTCCATCCGTACGTCCGTACTTCCGTACGTCCGGTTTTGTAATTCGAAACGCTGTAACTTTCTACAGTTGTTCGATAGGGTCTGTGCAACCCAAAAATACAACTTTTAAATTTTTGTGCCACCAGGTGGCTTCTGTGGAGCCACTTAAAAAATGCGTTATTTTTTCACTTTTTTGCTGAATAGTCCCAACCTATGTAATTCGGAGTTCTAAAATTACACTAGGGTGTTGCTAAATGATCTGTAGATATGTAGGAAGGTTTCAGATTTTTCGGGTGCCGCGTGGCTGTGCCACCGTAGCCACTTTTGTGTTTTCTTAGACCGTTTCCGGCAAAAGGCTCGTAGGATATGTAATTCGAAATGCTAAATCCATGCTCAGATGTTGCAGTAGGGTCTATAGATGCGCACGAAGGTTTCGGATTTTTCGGGTGCCACATGGCTGTGCCACCGTAGCCACTTTCGTGTTTTCTTAGACCGTTTCCGGCAAAAGGCTCCTAGGGTATGTAATTCGAAACGCTAAAACCATGCTCAAATGTTGCAGTAGGGTCTGTAGATGTGCACAAAGGTTTCAGATTTTTCAGGTGCCACGTGGCTGTGCCACCATTGCCACTTTTGTGTTTTCTTAGACCGTTTCCGGCGAAAGGCCCCTAGGGTATGTAATTCGAAACGCTAAAACCATGCTCAAATGTTGCAGTGGGGTCTGTAGATGCGCACGAAGGTTTCGGGATTTTTCAGGTGCCACGTGGCTGTGCCACCGTTGCCACTTTTGTGTTTTCTTAGACCGTTTCCGGCGATAGGCTCCTAGGGTATGTAATTTGAAATGCTAAAACCATGCTCAAATGTTGCAGTGGGGTCTGTAGATGTGCACGAAGGTTTCGGATTTTTCAGCTGCCACCTGGCTGCGCCACCATTGCCACTTTCGTGTTTTCTTAGACCGTTTCCGGCGAAAGGCTCCTAGGGTATGTAATTCGAAACACTAAAACCATGCTCAAATGTTGCAGTAGGGTCTGTAGATGTGCACAAAGGTTTCCGATTTTTCAGGTGCCACGTGGCTGTGCCACCATTGCCACTTTTGTGTTTTCTTAGCCTGTTTGCGGCAAAAGGCTCCTAGGGTATGTAATTCGAAATGCTAAAACCATGCTCAAATGTTGCAGTAGGGTCTGTAGATGCGCACAAAGGTTTCGAATTTTTCAGGTGCCACGTGGCTGTGCCACCATTGCCACTTTTGTGTTTTCTTAGACCGTTTCCGGCGAAAGGCTCCTAGGGTATGTAATTCGAAATGCTAAAACCATGCTCAAATGTTGCAGTGGGGTCTGTAGATGTGCACAAAGGTTTCAGATTTTTCAGGTGCCACGTGGCTGTGCCACCATTGCCGCTTTTGTGTTTTCTTAGACCGTTTCCGACGAAAGGCTCCTAGGGTATGTAATTCGAAATGCTGAAACCATGCTCAAATGTTGCAGTGGGGTATGTAGATGCGCACGAAGGTTTTGGATTTTTCAGCTGCCATGTGGCTGCGCCACCATTGCCACTTTCGTGTTTTCTTAGACCGTTTCCGTCGAAAGGCTCCTAGGGTATGTAATTCGAAACACTAAAACCATGCTCAAATGTTGTAGTGGGGTCTGTAGATGCGCACGAAGGTTTCCGATTTTTCAGGTACCATGTGGCTGTGCCACCGTTGCCACTTTTGTGTTTTCTTAGACCGTTTCCGGCGAAAGGCTCCTAGGGTATGTAATTCGAAACGCTCAAACCATTCTCAAATGTTCTATTGGAGTCTGTAGATGCGCACGAAGGTTTCAGATTTTTCAGCTGCCATGTGGCTGCACCACCATTGCCACTTTCGTGTTTTCTTAGACCGTTTCCGGCGAAAGGCTCCTAGGGTATGTAATTCGAAATGCTAAAACCATGCTCAAATGTTGCAGTGGGGTCTGTAGATGTGCACAAAGGTTTCAGATTTTTCAGCTGCCACCTGGCTGCGACACCATTGCCACTTTCGTGTTTTCTTAGACCGTTTCCGGCGAAAGGCTGCAAGGGTATGTAATTCGAAATGCTAAAACCATGCTCAAATGTTGCAGTAGGGTCTGTAGATGTGCACGAAGGTTTCCGATTTTTCAGGTGCCACGTGGCTGTGCCACCATTGCCTCTTTTGTGTTTTCTTAGACCGTTTCCGGCGAAAGGCTCCTAGGGTATGTAACTCGAAATGCTAAAACCATGCTTAAATGTTGCAGTGGGGTCTGTAGATGCGCACGAAGGTTTCGGATTTTTCAGGTGCCACGTGGCTGTGCCACCATTGCCACTTTTGTGTTTTCTTAGACCATTTCTGGCAAAAGGCTCCTAGGGTATGTAATTCGAAACGCTAAAACCATGCTCAAATGTTTCAGTGGGGTCTGTAGATGTGCACGAAGGTTTCAGATTTATCAGCTGCCTAGTGGCTGTGCTGTTGCCACTTTCACATTTTCTTAGACCGTTTCCGGTGAAAGGCTCCTAGGGTATGTAATTCGAAATCCTAAAACCATGCTCAAATGTTGCAGTAAGGTCTGTAGATGCGCACGAAGGTTTTGGATTTTTGGGGTGCCACGTGGCTGTGCTACCGTTGCCTCTTTCATGTTCTCTTAGACCATTTCCGGCGAAAGGCTCCTACAGTATGTATTTCAAAATGATAAAACCATGCTCAAATGTTGCAGCAGGGTCTGTTGATGTGCACAAAGATTTCGGATTGTTCAGGTGCCACGTGGCTGTGCCACCATTGCCACTTTCATGTTTTCTTAGACCGTTTCTGGCGAAAGTCTCCTAGAGTATGTAATTCGAAACGCTAAAACCATGCTGAGATGTTGCAGTAGAGTCGGTAAATGCGTAGGAAGGTTTTGGATTTTTTGGGTGCTAAGTGGCTGTGTCACCGTTGCCACTTTTGTGTTTTCTTAGACCGTTTCCAGCGAAAAGGCTCCTAGGGTAAGTAATTCGAAATGCTTAACACATGCTCAAATGTTGCAGTAAGGTCTGTAGATGCATACAAAGGTTTCAGATTTTTCAGATGCCACGTGGCGTTGCCACCGTTTTTCTTTCGTGTTTTCTTAGATCATTTCCGGCGAAAAGCTCCCAGAGTATGTAATTTGAAATGCTAAAACTATGCTCAAAAGTTGCAGTAGGGTCTGTAGATGTGCACGAAGGTTTCGGATTTTTGGGGTGCCACCGTTGGCACTTTCATGTTTTCTTAGACCGTTTCTGGCGAAAGGCTCCCAGGGTACATGTATGTAATTCGAAACGCTAAAACCATGCCCAAATGTTGCAGTGGAGTCTGTATGTGCGCACGAAGCTGTGTCACCTGTGCCACTCAATATGATTTTAGTGTGTCATATAATACATTTCTTCTTTGTATCAAGCATTCAAACAAATCAAGGATGCAAATGCGGGGATACACTATAGTGTGCTTTGCACACAAGTGACACCATCTAGTTAAATATTTTATTAAACATGTTCATTGTCAAAACTTATTCATTTGTAATCATGACATTATTTCCATAAATATTTCCAATTTCATTATCCCCGCATTTTAAAAAATTCGGGGATATTGTCGTGATCTCTGTCTGTACTTCCGTACGTCTGGTTTTGTAATTCGAAACGCTGTAACTTTCTACAGTTGTTCAATAGGGTCTGTGCAATCCAAAAATACCACTTTTAAAGTTTTGTGCCACCAGGTGGCTTCTGTGGAGCCACTTGAAAAATGCGCTAATTTTTCACTTTTCTTTCGAATAATCCCAACTTATGTAATTCAGAGTTCTATAACTGCACTAGGGTGTTGCTAAATGATCTGTAGATGTGCACGAAGGTTTCAGATTTTTCAGGTGCCATGTGGCTGTGCCACCTTTGCCACTTTCGTGTTTTCTTAGACCGTTTCCGACGAAAAGCTCCTAGGGTATGTAATTTGAAATGCTAAAACCATGCTCAAATGTTGCAGTAGGGTCTGTAGATGCACACGAAGGTTTCGGATTTTTCAGGTGCCATGTGGCTGTGCAACCGTTGCCACTTTCATGTTTTCTTAGACCGTTTCAGGCAAAAGGCACCTAGGGTATGTAATTCGAAACGCTAAAACCATGCTCAAATGTTGCAGTAGGGTCTGTAGATGCGCACAAAAGGTTTCGGATTTTTCAGTTGCCACGCGGCTGTGACACCGCTGCCACTTTTGTGTTTTCTTAGACCGTTTCCGGTGAAAGGCTCCTAGGGTATGTAATTCGAAATGCTAAAAGCATGCTCAAATGTTGCAGTGGGGTCTATAGATGCGCATGAAGGTTTTGGATTTTTCAGCTGCCACGTGGCTGTGCCACCGTTGCCACTTTCGTGTTTTCTTAGACCGTTTCCAGTGAAAGGCTCCTAGGGTATGTAATTCGAAATGCTAAAACCATGCTCAAATATTGCAGTATGGTCTGTAGATGCGCACAAAGGATTCAGATTTTTCAGCTGCCATGTGGCTGTGCCACTGTTGCCACTTTCATGTTTTCTTAGACCATTTCCGGCGAAAGGCTCCTAGAGTATGTAATTCGAAATGCTAAAAGCATGCTCAGATGTTGAAGTAGGGTCTGTAGATGCACAAGAAGGTTTCAGATTTTTTGGGTGCCACGTGGCTGTGCCACCGTTGCCACTTTCGTGTTTTCTTAGACTGTTTCCAGCAAAAGGCTCCTAGGGAATGTAATTCGAAATGCTAAAACCATGCTCAAATGTTTCAGTGGGGTCTGTAGATGCGCACGAAGATTTCAGATTTTTCAGCTGCTAAGTGGCTGTGGCATTGCCACTTTCGTGTTTTCTTAGATCGTTTCCGGCGAAAGGCTCCTAGGGAATGTAATTCGAAACGCTAAAAGTAAAACCATGCTCAAATGTTGCAGTGTGGTCTGTAGATGCGCACGAAGGTTTCAGATTTTTTAGCTGCCACCGTTGCCACTTTCGTGTTTTCTTAAACCATTTCCAGCAAAAGGCTCCTAGGGTATGTAATTCGAAATCCTAAAACCATGCTCAAATGTTGCAGTAGGGAATGTAGATGTGCACGAAGGTTTCAGATTTTTGGGGTGCCACATGGCTGTGCCACCGTTGTCAATTTTGTCTTTTCTTAGACCGTTTCCAGCGAAAGGCTCCTAGGGTATGTAATTCGAAACGCTAAAACCATGCTCAAATGTTGCAGTAGGGTCTGTAGATGCGCACAAAGGTTTTGGATTTTTCAGGTGCCACGTGGCTGTGCCACAGTTGCCACTTTCATGTTTTCTTAGACCGTTTCTGACGAAAGGCTCCTAGAGTATGTTATTCGAAATGCTAAAAGCATGCTCAGATGTTGCAGTAGGGTCTGTAGATGTGCACGAAGGTTTCAGATTTTTTGGGTGCCACGTGGCTGTGCTACTGTTGCCACTTTCGTATTTTCTTAGACCGTTTCCAGTGAAAGGCTCCTAGGGTATGTAATTCGAAACGCTAAAACCATGCTCAAATGTTGCAGTGGGGTCTGTAGATATGCACGAAGGTTTCAGATTTTTCAGCTGCCAAGTGGCTGTGCCATTGCTACTTTCGGGTTTTCTTAGACCGTTTCCGGCAAAAGGCTCCTAGGGTATGTAATTCGAAATGCTAAAACCATGCTTAAATGTTGCAATGGGGTCTCTAGATGCACAGGAAGGCTTCGGATTTCGGGTGCCACATGGCTGTGCCACTGTTGCCACTTTCGTGTTTTCTTAGACCGTTTCCAATGAAAGGCTCCTAGAGTATGTAATTCGAAATGCTAAAAGCATGCTCAGATGTTGCAGTAGGGTCTGTAGATGCGCAGGAAGGTTTCGGATTTTTCAGGTGCCACGTGGCTGTGCCACTGTTGCCACTTTCATGTTTTCTTAGACCGTTTCTGACGAAAGGCTCCTAGAGTATGTAATTCGAAATGCTAAAAGCATGCTCATATATTGCAGTAGGGTCTGTAAATGCACAGGAAGGTTTCGGATTTCTTGGGTGCCATGTGGCTGTACCACTGTTGCCACTTTCGTGTTTTCTTAGACCGTTTCCAATGAAAGGCTCCTAGGGTATGTAATTCGAAATGCTAAAACCATGCTCAAATGTTTCAGTGGGGTCTGTAGATGCGCACGAAGATTTCAGATTTTTCAGCTGCTAAGTGGCTGTGGCGTTGCCACTTTCGCGTTTTCTTAGACCGTTTACGGTGAAAGGCTCCAAGGGTATGTAATTCGAATTCTAAAACCATGCTCAAATGTTGCAGTAGGGTCTGTAGATGCACACAAAGGTTTCGGATTTTTGGGGTGCCACATGGCTGTGCCACCGTTGCAACTTTTGTGTTTTCTTGGACCATTTCCGATGAAAGGCTCCTAGAGTATGTAATTCGAAATGCTAAAAGCATGCTCAGATGTTGCAGTAGGGTCTGTAGATGTGCACGAAGGTTTCAGATTTTTTGGGTGCCATGTGGCTGTGCTACTGTTGCCACTTTCGTATTTTCTTAGACCGTTTCCAGCGAAAGGCTCCTAGGGTATGTAATTCGAAATGCTAAAACCATGCTCAAATGTTGCAGTGGGGTCTGTAGATGTGCACGAAGGTTTAAGATTTTTCAGCTGCCACGTGGCTGTGCCACCGTTGCCACTTTTGTGTTTTCCTAGACCATTTCCAGTGAAAGGCTCCTAGGGTATGTAATTCAAAATGTTAAAACCATGCTCAAATGTTGCATTGGGGTCTGTAGATGCGCACAAAGGTTTCAGATTTTTGAGCTGCCAAGTGGCTATGCCATTGCCACTTTCACGTTTTCTGAGACCGTTTCCGGCAAAAGGCTTCCAGGGTATGTAATTCGAAATGCTAAAACCATGCTTAAATATTGCAATGGGGTCTCTAGATGCACAGGAAGGCTTCGGATTTCGGGTGCCACATGGCTGTGCCACCATTGCCACTTTCATGTTTTTTTAGACCCTTTCCGGAAAAAGGCTCCTAGGGTATGTAATTCAAAATGCTAAAACCATGCTCAAATGTTGCAGTAGGGTCTGTAGATGCACATTAAGGTTTCAAATTTTTCAGGTACCACGTGGCTGTGCCACCATTGCCTCTTTCATGTTCTCTTAGACCATTTCCGGCGAAAGGCTCCTACAGTATGTATTTCGAAATGGTAAAACCATGCTCAAATGTTGCAGTAGGGTCTGTAGATGTGCACAAAGATTTCGGATTTTTCAGGTGCCACGTGGCTGTGCCACCATTGCCACTTTCGTGTTTTCTTAGACTGTTTCTGGCGAAAGGCTCTGAGAGTATGTAATTTGGAAACGCAAAAATACATGCTGAGATGTTGCAGTAGAGTCTGTAAATGCGCAGGAAGGTTTCAGATTTTTTGGGTGCTACATGGCTGTGTCACCGTTGCCACTTTGTGTTTTCTTAGACTGGTTCCGGCAAAAGGCTCCTAGGGTATGTAATTCGAAATGCTAAACGCATGCTCAAATGTTGCAGTAGGGTCTGTAGATACGTACAAAGGTTTCAGATTTTTCAGGTGCCATGTGGCGGTGCCACCATTTTGCTTTCGTGTTTTCTTAGACCGTTTCCGGCGAAAAGCTCCTAGATTATGTAATTTGAAATGCTAAAACTATACTCAAATGTTGCAGTAGGGTCTGTAGATGTGCACGAAGGTTTCGGATTTTCGGGGTGCCGCGTGGCTGTGCCACCGTTGTCACTTTCATGTTTTCTTAGACCGTTTCCGGCAAAACGGCTCCCAGGGTACATGTATGTAATTCGAAATGCTAAAACCATGCTCAAATGTTGCAGTGGAGTCTGTATGTGCGCACGAAGCTGTGTCACCTGTGCCACTCAATATGATTTTAGTGTGTCATATAATACATTTCATCTTTGTATCAAGCATTCATACAAAGTCAAGGATGCAAATGCGGGGATACACTATAGTGTGCTTTGCACACAAGTGACACCATCTAGTTTATTTTGTTAATCGGTGCATATTGTATATTATGTGCTATGCTATGTTGTTATATACCAATAAACATTGATAGATTTGTACCGGTATTCTCTTTATTTTTTACCCAAATTTGCCATCGTCCCAGGTTCCATCACTGACTTATATCTCGCCCACATGCTTCCATTTCAATTCAGTCGAAACAAAGAAACTCATACCAAATCGGAGAGTAGAAATATTCTCCATTTTGGTGTGGCTTTCTTTGTCAATAATACAGTCATTCAGGCAGTAATGGGTCACAGGCATTAACAGGTCAGGCGATGTTGAGTCTTAAAAAAATCGAATTTGAAGTGCATTTCAAACTAAAATTTTATTCCAGGTTTGTGAAGTAATATGTTGCCCGTCGTCTTTGAAAGTTTCGCGAGTTAATTGTTGTTTTTTGTCGACAAAAGTTATTTTTTTAAAAAGACTAAATGTGCGCCGGAAGAAATTTTGACACGCGAAACCGCAAAAAAAGTCTTCGTCTCAACTACAGGAACAGAAATATAAAGAGTGCAAATGGAAGTATTATTATTTGAACAGGTTAGTCTACGCTTCAAATTCACGATAAAATAACTGGGATAAATATCGGGCATCATGATATATTTATTCTATTTCAACAGCGAGTCGAGTTGTCAATACCGGGTCACTGTCAGACAAGCGCAGTAAAACCTATTGAAACACTGCTCAAGTTGAACTATTTTTAGAAAATTAACACAAAACTACTGTATTTGATCCACTTCGTTTTCACTTCTTTCCACTGTAAAAGTTGTGACTAGTGCGGCGAAATTAATTCAGAGAAGACACAAAATACTTTTTGTGTCCAATAAATACATATAAAGTGAGAAAATAGATCGCCAGTGGATGCCAAAGAGGGTGATCCTTTATAGACACAAGCGACCCGTTACTGACCAAATTGCGACAGTCAAACGATATAATTTTATAAAATAAACAGAAGCTTCATTTGAAGAATTCCACTGCAATAATGAGTGTCAGATACCTGTCTTTCATTAACAAAAAAAAAATTTGGATAAATTATTTTATTTGAGAGAAATAAACAAAAATTTGAAAGGTGGCCCGTTATACCCTGAATGACTTATATCCCATTCCTAATCCCGGCTAAATCAATTAGTGAAGTAATTATCACCTTGATCACTGCATGCCATACTATTAACTTCTGGTGGCGACTTGGCCCGGTGGCGACTTGGCCCGGTGGTGACTGGACCCGTCCCCCCCCCCCCCTATATTGAGTGAGAAGCTAATATTTGGTGCAAGAAATAAATTGCCTTCAAAAATATGGCCTCCTAGTTCACAGAAAAACGATAACTTTATTGTTATTCAAAATAAAATTTCAAAGTAATCCGTTACCGCCAATGATCCGATACCGCCGCATGAACTGTAACGTATAGCGCCTTAAATTAAGGGGCTGCCTACCCGAAAAAATTTGAAATGAGACTCCTGCCAAAGAAAAAGAAAATAAAAAAGTTTATATAGCAATGTTATACACCAAAACGTTCATAATCCACTGCATATGAATATACACTTTTGAAATGGAAAAAAATCAGTAGAAAGTACTGGAAACGAAAAATGTGGTGTTTGAAGTAAAAGCTGCATTAGCAACAGAACAAATCATGGCAACGATAATCTGAAGTAATTTATCAACCATTATCAATGGCTAGTAGCTACCAACTGCATGCGGGGGGAATTTTCATGTAAGTACTTTTAGTAGCGATCTTGGCAGTTTTTTTGACATTTGCTTCCTGATGGAGAACGCCATTTGTAATAATACCACGTGACCAAAACAACATTTCGGTAATTCAGAAAGCTATCATATTTTGCGTTGTAGCACTGCTTTTCAATTTCCAGAACAGCACATAACGTTAACAGCTTTACCTATGATGCTCCTGAACTTGTGCTTGTTTAATAATTTGGTGCCAAATGTTTTTAAATGAGTGTTGTTTTTTAACAACAAAGATGAATTTTTTAGCACCGCCTTCTCCAACCCCCCAATCTAACAGATATTGGTATGCATTTTGATGTCATTTGATAAAATATCATTTTTTATGAAATATAATGAGTAAGTCGAATAAATACATTTGGCACAACAAAACTAAAAGAATTTAGTGGATTTGAGAAATGGTAATCGGAATGTTACGAATTATTTTGTGACGTATATGTCATAACGCCTTTGTTACGAATGGGTGGAACAGTTTTTGTCTTTTAGGAATCATAGCGAATCTGTTTCCAGACCGTTTCTGTGACAGAGAAGCTTTTTTCCAAGATTATTTGGTAAGCATTGGGTGATGAACGACAAATAGTATGCCTTGATACTACGAAAATCATCATCGGTGAAAAAAGAGGCCTTTCGATATGCTTTTCATGTTGAAAGTATAATGCATACATCTATCTTCCAAGGAAACAGCACCACATGTTCGATGTTGTTTACATTCAAATGCTTGCCTTGTGTCGGCAGTGGTGTTTGTTTCAACCAAACACCCCGATTTACCCAAGCAGATGTTCACACATATCCATTCCGTAAAACACTTTTATGTTCATCTTCTTTTTGAGAGAAGTGGAAAAGTCATGCACAAACACACGGTGTTCAGTATAAATAGCAGGTAAGTGAATGTCAGGCTCTGTTGATAGTGTGTATGGAAACCTGATTGCACAATAATCTGAGAAAATTCTTTTTTAATATATTACTGTGATATCGTTCCTACAAATCTCATCGGTCATGTGTAAATAAGTCTTGTATAAAAATTATTAGTGCCATTGATAAAATAGGAATTCCCATGTAAGAAAACATGTTAGCAGCATAAACTTTAACAATTCTTTGGATGCTCTCGGTATTCCGTACAATTGTTTGTCAGATGTAGTGCAGTGACCTTTGACATTACAGTACAAATAGCCAAGCCATGTGCTTTCATTGGTTTTTTCTTCAACTTCAACACATTTTTTTCAAAAGCAAATTTGGGCTTGCAGACGATTCGGACCGTGGACGATTCGGACCTCGAGTCTTGGACGATTCGGACCTCGAGTCTTAGACGATTTGGACCTCGAGTGCAGACAAATGAATGAATGAAATGTTTTGGACAATTTTTAAAAAATTTTATGTTTGTTGTGGATGTTTACTGTTTATATGTTTCTATCTTATCTTTTGTATATTTTTATGAACACGTACCCTTTGTGAACTTATCTTATGTCAGTTCATTTAAATTATTTCTGTATGTTCTTTTGTGTTTCAAAAACAGAACTTTTGTTATAATAACATAATGGTAAGCGATTAGTAATCAAGTGGTGATTATTGTTTATGTGATAGGTGTGTGTGTGTGTTTGATGAACCGCTCATCGGTGGTGAATACAAAGTGATCATCATCAAGTGTAATTAATGTGCTATCTAAACACATGGCTTCTTGTGACTATATATGCTGGCTGAAATGTCTTTTGGCATACCATTTTCTCATGATCATCATGGATAGTGACAACCCTTGCACGTCATGTGGGAAGACAGTTAGGCTAAGACAGGAAGCAATACAATGTGACAACACACAGTGCAGAATGTGGACACACAGAACATGTAGTACAGGTAAATATCTTTGCATACATCTTCCTTCATTGATTTCATTTGGAATTAATATAGTAGTAATATAGATACATGTAACAGTAATTAAATTTATTTATTTATTGGTGTTTAAGGTCACATTTTAAGTCAAACCAAATGTTTATCCCATGTCCCTAATTTCCCGAGCCGAAACAGTAAATTTATTTATGCATAAACTATACCAAAGCCATATAAATATATTTCCGTTCATTTTTATTATTTTTAGGCATTGATAGAAACATCTACAGAGCAGCTGTGCGGGAGTGTCGAGATCATACGCGACGGGTCATACGCCATGTTTTTCAAACAGAAAAAAAACAAACTGAAAACTTAATGTGATTTTTGTATATTTACCGCTGGTCTGATTTTGCCGTTATGTTGGATAAAGTGTAATAAATTATATTTTTTTTGTCTGAAAAACATAACTTATGACCCTTCATCGAGGGGGGGGGGGGGGGGGGGGGGGGGGTGTCATACGCTATGTTTTTCAAACAAAAAAAACCCTGAAAACTTAATGTGACTTTTGTATATTTACCTCTGTTCTGATTTTGCCATTATGTTGGATAAAGTGTAATAAATTATATTTTTTTTTGTCTGAAAAACATAACTTATGACCCCTCATCAAGGGGTCATACGCTATGTTTTTCAAACAAAAAAACCCTGAAAACTTAATGTGATTTTTGTATATTTACCGCTGGTCTGATTTTGCCGTTATGTTGGATAAAGTGTAATAAATTATATTTTTTTTGTCTGAAAAACATAACTTATGACCCCCTCATCGAGGGGTCATACGCTATGTTTTTCAAACAAAAAAAAAACCTGAAAACTTAATGTGATTTTTGTATATTTACCGCTGTTCTGATTTTGCCGTTATGTTGGATAAAGTGTAATAAATTATATTTTTTTTTTGTCTGAAAAACAGAACTTATGACCCCTCATGGAGGGGTCATACGCTATGTTTTTCAAACAAAAAAATAACAAACTGAAAACTTAATGTGATTTTTGTATATTTACCGCTGGTCTGATTTCGCCGTTATGTTGGGTAAAGTGTAATAAATGCAAAACTGTATGCTCCATGTTAACTGTATGCTAGTGCTATAAATCTCTATTTTCATTTGTATAATATAGTACCATTTGTATACCTCATGTCATTTATCAGTACGATATTTGTGTGGCGATTGTGCGAAACTGTATGCTTCATATTAGTTGTAGGCTAGTGCTATGAATCTCTATTCTCATTTGTTTAATATATTACCATTTGTATTTCTCACGTCATTTGTCAGTACGATATTTGTGAGGCGATTGTGCAAAACTGTATGCTCCATATGAGTTGTATGCTAGTGCTATGAATCTCTATTTTCATTCGTTTAATATATTACCATTTGTATTTCTCATGTCATTTGTCAGTACGACATTTGTGTGACGATTTTTGTAAATTAAACTGGCCGGTTTTGGCAGTTACATTGTGTAATAAGAGTAATACACTGTTATATGAGACTGTCAAGTTAAAATAAAATAATTGAATTTTAATGTCTCTTGTTATCTGTTTTTATAAACCCTTGAAAATATCCACCTTTGTTTAGTTCAAAGACCCACATGGTTTCAAAGTGTCGAGATCCAAATCGTCCACACCTGGTGTCCGAATCGTCCAATGTTCAAGGGCCGAATCCAGGGCTGGGAGGAGTTAAAATTTTCTTAACGTAGTTAACGCGTTAACGAAATAACGCGTTAATGAAACGTTAACTGTGGTCTTTTGTACATATAATGAGTAATATCGACAATTATTCAACGTAACATGATGTTACATGTTTTAATGAACAAATAAATGACTAGTAACTCATGAACAGCATTCTTCGCGTTCTTTGAAATACTGGAAAAACTCTGGACTCCGGCAAAGTTCGATGAGTGTGCTTCGAGCGCTCAAAAGTTCTATACTCTTAAGTTATGATAGTCGCTCAATCCGAATTCTCATGCATAAATATTATTGTCCGGGCCACATCTTTAGACAAAGACATCCATCTTTGCTCGAACACCAGGCCATATGCCGAAAACAGCTGCTCCCACGATGCGGACGTAGCAGGAATAGCTGTATCTTCTCACAAGTCCCGCCATTTTGGGAAGGAGTGTTTCGTGGTCTTGCCACCATTTCAAAGGGTCGGCTGTGACAGGAGCAGTACGGAACTTATGATACTCAGCAACTTCATCAGCAGATGATTCTTGATCGTTCGATCCAAGCAATTCTTCAAGAAATGATTTTCTTGCTTGTTTCATGGGTGGAGGTTGAACATCCTGCGAATAAGAAGGATTACTGACTTCATCGGTTTCAATGGTCGCCAGTTTGCCGACTTCTTCTCTCACCGTTCGCTTCACTGATGCGGCCAGATGTGGTTTGACAAATGATAAGTTTTTGAAACGCGCATCCAAGTAAGAGGCAGTCATGGGAATACTCATATTGAAGACTCGCGTTATTAATGTGTTAATTTTTTTTTTAACTCAGTTAAAATATTTTAACGCGTTAACGCGTTAACACGTTAACTCCTCCCAGCCATGGCCGAATCGTCTTAGAATAGGGTCTGAATCGTCCAAGGCCCCAATCGTCTGGCATTCCAAATCTGGAAGTGATGTAACTTTTTAACACACTTTAACCCCCTGCATGCTATTTTCTATTATTGATACTTAATGGGGAGATAGTGAAAATGTCATAACGTGTTTTTTATCAGTTTCTTCAATTCCAATTCACATGCTCTATTATGTAATCAACATGCATCATGTGCAAGGCTGGATGGCATAATAGACTTTACAAAAAACTTCTATGTGTCAAACCAAACATTTTGATGTATAATACATGCCTATTTGAAGGTCATTGACGTCACATTTCATTCAGGGAAAAACACATCATTTAGTTGAAAGTTTGGGATTGGCAGCCCCTTAATTAAAACGAAAATGGGCAACAAAAGCATATCACAGCTGTAAAATGTTACAGAAATGTTACAGAAACCAGCAACATTGAAAATATACAGCATGTTAATTCGTTCGAAAAGGTTGACTCTAACCGATCACTTCCCTGTCTTTCACAATCCAAACTGCAACAACATCTTCGATAGGTACTTCATCCAAAACTAAAGGATGTTGTTATGTTGCCATGTGCCATAAATGACAATGCATATTTTGAACTAAATTAATGTCGCAAAACAGGTGGCTGTTGTTTTTGTAGTATTTGACTGTAACTCAATCGATTGACGTTCGTCGTTAGGCACTACAATTTCAGACCTTTGACCCTTTTCTGCTGAACGTCTGTTTTTTTTATTGATGAAGTCATACGAGACATGGGGTACGTTTCAGTGGGCCAACCGAGAATACTAGTGATATTCTGGACATGCGCAGACAAGACAGAATGTGATTCGTGTCGTTTTGTTCGAGAGACTTTCGGCGCGAGCAGGAGACAGGAATAAAGCGTGTAATTTTGTTCAAGGGTTCGTTTCCGTGGGCCATTCCGAATATATTCAGAATTCACCCGACCAGTGTGTCATGCGCAGTGCAATTACAAAATCTTATTCTAAAGGAAACGTTCATTTTACGTCACATGATATTCAGAATAAGCTGATCAATAAGAGAAACCGACTATTCAAAAAAAATGCGAAAAATGGTGACCCAGAAACTCGGAAATCATTTAAACATGTCAAATTTTTGGTTCAGAAACTTCTACGTCAAGCCTACTGGAAATATATAAATGACATAATAACACCTGAAGATAATGAAAATAAGCCCAATGGTATGAAAAAATTCTGGAATTATATAAAGCATAAAAAGACAGATTACTCAGGCATTTCCCAACTGAAAGAAAATGGCAAATTTTATTCAGATCCTAAAGCTAAAGCCACCATACTTAACTCACAGTTTCAATCGGTTTTTTCACCTGTAGAGGAAATTTCCAATCAGCAATTCCTAGACAATAACTACATGCTTGATAAAAAAAACTTATCCCACAATATCTAAGCTTGCCATAACTACGAACGGAATATGCAAGCTCCTCAAAAAGCTCAACCCAGGTAAATCAGCAGGCCCAGATAACATAAACCCCAGAATACTCAAAGAATTAGCTGATAGTATTGCACCACTTCTAAAAACCATCTTTCAAAAGTCTCTCGGTACTGGCACACTCCCTGATGACTGGAAAACTGCCCACGTTGCCCCAATATACAAAAAAGGCCAGAAATACAAACCGGAAAATTACAGACCAATTTCACTGACCTGCATCTGTTGTAAGATCATTGAGCACATCATTGTCAGTAAAATCATGAGCCATGCTGATGAGCACAATATTCTATACCCACTGCAGCATGGCTTCCGCAAATCTAGATCCTGCGAGACCCAGCCCCTAGAATTTATTGACGACGTCACCACCAACATGGAAAAAGGCCTACAAACCGACACATTAATCATGGATTTCTCAAAAGCTTTCGACAAAGTCAGCCACTCTCTACTCATTCATAAGCTTGAATTTTATGGCATAAATGGCCCCATTAAAAACTGGATTCAGAACTTTCTTTCTGATCGAAAGCAAGCAGTTGTAGTGGAAGGAGAAATGTCTGGTTATGTGCCGGTGGAATCTGGCGTCCCACAGGGATCAGTACTTGGCCCTTCCCTATTTTTTTTTTTTACATAAATGACATCCCCCACGGCATCTCATTAAATGTCCGATTATTTGCCGACGACACAATTGTATATTCAGTAGTAAACTCAAAGACTGATGCCACATCACTCCAAAATGACCTTGACAAACTTGCAGTATGGGAGGAAAAGTGGAAGATAGCCTTCCACCCAGATAAGTGTAATGTACTGACTGTTCATAATAGGAAATCACCCATAAAATCTAATTACACGCTGCATGGCCAGTCCCTTCACCATGTACAGTCGGCTAAGTACCTGGGTGTTACCATTAGCTCAAACCTCAAATGGGACACACACATTACAAACATATGCAACAAGGCCACAAGAACATTAGGGTTCTTGAAATGCAATCTTAAGGCCTGCCCAATACCAGTCAAGGCACTTGCATATAAATCTCTGGTTCGTCCAACACTTGAATACCCATGTTCAGTATGGGACCCTCATCTGCAAAAGGACATAAATAACATTGAAATGATCCAACGCCGGGCTGCCCGCTATGTCTTCAACAGCTTCTATAACACCTCTAGTGTGAGTGATATGCTTATCTCTTTGAATTGGCCAGGCCTGCGTGAGAGAAGAAAAAATGCCCGACTAGCAATGCTCTATAAAATACATCACCAAATGGCAGCAATTAGCAAGGAAAGTAAACTCATTCCCCCTATAAGGCACTCAAGACTCAGCCACCCCCTCTCATATCAAATTCCATTATGTAAAACCACACAAAGGAAAGAGTCCTTTTTCCCCAAGACAATCTCTGAATGGAACAAGTTACCATCAGAGCTAGCCATGAGTGCCTCTTTGGATGCATTCAGACTTGGCCTCATGAAAAGGCCACCATCCCCATAGCACATGGGCATTGATCTCGTGACAAGATCTTCAACTTTTTGAAGGTGGTCACTACCTGGTAGAAGTAGAAGTAGAAATAATCGATATTGATGAAGATTTCGTTTCTCGTCGAAGAATTAACCGACGACACAGAAAACCGTCAGCTATTCTGTGCACAGGCACTCGACACATTACCAGATTTTATCATTTTTAATAAAATATATATTATATTATCAATACTAAAAAATTAGTGTTGATAATATAACATATAATCTGCAACATTGTCCTTTTGGTAGCCGGTGAAGTCCACCCACGTTGAAGTCGACCCGAGCGAAGTCGACCCAAAAAAAGTGAAGTCGACCCACTTTTGGTGATCTCGACCTGAAATGATCTCGACCCGAATAAAGCGATCTCGACCCACCTTTAAACTTGACTGGAAACCATCTCAGAACCGTTTTGAAAAAGGGGGAAATAAAAAATATTACAAAAAACAAATTCAATTTGATTTATTCATCGATCATAAAGAAAGATTTTAGATAATTTCGTGACATCATATAATAAAATAAAAAATAACACGCATTAATTATAGGACATAATAATAACGCTGTCGTAATACACATTTTGTTGTTGTATATCGTCTCGTGAGAATCATAAGTTTCCTTCTCCCGGTAGGATATAGAACCTTATGATTCTCACATGACGATATGGTGAAGCACAAACCTGATAAAGCAACAACATAACAAAAAAACATAGCACATCAGTAATATAATACACGTCGGTACGAAATAATTCTTTATGATTCTCACATGACGATATGGTGAAGCACAAACCTGATAAAGCAACAAAAAACATAGCATATCAGTAATATAACACACGTCGGTAGGAAATAATACTTTATGATTTTCGCATGACAATATGAAAAAGCACAAATATGGTAAAGCAACAACTGAACATAAAAACATAGCACATCAGTAATACAATACATCACAAACACATCACATGTATCAGCAATAGAAATTGGTAGAGTGTTGGGAGCCTTATTTTGGCTTTACAGAAACGACCAGCAATTATCATCCCCAGAATGAATCATAACGAACGAGCGACCGTTTTGTTTCTTCAGCTAGGAAAAAGGGTATTAAGAGAGTAGAGACACTTACTAATAAATAAATAAATGTAAAACATAATGAACGAACGAATGAACGAAGGAACGAATGGATGAATAAATAAATAAATAAATAAATAAATAAATAAATAAATAAATAACACAATGAACGAAAGAAGGAATGGAGGAAAGAACGAACGGACGAATGAATGAATGAATGAATGAATAAATGAATGAATGAATGAATGAATGAATGAATGAATGAATGAATGAATGAATGAATGACCGTTTTGTTTCTTCAATTGGGAAAAAGGGCATTAAGAGAGTAGAGATACTTAATATTTTCCCTATTCTTTGTCTAAGAGTGTGTGAGCCAGTCGCACACTCAAACTTAATAAGATTATTGGCTCTCGCTCCCGACTCTCGTGGATTTATAAGCAAATAAAGCTATAAAGCAAATAAAGTTATTAGGGTCGCAAGGGATTTCAATCCCACATCGTCCCTGTGAGCCTTCGGTGAGCAGAAACTCTTCATTCATCAAGTTATTAGCCGCTTTTCATGTATCATTGACGCTTGCAAACAGCAGAATCACCCAAGCTCTTTTCCATAATTTAGCTTGTAAAACACAACCGAAATGTCCCCTGCAATGTGACACAGTCTTGAAATTGTAAACTCCACTTATTTTGAGTTCAAAAAGATTTTCCAACAATCGCCAAAACACGTTTAAATAGGGATGGGGATAACTTTCATTGAGTTTTAAAAATAGGTCAAGATAACTTTTTTCGGGTCGAAATCACTTTTGGTCGAGTTAACTTTTTTCTGGGTCGACTTAAACGTGGGTTGAATTCACTGGTATTCCTCCTTTTAAATGCCGCAAAACAGCTTACCTAGCTCTGGTCAGACCAGTGCTCGAGTATGGAGCAATCATCTGGGCCCCAAAACAAACTTAGAGAGAATATAGAGGAAAGGGGCTAGATACATCACAAGAGACTACAAATCGAGGGAAGTAGGATTCTTGACCAAAATGTTGGAAAAATTAGAAATGCCAACCCTGCAGTCAAGAAGAATACTACGCCTCTCCTTCTTATACAAGGTGGTTGAGGGGCAGATACCGGCTATTCCCCTTGAAAAGTTCATATCACTTCATAAACCGAAACGTCAAATAAGAACAAAACAGTTTTCCGATCATCAGACAACAAACAAAGTATCCACACTTGCCCGACACAACAACAAGGCTATAGTTGTTCCAACCAGTAAGACTGCACAGTACAAACATTCGTTCTTCGTTCGCACAGCTGTAGACTGGAACCACCTGGACAACACCACAGTAACAGCACCAAGTTTGGACATATTCAAAACTCTAAAAACAAAAAGCCATAAACCATTCCACCGTCATATAAAACCCCACAGGGATTCTATGACGTATATATACAGATACAGACTAAATTTTTAAAAAAATCTGATATTTTGTCGAGTGCCTGTGAATGGAAGTAGATTCGACACTTAATGTAACCTTTGGAAGCCTTGAACCTTGCAATAGCTTTCAACAATGTTTTATTTTATGGTAGAGTGAGATGTGGCTGAAACAAATTGGTCTCAACACCGACACGGAATTATCATAAAGATAGTCTCAGTTTATTTTTCTATGAAATTTGAGAGCTAAAGTAAAGACTTGGGTACCAGGATAAGGCGTCGCCTCACATAAACTTGGCCAGTAAATATATATGGGGCCAGCAGGAGTCATGTGTTACGGCTTATTTCTAAATAGGTCAGTGGCGTAGTGTGTATTTAGGGCGGGGGGGGGGGGGGGGGCAGTCAAAGTGCCAAGTTGCTTAATTTAATCACTTACTGGATGAAGATTTTATGCGTGTGGCTGCGTTGTGCTGTAGAACAGGAAAATTAAAGAGCCAGAAAGATTTCCCGCATGATACGGCAGTTAAACTCGCAAGAAGAAACGGATTTAGGGGCGAGCGTTGGACACCTGTCACAAAAGGTCGACTAAAGACCAGGTGGCAGTCAGATGTTTGGGCTCGGTGTGTTAAGCTGGTAGAGCTGCATGGGACTTTCTCCGAGTCCTCGCGTCTTAAAGCGAATGGGCCGTAGCAGTAGAGTGTTACATGGGGTAAAGCATGATAAGGCCCATTTGGGTGGGGCGCAATTCTGTAGTCGTGGCTGAGTCAAAGAGGCTTTGTAGGCCACTAGAGTGACATCGCAAAAGAGTCATGGGCACGAGAGACGTCAGAGCGAGAGGGCGGCTGTGCACTGAGAATGCTCGTGCCATTGTAACAATGGAGGTGTGTGTGTGTTGGGGGTGGGGGGGGGGGGGGGGGTACAGTGTAATATTGGGTAAACAGGCTACGGAAAGAAGGCGTTGTGCAATAGCATCGGTAAAAGCATTGAGTCGAGCCGTATTGGAAAGGCCCGAAAGCCCCAGCGACGTTAAGGCCCCGCTAACCGACAGACCACATCCCTGGAAAATCCAACAGATTTGTTTATGTATATAAAACTGCTTCAGTGGTCATGGACCTTTTTCAGAAACCCTTACCATAGGCATGGGGATACACGCGGGCTTCTAGCCATATATTGTACATACCAACACATATCGCTCTACTACTTTACAAGTCCTGCACCCAGTCACATAAGCCTTAAAATCCCATTCCAATACCACATCTGTGAAACATAAAGATTTTATTTGCACAATCGCGTAGGAAAGGTTGAGGGTTGCACAGATGACGATACTTTTCAATTATGTTCTTAAATTGCACAAGTGTAACATGAAGGGACTAGGAGGCGTGCACCCCCCCCCCCCCCCCACACACACACCTCCACTGTTACACTCCCAAACAAACACAATCACATTAATTCTCACCCCTGAAGGCATACTAGTACGCTATTTTTCGTGTGTGAGTGGAGGGGTAATTTTGGCTTACAGTACTGACCACGAGAACACCATTCTAAAAGGTTCTGCTGTGACATTTTCACGATACCCCATCCCCCCCCCCCCCCGCCCCGCCTCCATCCCAAATTACATAACTTCTGCAATTGCAATTCCATAAAAGAAGACATCTTTCGGTCCCACCACTTTCCTATAATAAAATCCAATCAATCAGATTACTGAACTGTTATAACAGATAATTAGTTTGTTTATTGGGGGTTACAGCACTTTCGAATGCCAAGGCCATATCGTGTCGAGCAGTTTTACAGATGGAGAAAGCCGGAATATCTAGAGAAACCATTGCACAGCGACAAGTAACTGCTAGACTTTCCAACGGACTCACCGGACACAAGCCAGATGAACACTTGTTGAATGCACGCGTGCCATCAACGTGCAGCGCATCTAAGAACACTTTGCATCTGTGCCCCTGTGTGCAAGTCCGATGCGCCAGTCAATGAGCCGCCGTGCTCCCCATTAGTTGCTTTTAAAAGATAGGCCTAACTATAACAGATCATTAATTGGTAAAAACAGATAAGGCCAACTTAATCTGTTACAACATAATATTAGTTGGCTTTTACTGTATAAAAACTGTTAAAAATAGATTATCAGTTGGTTATAACACATTACTAATTAAAACAAATTATGAATCTGTTATAAATGTTTATTAATCTTTTGTAACAGATAAATAACTGGAGGCGGGTTGGCACTAATTCGCCACCATTTAAAACAAATTTTGGCTTCAAGATTTAGATGTGATTTAGGATGTAGAGGGGCGCGGTGGCTCAGTAGGTAGAGGTGCAGGCTGCAAGCCGAGAGGTCCTCGGTTCGAATCCTACCTGCGGCAACCGCGTTGTGTCCTTGGGCAAGACACTTCACCCCCATTGCCCATGTGGGGGGCACCGTGACGCTGTGCACTAAAAGTGTACTGCATGTCGATAGTGCATCTGTCTTCAATAACCCTGCTTGTGTGGAGTTAGTATGTTGGGGAGCTGACATTTGCAACGAGCCGTTGCTCGGTGGTTCTCTCCGGGTACTCCGGCTTCCTCCACCAGTAAAACTGTCATGGTAATGATTAGCCATTGTGCAGAAATATATGACCTTAAACACCAATAAATAAATATATAGAGAATCGTCTCGCTTTGATTGGACATTTTACGCATGCGTATCATCAGTTAGAAATAGTGATGTATTAAATAAAACTGATGATTACAATGGGCACATCGATTTACCAAATAACACCAAATACTACCCAATAATACCCAATAACAAATACTATCTGATAACAGGGCCGGAACAAATTTTTGTATGGACCCGGTCCCTCCCGTTACACACGGACAGAATCCCCTTCAACAAAACGCATCGTAGAGAAACCTCACCCGATCCAAGCCATTTTTCTATTTAAAAAGTAAAGTATTGGGTATAGTTCTCTAAATCAGTATAATAATAAGTATAATAAGTGGTGAAGATTGGGCAGCGGTGGGAGAGTGGCGGGTGGCCTCTCCTAAAAATAGTCCGGAAAATGTGTCAGTCGGAGATTTTCGGTTCGACGATTTACCCCATAGAACCCCATAGAACCCCAATAGAACCTCATAGATACCCCATAGAACCCCATAGAGCATGACAGGTATCCCATAGATACCCCATAGAAGAGTACCGGACCTAACTCCCTTTTACCTACTACCTTAACCCGTCTCCCTGTTGGCAGTGTTGCATGCTTTTCGGCCAACTCAGCTGCAGCGGCCACGAGGTGTAGACGATGTATCTGTTGCTGGCGACGGTTATGCTACCATTTTTTTTCAAAGTATCGTCTCCATTTCTCTTATTTTTACCTAATACCTTAACCCCTCTCTCTGTTGCATGTTTTTCGGCCAACTCAGCTGCAGCGGCCGCGGGGTGTAGACGATGTTTCTGTTGCTGGCGAAGTTATGCTACCATTTTTTTTTTCAAAGTATCGTCTCCATTCAAATCGAATGGTTTTAGCACGCCCAAGGCGCGCTGGGACGTTATGGGCAAGCCCTTTCGACCCTCGATTACTGTTTATTATTGTTCCTTTTGCTTTTGTCATTCACCATGTCCGTGCGTGTTAAGGGAGGAAAAGGAAAGAGTTAGCGGCGTTTGTGTTTTTTGCTTCCTTTCTTTGAGGGAGGAGGCTGTGACGGTGATGTTGTGCTTGTATCGGATGCTGTGGTTGGAGGTGGGGGGAGTGTCTTCCTTTGCTAGGATCTCCTGGACTTCTGGAATTTCCATTCTCTCGCGGAGCAGTTGAACCTGTCTGAATGCTTCTTTGAGTTCATCTTGTGCCTTTTTGTGGATGTCATAAAAGGATTCCCTGGTCTTTGTTGGTGGCGTAGATTCGGCATCCTGGTCCTGGCTTTCTGGAATTGAAGGGAGAAGCGAGTGGGGAACTGGAAGTGGTGAGAAGACGGCTTCCATTTCCATCTTTGTCTCCACAGGACCGTCCACATCTGGCGTCTCCAGCTGCGGGGCTGGAGGCAAGATGGGTGGGTGTGTGGAAGTTGGAGTAGAAATGGTGGCCGCTTCCCCCCACCTCCACTTCCCCGCTCTTCTCTCTCTTCTTTTCCAAGAAGGCTTCCAAGCGTCGGGAATCCGCTTGGTGGACGGGCTCTTCTTTCTGGCTTTTCTCTTTTCAGGGCCTCCTGACCTCCTCCGATGAGGACCAGTGTGAGAGGAGGTCCTCTCAGCAAAGGTGCTACCTCTCCCCGAGGAGGGTGGTGATTCTGTGACTTCATCGATCTTGAATTCCAGTGACAGATGAACGCTCTTGCCTCTCTCCTGGGTAGTAGTCCAGGTGATGGGGCAAGAGACGCCCAGAGTTGCAATTGTTTTCTTCAATCTCGCTGTTAGCTCCAGTGGTTCCATAATTAAGACTCTAATTAGGATGCTCGCACACAGAGTTCAGAGGTGCGAAAGGAATGGTTTCGTGCGCCGAAGGCGCGCAGGGACGGTATGGGGAACAAGCCCCTTTCGACCCTTAGTAACTGTAGATGATTAATTCTCACATGTCTAGGCGTGTTGAAGGAGGAACGGCTTCAGGTACTCGGCAGGTGTCACCGGTTGCGTCGTGATGGTCTCTTGGCTGATGTAGGTTGAACCTTCGGGTGAGGACCAGTGTGAGAGGTTGGGTCCTTTCACAAAGGTACTATCTCTCCCCGAGGGTGCAGTCGATCTGGATTTTCAGGCAAGTATAGTCTTCCAATTCGAGGATGATTTTGAGTGATGGCCATCACTGGCAAGTATAATCTGCCTCAGGCTGTCTCTGTTTGGTTGGACTCTTTGAAGGAAAACAACAACGACCCCTTTCGAGGACCACCAAAAAGAAGACACGAACTTCCCTGGTTCGGGGGCAGGACTGCATTGTAATCCTATTGGGTTGGGACAAAAGATGCGCAATGCGCTTACAAAAAGGGGTAGAGGCGGGACGCAGGACCAACGCTCGCCTCTCTTAAAGTGGTCGACCACTTTTAGGGATGAAGTGGAGGATGTTCAGGAACCATGGTGGTTACTGTTTCCAGAACGAATCGTCTCAATTTTTCATTTATTCTATCTAATAATTAGTGAATAAACAATGGTTCAAGCATATGCACTTGTTCAATTGCTAAAACAACACAACACATTTATAACTGACAGAAACTTTCTCCTTTTGTGTCTCCCACGTCCCATCACACCATTCAGTTCATCATCACACCATTCAGTCTTCGTTCATCAAGCTGTTAACACCTCAAAATTTTCATCAGCCTTCCAGGAAAGTGATTACAATCATATTCTGGAAAAATTAAAAGAGTCATAACTTACTTATACACATAGATCCTAACACGGATAGATTTAAACCTAGGAAAATGACGCAGTTCACCAAATCATCATTAAACACTCAGGAAAAGAGAAGAGAAGAGAAGAAGGATGACAGGAAAAACAAGAAGGACAGGGAGATAGCAGCAAGACGAGAGTGAGCAGGAAACAAGGCTAGTGCCGGTAATTTAAACAATTCCGGGGGGCAAGCGAATAGGGAGTCGAAGGGGAGCAATGAGTTTCTGGGAAAGCAGTTAGAAGCTCTAACAAAACAGATCGCCGAATTGAGGGAAGAACTCAAAGCAAAGGATGTCGAGATGAGGGAGGCGCTTAGGGCCAAAGACCTCCAAATTTCTGAGATGCTAAGAAATTCTTTTATTATGCCATCCCCACTATCACCTGGATCTCCAGCTAAAGAGATCCAAGTAGTGGCAGAGATCCATTCTGTTCCAGACAGTAATGAGTCCAGCCCGATAGAGGTCCTGGCTGCCTTCTGAAAAAGAAAGCAGTAGCGTCAATAGCGTTAACAATAATGCCAATAGTCGTGGTGCCGGAAAGACAAGCAAAAGAGATTCCACAAGTTCAGCAGCCACAGCATCGGAGGAGGGTAGCAGCCCAAAATCCTATGCTGAGGCTGCACGTGCTCGTGGAGTCAACTCCAAAGCAAATACAAAAATCACAGTGGATCCTCTAGGAACCAAATCCTTTAACCCGGAGAGATCTCTGTCACAGTTACTTAACACGTAGGCTAGTGGGATAGGTTCCAGTCACGATACTGAGCACAGCGGGGAGTCTGTTCCCGCTAGTGGCCCCAGCAATATGAGCCAAAGGGGGGGGGGGGGGGGAGACCCCCTTAAAAAAAAACAAAATAGTTGCGATTCTGAGTGCGAGTTGCAGGTGGTGACGGGTGCTGATGGTTTCTCCACTTTGACACCTAGAGTGGTAAAGAAGTGCAGAAGCCTCCAGCATCCCTTCTCTTCCAGCACCGCTCAGGTCAACAGTACTAACAGGACTAATTCTCATAATGGCAATAAGAAAAACTTAACTGTTGACGATAATGATCTCACTGTCAACAAAAACATTACAGTCAGAGAGTCCGGCCTGGAGGAAGTCACTCAACTTATGAGTTTAGACTTCTCCGCGGCCATAAAAAGGACACCCACGAGGGCTGTACAGAAGACACCCACGAGGGTACCCATGGACAAAAACAAAAAACAAGATAAGCAGGCTACACAACCTCTAGGGGAAAAACATCAGTTAATATTGCCGTGGTAACTAGGGTACACCCCGACACCCCGAAAGAAGCCATCAGCCAGGGTATACCAGGCTGCAAGTGGGAAAGATTCACCTCCAGAGCCACGGGCAATCAAACGTGGAAGCTGAAGGTGATCTGCCCTAATAGTAAAACTAAACGAAAAATAATTTCGGAAGGGGTGACCATCAACGGTAGAAAGCACGTTAGAGAGGAGTACCGATCAACCCCTCCCCCAATCCAATGTCATAAATGTCAAAAATTTGGGCACGTAGCAAACAGATGCAGGAGCACTCTGACCTGCATGAAATGTGGAGACAACCATCTCACCAAGGCATGCAGGTCAAAGTCCCCTCCTGTCCTAACTGCAAGTGACTCCACACCAATAATTATCGGGGGTGCCCCCACTTCATAAAAGTGAAAACCAACAAAGAGTTGAAAAACCTTAACTTAAATAGACCCGACAACGCTTCCTCACCCCACACAATATGCTGCCTTTTCGCGGGAGCGCTCTACTCAGTTCTAAGCAAACATGTCAGCACAAGTCTGTCTGACATCTGTCAAGACGTTAGCCGGTCAGCGTCCCGGCTCTTCAAAACCCAAATATCCGAATCTTTAATTAAAGCCGCAATCAACATCCAGTAAAGCCACTAATCACCTCCAACCAAACACCGCGACTAAATTACAATCCCATCATGAATAAGTTACAAATAGCCGTGTGGAACGCTAGAAGCGTTAATAACAAAAAGCTTCAGATCAGCCGATACTTCAAAGATACAGACATTGTCTGTATCTGCGAAAGTTGGCTTCAACCCAGTAAAAAAATTTCAGTTAGCGGGTTCAGCACTATTAGAAGAGACCGACAAAACACTAAAGGTGGTGGCGTCGCCCTTCTAATAAAGCAGAACATCAAAACCAAAACAATAAAAACCAATCACCTCGATGCAGAGGTGATTGCAACTGAAATCACAGTCGACAGTAAAAACATCGCTATTGTTTGTTATTATAACGACCTAGGCAAAATTGTTTCTGACACTGTCTTTGATTTCTTTACGAGGAAATACAAACACTGCATTTTCCTCGGCGACTTCAATGCCAAACACCTGTACTTTGGCTGCAACAAAACCAGCCCCAACGGTGAAATTGAAATAACCAAAAAACATAACCTCCATGTGGTTATGAACGACAACTCAGCAACCTATATCAGTAACAACCCACTATTTTCATCTGATATCCTCGATCTAATTATCGCTAGTGATTCCCTGATAAACCACATCGATGACCACTGGGTCGGCGATGATGACTTAGGCAGCGATCACCTCCCGGTCCATGCCACACTGCAGCTAGGAAATGGGCCACTCAGGTAACCCCCACTCTCCGCAGAAATTTTAGAAAAATTAATTGGAACCTCTAGCGCGACATCATCGATGTCAAACTCACAAACAACCCCCATCCAACGCAGCGGAACTCGAAACCCAATGCGAGGGCATAGAGAAAATCATTAACTCAACCCTAAACGAAATATGCCCAAAAGAAGAAGTGCGCCCCTGGAGAAATACTATCTCGGGCGACACACTGTCACTAATCAAAACTAAACGGAAAGCTCTTCGCGCTTTTAAAACCGAAACTGACCCCGGTAAGAAAGCTGACCTAAAAAAAAAACATATAACCGCCTTCTTGGCGAAGTCAAGGAAGCCCTCAAAGCTGACAAACAAGCCAACTGGGAAAAGGTAACAGCCAATCTAAATGGGGTCCAAGATGCTAAAAAATTCTGGGACTCATTCAAAATCCTAACTGGGCAAAAAAAGAAGGGCGGCAAATCCGTTGCCAAACCTCTTAAAAGGGAAGACGGTTCCTTTACACGCACCGACAAAGACAAGGCCGACACTTTTGCCGACCTCCTAAGAAAAACGCATCGCCCGTATCAAGGCGCAGACAATGATGACGCCGCCATAAACGCAATTGACAACTTCATCAATGAACACCCTGAAATCTACCGTGACCCCAAATTCGATAACGAGCCAGAAGACGGGGATGGCGCTGACCTCGTCACCCCCATCACCAATGACGAAATCATCAACGTCATTAAAAATGCAAAAATTCGTCCTCACCTGGCGAAGTAGAAGTGAGCTACAAAATTCTTAAACAAAGCCCAAATTCCCTAATCGAATAACTAAACAAACTGTTCAACGCATGCCTCACCCATGGTTACTTTCCCAAATGCTGGAAAAAAAGCCATTGGTGTCATGATACCAAAACCTGACAAGGACCCCTCCGACCCAGCCAGCTACCGCCCAATCAGCCTCCTCAGCTGCATTGGTAAGACATTCGAACGAATCCTTACCAATCGGTTCAGGGGGCACCTTGAAGACAACAATTTTTTCAATAAATGGCAAAGAGCCTATAGAAACCGCAAAGAAGGCATCGAGCATGTCTTCCGACTAGTCACCCAAATGAAAACCGCTATCAACAATCAGCAAATAGGCGCGGCAGCCCTGTTAGACGTCGAAAAACCATTTGACTCTGTTTGGCACAATGGAATGCGCTACAAATTATCAAAAATGAGACTCCCCATGGAACTGCTCAGATTACTATCATCTTTCTTAAATGATCGCGAAATTAATGTCAGAGTGAACAATGAAATGTCTGACAGTGTCCCCCTTGAAGCAGGCACCCCCCCCCCCCAAGGATCCGTCCTAAGCCCCCTCATTTACATCTTCTATGTAGACGACCTTAATTTCTCTGAAGATCGTGTCCAAGTCTCCCAATTCGCGGATGATAAGGACCCCTGGGACTCTAATAATACGGCCAATCTGCTCCAAAAACCCCTGCAACGCGCTCTCGATGACCTAGAACAATGGTGTGCCAAATGGAGAATTAAGCTAAACGCCAATAAAACCCAACGAATCACCTTTACTCGCAAGATAAGTAAACGGGATTTTGACCTAAAACTAATGGATACCACCCTCCCAGAATGCAAAGAGACGAAATTCCTGGGCATCACCATTGATCAAAAACTGTCCTTCAACAAACACACCGACGACATGGCGAAAAAAGCCACCAAACGCATTAACTTACTGAAAATGCTTAAGAGAACTTCATGGGGAGCCAACCAGTCCACCCTACTCAAACTATACAAAGCCTTTGTGCGCCCAGTACTCGAATACGGTGCAATCATACTAACTGACCTCAATCAAACTAATATGGGAAAACTCTAGAAGGTCCAAAATCACGCGCTCAGAGTCGCCCTCCGCGCCCCATGGGACACACCCAACAAAACACTCAACGACAGGGCCGATATCCCCACCATTAAAGACCGCCTAGCCACCCTGGCCGTGAAAACTCATAACCGGTTAGCCAACAGCGAACTAATCTCCGAACTTGGAGCCATTTGCGAAAGCCGACAAAAGCCCAAAATTTGCAATCAAAACTAAGTCCGCTCGAAAAAAAAAACTAGGGAACGAAAAGGTGAACTAACAGGCAGAAAAACAGCTTAACTGTGGCCTTCTACTAGAAAGGGCTGTCTTCACCGACTCAAGTAAAATTACATCAGGATTAAATATTGTTAAAAAACTAAATAAATAGGGAACGAGAAGGTGAATAAACAGGCAGAAAAACAGCTTAACTGTGGCCTTCTACCAGAAAGGGCTGCCTTCACCGACTCAACTAAAATTACATCACGATTGGATACTGTAGATCTCATTTCCGGCCGGGGGGGCTCGGCCCACACAGGACGCTCGCGATACCAGGCGAGAGCGTTTTGTGTGGGCTGGGCCTCCCCGACTGGAGGTGGGATTTGCAGTGTTTAGTCGTGATCCTAAATAAATTCAAACTAATCTAAATATGGTCGAAACCAGCGAAGGGCATAACAGAAACACCCTCGGGTGTGGTTTAGTGTCTAAACCTGTTACCCTCCCGCTACAAACTCACTATCACCCTAAGATGGTGATCTAACAGGCAGATTAACAGCTTAACTGTGATCACAATAAAAACTTTTTTATCTATTTATTTCTACATATTCTTATGAAAACTAATTCTGCCTTCTTCTTTTAAGCAGGTACACAGAAGATGCTTTTTGACCAGCACCCCAATAACCGCTATGGACAGTCCAACCGTTACAGAAACGGTAACCCCTTGGTTCCTGTACATCCTCCACTCCATCCCTAAAAGTGGTCGACCACTTTAAGGGAGGCGAGCGTTGGTCCTGCGTCCCGCCTCTGCCCCTTTTTGTAAGCGCATTGCGCATCTTTCTGTACCAACCCATTAGGATTACAATGCAGGCCTGCCCCCGAACCAGGGAAGTTCGGGTCTTCTTCTTGGTGGTCCCCGAAAGGGGTCGTTGTTGTTTCCTTCAAAGACATCCTATCAAACAGAGACAGCCTGAGGCAGATTATACTTGCCAGTGATGGCAATCACTTAAAATCATCTCCGAAGTGGCAGACTATACTTGCACGAAAATCTAGATCGACTGCACCCTCGGGGAGAGGTAGTACCTTTGTGAGAGGAACCAACCACCCTCACTGGTCCTCACCCGAGGGTTCAACCGACATCAGTCAACGAGACCGCCACGCCGCAACAGGAGACACCTGCCGAGTACCGGAACCTTTTCCTCCTTCAACACGCCTAGACATGTGACAGCCAATCATATACAGTTACCGAGGGTCGAAAGGGCTTGTTTCCCATACCGTCTCTGCGCGCCTTCGGCGCGCAAAAATAATTTCGTTCTTTCCTTTTGTGTCGCTGCTCCGTTGTTCTTTTAATTAGCATTACTGCTTAACTGCTTAAGGGAACATCCTTAGAATTATCACTCGCCCTTCTGACTTCAAAGTGTGAACACCTAGACTACCATGGAGCTACCTGCTAGACTTGAGAAAACCATTTCAGCTCTGGGCATCTCATGCCCTATCTCCTGGACTATCCAGGAAATAGGCATGAGTGTCTATCTGAAACTGGAATTTGAAGTAGAGAAATCCGATACACCATCCTCTTCGGGGAGAGGTAGTACCTTTGAAGAGAGGATCCCCTCTCCCACTGGTCCTCACCCGAAGGGGCACGGAGGTCATGAAAAGAGAGAACCGAAGGGAAGAAAGAAGAGTCCATCGACCAAGCGCAGGGACGTCCGGCGCTTGGAGGCCTTCCGGAATAGGAAGAAAGAGTTGAGTGAGGGGATGGAGGTCGCGGAGGCAGCCGCCAGTTCCTCTCCTAGTCCCACTGGTGCACCCAACCAACTGCCGGCTCCTGAGCCGGCACATTTGGATGTGGAGCTCCCAGTGGAGACTGAGGAGGAACTGGAAGATGCATTTTCGCCGCCTCCCACCCTCACTCCCCTCTTCCTCCACTACCGGATAGCCCGGGAGTGGAAATCGCAACCGAACAACCACCCCAATCCCCAGCCACCACCTACATCGACTTGGAAGCGGTAAACAGAAACATAGCGGAAGCAAACAGATTAATAGCAGAGTGCAAAGAATACAGGAAAGAATCCAAGACAATATCCAACGCAGCAGATGCAGCATTAGCAGCACTCCAAAAAAGTAAACAACCATCATCGTCATCGCCATCCACATCTCCATGCCAACCACCTCCTAAGAAGAAGAGACGTAAAACGCCCAAGCGGGGATAAGCCTCCTCCCTCCTCCTTTTCCTCCCCTACCACGCCTTGATTTGATATGATACCAAAAATACAGTTCACGAGGGTCGAAAGGGCTTGTTCCCCATACCGTCCCTTGCGCGCCTTCGGCGCGCGAAACCATTCCTTCGGGACTTGAGTGGAAAGAAAACATAAGCTCAGACACCTCGACTTCAGAAGTTAAAGCCATTTTATTTGTGTGGCTTTTCAGGCCTGTCTCTAGCATTATAAATACCTCCAAGTAACTTTCATTGATAACACTTAGAAAACTCCGTCAGCATGCCTCGTGGGAAGAAAAAACACAAATTCCCCTGTAGAGTTTGCCAAAAGAGCGTGGAAGAGGATTCTGACTGTATTTTTTGTGACACCTGTTGTAGTTGGCTGTATGCCGGTTGTGTTTATATTTCAGAAAATGATTTAGGTGTACTTGCTATGGTTTCAGAAGATTACACTTGTAATGCTTGTTTTAGCTCAACGTTAAAAGACAATTACAGTTTATCAATTCAAAGATTGAAATGTGCATCACGCCACGGGATCGAGTATTTGAAAATTGCCGCCCACAGGTAAAAGAGGTTTATTCCTTCTTATCATTTTGAGACAATATCCACTGGCAGCCGTCTTGGTTCGGAAAATGAGCACATATTATCATCTGAAATCCTTAGGAGACATGATCTGTCTGATTTAGGAAACTTGTAATTTACGTATAATTCATTCATACGGCAGCGTATTAGGGTCAGGATCTTTTCATTTAATAAACTGTTTATACAGTTTAATAAACTGTTTTTACAGATTAATAAACTGTATTTACAGTTTAATAAACTGTATTTACAGTTTATTACGAGACTGTTTTTACAGTTTATTACGAGACTGTTTTTACAGATTATTACGAGACTGTTTTTACAGATTAATAAACTGTATTTACAGTTTAGTAAACTGTATTTACAGTTTATTACGAGACTGTTTTTACTACGAGACTGTTTTTACAGTTTATTACGAGACTGTTTTTACAGATTAATAAACTGTATTTACAGTTTATTACGAGACTGTTTTTACAGTTTATTACGAGACTGTATTTACAGTTTATTACGAGACTGTTTTTACAGTTTATTACGAGACTGTTTTTACAGATTATTACGAGACTGTTTTTACAGATTAATAAACTGTATTTTCAGTTTAGTAAACTGTATTTACAGTTTATTACAAGACTGTTTTTACAGTTTATTACGAGACTGTTTTTACAGATTAATAAACTGTATTTACAGTTTAGTAAACTGTATTTACAGTTTATTACGAGACTGTTTTTACAGTTTATTACGAGACTGTTTTTACAGATTAATAAACTGTATTCACAGTTTAGTAAACTGTATTTACAGTTTATTATTTACGGGCCCTGTGATTCGGGCATTTTCCCGAATCGATGCAGGCAGTAGAATCGCGAAACGATTATTTTTTTCGATTCGATTCGTGCGAATGCTCTTTCACTGCAAAAAATATAGGTTCTCTTTAGAACCAAAACTGGTTCTAATCTTATCCCTGAGATGGAACCAGTTCTGTTTAAACAGTATTTATTTCAAATCAAATAAATTTATAAAGATTAACATTAAATATTAAAAGAATTAAACATAAATTGAGGGGTTTCAACCAAAACTGGTTCGATATGCCAACTGTTCATATCTCCTTTGTTTCAAAATGTTTGGCGACTGCGTTGAATAAGCTCCAAGTTTACTGCTGAATCTACTTCATTTCATGTAATATACTGTTAAAATTGAATGCTAATCTTGGTAAATTTATGTGATTTGAAATAAATACTGTTTAAACAGAACTGGTTCCATATTTTATCTACAACATTCTGTACAATATGATGCTGTGACTGATACTGTGAGTGCCACAATGGGTATTAAGGGAGAAAATTCTGATGAATTAGAAGAGGTTACCTCTTCTGAGTAAGTGACAATAAAGACAAAGACAATATATAATCTAGAGTGATTGTTGTAAATAAAGAAGTAAAAAAAAAAAACAATGACTGCTGCTGAAACAGACTCTGATCCTGATCTTGACATAGACAATAATGAGGCTTATCAAGCCGGTTATGAGAGTCACTTGCGACACCTGCATAGACAGTTATTTCCATATGTGGATGATGCAACACGACAGTATGCCCGTCGATATTTTTGTTGCGAACATTGTGTTGTTCACTGTGTACCTAGAAGGCGACACTATTCTATAGTGGGACCAAATTCCTATCAGTTAGATCTTTGTAGGGTATATGATATGGAACCTTTACATGGTCCGACATAAGCCGTAACCTGTAGGTTAGGTTATGGGGGAGGTTATGAGTTTCTATAAACTTGAGACCTATTATTAGGTTACGAGAGGAAACTGATTACCTTAATAATTTACCTTATATCTACACAACGAAAACCTACAGGTTACGGTATGCTAGGCACACCGTAACCTATTTTAAGATTATGGTGTATGAAGCTTATATCAGCCTCTGCTTTAGCTAGTGAGCCCACATTTGGATGTATTTTTACTGATTTCTTGCATAATCGTATGTTTATAGAGATAGAATGGTGTATGGATTTAACAGTAAATTCAAGATTTCTAAATTTTGGGACATCATCAAATTTTATTGAGATTCGAAACTGCCCATATTTAATTGGTTATAAATGCCGGGAGGAACTGAGTGCGTGCAGTTTTGAGGTAGAGGTAAGGGAATGTACGGATGCACCTGGTAGCTATGAGTGTGTACCCGTGGTTGACCTGGATGTGGACGAACGAAGTTATCAGGTCTCTAGTATGAACCTTCTCTGGCAACAGTGGTGGATACTGTGCAGATCCTCTGTAACCCTATTGAGAAGAATCCTTAACATCCTATGCAGAGTTTGACCTGACTTGAGGTAGGTGACGTACCGTCAATGTCACCCAGCTTATGATGAATTTCATTTTCATTTTTATTCAAATCCAGGGAGGATTTATAGAACTTATAATGTAGCGGGAGTACCACCCGATGAGTAAATCCCCAAATTATAAAGCTCCATGAAAAACTCTGTCAATGTCGCTACTACTCTTTCCTTGAGATTGTATTAAAGAATGGCGATAGGGGACGATGTTGAGGGAGTATGGGTCGCATGTGATTGTCTTACTTGGTTATTTTACCATTTGATTTACTTCGAAAATTGTGACATCTAAAATCATTACAAAAAAAAAAAATTAGACGATTAAAAGTAGGGAAACCGGCAGGGTTTAGATAATTACTCACCAGAAACCCTACATTACAAGACAATCGGAAAAACTAGTACAAGTGTGGCTTGACTGTCAGAAAAGGTACTAGAAGCATGTACAGCCAAAGGAGTGGAGTGAGAGGTTGTGTCTCACAGGGCAGTGTATATATATATAGATACATATTTTCAAGGGTGATAGATCTATAGTTCTTTTATTTTTAAGGAAGTGAGACATGGCATCGGCATATTTCCTGGAATTTGATGAGTACATGGAGGAACAACAAAAGTACAATCATCAGGTGTGGCAGGCGGAGCAAATATCATGGAAGATGGGCAAGGCAACCAGGTTGGACCTCCTTAGACAGGTATTAGCAAGTCATTCCTTTCCATATGATATGCAGGGCATGTGATGCTCCCAACTCCGGGTTCGTTATTGGGAGGTCCTACAATATAATGTTGAGACCAACCAAAATGAATAGGTAATGCATGAGGTATACTAATTTCTACTGTATTACAGGTGAGGGACGACACCTCCTTCCTAGATTGGTTGAATGTGTCAATCCTCCACGAGCGGCACATATCAACCACTGCATTATGACCAAAAGTGTGGTCAATTATTGGAGTGACTACCGCTGGGACGGCAGATACTTCAATCATTTGGCCTACACCTGGTCGATGGGAGAGATAGTGGCTGATGAGTTTCTGAATCCAGGATTTCTGAGGCCATTCCGTGAAGGAGAGTATGTGGAAGAGGTTATCGATACTCATAAGTTGAGAATCACCTTCCTCGGGGATGGTGTGCATGAGACCCATCGTCGAGAGAAGCAAACGACAATGTACCATTCAGCCATGACAGTCCTTTGTCACCATAGACAGCAGCAACAAAGACAATTAGCATCCCCACGACTTGTTACAGGAAATGGGGAGAATTGTTGCATTTGTTTCGAGGTCATCCTGTAGCTGTGGGATAACTTTCCCAAAAATCATCTACTACTCTAGACAGGTTTAATATGAATTCCCTATTCTCTTGTACTGCTGCATAGGTCAATCTAATCATGGTTAAACTCTGCCTTTGCATGTGGTGCATTAGCTCTTGATTTCTTGATAATCTGTCCAGGTTTTTCATAATACCCTTTCGGTCTGATTCGGTGACAGTGCCAAATAGAAAACTCAACCCGCCCCGATAAAATTAAATAGTCCATGCTTCTTACATGATGTTGAGGATGTATATCCACTTAATCTGCGATAATCATTCAGGTCTTGTTTTACTCACTCATAGCGATCATTAACAAACCTTATCTCTTGGTATGTATCCGTTATCATTGATTGTAATGCAACATTAAGTGTATCATTCGCACTGCCTTACATCTCACAAGCACGCTCAAAATTGTCATTAATTACTTCATAATATCTATTTGTATTTGACAATTGATCTCCCAAGTGTTCCATAAATTATATAAGTGGTTGTAAATATTGTACGTAAACGGTTGAACAGTCACTATTGACCATATAAATGACCTTCACTTTTGTGAATATCACATTGTTTCTAAATATTACTCCAGTAGTAGTCCCCTTTATGGCTACCAATAACTACTTCCAACTAGAGAATTGTAATTTGTTGGACAAATTACGGGCTTTCCCAACTTTTTAGTGTGAAAAGGCAAACTGTATTGTACACAAAACTATCGATCAGTTTTGAAAACAGAAAATTTAGTGTAAATCAAAGTTTTTGTGATGCTACTAGTTTTTATGCAGCCAAAACAGATATTTGAGATACAGCAGGACAGCAAAACATTTAACACAAAATTTGTTCTTCAATAATTACAGAATATTTTCACAGAAAGCAAAACAAGCGATGTCCTTTCTGCTTTGGAAAAAATTAATACATATGAATAATGGGCGTACGGGCCGGGTTTCATGAAGGACTGTGCCCCAACCCACCCCTGAGTCAGGAAGGAGCCGATTTTTCAGACAATATGCCAGAAAATTTCGGACAATTTAGTTGCCAGAAATGACCACAAAACATTTTGGTTTTCCACACAAAATGTTGTTTTTCTATCTCATCACTTAGAAGTTGCAAGTAAACTGACCATTATACTGTACAAGTTGATTCAGTGGAACCGTATCCACGTTAATATTATTCATTTATAATCACACAAGTACATATAAAGAGTTCTACTACTGCATATTACGGGCGCACGGTGGCTCAGAAGGTAGAGATGATTGTTGCAATCCAAGAAGTCCTCGGTTCGAATCCCGCCTGTGGCAACCACATTGTGTCCTTGAGCAAGACACTTCATCCCAATTTAATTTCCAACGTGGGGGGGGGGGGGGGTGCATGATGGTGATGTGTACTAAGGGTACTTTGAGGGTGCACTGGTCTTCAACCAATGCTAACCCTGCTTTTGTGGAGTTAGTATGTTGGGGAGTCTGAGTCGCTTGCCATTGCTCGGTGGTTCTCTGCAGGTACTCAATGGGAGGGAGACCCCCTCCCTCCCATACCCACATTTGGCATTTCCTCCTGCGATTCAACTTTTTCGGGCTAAATGGGTTCATCCCCCACCCTGAAATATAGCCCTGTACGCCTATGCAATCAATACCTGGACTTGAATAAATACCTATATTATGGTCATGATATAGCTGTAGATGCTGAAAGTGACCTTAAATATCAATAATTCATTTATTCTTTATCATTCTGTCTGTTTGTGAACGTGTGGGATTTGTCAACAAACGAGGGTAAGCTTCCCACTCCATGATTTCACAATTTTTCCAACATATCTGTTTCAGATATAATGAAATACATGTAATATGAGTTACTGTCACACACAAATTAGTTGTTTATTTGATATGGTTTAAACCATCTAGAGAGCTAGTATCCACAGTGTTGGGTACAGTTCAAGTCAAAATGAGTTGATTAAAGGGATGCTGAAGAGCTTGTTAATATTTCTTACATTACATTACTACTTTGCTATTTATTGACAGAAGGATTTCACAGAGGGTTTCCCTGACGGTATTTATTTATTGGTGTTTACGGTCACATACTTATCCACAATGGCTAATCGTGACCGTGACAGTTTTACGGGTGGGGGAAGTCGGAGGACCCAGAGAGAACCACCGAGCATCGACGAGCAACTGTCAACTCAACATTCTAATTATGTTCAAGCTCTGCTGAAGCAGGGTACCAGCGGTTGAAGACATGTGCACCATTGACATGCAGTACGCCTTAGTACATGGCATCATCGTGCCCCCATGTTGGCAACTGGGATAAAGTGCTTTGCCCAAGGACATTACGTGGGTCGTCCCAGGTAGGGATCAAACTCGGGACCTCTATCATAGAAGTCAAACAGTCTACCACTGAGAAAATGTGCTTTCTTTCCTGGCGGTATTCATATTTGTACGGCCAAACTGGTGTTGGATAACACGGAACACCAAAACATATAACACAAAATTTGTTCCCCATTGATTTTTGAAAGCAGTTATGGAAAGCTCAAAGAGCTCTTTCCTTTTTGTTTTTGGACAAGTGAGTATTCACTCAAAGTCATTTTTTGCAGACAGTGCTATTTTTAAGTGGCCAAAGCACATGTTTCATTATTAAGACCCAGAACATAACTAAATCCGGATTTATTGATTAAACATCTCTGCATATAGCAAAGCAAAGTGTCTCAAATTAACCAATTCTAAAATGATAGTAGAGAGAAACCAAAGTTGGATAATTTGGGTTTTTCCAAATGGTACACTTATTCTCACTCTCATTGTGCTTGAGGGTTAAATCTGAGATTGAAAAGGTATACCAATCTTACTCAGGGAAGGTGAGTACAGAAAAGTACGAAATTAATCAGAAAAAGAATTTTGTCTGACGGTACTAATATTTGTACGAACAAAATTGGTACTGGATTTATTTATTTATTTATTTATTTATTAGGTTTTAACGACACATTAACAGCCAAGGTCATATTATGTCAGTGGCAGTTGTATGGGTGGAGGAAGCCGGAGTACCCAGAGAGAACCCCTGAGCAATGACGAGCAGCTGCCAGCTCCCCAACATAGTGCCTCCGCACTGTAGCACAGGCAGGGGTAGATTGGTTGAAGACATGCGCGCCATCGACGTGTAGCATGCCTTAGTACACGGCGTCATGGTGCCCCCATGCAGACAGTCAGGGTGAAGTGATCGGGACATAATTGGAATATATCCGACAGATACAATGTCGGATATATTCCAATTATGTCCCGATCATGTAAGGCAGCAACTTGAAATTCTCAGAATGTTTCCTACTGTCCCTGCCCGACAGTTTAGTAGTCTTTGTCAAGTGCCGAGACCGCATGGAAATACCATGGATCAGGTGGAAACCAAGGGTCGATTCGTCCCTACTTTATTCTCAACTCAACGACTTTTCCATTCATTATTTACCTGTCACCGGCTGAGTTAGGTATTATATTTGTCTATTTGATGAACTTTTCAACCTTAACTATTTGCGGCTTCATGTAGCACCACTGAAAGGCCACTGCACGGTTACCAATTATATATTCAGGGATTGATTTTACGAAAATAACAATTATTCCGACTATACCCACATAGGAACTCCTAAATATGCCAAGGGTTAAACTTTTGATAATGACGTATAAAACAGAACTGGTCATGCTATGTTTGCTGCATGCAGGCATAGAAATCATTCAGCGCTCAATGAATTAGGAATGGAGTAAATTGTCACTTAAACCTACAAAATTCTGAAAAAATGAGGGTTTTTTTTTGTATGGCATCTACCATTATGCATCTGAGACAGGGATTGCGTTAAACTTTGCAGCAACCTTATAACAGAAAATATTCTTGGAATTGAACTGTGAGTCCGAATTTCGAAAGCATTTTCGGATATTCTATTCCAAACGACCACTGCACGCTTATCAATATTCAGTGATTTTATGAAAATTAAAATTATTCCAACCATACCCATATGGGCAGTCTCGAATCTGCCAATGGTTGAACTTTTAATAAAGACATATAAAACAAAAGTTGTCATACTATGACTGCTGCATACAGAAAATAGAAAATGTTCAGTGCTCAATCAATTAGGAATGGAGTAAATCGTCACTTAAACTTACCAAATTCTGAAAACGAGAGGTTTTTTTGGACTGCACCTATCTTTATGCAAACAGAACGAGCATAGGGTTAAACTTTACAACCAAACTTACAACAGCAAATATGCTCGGTAGGCAATTGTAAATACGAACATGTAAATCATTTTTCGATATCCCTTTCGAAAATGGAAGAAAAGTGAGCTCCAAATTAGCCAATTTTTCTGAAGAATTTTAGGGCACTCAAATTCAAGGCCCGAAAACTGGGTGAAGGTTAAAACTTTGAATAAAATATATAACAGCAAAATTGTTCTTGGATGAAGGCCCAATTCTCTCATGGAAAAGGTTTTGAGACAATATGGCTTCAGTGCTGAGAAAGTGCATGTAAACGTTGGTGAAAATAACAATTAGTCTGACAGTACCCTTATGGGAAGTCTCAAATCTGTAAAGGGTTAAACTTTTAATAATAACATGTAGAACAAAATTTGTCAATCTTTGACTGTTGCAAGCAGCTATAGAAAACATTCAGAGCTCAAGCAATTAAAAATGGAGTAAATCGCCACCTAAATTTACCAAATTCTGAAAAAATTGGAATTTTTTTGGACAGTACCTACTTTTATGCAACCAGAATGGGATAGGGTTAAACTTTATAACCAAACTAACAACAGCAACTATGCTCGATAGTCAATTGTGAATACGTACATGAAAAGTGTTTGAAATTAATTCTTTCCAAAATGATAGAAAAGGCAACCAAAAATGGTTAATTTTGGCATTTTCAAACGGTACTCTTATTCTCGCCCTCACTGTGCTAGAGGGTTAAATCTGAGATGAAGAGGTAAACAGTAACTTTCTTCCACAATCATTGTTGCATCTAGCCATACCAAAATAATTATTACAACTACCTTGTAATTAGAAAAATTTGCTCTTGAAGTAATAACAAATATTCCGACAGTACCCTTATGGGAAGTCTCAAATCTGCCAAGGGTTAAACTTTTAATAATAACATATAGAACAAAATTTGTCATACTTTGACTGCTGCAAGCAGCTATAGAAAACATTCAGAGCTCAAGGAATTAAAAATGGAGTAAATTGTCACCTAAACTTACTAAATTCTGAAAAATTGGAGTTTTTTTTGGACGGTACCTACTTTTATGCAACCAGAATGGGATAGGGTTAAACTTTCCAACCAAACTTACATCAGCAAATATGGTCGGTAGTCAATTGTGAATACGTACACGAAAAATGTTTGAAATTAACCCTTTTCCAAAATGATGGAAAAAGCAACCAAAGTTGGATAATTTTGGCATTTTCAAACGGTACTCTTATTCTCACCCTCACTGTGCTTGAGGGTTAAATCTGAGATTAAAAAGTAAACAGTAACTTTCTTCCGCAATCATTGTTGCATCTATCCAAATCAAAATAATTGCTACAACGACCTTGTTATTAGAGAAATTTGCCCTTGAAGTTGGGTCAATTTTGAAGAAAAATTCTATATTCATGTCATTTTTGGTCAGTGGGGGTTAAAGTTGAAAGATCTGAGTGGTGATTGTGATGTATCATATTATGCTCTAAATGTGTGGAAAATTTGAGCTAAATAACTGTAAACAGTTTTGAGACATTCAAAAAATGGTGAAATTTTGAAGGTTTTGGCAGATTATTTTGAAAACACGCATCTTTGCAGATATGACGATGCCGCATTTCACTAGATTTTATGACATTACGTAAGTGTGCCAAATTTGGTCAAAATCGGCCATTTGGTCATACAGCAGATAGTAGCGAGAAAATCCAGGGGACTCACTCCCATTAAATATGATGGCTGCCAGAGCTTGGTTAATGAACAAATCGCAAATTTCAAGGTTTTTCTGTGACCTTTTTGCTAAAACATCATTCAGTGTTCTGTGGAATCGTTCCACTGTTCCATTTGACTGGATGGTAATATGAAGTGGTCACATGATGAATTTTTAAATGTTCAGTCAAATATTTCATTACTTCATTGCAATTTTCGGATCCATTGTCTGTTAATAATTCCAATGGACAACCAAATTTTGGGAATATTTGGTCTATTAACAAATTTGCAACTGTTTCCACTTTCTTATCTGGTACTGGAAAAGCTTCAAGCCATCCAGAATACATGTCAATAAAACTGACTATGTATCTGTTCCCAGAGAGTGTAGTTGGGAATGGACCACTCATATCCAATGCTATTTTCGCAAAGGGATATGGCGGTCTATCAGCCTCTTGCATTGGTAAGTGCATTTTCCTTGTATTCCGAGCTCGACAGGTAAGACGTTTTTCCACATATTGATAAATGTGCTTATATAAGTCTGGCCAGAAGTATTTTATACTAATATTGTAATAAACTTTATCAATCCCTAAATGTCCTAAGTCATCATGGTATTATCTCAACACCTCCCCTGTTAAATGATCAGGTACACATAACCTCACATGTGGGTTATCATATGTAGCACTAATATAATGTAATACCTCTTCTATTAACATATATCTACTACTAATATTGGTTGGGGAATTACTAGTAAGATATTTCTTTTTAATTTCCATAAGTTTACTATATTTTTTCTGTTCAAATTTCATATCTAAATCTCGACAATTAATCTTTTCAGGCTCCATTGCTGAACTTGAACTTTGCTTGGGTACTGACACATGGGCAAATCACTTTGGATTGATTTTATCACTATTAATCGCCCCCACTGTCAGGGCCATATCTCTATCTACATCATCCATATTGTAATTTGGGTCAACATTTGCTAACCCATCAGGTAACCTTGATAACATATCCGCACAAGTATTTTGTCTCCCGGGTAAATATTCAATTTTACAATTGTAACTGGCTATTTTCAATGCCCATCATTGCACTTTGGCATTGTTTTGGGGACTTGTCAAGTATCGCAAGGGGGCATGGTCTGTCTTGATGACAAACTGTGCACCCTGTGGATAAGTGTTGAGTTTGTCCAAGGTGTATGAGATGCCAAATGCCTCTTTTTCAAATGTTGACCACTTCTGTTGCGATTCTCCCAATTAATGAGACAAAAATACTATGGGTTTTTCATCAGGTACCCCAGGTAGCTGTCCCAAACAATCTTCACACAGCTGAGTAAACCCCACCTCTACACAAGTCCCTGAGGCATCCGTGTATTGAATATACCCTATTTGGGTGTCTGGCTAGCTCAAATGTGCCACTTCTGTCAAACTTTCTTTTAAATAGTCGAAAGCTTTTTGTTGAGCCTCCTTCCATTGAAATCTAGCACATTTCTTTGTGAGAGCCACTAATGGCTGTGCAATTTCACTAAAATTTGGTATAAATCCTCTATAATAGGACACCATTCCCATAAAGCTTCTTACTTCTGTTACTGTTGTAGGCAGGCCTAATTTTCTTATACCTCAACTTTACTCGGTTCAGGCTTAATCCCATCACCACTAATAACAAAACAAAGATAAGATGTTTCACTCTGAAAGAATGAACACTTTTTAGCTTTTAATTTTAATTTATATTGCTTTAGGCATTTGAAAACTACTCTTAAATGTTCAATATGGGACTTTGCGTCACAACTCAACACCAAAATGTCATCTAAGTACCATTGAGACCAAATTGTATCAGCCAGGTTCCACTCTACTATACAATAAAACATGGTTGAAGGTTGTTGCAGGCTTCAAAGCTTCCAAACATTTTGCACATTGCAGTTACATTAAGTGTCGAATCTACTTCCATTCACAGGCACTCAGTGTATTATCAGATTTTATCAATTTTAATAAAATATATATTATATTATCAACACTACATTTTTTAGTATTGATAATATGACTGCAAGTGAGTTCGGCCCAAAATTGGTGAGTTCGGCCCAAAAAAGTGAGTTCGGCCCAAGTGAGTTCGGACCACCCATAAGTGAGTTCGGGCCAACCACAAGTGAGTTCGGACAACCTATGCCTCAGTCCAAACTTGAACTAAAAGTCTAATATAATTTGGGGGAGAAAAAACTCACAGGTTTTATTAATTATTTATTTTGTATCTAGCACATTGTAGTCATGAAAATACATGAAAAAAAATCAATAACATATAACTGTGACAAGCAGGAATCCCACAAGGCATGGTACTAAGGTAAAAACTGGAATGATCTTTGTAGAGACAGGCTTCCGCAAAGTTTGAATGTTCTGTCTGGTTTTGACACTAGTACCATGACTTGTTTGCATTCCCACTAACCCGTTTGATACAGCAGATACAAATAGATGAATGTATATATCAATATATGTAGGAATGTGAAACATGTTGGAATGTGAAACAATATAATTATAATATTAACACAGGTTGTACAGTTTTGAACATGTTTTCAAACTTGAGTGTTTTAGTTGTTATTTCCCCATTGATAAAAGCATAAATTTATACTAGTGTCAGCTTTTACTGCATCACGATAAACTGTCCTCGATATTCCAGTGGCACATGTACGATGTTGCCATTGTTCACAGCCAGGACATTGCAATCCTTCCTGGCGAAGTCTGACAGTTGTTTTGCATTTGAGACACTTGTTATCCATGGTGATTTTCCAAGGAAACTGATGATCAAAACGGACGGAATGGTTTGGTGTGCCGAAGGCATGCAGGGACGGTTTGGGGCAAGCCCATTTCGACCCTCATTGGCTGTTTCAGATCTTTTGGATTTCTGTCAAGGCGTGTTGAAAGAGGAAAAGGTTCAGGTACTCAACAGAATTTTCTGGCAAAGGCGTCACGGGTGGAAGGTTGGCTGCGTTGATTGATGTTGATTGAACCCTCAGGTGAGGACCAGTGTGGGGGTTGGGTACTCTCACAAAGGTGCTACCTCTCCCCGAGGGTGCTGTGGTGTTTTATTTTTGGACAAAGAGAGTCTGCCACTTTGGAGATGATTTCGATGGTGGGCCATCATTGGCATGTATAGCCTGCCTCAAGCTGTCTTGGTCGGTGTTTATGTTCATGGAAGGACATCTTTGGAAAGATAACAACAACGACCCCTTCCGGGGGCCACCAGAAAAAAGACCTGAACTTCCCTGGTTTGGGGACAGGCCTGCATTATTATCTTATTTTGCTGGGTCAAAGGATGTGCAAAATAGACGTTTACAAAAATGGGCAGAGGTGGAATGCAGGACCAACGCTCATCTCCCTTGAAGTGGTTGACCACTTCTAGGGATGGAGTGGAGGATGTTCAAGAACCATGGGAGTTACAGTTTCCATAACAGTTATAGTTTCCATAGTGGTTATTGGGGTGCTGGTGAAAAAGCATCTTATGTGTACCTGCTAAAAGAAAGCAGAATTAGTTATCATTAGAATATGTAAAATATAAAAAATAAAGATAGCATATTTAGTTTAATGCAGTCTTTAAATATGATGTAATTTAACTGCATCAATGAAGGCAGCCCTTTCCGGTAGAAGGCCACAGCTAAGTTATTAATCTGACTGATAGCTCACCATCTCGTTCCCTATTTTTTCTCGAGCATGTTTAGTTTTATACAGTCTTTAAACGTGATGTAATTTTAGTTGAGTCGGTGAAGGCAGCCCTTTCTGGTAGAAGGCCATAGCTAAGCAGTTAATCTGCCTGTTAGCTCACCTTCTTGTTCCCTATTTTTTCTCGAGGCTTCCGATTTTTAGTTACTTTAGTTGAGTTGGTGAAGGCAGCCCTTTCTGGTAGAAAGCCACAGCTGAGCTGTTAATCTGCCTGTTAGATCACCTTCTCGTTCCCTATTTTGTATTGAATTGAAGAACAGGCTTACACACAGAGCCACACCCGGGGATGTTACTTTGCTGTCTTATCCTCGTTTTAAGTCCTAGTTTTATGATTGGCCTATTTTAGATAATTCAGGAAGCGAAGAACAGGCTTACACACAGACCCACACCCAGAGGTGTTACTTTCCTGTCTTGCCCTCAGTTGTAAATCCTACTAAGTATTTCCTTAAAATTAGGCGTTTTGTCCTCGGTTATAAGTCCTAGTTGGTAATTCCTTAAGTTTTGGCGTTTTGGGGGTTTTGTCTGCTTTTGCAAATTACCTGTAGTTCGGATATTAGCTGGCTATTGGCTAGCCGGTCATGATTCTTCGTGGCTAGAGAGGCAAGGCGGTCTTATATGGTGGGGATATCGGCTCTCTCGTGGAGTGTTTTGATAGGAGTATCCCATGGGCACGGAAGACTACCCTAAGCGCATGATTTTGATCCTTCTGAAGTTTTCCCATATTAGTTTGATTGAGCTCAATTAGGATGATTGCCCCATATTCGAGTACTGGGTACACAAAGGCTTTGTATAGTTTAAGTAGGGTAGACTGGTTGGCTCCCCAGGAAGTTCCCTTTAAAATTTTCAATAAGTTAATGCGTTTGGTTGCTTTACTGGCCATATCGTTGGTTTGTTTATTAAAGGACAGGTTCTGATCAATGGTGATGCCGAGGAATTTCGCCTCTTTGGATTCTGCAAGGACTTTATCCAATAGTTTCAGGTCAAAGTCGCGTTTGCCTGTCTTGCGAGTAAAAGTGATTCATTGCGTTTTATTGGCGTTCAGCTTTATTCTACATTTGGCACACCATTGTTCTAGGTCTTCGAGAATTATTAGAGTCCCAGAGGCCCTTAGCGTCTGCGAATTGGGAGACTTGAACACGATCCTCAGAGAATATGAGATAGTTTACATAGAAGATGTAAAGGAGAGGGCTGAGGACGGACCCTTGGGGGGTACTTGCTTCAAGGGGGACACTGTCTGATATTTCATTGTTTACTCTGACTTTAATTTCGCGATCATTTAGGAAGGAGGACAGTAGTCTAAGCATTTTCATGGGGAGTTTTATTTTGGATAATTTATAGCGCATTCCATTGTGCCAAACGGAGTCAAATGCTTTTTCAACGTCTAGCAGGATTGCCGCGCCTATTTTCTGGTTGTTAATCGGGGTTTTCATTTGGGTGACTAGGCGGTAGACATGCTCGATGCCTTCTTTATGGTTTCTATAGGCTCTTTGCCACTTATTAAAGAAATCGTTATCTTCAAGGTGCCCCTCTGAGTCGATTGGTGAGGATTCATTCGAATACCTTGCCAATGCAGCTGAGGAGGCTGATTGGCCGGTAGCTGGCTGGATCAGAAGGATCCTTGTCAGGTTTTGGTATCATGACACCGATGGCTGTTTTCCAACATTTAGGAAAGCAGCCATGGATGAGGCATGCGTTGTACAGTTTGTTCAGTTTTTTGATTAGGGGATTTGGGCTTTGTTTAAGAATTTTGTAACTCATTTCGTCCTCGCGGGTGAAGAGGAATTTCTGCACTTTTTTATGACGTTGATGATTTTGTCATTGGTGATTGGGGTGATGAGGTCCTCGTCATCCCCATCTTCAGGATCGTTATCAAATTTGGGGTCACGGTAGATATCCGGGTGTTCATTGATGAAGTCATCAATGGCTTTTATGGTGGTGTCATTGTTGCCCGGACCTTGATACGGGTGATGCGTTTTTCTTAGGAGGTCGGCAAAGGTGTCATCAGCCTTGTCTTTATCGGTGCGCCCAAAGAAACCGTCTTCCCTTTTAAGAGGTCTGGCTGTGGCCTTGCAGCCTTTGTTTTTTGCCCAGCTAGGGTTTTGAAAGAGACCCAGAATTTTTAGCATCCTGGACCCCGTTTAGGTTGGCTGTTGCCTTTTCCCAGTTGGCTTGTTTTTCAGCTTGGAGGGCTTTCTTAACCTCGCCATGAAGGCAGTTGTATGTTTTTTTTTAGGTCAGCTTTCTTACTGGGGTCAGTTTCTAATAGTGTTGAACCCACTTAGTGAGAAATTTGTGTCGGGGTGTAGCCAACTTTCACAGATACAGACTATGTCTGTGTTTTCGAAATATCGGCTTATTTGAAGTTTCTTATTATTAACGCTTCTAGTGTTCCACAGGGCTATTTGTAATTTATTCATGATAGAGGTTGACATTTAATCGCGGTGTTTGGATAGAGATAAGCGGTGGCTTTAGCTATGGATTCAGAGATTTGGGTCTTGAAAAGCTGGGAGGTGGATCGGCTGACATCTCGGCAGATGTCACTTAAAGTGGTGTTTACACGTTTCTCCAATACCGAGTGAAGTGCTCCTGCGATAAGGGAGCACACAGCATGAGAAGATGAGGCATTGTCAGGCTTGGTTAGGAGTAGTTAATAAATGAGAGTTCAACCATCATCGTACATGTACGTGTACGTGTACATGTACACCTCCATAGGATTTAGTGTTAAAATCGTGTACATGTACAAGATTTTTAACGTTTTTTAGGGTGCTTTAGAATTCCTTGAGAATTCAAACATCACTGATTGTATCCAAGAATGACAGAAAACGCATGAAATTTTACGTACAGTACATGTACCGTTTTGATTGAAATCGGCAAGTGAGTTTCCCCCATAGGATTCAGTGTTAAATTGCGGGCAAAAAAACGTTTTGAGAATTCTAACATCATCCTCTCACCGATTCTAACAATCCGTGTCCGTACATGATATTAACACTGAATCCTATGGGGGAAACTCGCTTGCGGATTTTAGGTCTGAAATCGACTCGCGTGAAGAGGTGATGTTTGAATTCTCAAACCCACCGTCGCATTTCTCGAAGTGAGACTGGCGCACGTTATTCGCAGTGATCTCGATGAGCACTTGATGGAAATGTTTTGAACGAAGAGTGTTGTCGTCGGTGTTTTAGAAATTCGCAAGCCCGCTGTCACGTTTTTGATTGATATATATATATATATATAGGGGAGAAAAAAAATATAAATAAATAGTTATTTAAAAAAATAAATATATCAAATCGAATAGATAATAAAAACGTAAATCATGAGCGATTCTCAGGATATTAGAGTGTGGTTTCTTTTAAAAATGCTGATGAGAGCCTACGCATTCTGCGTGAACGAACAACTAGGTCATCGCTTGTTAGAACGATGCGTCGGATGTCGGGATCACCTAGACTTCGATCACGAGAATCATTTGTGTCTGTGGGTGGAAAGGGAAGATATGGTCATCAAGTATTTCGAACCGGCGTTCGAACGCGTTCAAATCAATGAAGTGATCGCGTTTTGGAAGAGATTACTCTACTGTAAGAATCGAAGCAAGCCCACAAATTCGGAAGAACAGAAATTGGCGCGTAAAAGTCTGACTTTACGAGATAAGGGATGCATCTTGAAATTATTGTTCAACGAAGCATACATCTAAGTTTTCTCGTTGATATAAAATAAGGGAGAATAGAAAATAAAAATAAATACACACATAAATTTTTTATCTAATATTAGAAAGAAAAAAAATACAAAAATGAGAACCAGAAATAAATTGTATCCGACGTTAGTGGACGACGAGGACGAGAAGCCGATCGATGTTTTGCTGACGGCGCCGTCACTAGAAGAAAGAGAAAGAGGAGAGAGGTATCGCATCGATCAAATCAATAGAATCCAAGAGTATCTAACTCGAGAGAGAGATTCTCATCGTTCCCTCAAGAAGAAGTATTCGCGTTTCGTGACATTCGTCAACGCGATCGACACGACACTCATCACGATTTCCATGGGTTTACACGCGGCCGGCATCGGATTGTTGTCAACCGCGGTCGCCATTCCGATCGTGTTGACCTTAGAAGGAGTGGCTCTCGCCACCGGATTGTTTAGCACGCTCGGAAACTTTTTGAGTAGGAAATTATATCTGAAGGCGAGGAAACACGACAAGATTCGCGTCTTGGCCGACTCCAAGATCAACACGATATCCAAAATGATCTCTATGGCATTGAAAGATGGTAGGATATCGGACGGAGAATACTTCGCGATATTGAGCGAGAAAAGAAATACGATGCCATGAAAGAAGCCGTGAGAATCAAGACTCGTCAGATCATCAAGGAAGAGATGAAGGATTCTCTCATGGAAAAGGGGAGGAAAGAGGCCAGGGAGGAATTCAGTAAGATGATAGAACTCAAGAGCAGCGATTGAAAAAAAAATATATATAATAAGAACAGAATTTTAAAAAAAAAAATATAATTTATATATAAAATGAAAAAAACGAAATTAATTTAAATAACTCTTAAAAATGTATTGCGTAAAATGTAAGAGAGCTACCGAGACGAGTAATTCTAGAGAAGTGCGAACTAAAAACGACAGACAGATGCTTCGTGGAATTTGCGACGTGTGTGATTCTGTGAAGACACGATTCATCAAAAAAAGAACACGAGCAAAGGTAAAGGCATCGTGAATAAAATGATCAATAATCTACCTTTCGAAATGCATCTGCCCGGTCACAGTTTCACGGGACCTGGAACGAAATTAAACAAGAGACTCAACGCCGATCTGACACCCAAATCTTGGAGCAAACCTGTGAATAGGGTGGACGCGGCCACGTATGATCACGATCTGTGCTATGCCGGACATCCCAACACCAAAACTCGCAACGACGTCTGTGATAAAAACATGTTGGGGAAATTGAGAGGCATATCGAATCCTACCAGGAGAGAGAAGATGGAATGTTCGCTGGTCGGCAATCTGATCGGTGCGAAACGTCGATTCGGATGGGGCGTTCCAAAAAAAAAGCGCATCTGAAAAGAAGAAGAAACGATTATTGACGAGCAAATTGGCCGAGGAGTTACACAAACCCATAGTGCGTAAATTTCGAAAGAGAAGGGTGTTCGTGAAGAGTCTGGATGATATTTGGTCTGCCGACTTGGTCAACATGAGATCGTTTTCGAGGTGGAACGAGGGTGTCAAATATCTATTGACGGTCATCGACGTGTTTTCCAAATACAGTTGGATCAGAGCTTTGAAGAATAAATCGGGACCTTGCGTCGCCGAGGCTCTAAAGAGCGTGTTCGACTCGTCTTCTCGAAAACCGAGTAAATTGTGGGTGGATAAGGGAAAGGAATTCTACAACAAGGATGTTCGTCGATTGGTAGACCTCTACTCGATCGAAAACGAAGAGAAAGCCAGCATGGTGGAACATTGGAATCGAACGATGAAGGAAAAGATGCACAGATACTTCACGGCGAATTCAACCAAGAAATACATATATGCTCTGAATGGTCTGGTCAAAGATTACAACAACACCCGACACAGATCGATCAAGATGACTCCCGCGGAAGCTAGCGATCCTCAAAACGAAAAACGGGTCTACGCGAATCTATATCCTGAGAGATCTAAGATCAGGAAGAAGTCTAGAACGCCGAAATTTGCGGTCGGTGATCGAGTGAGAATCTACGCTTATAAGAAGCACTTCGAAAAGGGTTATACTCCTCGATGGACCTAGGAAATCTTCGTGATAATCAAAATATTTCACACCGATCCTGTGACTTACGAAATCGAAGCTTTGGATGGAGAAGAGATCATCGGAAAGTTTTACGAACAACAATTACAGAAGACGAAGTTTTGATGAAGAAAACAAAATTTTTTTTATTTACTCTCTTTAACATTTTCTTGTTTACACACATATATATAAGAGAGAAAAAAATAATAATAAAAAATAATTAAAAACTATTTTTAGATAAAGAAAGCAAGTTAATTAATAAACAAAAAACTAAAAATCCTTTAAAATGACAAATATACTAGATATAGCACAAAGCATAGTGAAAGATGAAAGTATTCAAGAATATGAGGTTCACGATTACGAACCGGTAACCGGAACGAGTTTGAACAATGCGGGAGAGATAAGAATCAACGTCGAAACTCAAGATCTATTCGTACATCCTAGCGAGAGTTACATAGTGGTGCAGGGACGTCTCACCAAGGAAGATGGGAGCGACTACGCCGACGACGACACGGTTACTCTAGCCAATAATGGCATCATGCATCTATTCAGTAACATAAAATACATGCTATCCGGACAAGAGATAGAATCTGTGTTTCATCCCGGTCAGGCCACCACGATGTTCGAACTCTTGACGTATCCTGATGATTTTTCTAAATCCAGAGGACTTAATCAGTTGTGGGTGAAAGACACCGTCGGCCGTGCTAGCGCCGGCGTCGCCTTGATATTCGACTACGTCTGCAAGACGTCCAGACCTAAAGGAACGTTTTCGTTCAGGATACCTTTGATACACATCTTCGGATTTGCGGACGATTACAACAAGATCATGTACGGATTCAAACACAATCTGATGTTGATTTGAAAAGGAAACGACGATGCAATAGTGAGACTCACTGCGACCGATGCGGGTAAGATAACTCTACACAAGATATCGTGGTTCGTTCCGCACGTGGAGCCTTTGATCGTGGAGAAAGCGCGTCTCTACAAGATCATAGAATCCAAGAGTAAATTACCCGTGGGATTTAGAATGAGACAGTGTGACTCGGCTAGCATTCCTCCCTCCACGAATCACTTCGATTGGAGATTGATGGTGAAATCCACTTCCGAGAGACCGCGTTTCATCGTGGTTGCATTTCAGACCGATAGGGATGGGTCTCAGGAAAAGAATGCGTCGCTGTTCGATCACTGCAGTTTGAGAAACATGCAAGTGTTTCTGAACGCCACTAGATATCCAGCAATCGATTACAACGCGTCATTCGACAAGAACGATTTCTGCAGACTGTACGGCGACGCCGCTGATTTTAGAAAGAAGTATCACGGTCTAGACGAATTGATGAGCAATCCTAACATGTCTCCCGGCAAATACAAGTCGATGTATCCCATGTTTGTATTCGACGTCAGTAAACAGAGTGAACAACTCAAGAGTAGCGTCTTAGACATTCAGATCAAGATGCAATTCGATAGGAACGTGCCGAGAAAAACTGAAGCCTTCACCCTGGTCCTGTCGGACAGAGAATTACAATTCGAATTGGATGGAAATAAGATGTCGATCATTCGATGAGAGACGAGTGTGAAAAAAAAATTAAAAACAAAAAAAAAATAGATAAAAAGTAATGAGTAATTATTAAAAACAAAAAAAAAAATAAATAAAGTAATGTGATCTAGAGAGATTGAACATCTTTCTAAATCTCATTACTTTTTTTTGTTTTGTTTTTTTTGTTTTTAATAATCACACTTTATTTTTTTTAATTCATTATTTTCCACGCGTTCACTGTTTGTTCAAAGAATCTAGTTCGATCAGTAGACTCACCACGGAAGTGGTGGCTTCGGGATTATTGGTTTTCGTAACAAAATTAATCCTGTCACCGGCGTTCACTTTGAGAGGCGTGCCGAACGTGCTAACATTCGCGTGTTGATTCTCAGTCTTTTCGACGCTGTATCTCTTATCGCTCTCTACACCATTCACCATGAGATTGACGACCGCTCTGTTATTCAGATCCGAGGAAGCCAGACTCATTCGAAGGATTTCACCTCCCAACGGCATGGGATATCCCACCTGACCATGTTTCGATCCACTACCTCCATTTCCGAAAGACCACTCAGCTTTTCCCTCATCTAAGGTGCCGGCCTCTTCGGCCCATACAGTGATCAATTGTCTAGCATATTTGAATTTCTCCACCACCGAAATCAGGGTGCAGGCATCCGTCATTTTCACGGGATCTGGTAGATTCGTGAGCGCGTGTCCACCCATGTCTAGTTTACCTTTCATGATGTCACCCTTTCTCCAGACAGAGTTGTCGTCCACGTACTTCCTGCTGACCGCGCTGGAATCGAATTCGGGATCTGACCGAGTCCGAATAAATTCTTACCGTTCATGTCGATGCCACCCTCCATGGTTCCGCCAGATTGTTTGTTCAGGTAGAGATCATCCACTTGCGATTCTAGGTATTCTTGTGACCATATCATGGCAGAATCTACGTAGCCCTTGTTGACCGTGGTTGAGTCTGCATCCGTGTCGTCGATGTTCGACAGATTCAATATCTTGTTGAATCCCGAATTCAGATCCGATTTCATTTCTCGTCTGTCAGACTTTCTCTGTTCCAGATCTACGTAGTGTTTGGTCACCACGTCCTTGTGATTCGTGGGAGTGGCCACGTTCGTTATCTTGTTAGAATTGGCGTTCAATTCCGAGTGCATCGTTTTCTGAATGTATCTATTTCTCAGGTGTTCACTGAATCTCGCGTGAGAGTCGTCCGCGTATTTCTTGGTCGTGGCATCGGTGGGATCTATGGGATTCGCGACGTTCACCAAATGTTTGGATTTCAGATCCAGATCGTCGGTCATGGTTTTATCCACGTAATTATCTAGCAGGATTCGTTCGAAAACGGCGTTCCCCCTGTCGACGTATTTTTTAGTCGCAGCATCTGCGAGATCTATCGGCTTGGGAAGATTGTAGAGCTTCTTATCGTTCATGTTCAAAGGTTCTTCTCGAGGTTCGTATCTCCGAACGTAACGTTCGTCCAAGTTGGCAACGTCATAACCATCGTCGACTTCGAACGTCTCCCTCTTCTTTCTCGGGTTGACTTTTTCATCGTCACTTCTACCAAATTTATCGACTGGCATGTTGTTGTGGGATTTTTTGTTTTTTAGAAAAATATGTTCAAACGCAGTTTATTAAAAATGAACTATGTTATTTTATTTTTCGTTTTTATTCGATTAAAATTTGTTTAAAATAATTTTTTATCTTTATATATACTATTAAAAAAAATCTCTCTCTAATGTAAATCATTGAGAATGTCTTGAAATCGATCTCCTTCAGACCATCTCTTGAGAATGTAGAGACACAGGTGACCGCAAAACACTTGATGTGGTGATTGCACTTGTTCCGTGTTGTAACGAACCATCGATTTGTTGAAATAGTTCTTTATTTCTTTTGGCGGTGAGATTCCGTAGCTGTCGAAATAATAATTTTTCTTCTTCCCGTTCTTCATCCACGCCACCCAGTGAGTGCCTTCACCCGATGAATCGTCTAGATTTAAAATTCCGCATTCCAATTGTCGAGGTCTTCTCTTCGGCAAGGCATCTCTGGAAAACACTCCTAGAAAATCTTTGATTTTCAAATCTTTTGCCGCATTAAACGGATCGATGTTGGATAGGGGTTCGTTAGGTAAGACGACACCTTCTACGGATATCTTTATTTTCTTATTCATAAATGCGTATATATTTTTTTTATTTATTTTATTATAATTTACTAAAAATGACGTTATTTTTTTTTTATTTTTTTCTTTTTCTTTTTAAACTAACACTCTCGATGTCTCTATCGATTTCTATAATTTTGAATTCGTCTAATTCCTCTTGATTTTCTGGAATCCTATCATCCACAATCGTATCTAGAATCCAATCATCCATATTCATATCGTCTCTAATTAGATCCGCAGTCCAATATCCGAGTGCCAAAGTGCTTATTTTATCGTCTAACATGAATCTCTTATCATCGTCGGCCGTCAGCGAAATCTTGTTGACTATTTCGGTATACAAGTCATGATTTTCGCTTCATATCGATTTCATAGTCTTATACACCGGACCACTTCCTAACAGGCAATCTTTATACTCTTGGAAAGAGATGTTTTTCTTCACCATGCACGCTTTAACTCCTTTGCACTTCTTGATCTCTTCATCATCTTCTAGACGATAAGCATACAGTTTGGGTCTCAAGCCCACGAATTCGACGATCTGTTTATCGCCGCTCTCGTCCTTAAATTTACCCAACACCTTCTTGTTGTCGTTCGATTGAATGTTGGGTGGGTGATCGACGGGATAATTGCTCGTGTCGAACCACTCGGCCACGTCCGGAGATATATCTCGGTAGACGTCTTTCGTCTCTATCTCGTAAACTAAACTGTCCGTGTCGGTGAACAGTAGTTTGGCTTTATCACCAAATTTTCATTTGACGTAATCGTAGTGAAACTCGTACATCAATTGCTTGCTGATATCTAAGATGATCGATCCGAGATAATACGGTTTGTCGAACTTCAGGTGCGTCTTTTGCATGTGAACGGCCACTAGATTTTCGTCGAATATGGTTCGGTGTTTGTAATTGGGTTTCGGCACTAATGATTTAGCTCTTTTCTCAGACGTGACGAGTCGAACGTCGGTTCTCTTCCTGATGTTTTCCATCGATTTACCGTACACGCAGTTGTTCATGAGTTTGAAGAAATCTTTTTCGAAATCGTTCTTGGCTCGAATTCTGAGATTCGTGTTGAGATCGATGTATTTTTTCATCCAAGGCTCTTCGTCGAATCGAATGATGTGATGTATGTCGACTAATTTCATCCCGTAATCGACGTACTGTTTCAAATTCTCACTGTAGATGACGTAGTTACGTATGTTAAATAAATTGAGAATGAGTTTTTCCTCGTCTCCTTCGTTCGGTTCCATTCGTTCGGGAGCCAGCGGATAATCGTTGTGTGGATCGTGTAATTCTTCTGGATAGTTCAAATCGACTTCTAAAATGCAAGGATAGTCTCTCCATTTTTGCATCTCTTCTGGTTCCTTCACCCATTCAAAATTTCCAATCGGTAAAGGATGACTCATAGCCCAACCGTACAGATTATTGGCGTCCCAATACTGTATGTATTTAGTCGACCGTTTCGAATTGAAACCTTCTTTCATGTAGGGATTGTTAGCTTCAGAATGTCTGTGGGAGATCATCGAGACGCCACCTCTCGCAGCCCTTTCGAACATGAGCAACATATCCACGTCAGATAATAATTCCAATTGGACTTCGGTGGTCTTCAACAGAGCGTCCCACGCCAAACCGGGTGCGGTGAAATACCAAGCGGGATCCAGATCGAAATTTCGACAACAGCCGTCTCGAAAATTTTCGAACACGCCTGCCAAGAGTAGAACGTCGGTCTTCAGATAGAGATCGTGATAATCTCTCATGGTTTTCATATCGAATGATTTCCACACGTTTTTAGCGTGTTCATAATTCTCGTCGGAAATGTCAGATTCGTATAATTTTGAATAAAAATCTTCTTTCAAAGGTAGTGCGGTGTCTTTGAATCTCTTTAGATCGTTCATGTAATCATAAGGATAGACTCCGTTCCTCAACATGATGTCTACTCATTCTCCGAAATGTTCGCTCATGATTTTAAATTTATCCTTGCTCATGTTATCGACTAATTTTTCCAGAGCGGTCGACATGAATTTAAAACTGTCGATGAAACGTATGCATCTACGAATGAATTTCATTTTTTCTTCCAACGTCTCTCCATCGATTACTCTTTTCTCCTCCATGAGCTTCCATTTCGTGAAGGAAATGTATCTTTCTTCGCTGTTCGCGATGCAATTTACTTCTTCGCGTGAAGTGCCGAGATTTTTCACGAACAGATGACTGTCGTAACACGAGAGATTGTGAAACATCACCGGATAGAAAGCGGCATCTCGATATTTTAAATTACACTTGCTGTGAGCTGGACCTTGATACAGACCCGTGTAATGATCGTGGTCTCTGACCTTATTTTCCGTCGATTCTCGTCGAACGATTGTCTGCATATGTGACATTCGGTGGCTCTGTTATTTTCATCCTGCTGCTCTCGCGTGATGATCATTTTTGCTGAGTTTTGAATTTGTCGTATAACATTTGAAGTTTCCATTCTAACTCTTCCATGAACCTTTGAGCCACATCGTCATCTTCATACTGTTTCGTGTAGGTGAAGGGACCCATGTCGTGTTGCGAGTCGAAAGCGCATTTCACGTAAATGCAATAGCCCGAAGGTATGTGTTTTTGATATTTTTCGACGTAACTTTGAAGAGCGTTGGGTTGACAGGAACTCATTTTCGCGGTGAAACATTCGAAATCGGCGTACACGATGAATGGTACTTTTAACCTTCTATTGTGATTTTCAAACTTCACGATGGTGTTGGGTTTGGGCATTTCAACGGCGACACCTTGATTTTCGTTGCAATATTCCTGATGTTTCGCCAACGAGTCTTCGCTGTGAAACGCGTTCATTCAATTGTAACATAAAGATATCTTTCTGTTATGATTATTATTTTGTTTCGACAGTACTCGGCTCGGATGTTTAACCCTACAATAATGATGATTGTCACCATTCGAAATCAATAATAAAATAATCGTCTTTTCTCTTCCGAGATACGAAGTCAGTCTGAGAGGATAGATCTTTCGTTTTTCATCGTATCCCAAGACGTTCACCGCAATGGTGGGATTTTGTGCCTCAAAGTGTTCGATGTGTTTTAACTGCGTTGGAAAAGTCACTCCAGTCCAATCGAGATTTTTAGAAGTTACCTCGTAAGAAGAAACTCTTTCGATGTTCATTTTGACAGGGTATAAAGCGGAAGTGACTGCCCATTTAAAACACTGATCATCTTTACTTTTCACGTTGATCACGGCATGTTTTTTTGCTAGGAAATACGGTAATTTCACGTAGGAAGACCTTTTCAACAAATCGTTTTTAGTTATGTGAATTTCGAGTTTCAACATCTCATCGAACGTCCAATTACTACCTTCATGTTGATAATTCGCGAGAGACGTCAACATCTTGTCTTTCATCTTTTCGAAAACGTCTGATAAATCTGAACCTCGAAATAAGGGTTCGACGTTAGATCTGAAATATGCATTTTTCACGATGCTCTCACCAGACTTCACGTCGATTTTATTCATCACGCAATGGAGTAACATCTTAATTTTTAGTCCCACGTTCATGTGTTTGCGAAACAAATCCAATACTTTTTTCTTCACCCGTTCCATGAACAATTTCGGATCGATTTTCTTCAACGAGGGAACCACGTTGAAAGTTTTAAAAATACCTTTGATCGCACTTTCCCGTTCCACGGACTTCAATTGAAATAGTTCCGCGGTGAGTCGTGCTAGATATTCTTCTCCTTTCCCTTCGTCTATTGCTCGTCGAAGTTAGCTCGATATATCTCGTTTGCCTAGAATCTGATGTGCATCACTCATTTTCGTTTTAGTTTTTCTTTTCTTTTCTTTGGAAACTTGAAGTTCTTCTTCAACGGCTTTTCGTTTAGTCGTCTTCTTATTTTTCACAATCGAAATGTTTCCGTTTTTTTTCGACATCGGCATTTCGATTCCTTTTACTATCTTTTTTTTCTTCTCATTTTTCACAACCGATGCATTTTTTGACGTCGTTGCTATCGGCATTTCGTTTGCCTTTCCATCGTTTCGCAAATGTTTCTGTATGACTTCAATCTTTTTTGATTTAGTGCTATGATTTCTGAAATGTGAAATTTTTAATAGTTTACAAATCTCGTTTAACTGAGGGATGGTTTTCTCATTTAAATTTTCAAATTTTTTTTTATCTGTTTGTTTCATTTTGTAAGAATATATTTTTTTCCGAATTTTGTATTTAAATAATTTGTTTAAAAAGTTTTGTTTTTCTTTAATATGAAAAAAAAAAAAAAAAAAGATTTTTTTAAATTCGATTTTTTCTTAATGTGTTTTTTTTTGTTGAATTTTTGTATTTAATGATAATTTGTTGCACATTAAAAAAATTAAAATTAAAAAAACAACTTTTTTTTATATATATAAAGAGCAAAAAAACTTTTTAAACAAATTATTTAAAATACAAAAATTTAAAATATACATTATTTGCAAGAATTCGTAAAACAAAAAAAAACAAATAAACGATCATGACGACAACATCCACAACGGAATCTTGACATAAACGTCGACGTTGTTTAATAAATCGTTATTCTCCAAAAAACCAAGAAGAAAAAAAATCATAATTTATATTTACGCATTTCGAAAGAAAACGATACGATTTGCGATAGAAAATCGAATCATAATACTATTAGTGAACAAAAATTAATTGACAATGTCGTTCAAACTATTAAAAAAGAAGGTTCAAGACAAATAGAACTCTTACGACTTTTACGTGAAGTCTCGCACGAGGTTCAAAACAAATTTCCACGAAGCAGACGCGTGTTCATGTCACCCGATTCCTTCTCAATAGATGATGATAACTGCAAGATGCAAAGGATAATTTTTAAACGTTCTATGTCTTGCCCGTTCTAAAAACTCGCGAAAAAAAAAATTAAATTAATACGAAAAAAAGGATGTTAAAATTTAACTTTTATATATATTTAAAGAGAAAAAAAACTTTTTAAACAAATTATTTAAATACAAAAATTTAAAATATACATTATTTGCAAGAATTCGTAAAACAAAAAAAACAAATAATCGATCATGACAGCAACACCTAAAAGATGCGAATTGAAATTGAAACGAGTCGAAGTGTGTACGAAATTAGGTTTTAAAATCTATACATTACAACACGATCCCATCGAATTGAACGAGGTTGAGACGATGGGCTTAGAGCGCTACTACAACAAATATCATATGTGTTTGAAATTGGATGAAGCCATGCTCGATTTGTTTTGCGAGTACCAAAGCGATCTGGTGAATAATATCATCGTCGCCGAAGACAGAAAATTCGACAAGGACGATTTGTTGTTGTTCTTTAGAAATTACATATATCCAATAATCTCACTCGAACTCTTGGACAAATCGGGTGGTGAGAGCGCGTTCACCGATATAAAAAAACTTAAAAGAGTAAAGATAAACATACAAGACATTTTCGTAAGTGAGAAAATGATGCATGTCAACATGCTAATAACGGACTTGGAAATATAAACAATAGAGAGATTGATTTTAGCAAAGAAGAAGGAAAAAAAGTAATGAGATCTAAAAGTGATCTCATTACTTTTTACGAAAAAAATTTTCACATTAAAGAAATTAAAATTAAAAACAACTTTTTTTTTTTTATATATATAAGGAGCAAAAAAACAAAACTTTTTTTAAACAAATTATTAAAATACAAAATTTAAAATATACATTATTTGCAAGAATTCGTAAAAACAAAAAAACAAATAATCGATCATGAGGACAACAACACCTAAAAGATGCGAATTGAAATTGAAACTAGTCGAAACGAATAAGAAATTCGGTCATAAAATCTATAGATTACAACGACACGATCCCATCGAATTGAACAAGGTCGAGACGAAGGGCTTAGAGCACAAATACGACAAATATAAGATGCCTTTGAAATTGGACTAAGCCGCGCTCGATTTGATTTACGAGTACCAAAGCGATCTGCAGAACATCGTCATCGCCGAAGATAGAGAACTCGACAAGGACGATTTGTCGTTGCCCTATGGAAATTACATATTTCCAAACATCTCATTCGAACTCATGGAGAAATTGGGTGGTGAGAGCGAGTTGACCTATGTAAAAAAACTCAAAAGAGTAAAGATAAACATTCAACACATTTTCGAAAAAGGAGAAGACACGAGTGTCAACATGCTAATAACGGACTTGGAAATATAAACAATAGAGTGATTGATTTTTAGCAAAGAAAAATGAAAAAAAAAAAGTAATGAGATCATCTTTAGATCACATTACTTTTTTTTTTGTTTTCCTTCTTCTTCACTATCACCATATATTATAATAACGTTTCCTTTTCTCTCAATTTTCAGCGTCGATTCTTCTTCTTTTTCTTTTTTTCTTTTTCTTTGTGATATGATACGTTTATAACAACATTTTTGTTTATCTGAATCATAATTATGAACGAATGTTGTGCATCTCTTGGTAACACTCGCATCATCACCATTCTCTTCAGAAGGTAGTGGTGATGGTGGAAAGCATCATCTCATTCTCAACCGTCTATCTCGCACTTTATCTATCTCTTTCATCAGTTCTTTCCTTAGATATCCATCATTAACGTCTAACCATTTTTTTATTTTTTCGCTCTCTGGCTTGCGATGTTCGTCATTATCGTCAAATTGTTTCTCCACCTTTTCATCCAGGTGATAAATTTGTTTCTCCACCTTTTTACCCATTTTAAATATATTATTTTATACTTTCTATGATTTTATATTTTATACAATTTTATATTATAATAACATATTCAAAATCGGTATATTCTTAAACGGCGAATTCTCACTGAGCAACAAACCCTTGCCGAGTCGCTCAACGTTCCGTCCACTCTTCAGATAGAGACCATTTCCTCTCAGAGAGTTGCCGCCTCTAACGGGTTCTAGATACAATCCTTTACCGCTATCGTCTACGTGGACGCGACACACGGCTCCTCCCTTCTTCAAAAACAGTCCGCTGCCACCCATTAATTTCTCAACCACCGAACTAGCGAGTCCCGTGAGAGCTCCCATGCCGAGAGTCTTTCCAAGAAAGGGTAGTGCCTTTGCGGCGAAGGGTAATGCTTTTGCGGCTATTCCTGCCAATAGCGGTAGGAAACCTTTCATTCTCAAATTGTATCTCAATTGAGCGGGACTCATTCTCACCATCAACCCTCTTCCATCGCGAATCGCTTTCTCCATCCTTTTGATTTGACTTCTGGTCCAGGCGATCGAATCCTGACCGCCTCTCGTCAGACCTCTTAAGTTTCTTCCTCTGTCCTGCGGATATGTTCACGTTTTTAACCACGTATTCTGTCATAATTCTGTTTTTTAAAATATATTTACTTCAATTGTTTCTTGTTTAATAATTATATTAAAATAATTTTGTAAAATTAATATTGCGTTTATTTTATTTTTGTTATCTACATATATACACAATATTTTTTTTTTTTGCTTTTATATTTCTCTTATGTGAAATCGTATCGTCACCCTCTCTCCGCGAAGATCTAACAGTTCACCATTTTGATCCGTCAACGTGGTTTTGAGACTATACAACGTGTCTAAAATCACTGGTAGATAAACTAAATTTCGAGGTCGCTCCACGATCTTATAACACGGCGACACGTTTGGAAAGAAGGAATAGATCATCGGTTGAGCGCTACCATTCACGTAGCTTCCAGCAATCACGTCCACGTTCACCAGAATGCTATTGACTGCGAGAATGTCTAACATATTTTCAGATGCCGCGTGGCCTCGATACATCTTTCGATCGAATCCCAACATCTTGCCTATAGAATCGTCCGTGTTGAAATCCACTCAAAAATTATCTTCCAAATCCAACATCGTCTGTAAGGTATTAGGATTGGGAGCGAGTCTGATCTTGTTGCTTCCCTTTCCATCCATCTTCATTCACGTCTGAATGTAATCGTTCAAATTGTCTATGTCGTAACTCCCTTTGGGAATTCGAATCTCCAACCAATCCGTTCCGTCGGAATACTTGAACGAGTTATTCTTTTCGGTGACGTTGGGAAAGGAATAATAAGTCTCCAGATTCACCAACGCCATCTTGTATCTTTTCTCTCTATTCAATTCGATGGTAGGTTCGAATTTCGTAGCGAATCGAGTCGAATTGCCACTCACCACGATTTGAATGGATTGTTTTGCAGCCATATTCTCGGCTATTCGTTGTAACAATTCTCCATGTTCGAACATATTTAATTTTATTTTTTTTATTCAAAACTAATTATTTGAAGATTTATTATTTTCTAATTTTTTTTATTTTCATGCTCTATCTTATTATCATCAGAAACATAAAACTTGTCGAATCCGCACCGATATTTTCCACGATTAAATTCGCTTGTCAAATCGATCACAATGAAATTGTAAAGTCCACCATCCCAAACCCTCTTGCAGAATCTCCTGAATTCCGCAGCGCTCATGTCGTTTGCGATGTGATCGCCGTAGATGTGATTGAGATTCTTGAGATCTTGGCGAAAGAGACATAGAAAATTAGCGTTCTCCCTTATCGTCTGTCTGGCAATCGAAAATAATTCTGCGACAGGTAGAAACAGTCCACGTTGCTGTGTTAACCCCTAACGTAATACGATTCGCATCGGTTCAGTCTCTCCAAAAGCAGATCGTCGAAAATCATGAGATTCTTATCTTCCGATTTCAGTTCTCTAGGATCCGGAACATCGCTAGCATTCTCATAAAATCGACACTCGACGTTTGAAGTTGCATTTCTCTTCATCAGCTCCGTCGCCGCACCGTCCAAAATGGTCGAAAGTGGAGCTTTGCTCTTGTCGAATTCCTCCCTACTGTCAAAGATTCTGGCTATGACGTCCTTGGGCAATCTACGATCCATGCACTCTCGAAGCAATCTGTATTCGGGTTGAAACAAGCTCTTGCCAAACACGAACAATCTGTCGTAATCCAACCAGTCGGGTCCGGACAACAGATTCATCAACAGATTGGTCTTTACACAATTCAGTTTTCCCACTATCAAACCTCTTATGCTTTTGGGAAAGAACTCGTTATTCGACCTCTTGGTCGTGGCGTCGTTCCAAGACATATCTTTAATGTTCATCTTTGTTTTATTTTTTTTGTTTGTTATTTTAGATTCTTTTCAAACGCAATTTTTTTATGTTTTTCAAACTCTGTTTTTAATGTTATTATTATTTATTTATATCACACCATTGAGAGTTCTCTTCAATCCGGATCCACTCCTCATTTTGGCTAAATCTTCTATGGGCACCACAGCATCCTTAAAATCTTTCCAACTTTTCGGCGTTCGCTCTAACGCAGCTCGCTTTGCCGGCGGACTAATCAACTTGTCTATCAACGCGTCGGCTGCCCTCTTGCCAGCCACAGAAGCTATCCTACCACTGGCTTCAGAAGCGGCTTTCTTACCAGCATCCAAAGCCGTCTTCTTACCGACCTCAAACGCGGTCGATGCGAGTTTTCTACCCGCAACGCTCCTGAACGCTCGCATTATAGAATCGACGATGCCAGAACCGCCTTGAACGTATGTTCTGACATATCCCCTGTTCTTTATCACCAACATATTTTATTTTTATAATATATTTTGTTTTTTCACTGGTAAATCGTTTTGTTGTTTTTAAATACTTTTATTATTCTAGTGTAAGAATTTACTGTTTTATTTTTGTTTGTTTGTTTCTCTCTACTTATTATATACACATCAATCCTTCAATTCGTTCATCAGCCTTTTATAGTGGTTTTTATTCAAAACCTTCTGTCTTAACAATTCGTCAGATATAGCAACTATCTGATTATCTAATCCTATGTTACCAGCCCGTCTGCTCGCCATCAACAAACTCAATCTCTGAGACAGAGCGTCAGAATCGCTTGGAAGAAAAGTGGTTTTCACCCCTTTGCCAGTCACCGATTTTGATGAACTTCTTGTTCATATCCCATATGAGTTTCACCACTTTCGTCCACTTGTAACCTCTGTTGGCTTTGGGTCTCGTCTCTCTGGCATTGTTATTTCTTTTCATGGCGTGAGTCTGAACCAGAATGTCACCGTAATTGTCGAAATCCTGATCCGTGTAATCGCCAGGCTTGTCGTAAAGGAGCAATCTGCGCAGACCATCAGTCAATTCGTATCTGTTCGAACCCACGATCAATTCATCATCGTCAATTTCTACTTCTGTGTCTCCTACAAAAATCCTTCCCTCCGAATCCTTATAAAATCCATACGACTGATCTCTCTTACCGCCATCATCGGACGATGCGAAGCTACTAGTGGTGATAGTTGAAGCTTTATCGTCGCTCTCACTCAAATCTGTTTGAAATCCCGTGGGAACGTAATCCGGTGTAGATTGAACGGAATACCGATTTCCAAAACTAGGAGGCAACGAACCCATTCTCAAAGAACTCTCCTTTATGGGTCTCAATTCTTCGACTATCTCCTTCCTGCTTCGCTCTTGACCCTCCGTCACAGGTTTAAATATTTTTGTGGCTTCGCGTTTGAGTTCCATCTCACCAAGACGTCTGCTCCTATCAGCTGACTGAATCCCCTTCTTAGCATGTTCATACTCGCCTAAAATTAGATCTCGATGTCTAGGATCCATCTGCAAAAACATCTTTCGTTTTAATTGTTTTATTATTTTCAAAATTAAATGTTTAATTATATTTTTATGTTTTTAAGTAATAAAAGTCTTTCCGTCTTTAATATAATAAACTGACTGTTAATTGAATTGGTGAAGTTTAAGAATACGTTTAAACAGTACATGACAAACCGGTTTCTGATTTAACGCATTTTGACAGTAGTTTTTACATTTTGTCAAAAGATCTCCATTCACACATCAAACAACCATTCACTCACTATCGAATTAAGAGCTAATCCCTTTGATGACTGTTAAACAGTTTCAACACACAAAAGAAAACTAATTTTAACGCTGAGAACTTATTCATCTCTCTGATTGCTATCATGAATATATTAAAAATTTTCCACTCAAAAACCTAATTGAGCGGAAAATGCGTTTTAAACATTCCACTAAGTGTTTGACTCTTCGAACAATATCCCCCAAAACTCAATTTCTATTCGTCTCATTCAAAACAAAACACAAATATCTATTACAGATCGACTCTTTCAAACAATATCCTCCAAAACTCAATTTCTATCCGTCTCATCAAGACAAAACATGAATGTCTATAATACAGACCATATTAATAATCGACTCTTTTTGAACAAAAACCTCATTCAGTCATAACGATAACATGTGTTAGTTTTACTTCAGGAAGACGTGACAGCGGGCTCGCGAATTTCTAACACACCGACGACAACACTCTTCGTTCAAAACATTTCCATCAAGTGCTCATCGAGATCACCTCGCAATAACGTGCGCCAGTCTCACTTCGAGAAACGCGACAGTGGGTTTGAGAATTCAAACATCACCTCTTCACGCGAGTCGATTTCATACCTAAAATCCGCAAGCGAGTTTCCCCATAGGATTCAGTGTTAAAATCGTGTACGGACGCGGATTGTTAGAATCGGCGAGAGGATGATGTTAGAATTCTCAAAACGTTTTTTTGCTTGCAATTTAACACTGATTCCTATGGGGGAAACTCACTTGCCGATTTCAATCAAAACGGTACATGTACTGTATGTAAAATTTCATGCGTTTTCTGTCATTCTTGGATACAATCAGTGATGTTTGAATTCTCAATGGATTCTAAAGCACCCTAAAAAACGTTAAAAATCTTGTACATGTACACGATTTTAACACTAAATCCTATGGAGGTGTACATGTACACGTACACGTACATGTACGATGATGGTTGAACTCTCATTTATTACCTACTGTTAGGTTTAGGCTTTTGAGTTCTACATTTGTTTTTACCTTCTTGTAATGGGACACCCGCGGTAGTTGCTAGGGTGATCTCCTTTGCAATCGAGGCAGGAGGGGGCCTCCAATCTGCATGCTTTGGTGAGGTGATTACCTCCACACATCATACAGGTTAAGGTCCTTCTGCATCTGTTGGCTATGTGTCCGAACTTCTGACACTTGTGGTACTGTATCGGGGAAGGAGTACTTCTGTATTCCTCCGCTACGTGTCGCCTATTGTTGATATTTATTCCATTTGCGAAGATTTTTAATTTGGTTTCCCGATTGGGGCATATGGCTTTGATTTTCCAGGTCGACTTCCCGGTGGCCTTGAACATAAATCTTTCCCATTTACAATTCTGTAACCCTTGATTTATGAGTTCCCTCGGAGTGTCAAGGTGAACCCTGGTGATTACTACTATGAATCCAGGGGTTGTATCTTTTGTTGTTCTTTTGGTTGTTTTTGCCCTTATCCTGACTTGTGGCATTGGTGGAAGCGAGAGGATTCCGCTTCCCCCTGTTGTTGTTGTTGGAGTTTTGGTTTAGATTTTTTGGCTGGTTAATATTGTTTACCGCTACCTTATTCCAGGGTTTCTCCATGAGTGATGGAATACCGGGTGTAGTATTCAAGTCTGAGGCTTGCTCAGACCCTTAACCAGAAGTGGAGGCAGAGGTTTCAGAGGGGAGGAGGGGCAGTTCCTCACCTTTTTGTCTGTCTATCGACAGTGTGAATGACCCCTCCTCATACACTAGCTCCTGTGTTTCCCCCTCAGGATCTAAACTTAATTTCTTTCTTTTTTGAGCGTTTTGGTGGATGTAGTGGTGCTAACCCAGTCCTCTGGTGATTTGACCTGACTGTAACCCAGACCTTTCTGGGAGGCCAACATTTCAATGATGTCTTTGTCAGGGCAGAAGGCCCTTCTATTTAATGGATCGGCGGGGTCCTGCAAACCTATCTCGTCTCTACTTTCTGATGGCTGAGCACCCAGTGTGCTCCTTGCAGCCACCTCCCTGGTAACTTTGACTCCTCCCGCTACTTCAGCGTACGTGTTTTGCTCCTTTGTCTCTTCAGTGTCTAACCCTATTTCACTAGCAGGTGTAGTTAGGTTTTGATTTTCAGGGACCTTGTGGACCTCCGCCACTACCTGAATCTCCCTGACAGGTGAAACAGGTGTTGGTGGAGTAAAACTCCCCTTAATCAAATCCCTAATTAAAGCCTCTTTTTCCTCGAGTTTGGCGTCCTTTTCTTCTATTTTCTTAGTGAGGTGAACTATCTTTTCCCTAAGTCCTATCAGTTCCTCTATGAACTGGGCAGGAGAGTACCCCCCACACTCTGACTTGGTATGGTTTGTCATACCGTCACCCCCACACTGGAGTTATTAACAGAAAATAAATTAGGACTTACCTTGCTCCCTTGGGATGAAACCCTCCTTACAGTATTCTCTTTATCCCTCCTGTCCTGCTTCCTTCTTTTATTCTCCTCCCGCCTCTTTTCCTGGGTATTTAACTGGTTGAGTGCTAGAAGCCACTATCAGGGCTTTCAAAAAAATGAGGATACCAAAGCAAAAGCCTATGTTTTCGGTACTCATGTTTCATATTCAGTCAAACGCAAATAATATTTTGTTTATATAAATTTGTTTTATTACAAATTACTGGAGAGTGCCTGTGGGCACTCTCCAATAATTTGTAATAAAACAAATTTTGAATAATTTATTCAGACCACCAAAAATAATCTACCCCTCAACCAGTTAAAGATGACTTTTTCATAAAAGATGCAATTCTATTTTCTATTCTCCTTTCGGACGATTTGAACAGTCAGTATAGACAGACAGTGTGCATTAAGTTTAAACTCTTTTATACTCAAGAATACGACAAGAATCACTTTTCTTAAATTTCTCTAAGTCTGCTCCTACTTCTCCGTGGTGGTGATGGCCTGAATATATTCATTCATTCATTCATTCACTTCAGTTTCATTCATTCGGTCATCACTTCAATAGAAAATCCAAAATTAGTGATGCCTTATTTTCAACAGTCATCGTGAATCAATTGAATTAAAAAAAAACAACTCAAATTACACTTTTATAAAGGAAGTGCCGAATTCATTTCAACAGACAATCCGAAATTAGTAAGGCCTTATTGACAGTTTCATCTAGGCCGAACTCACTTTTAGTTGGGCCAAACCCAGTTTCGAGGGGGGGGGGGGGGGTGACCATGGGTACGTTTCCGTGGGCCATTCCGAATATATTCAGAATTCACCCGACTAGTGTTCATACGCAGTGCAATTACAGAATCTTATTCTCAAGGAGACGTTCATTTCACGTTACATGATATTCAGAATAATCGATATTGATCAAGATTGCGCTTCTCGTCGAATAATTAACCCGACGACAGAGAAAAAGTTGGTTGCGTTATCGACAGCTAACAAGAATTATTCTGTGCACAGGCACGAAATGACAAATTATCAGATTTTATCATTTTTAATAAAATATATATTATATATATTATCACTACTAAAAAAATTAGTGTTGATAATATAACATATCGTCCCCTGAGTTCCAATGTGTTCTATGTGCCTATTGGCACAGTAGGCACATAGAACACATTGGAACTCAGGGGACGATATGTTTTTATTAAACTTGATAAAATCTGATAATTTGTCGAGTACCTGTGAATGGAAGTAGATTCGACACTCCATGTAACTTCAATGTGCAAAACCTTTGGAAGCTTTGAACCTTGCAACAACTTTCAACAATGTTTTATTTTATGGTAGAGTAAGACGTGGCTAATACAATTTGGTCACAACGCCGAATTGGAATTATAGGAATAGTCTGAATTTATTTTTGAATGGTAGAGTGAGATGTGGCTGAAACAAATTGGTCTCAACACCTACACGGAATTATAAAGATTGTCTCAGTTCATTTTTCTATGAAATTTGAGAGCTAAAGTAAAGACTTGGGTACCAGGATAAGGCGTCGCCTCACAGAAACTTGGCCAGTAAATATATATGGGGCCAACAGGAGTCATGTGTTACGGCTTATTTCTAAATAGGTCAGTGGCGTAGTGTGTATTTGGGGCAATGGGCGGGGGAGGGTCCGGTCAAAATGCCAAGTTTCATAATTTAATCACCTACTGGATGAAGATTTTATGCGTGTGGCTGCGTTGTGCTGTAGAACGGGAATTAAAGAGTCCGAAAGATTTCCCGTATGATACGGCAGTAAAACTCGCAAGAAGAAACGGAGGTAGGGGCGCGCGTTGGACACTTGTCACAAAAAGTCGACTAAAGACTAGATGGCAGTCAGATGTTTGGGCTCGGTGTATAACGTTGGTAGAGCTACATGGGATTTGCTCCGAGTCCTCTCGTGTTAAAGCGAATGGGCCGTAGCAATACATTGTTACATGGGGTAAAGTGTGATAAGGCCCATTTGGGTGGGGCGCAATTCTGTAGTCGCGGTTGAGTCAAAGAGGCCTTGTAGGCTACAAGAGTGACATCGCAAAAGAGTCATGGGCACGGGCAACGTCACAGCGAGAGGGCGGCTATGCACTGAGAATGCTCATGCCATTGTAACAATGGAGGTGTATGTGTGTGTGGGTGTGAGTGTGTGTGTGTGGGGGGGGGGGGATACGGTGTTATATAGGGTAAACAGGCTACGGAAAGAAGGAGTTGTGCAATAGCATCGGTAAAAGCATCCGGTCGAGCCGTATTGGAAAGGCCCAAAAGCCCCAGCGACGTTAAGGCCCCGCTGACCGACAGACCACATCCTGGAAAATCCAACGGATTTGTTTACGTAAATAAAACTGCTTCAGTTGTCATGGGCCTTCTTCAGAGACCCTTACCATAGGCATGGGGATACATGTGGGCTTCTAGCAATATATACTGTACATGCCAACACATATCGCTCTACTACTTTACAAGGTCTGTACCCAGTCATATAAGCCTTAAAATCCCATTCTAATACCACATCTGTGAACCATAAAGGTTTTATTTGCACAATCGCATACGAAAGGTTGATGGTTGCACAGGTGACGGAACTTGTCAATTCTTTTCTTAAATTTGCACGAGTGTAACATGAAGGGACTAGGAGGCGTGCACCCCCCCCCCTACCCAAACAAAAAAAAAAACCCACATTAATACTTGTACGCTATTTTTCGTGCGTGAGTGGAGGAGGAGGTGGTATTTTGGCTTACAGTACTGACCACGAAAACACCACTCTGAAAGGTTCTGCTGTGACATTTCACGATCCCCCACCCCCCCCCCCCCCCCCCCCCCCCCAATCAATCAGATTACTAAACTGTTGTAACAGATAATTAGTTTGTTTATTGAGGTTTACGGCACTTTCGAATGCCAAGGCCATATCGTGTCGAGCAGTTTTACTGATGGAGAAAGCCGGAGTAGCCTATCTAGAGAAACCATCGCACAGCGACAAGTAACTGCTAGACTCTCCAACGGACTCACCAGACACAAGCCAGATGAGCATTGGTTGAATGCACGTGTGCCATCAACGTGCAGCACATCTAAGAACACTTTGCATCTGTGCCCCTGTGTGCGCAGTTAGGAGTGACTTGCTCACTGTCACAACGCAAGTGGTATGGACCTTTTTCGAACTGTCGACCTCTCGGTCACAAGTCCGATGCGCCTGCCAATGAGCCGCCGTGCTCCCCATTAGTTGCTTTTAAAAGATAACTATAACATTAATTGGTAAAAATAGATATGGCCAACTTAATCTGTTACAACATAATATTAGTTCGCTATAACTGTATAAAAACTGTTAAAAACAGATTATTAGTTGGTTATAACACATTACTAATTTATTAAAACAAATTATGAATCTGTTGTAAAGTTTATAAATCTGTTGTAACAGATAAATAACTGGAGGCGGGTTGGCACAAATGCGCCATCGTTGAAAATAAATTTCGGCCTCAAGATTTGTGATGTGCAAAACTCTTTAGTCAGGGTGCAATACTGCGCCTGTCTGGAATACCGTTTATTCCATGCGCATGGTTACAATACAGTGTTTTCGTGCAAACAGCGCCTGGTTGTTTTTGCCCAAATCAGCTTGATGAGATGGGAGAGGGGGAAAGATTAGTACTGTCGTCAATGGAAAAAAAACACTGTATTGTAACCTAAAGCGAGATACTTTCTCGTTATAACGAAATGTTTTCTCGTTATAACGAGATAGCATCTCGTTATAACGAGATCGTACCGGTATCTCGTTATAACGAGATAAAAATAAATATTTGAGTGTCCTAAATCAGCCACCGTATAAAGCAGTATTTCTTGTGATTTCTGTCGAGTCATATTTTAAAAAATAGTTTTGGATGTTGGCTCTACCGGTGTTATTACTTTGATGACTGAAGCCAAGTCGGTTTGTACTTGGATGGAAATTTTTGAGGAACGGTAATTTTGAAGATGTAGAATGCCCATTTTTCATGAAATAAAGCCTATTTTAGAGGGACCATATGCATAAAATGCTGGCCAAATGATGAGTGAATCTTAGGTGGAGAAAAGATTGTACAATTTGGTTATTTTGTTGTGTTTGTAGTTAATCAGAGGCAGGCCAATATGAAATGGCAGTATTAATTGAGCTAAATGTTGTTGTCTGTGCAAAATAAGCAAGTTTTAACCTACCATGGCCAAACTTGGAATGGAGCATATTTTCAACCTGAAAAACATTCAGTCAAGTTTATTATTGATTTTCACTTGCTAACTAACTCCCATCCCCAAATATAGTCAGTAGAAGTATCATTTTTTTCTATTCCAGAATTTAACCCCCTCTGTCTATATATGCTTGCTGAAAGTATGATTTGTTACATTCTGCAGTGTGAGAAACAGTCACTGAACAGGGGTTTTTCTTTATTTTGGCAGCTGTGATGGTCAAATTAATGAGAAATATCCTGTTTCAGCCTGTGATTTGATTCAAATGTTGTTTTTATGAGATGCATGGGAGGTTTGTACTCCATGAGAGCAATTTGGGTGTGGCAGTACTTGATTTTTCTATGTTGAAATTACTATTTTCACTTATTTTTTAACAGAACTGTAGCTACTTTATTACCTTTGAGTGCTGGACACCCTGGGCAACTTTCTAATCTTATTTTAGAGAAAAACTCTGCTTTGAAGTGTTTTTTTTGTGCCCATGAGTGCAAAAACTACCTTTTGGGCAATTTCTAGATGCACAAAATCACTACACTGTATGCAACTGCTCCTCTCATATTGACAGCATTCACTGGGCTTAACATTTCTATTCTCACAATCAAACTTGTAGCTCTAAGGGGTTAATCTGTAATAGTTTGATCCATTATATGTGCTTTGTTATTCACAAGGTGAGGCCTTCACAAGAATGTAGATATCTGTCTTATAAAAATGGCAATTTAATTTGCTTCCTCTGTCCTTGGTGTTTCATTTGTCATTTTTCTTACCAAGTACTGGTACAACCACCTTAAAAACTTGCATCCTGTTCGTGTAGAAGGTAATATGCCATTCATTGTTATAGACAAATAAAGAGAGATACCTAGTAGTTTAATGGGCTGTTGCATTAGGGAGATTTCAGTTAAAATAAGTTGTTGGACCTGGCTGGAATGAGCTACTCTGCTGATCCCATCCAGGTTCAGCAAGTTATTTTTTTTGATAATGTCAAACAAGTGGAGATAGAGTGGATTTGGCATGTGGCTAAATGTACTACGCTGGCTTGACACTTGAGAATGTGGGTCAAATGAAGAAAAGTTGTGAGTGATATTGTACAGAATTGAGAGAGTCCAAACTGAATTGTGGTTTTATTTTGGAAAATTCTCCCCCCCCACGCCCCCCCCCCCCCCCCATTTTAATCTATTCTGATCAATTTAATTTGGAAATATGACTCCCATGAGTACCACTGGATGCCTCATATGGTTCGTACTCACACATTTTTTATAACATGTAGGCTCAGCTCATTGTGCTGAGAGCATACCAGTTCTTAATCTGGTCTCAGTACAAAACCAGGAGAAATTTCCACTTTCATCTCATTTTGGCAGTGTCTGTATCACCCAAATGTAGGATTTATTAATTTTTCAAGTTTCTTGTTAACTCTGTGCACTGTATATGTAGGAAACAGTTGGGGATTCTGACACTAGAACTGAAGTGTGTGGACTCAAAATGGTTGAATGTACGCTTTTCTGCTAAACTGGTTGCAGGGGTAGGATCTAAATAGCCAGCACTGCTTGTTCATTTGTTTCTTTCCTCTTTCAGGTCATATGATTATCTAATGTTAGAGTGTGCTTCTGCCAAATGGTGTACTTGTAATGTAATTTGTACTTTATCCAAACACCTTTATCAAACAAAAGTACATTTTTTTCATTTTTATTTTGAGAATAATGGAAGGGTTAATGTTTTTGGCTTTCATTACTTTGAGAAAAACTTTTTTACTTTGATAGTTTATAAAGCTACTCTGTTGGTATACTAATGCAAAATGATGACAGTTTGAGGACAGCAAATTCATTAAACTTGTTGTATGGAATCAGTTTGAAGGGCAAAATGTAAAAAGTAGCACATGACTTTTTTTCACTCAACCAGTTGGGATGGGTCAATTGTAATGCTGATAGATTAGGCAAAGAACATTGCAATTTGAAAAAAAAGATATTTTATACATTAGACAGTATTTTTCTTTAATTTAAACCCATAATTACATATATTTTTATCGACTTTGTAGAAAGTTTAGGTTACAATACAGTGTTTTCGTGCAAACAGCACCTTTAATGGAGGATAAAAGTTCCTGGAATTATCCGATTGGTGGAAAATGAACCGAGCTTGTAAGCGTGAATAAAATTTTTAAAGTGCATGTTTTGGAAAAGATATAAAATATTGGTGACTATTGTCTTCTGAAAATGTGTGAGAGAAGATTAAAATTGGGTGGGAGTAGGTAAAAAGAATGCAGGAGAAGTCGGCCCCAAACGAAGTCGGCCCATAGAAGAACTCGGCCCAAAACAAAGTCGGCCCACAAGAGAAGTCGGCCCATAAGAGAAGTCGGCCCCAAACAAAGTCGGCCCATAGGAGAACTCGGCCCAAAACAAAGTCGGCCCACAAGAGAAGTCGGCCCATAAGAGAAGTCGGCCCCAAACAAAGTCGGGCCATAGGAGAACTCGGCCCAAAACAAAGTCGTCCCATAGGAGAAGTCGGCCCATGAGAGAAGTCGGCCCCAAACAAAGTCACCCATAGGAGAACTCGGCCCAAAACAAAGTCGGCCCATGAGAGAAGTCGGCCTCACCCTTATAAAAAGTACCATGGTAAATCCACCCCAAGCCCTGACAAACCTTGTTTTAAATATTATAGAATGAATTTCATCAAGGTTCTGCTCACCTTTACGTTATGTTTTTCCACATTTTAAATTGAAGCATAAATCTTCCACGAACATTCGTGTCTGCACAGTACAACATTGCACACTTGTCCAAGAAGAGAAACTTAGACGGATTCCAAGGAAACAAAAACAAATTATGCAGGGCAAGCTCTTTCAACTCTGGCGACTTTACCGTCACGACGAACTAACAACTAGTCAACTTTTAAAAAGGGTGGCCAACTTAACTGCTCTAGATGGGAGCTATCGATTTTCTTCAATTTCCGTCAAAAAATGTTGCCGCGGCCAACGTTCTTAGAACTTAGTTTAGTCAAACCACAATATTTCCCTTTGGCACACCCTACAGGGCACATTTATGATTTGATTGCTTTGAAACCTGGTATGCTTATTTAGGGTGACCTCTAGATGGGAGCTATCGAATTTCTTCAATTTCCGACAAAAAATGTTGCCACGGCCAACGTTCGTAGAACTTAATTTAGTCAGACCTCAATATTTCCCTTTGGCACACCCTACAGGGCACATTTATGATCAGATTGCTTTGGAACCTGGTTTGCTTGTTTGCGGAAACCTCTAGATGGGTGCAATCGATTTTCTTCAATTTCTGTCAAAAAATGTTACCGCGGCCAACGTTCTTAGAACTTAGTTTAGTCAGAAGACTCAATATTTCCCTTTGGCACACCCTACAGGTCGCATTTATGATCAGATTACTTTGAAACTTGGCATGCTTGTTTGGGGTGACCTCTAGATGGGAGCTATCGAGTTTCTTCAATTTCCGTCAAAAAATGTTGCCGCGGCCAACGTTCTTAGAACTTAGTTTAGTCAAACCACAATATTTCCCTTTGGCACACCCTACAGGACACATTTATGATTTGATTGCTTTGAAACCTGGTATGCTTATTTAGGGTGACCTCTAGATGGGAGCTATCGAATTTCTTCAATTTTTGCCCTAAACCATCGGATGTTAACCTTTAGTTTGTGGGGCCGACTTCTCCCAAATTGTCTGGGTCGACTTCCTAGGGGCCGAGTTCTCTTGTACTTCATGGGGGCGACTTCTCTCGTGGGCCGACTTCTCCTAGGGGCCGACTTCTCCTGTAGTTTGTGGGGCCGACTTCTCTCATGGGCCGACTTCTCCGAAATTGTCTGGGCCGACTTCTCCTAGGGGCCGACTTCTCCGGGGCCGAGTTCGCAATGGGCCGACTTCTCCTGCTCCCGGTAAAAATATGTCTATTTCATTCAGTGCGAAACTGGACGGGAGTACAGGAAGCTTCAAATTTAAAGGCAAAATTCACGTGGCGACCTATATTTTTTTCAGTATCTTTTTTTCATGAGATGATAAACTAAATGGATAGATGATTGTTTTTGCCCAAATCAGCTTGCTGAGATGGGGAGAGGAGGAAAGATTGGTACTGTCGTCAATGGAAAAAAAACACTGTATTGTAACCTATAAAAACATCAACAGCCCCCCCCCCCCCCCCCTCTCCTCCCCCCCCCCCCCTGTGTTAAAATACGCGAAAACGCGATTTACACAGTATTCAAATTCAGATTCAGATTCCTCCTCGTGAGGTGGATTTACAGAATACATTCCGAATACTATAGACTTGATCAGCATCTCCCATCTTAATGACGTATGCCCTCCCACCCACGTGACGTTTGTGTACAAAACAATACACGCGTGCGAGAACATTTGAGCGACAGCGATGAACGTTACTTCATATTTCACTCACTTGAAATCATTTCTGAACGTTTTTCTGAACTTTGCAAACTCCTAAATGACTACTATTGATAATACGTTATTTTGAGATCAAAATTTTACAATATTCATTGCATTTATTAACTACGAAATAAAATTTTAATCAATGCCGGCCAGCCTTCCACAAAATTTCAGTGTTCCTTCGAAGTTCCGAAATGGCCTCTGCGAATGCGACGGTGTCAATACACCTTTCGTTCACAAGACTGCCAAGAGAATGGTCGCATGTATGTGACATATCACGCTTTAAATTATTACGTTTGAGGGAGTCGTTAATTAATTATTAATTGTATAAAAAGTATGGAGAGTTCAAGCGTTTTGTCAAGCTGGACAGTGCAGCAAATGAAGGATTTTTTCAAATTTCGGTGTGTACCAATGACGGGTTCACGGCAAGAACTGTTAAAGAGGTGTTTTGGGGTGGACAAACTAAATTTGCCAACATTCCCAACCCCCGAACAACAACTACTTCAAAAAAACAGACAGGCTAAAAGAGAAACCAACTCTTGAGAATGGAACAGTTCTGCCAGACCCCGCCACAATAAATGTTGGTAAGTCGGACGACATGAGAAAAATGCCCGAGATTGATTTCTCTGACATTTACATTTACCAAATAAATACACCAGGGGACTTTGACAATGAAACGCTCAAAGCAAGAAAATCGTTGAAAGCCATCCAGTATTTTAAAGACGACTGGGTACAAACTTTATTTGTGACAGTAGCAGATAAAGATTTTGCTTTTGTTAAAGCTAAAGTCAGACCGTCACAGAAATCTCATGAGATGCCCCATGATGCATGGGTTTTGATTCACAAGGATACATGGATTAAATCAGCACATTGTTCATGCACTGCAGGGTATATGCATAACTAAACTTTAAGGAGTTATACCACTCCCCAAACAGGTCCCCCCCCCCCCCTGTAATTACCTGATGGGGTTTAATTACCCAGTGGGGTTGGGATGGGATGAAAGTAGGCTCTCCACACCCCAATATATTTTTTGGCGTTTTTAGGGGGGGGGGAGCTAAACACTCCCTCCCTCACCCCCAGCTAACTTCTTGATCAAGTTTATGTATTATGTTATCACTCCATATTAATCATTCCGTTTGAGTTTCATAAACAGTATTTACCTGTGAAAATTTGCATGGGCACTTGCAGGGATTTATCGAGGTGGATAGCCCCATTTCCAATCATTACTTACAGTAGTGGAGTGCCAATTCCTGACCCCCAAAATAGGTACAAGCCCACGGGTAAAAAGTTCATCTTCCCCCACTGAGGGGGTGGGGGTGGTTAAGTTAGTTTATGCCCCCTCCTCCTGCATATCTCCTCCCCCACCTGATGTTTGTGTCTTTTTCAGATGATGATTATTTTCTTTTCAAACTTGATACAAGAGGCTTTTTATATATCAGGAGTCTACAAGTGCATAATTCAGAAATCAACAAGTGCATAATGAGAAATTTGTTAGTCAAGGATGGGGATGGGTGCATAATGGGGACAATTTTTATCTCCGTGTGCTTCAATCATTGTTTTGGGAGTACTTACTTATTGGTGTTGAAGGTCACATATTTATATACAATGGCTAAGCATGACCACAACATGGAGATAAAGTCAAGTTCAGTCAATCGTTTATACCCATGTTGTCCCTTTTAGAGGACTTCCACCCCAAGCAACAATGACGGTGTACCATATTTACAATGTGCTGAAGTGATGAAAGTTCAGTTCTACCTGAAGCAAAAATAGAACAAAATGTTATTCTTTGTGTATTTTGATATTCTCTCTCGCTCTCTCTCACAGACAAGAAGTCTTTTTTTTTTTAAACAATATTTTATTCTCTTGAAATGGTTCGGTAAACAGGCTATAAGCCTATATAAATACCTTACCGTTACATAAAAATACTTCTTTGATTTACAAACGATGGTGCATGAACAAGTGTGAAAATTGAGTAGAGTCAATCGCTGGCATCAGCAAGGTTTGGTATTGAATCTGAACGTCTTGAACATTACTTCAAACGTTTTACGTATGATAACTGATTCACTATCTCAGCAGGTGTATAGGTTATTTCGATGTTGTCTCTATTGAATCTGAACGTCTTGAACATTACTTCAAACGTTTTACGTATGATAACTGATTCACTATCTCAGCAGGTGTATAGGTTATTTCGATGTTGTCTCGACGAAACAAGACAAATACAATATAATACAGCAAAACAAACAGACCAGAGTTTGGTACTTTCACACCTTGTCCAGTTTATGATGTCCGGAGTTTTACTTTTTCACGATCTCAATCTGAGCTCATGGTCACCTCTGGGTGTGACTTCTACGATGTCACTCCCAAAAGGACCACGAGCTATGTTTGGAAAGCGATAACAATATAGAGGAACATGAATAGTGATAATAATATTTATTATTATAATGACCAAGGTGGGAAATTATACTCAACAGTCTTCGAAGATCTATTGAGAATTGCGCTTTTAGCGAAACCTTCCCGTTTTAAGAATGAAGTTCTGTGTAGCAATGGCAATATTCCTGTTTTCTATATCTGACAGCATAGTACTGCCATATAAAAGCATTTCTGTGTCACATATCGTAGAATCTATGCTTTCAAATAATACTTGCCGCTGTGTGACATATTTAGGACAAGTTAACAGGAAATGCTCGGAGTCTTCATAGTTGAATCCACATGAGCATCTTGGATCGCTATCTATAAATCGTTCAAACATATGACCTTTCAGGTCACTGCACCTTTGTCTAAGTTTGCAGTGTAGAATTTGACCATTTCTCCCACCGACATAGTAATGCTTCGGAACCACTTTGTCGTTCCTTTTTAAATATTGCTTCAGAAGTTCTGTTGATTCACAGGATCTCGCAGTTGGGTCCAAAGTATTCCAAAGCTTTACCGCTGATGGCAGGAATGAGTCTCCAAAAAGCGAAGTGCGACATTGTACTTCACGTAGATTACACGAAGAGCGCAGAGGGTAAGTCGTTATATCAGACACTTGGCGGGGAATCATAGACCTTAGGTACAGGGGCGCATTTCCAGTAATAATTCTGTGCATTGTTGTGATTTTGTGCCGTCTTCTGCGTTCTTTTAGAGTTATGAACTCACTTTCTGAGTATATACGATCATGGCTTGTGCCTCTTGGAATTCCACATATTGTACGCAGAGCATCAAGTTGTAGATTTTCTAATACAATTTACTTGTTCTCGGGGCAGTTATCCCAGATGATATCAGCATAGTCAAAAAGTGGAAGTATAAAACTAACATACATTGTTTCCAAAGCTGACCTTGAGAGTCTGTATTTCAAGCTACGAAAACAATTTATCATGGGACTGATTTTAGTGATTATGGAATCGACATGAGCATTCCATGATCCTGAATAGTGAAAATTCAGACCAAGGTGTTTGTGAGTATCAGCATCGCCCACGGGAGTGTCTCTAAAATAGAGAGCTGGCTTTGGGAGGGGATTGCATTTCCTCGTAAAACTAAGCGCCACTGTTTTCTCTGGGTTAAAATTGACCTTCCACGTTTTCGCCCAGAGACCTATACACTCGAGATCTGTATTTAAAAGATTTGCGGCCTGAGTTGCATCTTCTACAATTAAATATATTGAAGTGTCATCTGCGTATAACCTAATGTTCGACTGGATATTGTCCACTATATCATTTATATAGATATTCAATAAAAGTGGGCCAAGAACTGAACCCTGAGGGACACCAGCAAGTATGTGATTTAGTTTTGAGCTGGTGCCATTTATTACGACTAACTGTGAACGATCAGTTAAGTAGTTTTGGAACCAAGATAACAAACTGCCCCTAATACCAATCGCATCTAGTTTATGTATTAGACCACTATGCCAGACTCTGTCGAAGGCTTTACTTATATCACAGAATACAAACCTAACTTCTTTACCCTCATCAAGAGAAGATTTAATAAAATTGTCAAGGTAGATAAGTTGATTGACTGTACTATCCCCCGGCCTGAAGCCTGACTGCAGGTCAGACAGGCGATTATCGTTTGTAAGAAATGAATAGACATGATTGAAAACTATTTTTTCAAGAACTTTACTTATGCAACATGTCAGTGATACTGGCCGATAGTTTTCTTTATTGTTGGGTGATAATTTTTTATGAATTGGTATGACACTTGCCATTTTCCATTTCTGTGGAAATATTCCTGTCGATAAGGATATGTTAAATAGACGAGAAAGTGGATATGATAACTCACTCGAGAAACATTTTAAGATCTTATTACTAATTTTGTCGGGACCACAAGCCTTGGACGTGTCTAACTTAGACAATAATAATTCAACCTCTGAAGGATTAGTTTCAACACTGTCGATATAACCATCCAAACGTACAAGGCTTGGCAATTCCCCATCATTAGGTACTGTGCACTGGCTTGCGAAATAATCATTAAATATAGTAGCAATGTCAGCTGGGGCACTTATAACTTCCCCACTTTCAAGCAGTGGAGGAAAAATGTCACTAGTATTTGACTGTTGTTGCGAAAAATGCTTTAAACTCTTCCACCATTGCTTAGAAGATGGTTTTTTTGTGGATACAAATGTCTCTAACTTGAGGTCGTAGTTTCTTTTTGCTCCCCTCACACATGTTATAGTATTATTTCTTATTCTTCTAAACTCCTGCCAGTGTTCTGGGTTATTTGTTCTTTTAGCTTTACCGTGAGCCCTATTTCGATATCGTATTTGCCTTCGTACAGCAGTAGTCATCCACGGCTTGTCATTCGGGCGCACTAGTATTGACTTTGATGAAATAAATTTTTGGGCTGATTCCATGATGAAAGTAGTAATACTTTCGGTAATTGTATCAACACTCTCCGATCTAAAAAACTCGTCCCAGTTTGTATCAGAAAATGTCTGCGATATACCATCTGCATCCATATTTTTGAAGTCCCAGACGACCCTACTATACGGGGTGAAATGTGATTTCATACATGTGACACTGGCCGATATCGCGTGGTGGTCACTGCAAAATGGGGGAATGACTTCTACACTAGATATAAAGTCTGGACATGTGGTCAACATCAGGTCAATGAGACTACTTGAATTTTCAGTAACTCTTGTTGGCTCTTTGATGATCTGTGTGATGGTATGCTTTGTTTCTAACTGACTAATTTTTGGATGTGTTGTTGGTATACAATTAGCATTGGAGTCGCCAACTAGAATGCACTTGATTGCCAAATTGTTTCGTGCTTCAGATATTGATTCGTCGATCAGATCCCAGTAGAAGTTACGAGATGACGGTGGTCGATAGAACACACCCAAAAGAATCTTTTGGTTTGTACTTCTGGCCTCAATCCACGTTGCCTCTAATCCAAGGCGCTCGAGTTCACGTTTGCGTTCATATATTAAACCTGATTTAAGATAGACTATGATTCCACCGCCGGTGCCATCTTCCCTATCTCTTCGAACTGGCGGATGTTGATAGCCAGAAAGTCTCAGACTATCCGAAGTCACGTTTTCACTTAACAGGGATTCTGTAATGGCAATAATGTCAAAGTCGCTAAGTTCTGCTTGAATCAGGTCGATTTTATTTCGAATGCCTCGGACATTTATATGTACTATCGACATTTTACTGGTGGGATCACCTGGGTTTAGCTCCACATTTCCGCTGATTATCAACAGAAAATAGATGATTATTGCTAATCCAGCATGCCCCAACATCATATATATCATTTTAGAGTAACAGGTATGTGTCCTCACAAGCGATGCAGATTCAATACCCTTAACAACACCGAATGTCCCAATCCTTGCACGGTAAGTACTGATATCAACCGCCATAATAATTGTCAAGGTAAAACAATTTGGATATCAGTGATTGTGAGCAAGGTTGGGCAGTACGGTGATCATTCTTCTCTGCTGTAAGTGATTTTTTAAAATCACGGAGAACAGGTGGTGACTCTACTCGTAATATAACAATTGTGTATGTTCTATATACATAATAAGAATAAAAATAATAACAAATGAAATGTGTCATATAGACAGTAGTGTATGGTTACATCTGAGATTCGGATTTGCTTTGCGAACACCAGTCTTTGTCTATTTGTTTACTTTGTGCATCCCACAATGATACAAAGGGACTTCTTAGAGTCACGGTTCCGCAATGACTCACATTTAATTATATTCTTGATTACGTTTATATATTTAACTTATAGAATAATAGGGGTGATGGTATCGAGCAGTAAAACACATGCTCGCAACTGATAATTTTGAAAAGTTGGATAGGAGGCGCCTTAAGTTTGCAACAATATTAACCAGATGTTCTTATATGATGTCTTGCTCTAATGTGGTTTGGGAAGAGTTTCAGAGTGCCCCGTGTCCCTATTATTATATCACTTTATATATTTAACTGATATAATAATAGGGGTGATGGTGTCGAGCAGTAAAACACATGGTCGCAACTGAGAATTTGGAAAAGTAGGACAGGAGGCGCCTTAAGTTTGCATCAATATTAACCAGATTTTCTTATAAGAGTCCTTGCTCTAATATGGTTTGGGGAGATTTTCAGAGTCTCCCGTGGAGACATATACATAGTGTTAACCGGGTTAGAGTTCCGTGATCTCAGAAATTTAAAGCAGAGGTAAATCACACCCTAATAGGACTCTCCAGACCGACCCTGTCCACCTCTCCACAGATGTTTACAATGATTTGTATTTCAATCTCCCCTAAAGGGGCAAGGAGAACCAATCACCGAACGCTTTCTCCCCGGGCTCCCGGCCTGTGCAGATTACCAGTGACTCTGATAAGTACTAACGGGTAATGTTAAACAGCCGATGATTTGCTGATATTATGATACTGGCCCTACCGTCATTTGAGACACTTAAATGAATCCACAACTACCCCCCTCTCCCCAATAAACATACAGTGATACAAGCATTCACGAGCTTGGCAACCTCCTGCTTACTTTACTTGCATTTGTCGGATCGGTACCTCAAAACACATGTTAATCCTTCACCATTCAACTTAAGTTTCATCTGTTGTCAAGTAAACCAGCAAACGATCCCTCACTGACACATGCTCGTCAAACTTGTTTCATTGAGGGGCGACCAATCATGTTATTGAGACAACAAATATTTATTAAGGTATACGGGAAACTGTTTTGCAGACGTCACCCGCCATTTGTGTTAAGCAAAGTGTTAAGGGGTTGACCGAACACGTTAGGAAATAGTTTTATAAGTTGGTTATATACACAGGAAAATGTCGCACATCTCTATAATAATAATAAAATTAATAAGGAATATTATATAGCGTAAACTCACAATCTGTGCTCTAAAACGCTGCATGACAAATTGAAAGTGAAATCGAGCTCCTGACTATAAGCAATTCGGAGCATTACACTCCTTCACAGAAGATAAACAGGTTGATAAACACACATTTGGATAAATTGTTTTTCTATCTAGGGTGCATTCTGGGATTTCTTTGCGAAAGTGGAAAATTATTAATCAATATATAGACTACACTATGAGCATGAATTTCTGAAGAGAGAGGATGTCATTTTGATCCAAAAGCCTTAATACAAAGACGTAGGCTCAAAATAACACTAAACCTTTCCATGGATGCTCATAAATTAATTCACTTGCTTGAGCAAGTTGATTCTGGAACTTCCAACTCAGTGGTTCTTAACCGTATACTACAAGCTAATTAAAAGTTTTTTTTGTTTTTTTTAATATGGAAAATCCCAGACTTGGCACGCTTAAATACGTTTCACAAATCGACTATAAAAGTCGGCATATATGGGAGCAATTTAACTAAACTCACGTCAGCGAACAAAGTGAAAGCAAACATTTTAAGAGAAACCATTTTTTCTGGTAACTCCTTTTTAGACCATTTACTTCTATGAAGGTAGTATGAGAGAGCGTGGTGTTGTGAATCATTTTACGAAGTATTCAATTATTTAGTTGGATTGAGACGAAGATATTCTGCGATGCAATGCACTGTCGGAAACAACCCGAGGGCCCTTTCCAGCGGGGCATTGCAACACAGCATTTCGTCGCTACCCTTCACAATGAAAATTCAGATTGAGATACATTTACATGTGGCATATCGGTCTCAAGGGAAATTTAGTTAGGTTCTCTCACTATGTGTTTGGGCCTACTGATATGAGTCAACAACACGACTCTCGTCCTATTCATCTCAAGAAGTCTTGCCTTATTATCCCTTTATTTTATCAAACACCCAGAAGTGCCCACTAGCCCCATGTGGCTACCGGTCATATCGGCCGCCAGCCAAATCGGCCGCTGCAATTTCGGACGAATCGGCCGCGACAATTTGGGTCAAATCGGCCGCTGAAAAAAAATATTTTATTAGGGAAAAATAAACAAAAATTAAGTAATTTTTTACAGACTCACCCAAAAAGTAAGAATATTATGCACTGAATCCCAAAATCCAAATGTGTAAAAAGTAACATTTTTTCCTTGTCTGAGTAAATGCAATCCCATTAGTGCCCTGATTGGAGAAACAACGGAAAATGATTGACATCTCCAGGGGCGTTACACATGAATGAATGAATGAAAGGTTTTAGCGCGCCGAAGGCGCCCAGGGACGATGTGGGATTTACAAATCCCTTGCGACCCGGTTAACCTTATTTTTTTTTTTTTTTTTTTTTCTCTTGGATCACACAGGCCTAGCTTTCCTATTGCCCAAAATGGAGTCTGGGGGGGTTATGTACGCGGTTAGAATACCCGGCAGTTTACGCTGGAGTGTTAGATGGTCAATACTCAATCCCTCAATGCATTTAAAACTATTAGAGAGCGAGCTCTATTCGGTTCCAGTACGGTGATGGTAGAGGTTTGAATCCCACCATGGTGGCGAGCCAGAATGTAATGTTGTGCGATGGCAAGTTTAAGGGAAGAAGAGAAAAGAAAACCAAACAGCAACGCCGGTTTGGTAGCGGCCCCGGTATATGACCATAGCGGTTACAAAAAAGAAGTGGAGAAAGCTCCAACAGTTTAGTTTTAAGAAACCGGGAGTCATCCATCAAGCCTTCTGGGAGATAGGATGCCGTATGTGATTTGAGGTATCTGGTTATCCTTCGGGAATTCCAAATGACCTCCTCCACCCCCCCCCCCCCCAAAAAAAAAAAAAAAAACCACTCACTGACACACACCCTCAAGCCCTTAAAAGGGCTGTTAAATCTTTATTCAAATGTTTATTTATATCAAATGTACACTCGTTCCCAGCCAGACAAGCTTGTTTCAATCCTTGCCTAGCGTTTGGTGGTTTCTTGTATATGTTGCAGAAAGGTAGGTTGCACCAATTCCTCCTACGCTTTGTCTACCATTTCCATGCGTCTTCTTGATAAGAGTGTTGCAAGTAAATTTGAGAATGTTCAGTTAGAAAAGTAAAAGGTAGAGAGAAAGATAGGTATCCGCTATTGTGTATTGTGCCTGCTGTGTGATTGTTGCTATGGATGGGGTAAGGGGTGTGTTTCTTCGGAGCACACTCCCCACACGCAGAGTTGCGAGGCAATCCTCACAGACTCAATCCTAAAGATCTCAATGAGTAGCGAGGCAATCCTCACTGACTCCACGCAGTTTAATTCTATTGAGTAATTTTAATTTACTGTGGATTATTCTGTTTTTCTCTTTAGGGTTCGGTGTACGTTCAGCTTCACCATTGATTCACTATCCTGGAGTATGTGGAGGGTTTTGTTATATAGATCTTATTAAACGCGTTTCAATCGCGCTTCAGCAGAGTTGCGAGGCAGTCCTCACAGACTCTATCCTAAAGTTCCCAATGAGTAGCGAGGCAATCCTCACTGACTCCACGCCATTTAGTTATATTGTATAATTTTTATTTTATTTTATTTTATTATTTTTTTTTTTATTTTTTTTTTTTTTTTATTTTCTGGAAACTTATTTTGTTTTTCTGTTAAGGGATCGGTGTTCGTTCAGCTCAACCATTAATTCACTATCTTGGAGTCTGTTGAGGGTTTTGGTTTGTAGGTCTTTTAATCGCATATCAATAGTTTCTATTTTTGCTAGCTCGTGAAGTTCCTTTATCGGTGTCCATTTCGGTTTGCATAGTGCCACTCGCAGGGCATAATTTTGAACCCTCTGTAGCTTCTGAATGTTGGTTTTGCTTAGGTCGCTTGTTATTATGGCACCGTATTCTAGTACCGGACGTATAAATGTTTTGTAGAGCTTGAGAAGCACATCTTTGTTTGCTCCCCAATTTCTACCTCTGATCATCTTCAGAAAATTGATACGTTTAGTAGCTCTAACCGTAATGGAGTTTACGTGACTGTTTAGACTGAGATTGCTATCTAGGATAAATCCCAAAAATTTGGCCTCTTTGTTTGCTTCTAGTTTGTGATCGTATAACTGGAGATCGATATTCGGGACTGGTTTTTTCCTTTGCTTTTTGAAGAACGTAACTTTTTGAGTTTTGGCGGCATTGAGTTTGATGCGCCACAGGGCACACCAGCTCTCAAGATCGCGAATGATATCCTGTAGACGATTTTTAATTATGTTTCTGGATTTGCTGGCTGTCCAAATGCCTTTGTCGTCCGAGAACTGCGATAGTTCAACAAAGTTTTTCCCTACTTTTTCTATATCATTCACATATATTATGAAAAGAAGCGGACTTAGAACCGACCCTTGTGGTGTTCCCGCTTCGAGTATTACTTCCTCTGACACCTCGCGATTAACCTTCACCTTGATTTTTCGGTCAGTTAGAAATGATGATATGATCCTTAGAATTTTAGTGGGTAATCCCATTTTCGCTAGTTTATATCTCACGCCATTGTGCCATACCGAGTCGAACGCTTTTTCTACATCCAAGAAAAGCGCGGTTCCGATTTCGTTTTGACTAAATGCTGTTTTCATATAATCGACCAGTCTATATACGTGTTCGATTCCCTCTTTCTGACTCCTATACGCTCTTTGCCATTTGTTGAAAAAGTGGATTGATTCGAGATAGCTGCGAAGTCTCGTAGTGAGAATCCGCTCAAATATTTTCCCAACACAGCTAAGCAAGCTGATTGGGCGGTAGTTGGAAGGGTTGGTAAGGTCTTTGTCGGGTTTAGGTATCATGACTCCCGTGGCCACTTTCCAGCATTTTGGGAAGTACCCACAGGAGAGACAGCAGTTTAAGAGTTTGGTAAGTCTGCAGTAGAAGATGTTGGGGCACTGTTTCATTATTTTGTAAGAGACTTCGTCTTCTCCTGGGGACGAAGATGACCTGCATTTTCTGATTATACCCATTACCTCTTCTACGCTTATTGGTTCGGTTAATTCATGGTCGTCCCCGTCTTCATGCCTTTGGTCGAAGTTCGGTTCATTGAAGATTGAGTTGTTATCTTGGACAAATTTATTTACTCGTACCTTAAAATCGTTGTCATATCTGTTCCCTTCTTGTGGACGATGTGCCTTCTTTAGAAGTTCGGCAAAAGCACTGGCCTTTGCCTTGTCGTCTATGGCCATAGATCCGTCGCTAGTCTTTAGCGCATTTTTATTGGCAATTTTGCTCTTTTGGCCAGTAAGAGTTTTAAATGTATCCCAGAACCTCTTAGGTTCTCTCAGCCCATTTAGGTTTTCGGTTGCTTTTTCCCATCTCACGCGATTGTCGTTAGCTATGGCCTTTTTTACTTCCCCATGAAGGCGATTATACGCGGTTTTAAGTTCTGCTCTTTTCATTTGATCATTCTCTGATTGGTAAGCCCGGAAGGCTTTTCTTTTTTGTTTGATTATTTGAAGAGTTGTTTGGGTTATTCTGTTTATCCGCGTCTTTACTGTTTGCTTGGGACAGATTTCGTCTAGTGTACTGTTGATAACCTCGTTAAGGTGGGTGCAGGCTTTTTCTAGTTCATGAACATTTGAGGGGTCATTTGCCTTTATTTTTACTTCGATGATGTTTCTGAAGAGGTTCCAGTCAATTTTTGATAGGTTCCTCCTATTCACGGGAGGATACCTTGCGGGACCAGTATTACATTTCAGAGTGGCGTGAACCGGCAGGTGATCACTGCCTAGATCATCATCTCCTACAAATATGTCTTGCATTTGGCTGGTTAGTGATTTGCTGATGATAATCAAGTCTAGGATATCTGATTGATGGCGTGGGTTGTTGCTTATGTATGTTACGTCTTGATCGTTATTTACCACAAATAGATCGAGTTCTTCAATGATGTGGAAAAGGGCGTCACCATTAGGCTCAGTCTTATGACAACCGAATACCTGGTGTTTGGAATTGAAATCCCCCAAGAATATGCAGTGCTTGTACTTGTTGGTAAAAAATTCAAATACTTTACTGTCTACTGTTGCTTGCGGCTTGTTATAATATGATATGATGGCCACGTGTTTGTGGTCAAGTTCAATTTCAGCTGCAATCACTTCAGCATTGAGGTGGTCGCATGGTATTGATTTGTATTTAACCTCCTGCCTTATTAGCAGAGCGACACCGCCGCCTTTTTGGGCGGGGCGATCTCTTCTAATAATATCAAAACCACTTAACCAGAATTGTTTGTTTGGTTTAAGCCAGGTTTCGCTAATTCCAATTACGTCCGTATTTTTTAAATAATGTGACATTTGCAAATTTTTCTGATTAACGCTTCGAGCGTTCCACTGGACTATTTTTAGTGTATCCATGAATGGTTTAGGAATAACTGTACTAAGTTTATTTAAGTTTAATTACTATTTGTAATATTGTTACATAATTATATTCTGTTGACGGCCGCTTCTAATAGCGTGTGAGATATTTGAGTATTATATAACTTAGAAGCTGTTTTACTAATCTCTTTGCAAACGTCCGAAAGACTAGTGTCCAAGTGTTTCTTCATTATGCTGAAAATAGAGCCAGCCATTAGAGTACACGTGGAATAAGGGGAAGATGAGTTCTCGACATTACTTACATTTAGAGCTTTAAGCTGGATGTTTGTTTTAACTTTTTTGAAGTGGCTACAACCCCGGTAGTCGCTGGGGTGTTGACCACCGCAATTCGGGCATTTCAGAGTTTTAGCACTACATGCCTTCGCGATGTGTTTGTCACCGCATTTCATACATCGTTGCTCCCCGTTGCATTTGTGTGACAAGTGCCCAAATTTCTGACACTTGTGACACTGAACGGGTTGCGGAAGAACACGATATTCCTCGGTTTCGTATTTTTTGCCATTAATAATTACCCCTTTGCTTATCAGATTTAATTTCGTTGCTCTATTAGGGCATTTTACTTTTATTTTCCAAGTATGGTTACCCGTGGCTTTGGAGATTAGTCTCTCCCACGAGCATCCTGGAAGGGCTTTATCAATCGAGTTTTTTTCCGTTTTGGGGTGGACGCGTGTGATTACGACACAGGGGTTTGGTTGCGGGTGGCCCTGTGTTTTGTTGGTTTTATTGGTCACCTTAGGGGGCGTTTTGGCTTTTACTTTATCGGCGTACGTCGCTCTATTGGTTGGGCTAGCTGTCGCATTCACTATTTCCGGTGATGTAGACTCTGTTGCGTTAACAGAGTCCCCATTTCTTGGTGTGACCACCGAGTCCTTTTCAGTAGCGGTGCTCTGTGAATTTTTCTTGATGATTTTTGTCTTCTTGACATGCCGATCAATAGTCATACAGAAACCATTTTCGTCTTCGACGTCCACGGTTTCATCATTTTCACGGAACTCATTGGAGAGTTTCCTTTTCGATCGATTTTGGTTTGGTGATTTTTTCTGTCGCTGCGATTTGGGGACTTTAGCTGAATTTTTATCCAATTGAATTTCAACCGCCATGGCCGGGGAAACTGCGACCGTGTTGGTAGCTTCTTCTACTATGGAACGCAGCCAGTTATCCTGGCTGGGGGTAATTAGATCTGAATCTATTTCAGATATCCCCGGCAGTGAGCCGGCGGACGCAGGTCTTCTCATTTCTGTAGCAGCGTCAATACATGGTAACTCGGGAACAGGAGGAGCATGGTCCTCCTTACCTGGTTTGGCTTTCAGAATTGCCTTTTCCAATTCCCTTCTCAATTCAGCCTTTTCTTTATCTGCCTGCCGCTTCTGGGCTTGAAGCTCTGACCGCAAACACTCTATGGTGTCATTTAATCTGGCTATTTCTTTCTGGAAGCCAGACATCATCGACATCATCGATGTCATATCAGTATTAGTGGAATTTCCACTGTTACTCAGACTACCAGAATTAAAGGCAGAACTGTTTAACTGAGCTTGACTTTGTTTATCCATTATTTTTATTTGTAAATAATTCTAAAATTCTAAATTTTATTTTTTAAGTTATTAAAGATTTTAATTTAATTGTGTTGACTTAAATTGTATTGACTTAAATATTCGTTTTTAGTTTTAACAAAAGAAAAGCAGACAGAAAATAGATAGAGTTAAAGATAAACACTTACAAAATTACACTAGAGTGCACAGAAGTGGTACAGAGAACAATAGGCTTTGTTAATATCCAAGCTGTGAGATGTGTTCAGTCAGGAGCTTTCACAGACACGTCCGATCAGTACGACTGTCAATAATTGGTTGATTACACATGTCACTGACTGGTCTGTTTTATTGTTTGACATCACTCACTCAACTGTCTCTCAGAAAAGGTTGTTTGGACAGTAATTTAATCACAATGCAAACTTTTTGATGCACTATTTGTGTTTGTTTGTACAGTAATGATCATTTTGGCATTGCAAATCGGCAGGTATATTGTTTTTGAATACCAGTTAACTTACTAATCTGCTTTATTGTTGCGAAGAGAGTTTGTGATTAATAGATTACCTTTGAACATTGTTATTGAAAAGATATCAATCGGTTTTTGATCTCGAGCATTGTTTTCAATATCAAAGAATCCCCAATCTAGTTGAATTATGATAAATCTGCCCCAATATTGTGTTGGAGTCAGTCATCATGGAACCTGCACTTTGCGTATATTGTGCAAGGTTGTGCAGAGAGAGACAGGAAAGCCTACAATGTGATTTTTGTCATAGATGGCAACACAGAACTTGCCAAACCAATATCTCACAGACTTTTTACCGTCGGATGAATAAAGGCTTAGAGGTTTTAAATGATTGGCGGTGCCATGATTGTAGTTCACCGTCTACCAGTAATGCTACAGCCATTTTGGAAGAAGAAACTAATGAAAACGACCCCTTTGAAGCAGATACTATTTTAATCGATACAGATCCTGATACATTATATGATGTCGACACTATTTTAGCCAACGAAACAGAGCCAAATGAATTCACAAGACCGTCTCCTCTCAATGAAAGTTACCAACAAGCAGAGCCAATTGGTGATGTCCAAATAAATGATAGCAATTTCATCCCAGAATATAGAATTATCTCTGGTGGCACACAACATGGAAAGAATCGTTTAGTTGACAATGCCGGTTATGCTTATACCAAAAAAGAGGTGAAAAAGGGCATTGTTTATTGGAGGTGTTCCATTAGGACTAAAACAAACCCTTGTCTCGCAACAGTGAAACAAATTGGTGATTGTTTTTCACCTGGACTTAGGACTCACAACCATGACGGTAAGCCTGGCATTGACACTTTATCAATCGCTACAGTTGAAATAAAAAACACTGCCTGTTTGGATTTGTACAAGCCAGCAATACAAATTGTAAAAGACTATTTTAGAGCAAATAATATTGGTAGCTCAGTTGCTCTACCATCAATGGATGCAATGTACAGAAGGGCGAACCGTAAAAGACAAGCTTTAAGGCCCGAAGATCCTAAAGACTTGGACTATAATTTCCACCCTAGTTATTTTACTCCAAGACAAACTCTCTCTGCTATTGCCTCTCTAATTGCCAAGTCTTAATAAAATGAATGCTGGAAGTAATTTATACCAGTAAATGTGAAGTAAATAAGTAATTTTTCCGGCAATTCGCTTTATTAACATTCCGGCATTAATTGCCAGGCCGGTAGTCATCATTGGACGGCTCTTAATAAAGCGAATTGTCTGAAGAAAAAAAATGAATGCTGGAAGTAATTTATACCAGTAAATGTGAAGTAAATAAGTCATTTTTCCGGCAATTCGCTTTATTAGCATCCCTTCAATAATGATAATCAGTCCGGCATTAATTGTCAGGCTGGTAGTCATCATTGGGCGGCTCTTAATAAAGCGAATTGTCTGAAGAAAAAAATTGAATGCTGTAAGTAATTTATACTTTACTTAAATAGATGAAGTCGAAGTATTTTTTCCGGCAATTCGCTTTATTAACAGCCCTTCAATAATGATAATCAGTCCGACATTAATTGCCAGGCTGGTAGTCATCATTGGACGGCTCTTAATAAAGCGAATTGTCTGAAGAAAAAAAAATGAATAAATAAAGAAACAAACAAATTGGAATGCAATAAGTAAGTCATAGCAGTAATTGGATCACACGCCAGTAATTTACCTAATAGTAAAAGTGGAGTAAACCTTAGGATGAGTGCATTATTAACCGCCTTTCAAAGAAGCCTTTAAAAAAATGCTGCAAAGGTAACAATATTTGTGTAATTGTGCACATACATGTCTTGAGGTTTTTTGTATTTTTTGAAAATATACCGCTAAAATATTGAATGTAAATATCTAAAAGTTTCTTTTATTCTATAGTCTGTATGAAAATATTCTGATAAAATAATGGAATAAAAAAATATTTTATCTGTATGAAAATATTCTGATAAAATAATGGAATAAAAAATATTTTCACTGATAATCTTCTTCATTTATTATATTCAAATATTATATCAGCGGCCGATTCGACCGAAAATGCTGGCGGCCGATTCGTACTGACTGGCGGCCGATTCGTCCGAAATTGTCAGCGGCCGATTTGGCTGGCGACCGATTTGACCGTTTCCCCCCATGTGTGGTCAAGGAATCCATCTCAGGAAACATTTCAAAAATCAGTGTTTTGAAAGTGAATCAGAGAGGGTGTTGTTTTTTTTAGTCCAGGGACTCTGCAATTATTTGACGACTTTTTGGAGAATCCCAGCCCCACCCCAACCACCGGCTACGTCATTGAAAATAATAATTGGGAATTGCACGGTCGCTGTGACTGTAACTTGTAAAGTCCATATGCCATGTCCGTGGTACCCTGGGCCTGGGCTAGTAGGAAAGAGGTCTCATATTAAAGCGAGGTTTTATAGAAGTATCACCGGAGCGTGTACAGACCATGATAAACTTTCGAATCAAAAAGACAAATTTACCGTTATTATATTGCATTCAAAATCTACTATTCGCATTTTGTCCAATTTAATTTCAATTGTTTCAAACTTGGCATATTTCTTTATTCGTCGTGTGATAGCAAGCTTCTCTTATAGAAGTTGTTAACTAGTTGCCTCTATTCGTTGTTTTCCGCCATTGTTTATTTAAGCTCTATTCACCAAGTTAATAAGGCATATCATTAAGACCCAGTGAAAGCTTACTTTAATCTTTATATCAAGTAAACTTGTGATGACATGACGCATTTATTATATTGTATATATAGCCTTGGTCACAAGTAAGAATTCAGTTATAGTTTGGATTTCCAAACGTTACTCTGCTTCATTTTATTGGGAAATCCCATGAGCTATTGCTGTAAAATTGTTCGGATATCCAACAAGTCCGGTTATTAAATGTTGATTGCTGTTAGATATTTGGAATACCAGATTCGCTATGAAATTGTTATCATCTTTAATTTGTCTCCGAGTCATCAGTTGAACACCAGAGTTACACAACAAACACCGGCAGTCGTTCCCCACGGTTATAGAAGATGCAGCCATGCTTACGTTTCTGTAAGAATCATTCCATAATGGCTGTACTACGTATTCCACAATCCGACTCTAATTTGTGTGAACAGAAAAAATAAATAAAAGCTCATTAAAAATAGTTTGCAATATCGGTATTTTGTATTGTTTTTAACTTCTGCGAAGCAGCGAAAATACACAACACCACGGCGATTCAGACTGTAGGCCTCCACACCATCAATATTTATGTCCGTTTTTTTTTATCGGATTTCCGATTCAGTTTATGTCTTATCGCGCAAACGTCGACCATTTCTTCTGAGGCTTGTGCACTGCGAATATTCCACGTGCGATTTGTTTTGTACATAAAAGTCACGTGGGTGGGTGGGCATACGTCATTAAGATGGGAAATGCTGATCTCCTCTATTCCAGAATAAGCTACATTTACTTGAACAAAACGACACGAATCACATTCTGCCTTATCTGCGCATGTCCAGAATAACACTAGTGTTCTCAGTTCCTAGACAATCGTGTCATGGACGATTCGTACCCTGGACAATCGTACCCTAATATGAAGGTACGAATTGTCTCTCGTAAAGGTACGAATTGTCCCTGATAAAGGTACTAATTGTCCAATGTAAAGGTACGATTGTCTAGTGCAAAGGTACGAACAGTCTCATGAATTATCTTAAAAAAGTAAGTCCAATATCTCAGAAACTGAAATTGAGTCTTGAAACTCCAGTGGTCAAATGAGTTCGACAGAATCAAAGAGATAAAAAGAAACATACGAAAAGGATAAACAATAAAAAAGACATATGTTGCATTGTTTGTTTTGTTTTATTGAAAGCAGTCCCAGTTTACCCAGAGCCTGTGGCAAGCTGTACAGTAACGTAATTATTTGTGGTGCTGAATCTGATTAACCCTTTACCTAACTAAAGGCCAAAGCCGGCCAAGTGCTATTTATAAAAATTGCCATTCAATTTTCATTTCTTTCCTCAAAATCATATCTTATGATCCCTCATTGGTACGAGCTCGTTCCAATGAGGGGTTACAAGCTATGTTTTTGAATAATTTCATCTCAAGTGATCCGTTTCATCCCAGTTAATTTAGCTCTGATGCATTTCAGTTATTTATAAACAATTAATTAAGCTCAGATGCAGAAAATACAATTGAGAAAAAGAGGAATTAACTCCGCATTTCAGTTATTTATAAACATGTGTCGCTCAACTTTTAGTGCATTTTAGTTTTGTGTTTTTTGTTTCATTTGTTCGAACGAGAGTGCTTGTGTGTTATATCTTCGTTTTGTTGGTAATTCATTTCTTGAAAAAATAAATGTCAAATGTGATTTTCATGATTAGTCTTCCTTATTTTTCACATGTAGTCTCCAATCTCAGGTATGAATGCTTTACTAGTCAGGGTACGAGTTGTCCAGAGGCGGGGTACGAGTTGTCCAGAGGCGGGGTACGAATTGTCTAGAGCACAATGTGACCAATGCAATGTGTGGTTTCATCGTAAATGCCTCAGAATGAGCAAAAAAATGTTCAATATATACAATGATTACCAATACCTTTCATGGAATTGCCTAGTTTGTGGCCTACCAAACCTCAGTAGCTCTACCTTCTTCCATTCTCCTACACACCTGACAAGCCCTGGCTCATCCACACTAAGTAGTGGTAAGTCATGTAGCCCAGGCGAACCTATCCTCTTCCCCACGCCTGTCCACCAAAAAGAGTCAACCATTCAAACCGCTCAACTTGAGCTCAAGTGATATATCACACTCATCTCGTAGGAAAGTTGAGAGCCCACTTAAGTTCCTTACTGTAAACTTTCAGTCCCTCAAGAATAAGAAACCTGACCTTGATCTGCTCCTCAGTGTTGAGAAGCCGGATGTGATCTTCGGTACAGAGACATGGCTTGATAAGTCTATATCCTCATCGGAATTCTTCGACTGCGAAGACTTCTCAGTATAGCGCAAAGGTAGGCCAGTCAATAAAAAAGACTTATCTTACGGAGGAGTCCTGCTTGCTATTTCAAACAAGCTCTCTTCCCATGAAGTTATCGAACTCCAGACAGACTGTGAAGTAGTCTGGGCAGAAGTCGATATCCCAAATTCCCAAAATCTCATCCTGGGAACATTCTACCGACCCCCCTCATCTGATCCTGACAATATTGACCACCTGCAATCTTCACTCTCCCGTATTAGATCATCAACCAATTCTACCATTATCCTGAGTGGTGATTTCAATCTGGGATACATAGACTGGACCCTACCAGACATTATCCCAGGTGCGAAAGATGCAAGCCTCCATCAAAAACTCCTTGATTTAGTTTCTGACTTCCCTCTCTTCCAGATTGTTGGAAAGTGTACAAGATACAACAAAATCCTTGATCTTGTATTAACAAACAAACCAGAACTTTTCATAGAGCATGATGTCCTTCCACCTATTGCAAAAGCCGATCACAACGTTGTCGTGTCACATGCCGACGTTAGGGGTGCCAGTAACAACGTGACCCCCCCGGAAAATTATGCAATTTAGGAAAGCAAATTTTGATGCCATTGGTGGCGACCTCTTAGACTATTGGCACACGTTTGACAAAAACACCACATGTACAAACACCATTTGGAAATCTTTCAAGGAGTGCCTCCAAACATCTTGCAACAAAAACATACCAACGAAAACATTAAGGAAACAGGACAAACTGCCGTGGATTAACCACAAATTAAAAACCAAAATAAAGAAATTGAAACGCCATTACAAAAACATAAGTAACCCATCAAAATACAAAAAAATTAAGGGCAGAAATCCAGAGAGAGTCGAGGCAAAACTACTGGAGATTTGTAAACGACATGATCCTAGACCTACCCATCCCAGATCCTGTTACCCCAAACGCCCAAGAGGCCAAACATAACTCTAAAAATCTCTTCTCACTCCCGAAATCTAAGAAAGCTGAAAATAAATCCATCACCCCACTCCTGAAAGACGGCACCCTGATCACTGACCCTCTAGAAAAAGCCAACCTGTTGAATTCACAGTTCCAAAAAGCCTTCTCCAAAGAACAAGATATACCTATTCCTGAAAAAGGCCCAAAGTCCACATCCAACCATGGATACAATTAAAATAAATGTAAAGGGAGTTGAAAAATTGTTGTCCAACATCAAACCACACAAAGCTATGGGGCCAGATGGTATACATGGGATGATTCTCAAAGAACTGAGCCACATTATAGCTCCCATCTTAACACAAATTTTTACCATCTCCCTGGAAACAGGCTCAGTCCCCGCCGATTGGAGAATGGCCCATGTCTGTCCTGTATTCAAAAAACGCGACAAGCAAAACCCTATCAACTATCGCCCAATATCTCTAACATGTATTTGCTGCAAACTTTTAGAACATATCATCTCACGCAACATCATGGACCATTTGGAACTAAATACCATTTTAGACGACAAGCAGCATGGCTTCCGGCGCAACCGTTCCTGTGAATCCCAACTTATTGACTTCACTCACGAAATAGCCGAAAACTTAAATAAAAATATCCAAACTGACGTCATCATCATGGACTTTGCAAAGGCCTTTGATAAAGTCCCACACAAACGACTATTGTATAAGTTGTCATATTACGGAATCGACCATTTGACCTTACAATGGATCTCACATTTCCTGTCAAATAGAACACAAACTGTCCTCCTTGACGGCATACAATCCTCATCGATACCTGTCTCTTCCGGGGTACCACAAGGCTCCGTCCTTGGCCCCATTCTCTTTTTCCTATATATAAACGACTTCCAACAATACTTAAACCACAGCACACTTCGTCTCTTTGCCGATGACAGTATCATCTACCGCACTATTAAATGTAAAGCCGATACAACCAAGCTTCAAGACGATCTAAACATGGCAACGTAGTGGGAAGAAGATTGGCTTATGTCTTTCCACCCTGACAAATGCAATCTCTTAAGTATCACGAGGAAAAAAAATCCCACAATTGCAACCTACCATCTGAAAGGCCACCCACTCGAAAAAGCCAACTCTGCGAAATACCCAGGTATAACCATCCAGAGTGACCTAAAATGGGACAAACACATTGCAACCATTTCCTCCAAGGCAAATCGTACATTAGGCTTCCTCAAAAGAAATCTAAAAATTACAAACGAAACCATAAAAGAAAGAGCCTACCAGTCCATAGTTCGACCACAAATGGAATATACATAATCCATTTGGGACCCCCATCATGACCAACAAATTAAAAAACTTGAAAATGTACAGCGCAGGGCAGCTAGGTATGTCAAAAACCGATACCATAATACTAGCTCACCAACAGAAATGATTAACTCCCTGGATTGGCCAAGTCTACAGCAAAGGCGACTTAGAACTAGATTATCTGTCCTCCATAAAATCAAACACGGTGACATAGCCCTAAACCCTGAAAATATCCTCCATGAGAAAACTATTGCCACAAGACAAAACAAAGCAACAACATACCACACTATCTCTACCGTATCAGATACATAAAAATTCTCATTCTACCCACGGACAATAACCCAATATAACCTCCTACCTAAATCTGCTCTTCAGTCCAACAACTTGGACAATTTTAAAACCGAGCTCAAGCCTTCAGTACTTAACAACATACTGCTGGCCACAAAAAAACCACGAAATAAATAACTGTCCCTGACTTGTATATAGTTTTAACTAAAAGAAAACGAAAAAAATAAATAAATAAAAAAACTCCATCTCTGTTAAATGTTCCTATGCCATTAAAAACCATCATCTTTATTTTCTTCAAAGTCGGCTGACTAACACCTGAGCTTACTTTCTTTAGTCCTCCAGACTGCCCTTAATAGTCAGAATTGACTGCGGGCAGAAATAGAGAAGAAGAAGAAGAAGAGCAGGGTACGACATGTCCAGGGCACAAATCGTCCAGGGTATGAGTTGTCCTGATACCGTATTCTCGAAAGGCACACGGAAACGTACCCCATGTTGTCCAAAAAAACCAAACAACTTTTATTTAGTCACGTGCTTTTATTTTGTATTTAGTTCTGTCAGGGAGGTTGATTCTATACTCCGTGGTTCTGTTTTTGAAAATATTGCCGTCGGATCCAACATTGCGGATTCGTTTATTAAACTACATTCATGCATGTACAAGTGTCAAGAAGAAACAATAGGCCTCTATCGATAGACACGCACGTGTGGAAAGTAGGTTTATTGAGAATTGCGATACTCCACGCCACACTTCAAGTTCAAGGAACAATCTAAAAACCACAAGGGTCGGTCTATTCGCTCCTACTAAATACCGAAGGCCACCCAATATAATTAAAACTGTTGCATTTAAAAGCATTTTTGAAGTCAAACAATCTTTATTTAAGGGGCTATATAAGGGGAACGGAAACTTTCGGCCTCGGGAAGATTCGGCCCGGAAAGATTCGGCCCGAGACTGAAAATTCAAATCACAACACTCAATAGTTCAGCGATCCGAACGTAGTGGCTACCCCTCTACGTTCAGATTCTTCCCATTCAATCCTATAGAAAAAGTTCCCATCAAGTTTTTATGGGAACTCAAAACTCAAAATTTGGGATATATATCAAACTTTCGCCCTTATTACAGGCTGCAATCGATAGTACACGTATTTCCTTACATTTGGGCAGCGTTTATTAATCCAAAGTAGGTTTTATCCTTTAATTGTCGTCATTTGTGTACTCGTGAGGTGGCAACGGAGATTTCAAAATCGGCCATGTTTTTGTTTAAATATAAAACAGTAAAAACAATAACCCGGTAATGGCGCCGAAACGAATAGACCTTTTCATCGGTGCAGAATCGGAATCTCGATCTCATTCGGGCAGAGGAGGTCATCAAACTCGATCGCATTCGCACAGAGCAGATTATCAAACCCATTCTGCGCAACTGCGATCGAATTTCCTATTCCGCATCGATGAAAAAGGTCTATTCGTTTCGGCGCCGTTACCGGGTTATTGTTTTTACTGTTTTATATTTAAACAAAAACATGGCCGATTTTGAAATCTCCGCTGCCGTCGCACGAGTACACAAATGACGACAATTAAAGGATAAAACCTAGTTTGGATTAATAAACTCTGCCCAAATGTAAGGAAATACGTGTACTATCGATTGCAGCCGGTAATAAGGGCGAAAGCTTGATATATATCCCAAATTTCGAGTTTTGAGTTCCCATAAAAACTTGATGGGAACTTTTTCTATAGGATTGAATGGGAAGAATCTGAACGTAGAGGGGTAGCCACTACGTTCGGATCGCTGAACTAAACACTCAACAGACGGGGGAAATGAATTTCTTTATGGGAGAGTATAGAAAAAACGTAACATTGGTCAGAAATGAATCAAAATTATGATTTTATTTTTTTTTTGATGTGACTAGACATCCATATCTGCGTGTTATTTTTGCAAATGCAAAGAATAAGAGAAGGAATAAATGGATCCATGAATGAAACACAGTGAAATATAGTTGCATGATTCCTTTGGAACGACATTTGATTCAATGATTTACAAGAATAAGAAGCAAACTGATGTGACTAGACATCCATATCTGCGTGTTATTTTTGTAAATACATAGAATGAGAGAAGGAATAAATGGATCCATGAATGAAACACAGTGAAACATAGTTACATGTTTTCTTTGCAAAGATGTTTGATTCAGTGATTTACAAGAATAAATGTTATTTTTGTAAATGCATAGAACGAATGAATGAAACACAGTTGAATGCTTGCTTTGGAACGACATTTTGTAAATGACTTTTGTAAAAGCATAGCATGAGAGAAGGAATAAATGAATTAATAAAGAAACTCAGATTACTCAGATTACCTTGATCCCAAAAGAAAAACCATCACTAGACACTAGTAATGGCGTTGTCAAATTTTGCAAATTTTAGCTTTCATATGCGAGTTGCGCGATTCAAGAATACACAGTTCTGTTTGGGGGAAATGTTTTGTTTAACCTTGCCGACCGATTCAAAATTTGCCTTCTGCTCATATCAATAATTCAAATTAGCGTTTCGAACCAGTAATGTAGTGCAATTTGCTTTTTGACTGCTCGCTTTGTCCAAAAAAAGAAAAGGAAATTTTTTTTCTAAAAGATGGCTTATACTCCCACATTGCAATGAGTGTGTTATTCTCCTTCCAATGATGGGTCATAAGTCGTGTTTTGGAAGAAGAAAATGTTTTTTGAAAACTACATGGTATTTTGTTCTATATAACGCTGGTTGGTAGGGCTGCTACCTTGGTAATAGATTAACAAATCGGACAGATGTTTTTCTTGATGGGTGTTCGATATAATATAAGGATTAGAGCATGTCTTGTCGTTGACTACACCGGGTACGCCCATATAGTGCCCAGTGAGGTGGTGTAGTTCTCTCCGCTTCGCGCCTGGAACTACATCACTTCACTGGGCAATATATGGGAGTAGTCAACTCCAAGCCATGCACTATTCCTTAAATAGTATACTGAATTAAGGCAATCTTTCTCATTATTTGATTTTAGACGGTGTTGTATATCAATGCTTTTTCCGGCCGATGACGGATCGAAAGTAAATTCATTTGTAAACAAAAGCAAAGGTTGGGGAATTTACCCCCATGCAGCTCTGTCGCTGTGTTTTGAAGAAGTTTGATACCCTAGCTTTGTTCTTGGATACATGTATGTAAAGCACATTTGGCCACAAGTTCTCATGAAATATTATTAAATTATCAGTTCTGGTACGAATACAGCAGCAGACTTCCAGGAACCAGTGGTGCCTATGTTCAACTCTACGAGTTGATTACATGTGTTTTGCATTCTATACATCTCACTCTTCATTTTGATGTACAATTTGTGTGTATTTAATTTGAATTTAAGGAATATCAGAGGTGAGAATTTTCAAAATAAACAAAATTCCATTACTTATATAGCATCTTAATCCTTTGTCTTGTTGGTACTTAATTGGATAACAGTGTTGTCACCTACATTCGTCTATTGTTAATAATTGAATTTTTATTGATTGCATCCATTAATTTTTGTGAATGAAAAGTTTCAGCATGCCGAAGGCACACAGGGACGATGTGGTACTTTCCTTGCCACCTACAGGTACTCTGCAAAAGCTGGGAAATCGAAATAAAATTATATCTGATAGCATTTTTTGATCTATAAAATTGGAATATAAATATTAACGTAATATTTATATTCCATTATGGGGGCACAACAGCATCGATCCAAAAATGCTAGGCTATCGGATATCATTTTTTAGCTCAACTTGAAAAAGTCAAGCTGAGCTATTACCATCACTTCTCATCCGTCAGCGTATGTACGTTAGTTTGGGTTGCTTTGAAACCTGGCATGCTTGTTTGAGGTGACCTCTAGATGGGAGCTATCGATTTTCTTCAATTTCCGTCAAAAAATGTTGCTGCGGCCAATGTTCTTACAACTTAGTTTAGTTAGACCTCAATATTTCCATTTGGCACACCCTACAGGGCACATTTATGATTGGATTGCTTTGAAACTTGGCATGCTTATTTGAGGTGACATCTAGATGGGAGCTATTAATTTTCTTCAATTTCCGTCAAAAAATGTTACTGTGGCCAATGTTCTTAAAACATAGTTTAGTCATACCTCAATATTTCCCTTTGGCACACCCTACAGGGCACATTTATGATTGGATTGCTTTGAAACTTGGCATGCTTGTTTGGGGTGACCTCTAGATGGGAGCTATCGATTTTCTTCAATTTCCGTCAAAAACTGTTGCCGCGGCCAATGTTCTTAGAACTTAGTTTAGTCAGACCTCAATATTTCCCTTTGGCACACCCTACAGGGCACATTTATGATTGGATTGCTTTGAAACCTGGCATGCTTGTTTGGAGTGACCTCTAGATGGGAGCTATCGATTTTCTTCAATTTCCGTCAAAAACTGTTGCCGCGGCCAATGTTCTTAGAACTTAGTTTAGTCAGACCTCAATATTTCCCTTTGGCACACCCTACAGGGCACATTTATGATTGAATTGCTTTGAAACTTGGCATGCTTGTTTGGGGTGACCTCTAGATGGGAGCTATCGATTTTCTTCAATTTCCGTCAAAAACTGTTGCCGCGGCCAATGTTCTTAGAACTTAGTTTAGTCAGACCTCAGTATTTCCCTTTGGCACACCCTACAGGGCACATTTATGATCAGATTGTTTTGAAACCTGGCATGCTTGTTTGGGGTGACCTCTAGATGGGATCTATCAATATTCTTCCATTTCCATCAAAAACTGTTGCCGCGGCCAACATTCTTAGAACTTAGTTTAGTTTATTTCCCTTGGCACACCCTACAGGGCACATTTATGATCGGATTGCTTTGAAACTTTGTATGCTTGATTGGGGTGACTAGATGGGAGCTATCGATTTTCTTCGATTTCCGTCAAAAAATGTTGCCACTGGCAATGACCATCGATGAACTTAGTGCAGTTAAGCATCAATATTTCCCTTTGACACACCATGCAGGGCACATTTATGATTGGATTGCTTGCAAACTTGGTGTGCTTGTGTGGGGTGACATCTATATGGGAGCTGTCAATTTTCTTCCATTTCTGTCAAAAAATGTTGCCACTGACTTTTGAACTTAGTTTAGTCAGACCTCAATATTTCCCTTTAACACACCCTTCAGGGCCCATTTATTAATCAGATCACTTGAAACTTGGTATGTGTGTTCGGAGTGACCTCTAGATGTGAGCTATTGCTTTTTATCATTTCCATAAAAAATTATTGTCGTTATCACCAGCCTTCGAACTTACAGCATTTGTGCATCAACTTATTCCTTTTGAACTCTCTGCGGGGTATATTTATGAATTTCCATACCCCCCACCCCCCCCCAAAAAAACAAACAAACCAAAAACCCCAAAAACCCAAAACATTGCCACAAACAATGACGTTCTACTTAGTGCATTTGTGCATTACCATCTTCCTTTGGCATGCCTCAGAGGGCCATTCATTATCAGGTTGTTTTGAAACTTTGTATGCTTATGCAGGGTGACAAAGATAGGAGCTATTGATTTTCTTTTAATTTTACATCAAAAACTGTTTCTGTTAGCAACAATCTTTAAATTTGCATTTGTGCATCAACATTCTTTGACATGGCCTACAGGTCACATTTATCATAGGATTGTTTTTGAAGTTGAACTTGGTGTGCTCATCAGGCAAGACCTTTAAATAAGAGCTATTGATTAGCAGTCATTTGTGTGAAAAAAGTTGCCATTTACAATATAACCTCTGAACATACTGCATTTGTTTATCAACATTTGTTTATCAACATTCTTCCTTTAGCCAGTCTTACAGTTTACATTTAAAAATGCATGGATTACTCTGACGTAGTGCTCGGACGATTAGTCGACTAATTGATGTCGACGCTCGCAATTCCCTAAGTCGACTCAGAGTTCAACAGTCGATCAGTCGAAAGATATTCCAGAGCTTAAAGTACAAGTTGCTCCCAACCCCGTTTCGGGCTTTTGTTGTTCAAAAACTATATTTATTAGTTGCATTCCAAATTTGTGGTGCACAAATAAGCGGTAGGACAGGTAATGGAGACCAGTTTCCGATTTTTAAGAGAACCACAAACACAGGAAATGATGCGAAGTTAGGTGACAATGCTCATATAATTCCAGGGCTGTATCAGAGACACTTTTCATTTTCATCACTAGCATACTAGCAAACAGTTGTAGGCACTCAAATTCATTACTTATGTTCAGGCCTGGCATTTTCAGGAGAGCGATTTATTCGCTCGACTATTGCTCGCCTTAAAAAAATTTAGGAGGGCAAAAACTCCTGGCCTTAGAAAATAATGATTACAATAATAACCTATTCCTAAAACCAATATCTTTTCAGATCTTTGCTATGTCAGTGGTCATTGCCGAGGCCCGGAGGTATGGAAGGGGCAGTGTAGCCATCTCACAGAGACTACCTTGTTAGCAGCACCACATAAAATGTGCAAAGCCCACTAGGCAGAATTCATTAATAGTAAATCTTTATTTTGCCACTTTTAGCTTGAGGAGAGCTAATCGCTCACCTTAACCATGCGAGGGACTCAATTTTTAGTCCTCCTGCATTTTTAGCTCACCTGACTGAAAGTCAGGGTAATCTTTTCTTATCACTCTTCGTCTGTCATCCTGCGTGAAGGTGGTGTTTGAGCCTCTTTCTCCTAAACCACTGGCCACATTTTAATTCAATTTCATGTAAGTAGTGGTTATATAGGGGCATTTTGATTTTTATGCAAATTAGGTTTAGGCTCATATTGAGCAGACGGGTGTGGAAAAAATGGCCACATTTTTTGAAAATCTTCTTCTAATGAAGCACCAGTAGCAGAGACTCGATATGTGATATACAGAGTCCTTTTGAGGTTTAGAATCAAGTTTGTTCAAGAGAAGTTTGTTGGGCATTATTTGCCTTCGTTATGCGAGGGGCAAAAATTTTGGCCACGCCTAAAATTTCTGTTTTCAGAATCGTGAGGTCGATTTTAACCAAATTTGATATGAGATGATAATGGGTCATAAGTAGTTGATTGATGCAAAATTTTTTTTCTCATTGCCCTGTGGGAACCTCGGGAGCTAAAAATAGGAAAAACCTTAAGACTGCCATATCTCCAAAACTGCTCGGCACAGAGACTTCTTATTTTGTATAAAGCTAACTTTTATCCAGTAGAATAGAATGGTTATCAGTTTGATCACAAGGTACTTTTTTCAGGACTTTGAAAATGTGCCGAGTCAGCACTTTTTAACACTGTAGGCAATGGGAAAAACATTAAAAAATCTTCTTCTCCAGATCCAGCAGGCAGAATCTTTTGATAATTGGTATGCAACATTGTAGGGTGGATCTGATTGTAGGGTGGATCTGATTCAAGTTTGTTCAAAGCGGCCCCCTGGGTTCATATTTGGGCTCAGTATAGGAGCCCGATTTCGAACTTAGTGCATTTCAGGCAAATTTCTTAAAAAATCTTCTTCTCCAGATCCAGCAGGCAGAATCTTTTGATATTTGATATGTAACATTGTGGGATGGATCTGATTCAAGTTTGTTCAAATCGGCTCCCTGGATTCATATTTGGGCTCACTATAGAAGCCAGAATTCGAACTTAGTGCATTTCAGGCAAATTTCTTACAAAATCATCTTCTCCAGATCCAGCAAGCAGAATCTTTTGAAATTTGGTATGCAACATTATGGGGTGGATCTGATTAAAGTTTGTTCAAATCGGACCCCTGGGTTCATATTTGGGCTCAGTATAGGAGCCCAAATTTGAACTCAGTGCATTTCATACAAATTTCTTTGAAATTCTTCTCCGAATCCAACAGGCAGAATCTTTTGATATTGGGTATGCACCATGCTTAGGGGCGGTGAGATTCAAGTTTGTTCAAGCCAAGTCCCTGGGTTCATATTTGGGCTCACTGTGGTAGCCCGAATTATAACTTAGTTCAAAATGAGGAATTTTCTTTAAAAATCTTCTTCAGATCCAGAAGTCGGAATGTTTTGATATTTGGTATGCAGCATCCTTAGTGGGGTGAGATTCAAGTTTGTTCAAGACATGTCCCTAGGTCCATATTTGGGCTCACTGTGGGAGCCTGAATGATAACTTAGTTCAAAATGAGGAATTTTCTTTAAAAATCTTCTTCTTCTGATCCAGCAGTGAGAATGTTTTGATATTCGGTATGCAGCATCCTTAGGGAGGGAGATTCAAGTTTGTTCAAGCCATGTTCCTAGGTCCATATTTGGACTCACTGTGGGAGCTTGAATTGTAACTTAGTTCAAAATGAGGAATTTTCTTTCAAAATCTTCTTCTTCAGATCCAGCAGTCAGAATGTTTTGATATTTGGTGTGCAGCATCCTTAGAGGGGTGAGATTCATGTTTGTTAAAGCCAAGTCCCTGGGTTCATATATGGGCTCCCTGTGGGAGCCCGAATTATAACTTAGTTCAATATGAGGAATATTCTTTAAAAATCCTTTTTTTTTTAGATCCACTGGTCAGAATCTTTGGATATTTGGTGTAAGCTTTTCTTAGGAGGAGCAGATGCAACTTGTTGAAATGATTCAAATCAATTCTCTGGGTTGATATTTAGGCTACCATGTCAGGTGAGCGCCCTCAGGCCCCCTGGGCCTCTTGTTAAGAATGCCAGGCCTGTATGTTGTCCATGTTAAACATTTTGGGCAATATGCTGTACGTATTGAGCTTTTTTTTTTTATTTTTAAGAAGCATCAGTTCATTGATGATCTTACACCACGTGGTTTTGATCAGGTCATATTTCAGGATTGAACTGGACATGCCAGTTTGTTAGACAATGCGCTCAATCAGTGTTCACAGCCAAGTGCTCAGACATCAAGTTCACAGCTTTAAGAACTGCATTGTCGAAGAGAGATAATCTCAAACCAAATTAGCATCTACACTTGATTGTCAATCTAGCGTGTATATTCAGCACGCACTCTTATGCTAATTAGATGTTTACATGCGAAACCTAAACTGACAATGTGGATTTAAAAGCTCTTAATTTCATGTTTTCTCAAAACAATACTAAAACCACCCTCCTTTTCTACAGGGATTTCCAGTTCGATATCGAGAGATAGTACTAGTATACCATCAGGTACTATCTAAGAAGTTACATAAACCTGGCGATTAGTCGACGTCGACTCAACTTTGAGGCTCCGACTAATCAACTTTGAAATTTTGAATTCGTCCGAGCACTACTCTGACGTTGTGCACACACAATGCTGTTATGTTGAAATTTCATCAAATAACATTGGTACCAATGATCTTGAATTTTGCGATTTCAGTTATAACTGACCAAGTTCACGTTTGTTGACACTTTCTCTCAGCTTGTGCCGAGTGTCTGTGTACAACCCAATTTGCTTATGAAGCCACGGGTGGTTCTCCAAAATACCATTACCACCCCCCCCCCCCCCCCCCCCCCTGATCTGCCCATCATCCCAAGATTCTCACCCCACCCCCACCCCCCTGAAGGTCCGTGTTGTATATCTGCCTCTCCGTCCAGGTGATCCTACATGGGTTAGGGGGATTTCTTAGGTGGAAATACCTGTATTACGATGGGGTCAGAATGGTTTGTTGTATAGCTCCTGCGTAGATCTCGTCGATGTGAGTGCGAGAAATAGATCAGATTTTCTTGTAGGTCAGAGGTTCAGGGCTCAGAATTGAAAGTGGCACTTCCTGAGGCCTGCAGGGGTGTGATTCATACTGGAGGCCTGTAGGTACTACTTCCATAGGAGGTAACTTTGGTAGGGTTTTAATGTATGCTGTCCCATTATCATCAAAAATCCTATGTTAATTTCCCATTACCTGTTAGGAGGGGGGGGGGGGGCACATGGGGACCCTATGGGAATTTAGTATAGGAAAAACATTCTTTAGAGTAAATTCCCATAGGGCCCCACGCATGCTTTTACCAGGTAATATTTACACCAGTAGCGAAAATCGTTCCCTATTTGTCGTGGAATTTACGAAATACGTTCACCACCAAACACCAAGCAAGGATTGAAACAAGCTTACCTGGCTGAGACCAGTGTACATTTGAAATAATTAAACATATGAATAAAGATATAACAGCCCTTTTAAGGGCTTTTGGATGGTTGTCTGTGAGGACTTTTGTTCCCTCCCTTCACCCCGTCATCTGTTCCCCCGACGGCAGACCAGATGGCCAAGGCTCAGCATCCCCCCCCCCACCACCACCCTTATGGGCTGGTGAATGGCTCCCAGCATTCAAAAACACATTGGTGGATGTTTTTCTTTTTGTAACCATCATGGATGATGTGCTGGGTCTGCTCACAAACCAGTGACTGTTTGGGGTTCTCTTTTTTTCTTTTCCAAAAACAACCATCAAGCTGAGGTTTCAGTTTTATCATAAATATGCCCACGTCTCCAAGCAAACAAAGAACAGAATACTTATAGTTAGGCATAACTCCTAGTCACCTTCCAGTTCATGGTTCTCGGGGATCTGAACTTACCACCCTACTGCCAGTGCACACTCTCAAACCAGATAAGATTACTGGCCCCTGCTCCTGCCCCTGCGCACACTGAGGAACGTCCGCAAAGTTACTTCCTGCAATTCAGGAACTTACTGCAAATAGACCGACCGAAACCACAATTGAGAGATTCCTCCTAAACACTGATGGCTACTGATGGCCACCCGTTTTAACCACAATTATCACATTTTAAAAAATTAATTCCAATTAAATAATCTTTATTTGATGTGGAGGGGCCGTTTCCAACCATTGGTTTTGTAAATTAACTGCTTTTTTCAGAAAAAGCATTATAATACCTGTAGTTCAAAGTCTGTCTCCACATCCAGAGCGAGAAGGCGATCATCACCGATGGCTGCTCGACTCAAGCCATTTCAAACATATTTGCCAACTGTAAAAGTATAATTCCCATTAATTTATCTGTATTTTGTGAGGAGTGATCATCTTCAACAGTTGGTTTGGAAATTAATTGATTTTTTTCAGCCAAATTCATGGTCAAGGTCAAGGTGACAGTTATACGTCAAATGTTAATAACTTCATTTCTGAGTGATATTTCTTGTTCAGATATTAATTTGCCCTAAAATTTATGAAACTTTTTACACTTGTATACACAGCACTTGGGGGTGGGGGGGGGGGGGGTGTGGATGGATGGCAACTGCCCCGGGATTTTGTGTGTTTTAAAAAAGTGTAGGTTGACCTATCGATACGTCTCAGCTGAAAGTCATGGGAAAGCTCTTGGTGCAGTATGTAGTTGCATTACTGACCAGGTTCCCTTCATATAAAAAAAAAATTGTTCTAGTTTATTGGTATTTCCTGCATTGTGGTGATCACGATTATGTTTGGCGAAAAAATGCACCATACACACAGAAATATAGGTAATAAATTACCCAAATTGTAAGGAAATAATTGAGTAGATATTGTCAACAAAGGGGGGGGGGGGGGGTGCGGTGGTTCAGTACGTAGAGGTGCAGGCTGCAAGCCGAGAGGTCCTCGGTTCGAATCCCACCTGTGGCAACCGCGTTGTGTCCTTAGGCAAGACACTTAACCCCCATTGCCCACAAGGGGGCATGGTGACATGTACTAAGGCGTACGTACTGCACGTCGATGGTGCACCTGTCTTCAGCCAATGCTAACCCTGCTTGTGTGGAGTTGGTATGTTGGGGAGCTGACAGTTGCTCGGTGGTTCTCTCCAGGTACTCTGGCTTCCTCCACCCTTAAAACTGTCGAGGTCATGTTTAGTCATTGTGCAGAAATATGTGACCTTAAACACCAGTAAATAAATAAATAATAAATAAATTGTCAAGAAAATGCAGGAGAATGTTTCTCCTAGTGCTAGTTTAACCCTTTACCTAACATGAAAAGCAAGCGACACATGCCAAAAAAATTTTTGAATAACTTAATTTTTTTTCATTTTTTGTCTCAAAAACATAGGTTATGACCCCACATTGCAACAAGCTCGTTCCAATGAGTGGTCATAAACTATGTTTTTGAGAAAAAATGAAAAAAATAATGAAAATTATTTGGCGATTTTTGAGAATAGCACTGGCTGGTTTGGGCTGTTACATTGGGTAAAGGATTAAAAAAGTTTTCTGGGGGATCCCCAGACCCCCACTTAACGCTTCATGCCTTTGGCCTCATAACGCCCGTTCTTCACATTGCCCGGGGACCCATCCTCACGTATATATCATCAGTAGACAGTATTTCACATTCCATATTTACATTCCATTCTCCAAGGTCAAGGTCACAGCTATGTGTCATATGTTAATAATGTCATTTCCTAGTGACATTTCTTGTCCGAACCATAACTTCTTTAAAACATGACATAACCTGATAAAATTATTTACACATTTATATCATCAATAGATGGTATGCTTTGCATCACTTATACATTTCATACCTAAAGGTCAAGGTCACAGTTATGCGTTAAATGTTAATCATGTTATTTCTTAGTGACATTTCCTGTCCAAACCATAACTTCACTACATGACATAAATTATATATCAGTTGACAGTGTGTCATTCACCTCATTTACATTCCACACCCTAAGGTCAAGGTCACAGTTATGCATCAAATGTTAATGTCTTTTCTTGGTGACATTTCTTGTCTGGACCATAACTTCTTCACTACATGACACAAATTGATGAACCTGATAACACATATATACATTATCAGTAGACTGTGTGTCACACACCACATTTACACTTTACATCCCAAGGTCAAGGTCACAATTGAGTGTCAGATTGTAAAAATACCTTTCTTAGTGACATTTATCTGACCAGACCATCTTTACTTCTTGAAATAACTAGATTAAACTTCTTGCATGTACATATCATTAGTTGTTGTCACAGTCAGATATACCTTTTATACTTCAAGGATAAGGTCACAACTCTGCATCTCCAGTGTCCATCAGTCGTCAACATTTTGTTTGTTCAGACCATCATATTTCCTCACTACTTGACACAACTTGACGAAACTTCTTACACTCATATCTCATCAGTAGACAGTTTGTAGCATCACCCATTTACATTCCATACCCCAAGGTCAAGATCACAATTGGGCAACAAATCGTGCCCAGAGTTCCAATGTGTTCTATGTGCCTACAGGCACATAGAACACATTGGAACTCAAGGGACGAAATGTTAATAATGCCGTTTCTTGGTCACATTTTTTGTTGGATTATAACTTCTCCAGAGACATAAATTAATGAAACTTCTTTCACACACATAGTTATAAGAAAAAAATCATCCAAGTTCAAAACAAATACAACAGAATCACTACATTTATTCCTGCTAGTGCTTTCACCGTGCTTTGTGCTGATCTTCGGGCATTTTTACTTTTAGAAAATACGTTCTACAAATATTTGCAAAATAACGTTATGACGTAAACTTGTGGGGGTTGTGCAGATGGATAGTGTAGACATTGTGCCAGAAACTGCATATAAAAGAATTATTTTATACGTTTGAACAGATACGTGTTGATCATTTATCCACAGAAATTATGGGCAAGAATTTTTCAATGTTCTGAAGAAAAACTGGAAAAATATAGCATTGCCTCAACAAAGCTGCTTATGACACCACGTTGCAGTGGACTGAATTAGCTCGCTCAATAAGATTCCTAAGCTTCAATGTTATAAGATAGGGGTGACGCCTAGAAATTGTGGCCTAATCTCTGTGACGGAGGGAGAGGGAAAGGTTGAGTTGGTAGGAGGCTACACAAATTCTTACTGTGCCGACTATGTTTTGTCCAATGAAAGAAAAGTTTGAAACATAACCTATAAAGCAATGATGTTGCCTTTATGCTAGAGGTGAAGTTATAAAGATTATCGGCTCTGAAAATATATGTTTTTAAATGAAGAGAACCACTGAGCAGTGGTGAGTAATCAACCACCCATCCCTTGTACCTTTCCCTATCTCTCTGTCTGAGAGGTTAGGTCACCGATCCGTAATATCTAGGCGTCACCCATCTTATAACACTGAAGCTTAGGAATACTCATTGGAGCAAGCTCATTGTGAGAAACAAATGTTAAATATGGCGAATCCAGCATTATGAAAGAAAATCCGAAGTTAACTAAAGTGTGTGTATTAGTTTTTGTCTTGTCTGCTTAAGTAGAGGTGTGACATAGGTGATACTAATTTTCAATGGTTGACGGTCGAAGGACGACAGTCATCAATGAAAGTGTCAATGACACTGTAGCTTAACTTGTCTGTGTGTTGTGTTTGATGAAAAGTATAATGTTCAATATTTATGAAAGGATTATGAAATAAGACAAGAACTGTGATAATTGGGAATATGTTAATTTCTGTTCCCTGTATGCTATGTTTTCAAAAAAAATAATATGAGGTGTAGACTGTACTAAAGAAATGAGGGGTGGGTTAATGTGGCCCTCGCAGTTAATGTATCTGGCCCTCACAGTTAATGTATGTAAACAAAAGTTACCAAGTTACAATGAAATTATTCCAAAACAAGTTATCCTATCAAGTTACAATGAAATCTCTTCATAAATACGGTCTGTAGACTGTGCTAAAGATTTTTGGGCTTCGGGCCTGTGTAGCCATCATAGTTGGCCTATCGCAACCAAAAGGGGACGTCCTCATCTAGACATTATACTGAGTCATCCTACCAAGTTACAATGAAATCCCTTCATAAATACGACCTGTAGTGTGTGATAAAGTTTTTCTGGTTTTGGACTTTGGCAGCTGTCATGGTTGAATGATCGCAACCAAAAGGGGATGTTATCATCTAGGCATTATCTGGTGTCATCCTACCAAGTTACAATGAAATCCCTTCATAAATACGACCTGTAGACTGTGCTAAACATTTTTGGGTCCCTGTAGCCGTGACAGTTGACCAATCGAGACCAAAAGGGGACGTTCTCATCTAGACATTTATGGAGTCAACCTACCCAGGTACAATGAAATCCCTTCATAAATACGACCTGTAGACTATGCTAAAGGTTTTTGGGTTTTGGGCTCGCAGCTGTCACGGCTGAATCATTACGACCAAAAGGGGATATTCTCATTTAGACATTATATAGAGTCAACCTACCAAGTTACATTGAAATCCCTCCATAAATACGACCTGTAGACTGTGCTAAAGGTTTTCGGGTTTTGGGCTCGGGCAGTCTTCACGCTTGACAGATCACAACCAAATGGAGAAGTTCTCATCTAGACATCACACGGAGTCATCCTACCAAGTTACAATGAAATCCCTCCTTATAAATGTGACCTGTAGACTGTGCTAAAAGTTTTTGGGTTGCAGGCTTGGGCAGCCGTAACGGTTGACAGATCATGATCAAAAGGGGACATTCTCATCTAGATATTGTACAGAGGCATCCCACCAAGTTACAAGGAAATCTCGTCATAAATACGACCTGCAGACTGTGCTAAAGGTTTTTGGGTCTTGGGCAGCCATCACAGTAGACTGATTGTGACCAAAGGAGGACGTTCTCATCTAGACATGCCCCCAAACCTGCATATGAAATTTCGTGATGATCGGACAAGAACTATGGGGTGTAGCCTGTGCTAAAGGAAACTGTGAACAGACTAACAGACTTCTGCACACGTGATGGCAATAGCTTATCTTGACTTTGTCAAGTTAAGCTAAAAATGGGTTACAATAACTTTTGAGCTGTTTTAAGACATTTGTGAAGCCTGGACTCCGCTGTCCATCTCAGCATGGAAGGAAGGTAGGAGGGACGTTGGGCCCCAAAATCCAACCCAGCCTTCACTGACTGAGAACAGCAAATAGTTCTCACCACTTCATTATGTGCATCCGGTGCCCAGAACAGCTTCATACATCATGATTTTCAGCTTCTGTGTTCCAAAAATTGGTCTTAGAACAGACTCCAAGTCTTGGTATGACTGCTAATAGCTTCAGGTGGGAAGGAGTCATGCAGATACTAGGGGTCAAGGGTGACTCCCTGTGAGAGGTGGTAAGGCATCTTATTGTGACTACCCGACCCCTGGAAAATAGAGGACATTAGCATGTCAGTACCCGTCACAATGTCAACCACCTATTCATTTATTTCAGACATCTGGCTGATTTGGGCTAGACAGTGAGCTTTTCTGGACGCTAAGTTGCAGTCTTGTTCAGGTGTAATTTTAAAAATATACATTGTCAAGAATGTTCTTTGTATTATTGGTGGTGATCAGATGAAGGATTTGAAGATAATTTGAGTCTTGGATGGATGATTCATACCTATTTTATTCACGAATGAGACATAAATTTGAGACTCTTCAGACTTTTATCTGTGACAACTGACACCTTGACAAATGTCAGAAATATCCAAGGTCTGATTCAAGTGAAGTATGGGTTGTCACGCAGGAAAGCTCTTTACAAGCGCTCAAAGATTTCCTGATTTTTGACTACTGCTTACATACATGTACATGACTAATAAAACTAAAACAATATGAATTGGATGAAAAACGTATTAAATTCTAGCCAAACCAGCCTGTTGTGCGCATCTTGAAACTGACAAAACTAGCCCAAATTGCACATATTGTCTGTAAAGGCTATTTTTTATAGCCATGTTGCTTATTCTTTCATTTTATGGCCATCCCATGTTAGTGCTCTCAATAGTTCATTAAAAATTTTACATACTTTCTTGCCAGTTATTGGAGTGTGAAATGTTTTGTTATTGAAATGGGAAGTATATCTTCAATTAAAACTGATTGAGGCCTGAATCGACATGTAGTTCATGGTTCATTGTCATGATAGCAATTTTTCAAACTTGCAAATATATTTACTATTTGAGAACAAGAAGCACCAATAAAGTGTCAGAAAGGCATGTACAAACTGATATTACAGTGTATGTGAACATGTACAATGGAATTTTCATATATTTCATGTCTTCTATACTCATACTTGAAACACTTTTTTGGAAATCCACAAAAAAAATTCATATATCTAAAAATCCAATACAATCTCAGATTCATGTTTGAATCGTGAAAAAAAAATGAAATCTTGTGGCAAATTGAAATCTCATGAATTTTTGCATTGATCAGATGCAGTTCAACACTTCCCTTTAAGACCACCTCAATGACCTCTCTCATTCTCTCCCACCAAGCACTCAGCAAGAACCTTTGGTTCTTGATCCAAAACTCAGATATTTTTGTCTCAGGGCACTTGCATCTCTGGTTCCAAAGTATTGTGCAGAATTTTTTTCTGAAGTTTGATATTTTTTATCTTTGTAGTTTGTTGTTGATTGGTCATAGCAAGCATAAACTATTCAGACTGACATGGAGTTACCCAAACAGAGATGTCTACTACCTGGTGATTGCCTCACAGATATTGTTGACTCAGACAACAAAAAGATTATTCTTGGTCCCGGATTGAAGCAAGATGAAGACCAAGTGTGCCGAGTTTGCAAACCAGGAGTTTTAAAATTCAAGCCCCCTAATGTTTATTGGATTGATAGTCATCAAAAAAGATATGTTCCAGTAAAAGGTGATTTAGTTATTGGAGTGATAACAGTTAAAGCAGGGGACATTTTCCGTGTGGATGTCGGTGCTAATGAACCTGTCACTTTGTCTTATTTATCATTCGAGGGCACGACAAAGAGGAATAGACCAGATGTAAAAGTTGGAGATATTGTCTATGGGAAGTTTCTGGCAGCCAACAAGGACACTGAGCCTGAGCTTGTATGTATTGATAGTCTTGGAAGAAGTTCTGGTATGGGAGTGATAAGAAATGGGGGATTTGTGTTTCATTGTTCGTTAAACCTTACAAGAAAAATTTTAGAAGAAGATAATATATTATTCAAAACACTTGGAAAGAATATTCCTTTTGAAACAGCAGTTGGACTAAACGGTAAAATTTGGATAAAGGCCAGGTCTGCTAAGGAAACTATAGCTGTAGCAAATGCTATTTGTTCTTCAGAATATATGTCCAATGCACAGATAAAAGCAATGTGTAGAAAAATTTTTGATGCACTTGCAGGGTTTTAGTCCATTATAATAGTCATTCTTTATCACAACAAAATGTTTTATTATTCTTTCATCACCCACATAGGTTGTACACGGCACTTCATTAATTTAATTCATGATGATTATTCCTATAATTAGTGTTTGGAATCTATGGAAATATTTCCCACCCATGGAAAGTGACCAGTCCCCGGCGGCTGTACTGTACATCCAATATAAAAATTTAATCTGTTATATCTTGTATGACAAACCATGATCTCTGTCAAAAAAAATATAAGAGAATAAATGCAATTTATAAACAGATTGCAGGAAAATGACAAAATGTCTTAATTTAAAACTGTAAATTGAATATTTTTCACTGGCAAAGTGGCTATTCAGTTAACAAGGTTTCACTGTATCAGTTCAATATTAGCTGTAGGGTTGAATTTCAGAAAAGCCAGTATATCATCAATGTATCATATATCATCACAATGTTGAAAGCTTAATTAACAGTTACATGTACATATATTCCTGAAGGTTGTTATGGTTTAATCAAGACCTTTTTGGGGCCAAATTTCTGCTACATTCCCTTTATGAAGTGGGTACCGGTAATACATAATAATTCCCAGTTGAACTGTAAGCCATGTTTCCCTAACCATCCATCTACCCTCAGTCCAAGTTGTGGACATATTACATGTACATGCATACTAAACTGCCATGAATTATGTTGAACTGAGTTGATTTGGAAAGGATTGCTTTAAGAACCTCAACTTCAGTGAATTCAATAGATCTGTGTTGTCTGGCAATTTGTCAAGTACCATTGATCTTTTGGGATCCCTGGAATTAAAACATACAAATGTACTTTGCCCTCATTTGATAGGTTTTGGTGAGCGTAGTAGATCCTCACTCCCCCAAATGCATATACAATTTTTGTGGATTAAACCCACATTGTGAGCCATCCAGCCTGTCAAACCAAACTGTGTATTTTGAATAAAGCAAATCTGAGGTCAGGAGGCACATTGAGGGTTTGTCTTGTCCATAAACTACTATTCAACTTGCAACCTAATCCAATATTTGTTGTACCAAAAATCCTTCTGTTAAGTAACACTGTCATGATAACATAATCAAGTAACACATCTGTCGAGGTAACACTCCTCAAAGTAGTTTGACATGTCTCACGCATATTAGAATGTTCAGCCCATTGTCATTCAAACCTATATTATAGTACAGTTATCACAAAACCAGACTGAGAATTTTGACTGGATTCTGACCGGGTCAGTACAGTAATCATTAAAGCAGAGAATGTTGACTGGATAGTGCCTGGGTCATAATCTGGTAAAAATTATCTTTCTGCTTTTCACTGAATAGCTGCTTAAAATCTAACCTGTCTAATTTCATTTGGTTTTCATTATTTTGTCATGATTTCACTAGATTTTATTAATGAAATTAATGAAATCCTAACCCACCAGTCACTGGCGGTGTATTAAGTGTGTCATGACCCATTGATGGGGTAGATGCAAACTAAAAAATAGGACTATGAAATCGTCAGATGTGTACCCATATGTGCAATTAGTAGAAAGCTGTATGGCGGAGGGCCACCACGGATGCTGACATAATGTACACCATACAAGGTATGGGTACATATAGAAATGGATTGGAGGAGTGTCTAATTTGATGGATAATGGGTTAATATCTCTGGATCAAATTATCAGATTTACATAAAAAAACTATACAGCACATTAGTAACCTGAATAAATATATAAAGTAACATGACAATCGGACTGATATTTTTTTAATTATCTCATGCCAAAGGGATTGGAGGAATTTTCAATTTGAAGGATAAAGGGTTAATATCTCAGGATCAAATTATCAGATTTACACCAAAAACTATACAGCTCGGCACATCAATAACCTGAACACAAATATAAAGTAACTTGACAATCCAAGCAATATTTTTCAAGTTATCGAATGCCAAAGGGATTGGAGGAATTTTCAATTTGAAGGATAAAGGGTTAATATCTCAGGATTAAATTATCAGATTTACACCAAAAACTATACAGCTTGGCACATCAGTAACCTGAACACAAATATAAAGTAACTTGACAATCCAAGCAATATTTTTCAAGTTATCGAATGCCAAAGGGATTGGAGAAATTTTCAATTTGAAGGATAAAGGGTTAATATCTCAGGATCAAATTATCCGATTTACACCAAAAACTATACAGCTCGGCACATCAGTAACCTGAACACAAATATAAAGTAACTTGACAATCCAAGCAGTATTTTTCAAGTTATTGAATGCCAAAGAGATTGGAGGAATTTTCAATTTGAAGGATAAAGGGTTAATATCTCGGGATCCAATCATCAGATTTACACCAAAAACTATACAGCTCGGCAAATCAGTAACCTGAACACAAATATAAAGTAACTAGACAATCCAAGCAATATTTTTCAAGTTATCGAATGCCAAAGGGATTGGAGGAATTTTCAATTTGAAGGATAAAGGGTTAATGTCTCAGGATCAAATTTTCCAATTTACACCAAAAACTATACAGCTCGGCACATCAGTAACCTGAACACTATAAAGTAACTTGACAATCCAAGCAATATTTTTCAAGTTATCGAATGCCAAAGAAATGGATACGGACGCCGGATGGACAGACGGATGGACGAACGACGGATGGTCACCCCGGATGCCGGCATTATGTGTACCATACATAGTATGGGTACACATAATAATATGAAATTCACTCAGCTGTTAGTGAATTTATGCAAAAACAAGTCCAACATGTATGTTTTTCAACAAAGGGGCATAACTTTTGGATTCCCTGTGGCCATGGGAATCTCAGGAAGTGCAGCAGTGCTTGTTTACTGTGGTAACATATTCTGTTTAAAGGTAAAACAGGACCAAGTAACCAATGCCCTGGTTGGGAAGACCACTAAAGTGGGCAGTATTGGTTCATGTATTAATTATTGGTTAAACATGTTTTCATATTTGTGTTGAGTGTTGGATGTGTGAAGCAGATAAAGAAATGCTATCGACAATTAGCAATACGAAGGGGCCATAACTTTGAAAAAAACCCCTGTAAAAACCATAAATTCCTTTCCACATACACATCTACAATTCATACCCACATTTCATACCAACTTTCGTAAAAATCAACCATGGAATGTAGGAGTTAGGAGAATAAACATTTGTGACCGACATTTAATGATAAAAAGATCCATCCGGCATCTGTATCCATTTCATTGGCATTCGATAACTTGAAAAATAGTGCTTGGATTATCAAGTTACTTTATATTTGTGTTCAGGTTACTGGTGTGCCGAGCTGTATAGTTTTTGGTGCAAATCTGATAATTTGATCCGGAGATATTAACCCTTTGTCCTTCAAATTGAAAATTCCTCCAATGCCTTTGGCATTCGATAACTTGAAAAATATTGCTTGGATTGTCTAGTTACTTTATATTTGTGTTCAGGTTACTGATGTTCTGAGCTGTATAGTTTGTGGTGTAAATCTGATGATTTGATCCCGAGATATTAACCCTTTATCCTTCAAATTGAAAATTCCTTCAATCCCTTTGGCATTCAATAACTTGAAAAATACTGCTTGGATTGTCAAGTTACTTTATATTTGTGTTCAGGTTACTGATGTGCCAAGCTGTATAGTTTTTGGTGTAAATCGGATAATTTGATCCTGAGATATTAACCCTTTATCCTTCAAATTGAAAATTTCTCCAATCCCTTTGGCATTCGATAACTTGAAAAATATTGCTTGGATTATCAAGTTACTTTATATTTGTGTTCAGGTTACTGATGTGCCAAGCTGTATAGTTTTTGGTGTAAATCTGATAATTTAATCCTGAGATATTAACCCTTTATCCTTCAAATTGAAAATTCCTCCAATCCCTTTGGCATTCGATAACTTGAAAAATATTACTTGGATTGTCAAGTTACTTTATAATTGTGTTCAGGTTACTGATGTGCTGAGCTGTATAGTTTTTGATGTAAATCTGATAATTTGATCCGGAGATATTAACCCCCTTTATCCTTCAAATTGAAAATTCCTCCAATCCCTTTGGCATGAGATAACTCAAAAAATATCAATCCGATTGTCATGTTACTTTATATATTTATTCAGGTTACTGATGTGCTGTGCTGTATAGTTTTTTATGTAAATCAGATAATTTGATCCAGAGATATTAACCCTTTATCCATCAAATTAGACACTCCTCCAATCCATTTCTATATGTACTCATACCTTGTACGGTGTACATTATGTCAGAATCCGTGGTTGCCCTCCGTCATACAGCTTTCTACTAATTGCGCATATGGGTACACATCTGACGATTTCATCGGCCTATTTTTATGTAAATCTAATAATTTGATCCGGAGATGTTAACCCTTTATTCATCAAATTAGGCACTACTCCAGTCCATTTTTATATGTACCCATACCATGTATGGTGCACATAATGTCGGCATCCGGGGTGGTCCTCCGTCATACAGCTTTCTACTAGTTGCGCGTATGGAAACACACCTGACGATTTCATCGGCCTATTTTTTTGTTAACCATTTATCTAAAGACTCTGCCCTCGTGATATACAAAAATTGCTATTCAAATTTTTTTTTTTTTTTTTTTATTTCTCTACCCCAAAACATACCTCATGACCTATTAATGGATCAGGCTTGATGAACTTGTTCCAATAAGGACTACCAGGGTAATAAGCAATGGCTAGAAGTAAACAAGAGGGATGTTACATCCCAACGCTCACCTACATTCGCGCTTGATAATGTCGTTCCAATGTAACATGCTTAATATTTAGTTAATATAAATCATTAACTAGGCATCAAATGATTAATGTGGTTTATGTGATGGCTTTGGAAAGTCTATATTTCTGCATTTATTATATATCAATTCAACATAGAATCATTGGATACATCTTTTAGAAATGTTTATGATTAAGAATATGAATCATGAGGCCAGATATTAAATCATAATAAGAATTAGGAAAGGCTTTCATAAATCACTGAAATTTTAATTGAAGTACATTCATTGGTTAAAGAGGAGTTGTGGAAAAACATTCGTTCAAGAAAGTGACTATAAGTCCCAACAAAAATACATCACATCAACAACTAAAATAAGCCTTAATGTTACTAGTAACAAGTATGAAAAAGTATTAAATAATAAAAAAAAAAAAGTTAAAAAAGAAAGTGAATATAAGTCCCCAAAATCCCCGTCAAATTCCTTAAATATGCATGTAATAAGGGCGCAACGTTACCGCAATGTAGCTCAGTAACCCATGCGTACAATATCAATTGCCTGGGAAGACACATAGAAACAGAACTCACCTTAACACCTCACCTCAACACAAACTTTTAGAACTTAAAATTGAGTAAGTCAGACAAAAACGTGAACATTGTGACTGAAAAAAAGAAAAGAAATCAGTTAAATTTCTGCATACAGTAGGGTTAATACCTACAGTTGTTATTGAAATGAGAAAATAAACAGTAATGAGAGGTGAAGGCACCACAATCTGCACAAAAGCTGACTTTAACGCAAATTCTTACAACACCTAAACGCTAATTCTTACAACAAGTTTTGGCAGATAATCAGCCTCAAATTCCTCAAATATGCATGTAATGAGGGTTAAATATTACTGCAATGGAGTTCAGTAACCCAAGTGCAGAATATTAATCGCCTGGAAAGACACATAGAAACACAACTCACCTAAACACAAAGTTTACAAAGTTTTACAACTTAAAATTTACTAAGTCCGAGAAAAACATGAAAATTTTGACTGAAAAAAAAAGAAAATTTCCGTTAAATTTCTGCATACAGTAGGGTTAATACCTACAGTTGTTATTGAAATATGAAAATCAACAGTAATGAGAAGTTAAAGCAGCACAATCTGCACAAAAGCTGACTTTAACGCAAATTCTTACAACACCTAAACGCAAATTCTTACAACAACTTTTGGCAGAAAATTTTAGGTGAAATTTGGAAAAAGGTCATAGTATCAGGGTTAAATACTGTTCTGATAGTCCCCTACAACCTACATATACAATATCAAAGGCCTGAGCCCACTGATCTTTGAGAACTCACCTTAACACCTCACCTTAACACAAACTTTTAGAACTTAAAATTTACTAAGTCCGAGAAAAACATGGAAATTTTGACTGAAAAAAAAGAAAATTTTCGTTAAATTTCTGCATACAGTCGGGTTAATATGTACAGTTGTTATTGAAATATGAAAATCAAGAGTAATGAGAAGTTGAAGCACCACAATCTGCACAAAAGCTGACTTTAACGCAAATTCTTAAACACCTAAACGCTAATTCTTACAACAAGTTTTGGCAGAAAATCAGCCTCAAATTCCTCAAATATGCATGTAATGAGGGTTAAATATTACTGTAATGGAGTTCAGTAACCCAAGTGTAGAATATTAATCGCTTGGAAAGACACATAGAAACACAACTCACCTGAACACAAAGTTTTACAACTTAAAATTTACTAAGTCCGAGAAAAACATGAAAATTTTGAGTGAAAAAAAAGAAAATTTTCGTTAAATTTCTGCATACAGTAGGGTTAATACCTACAGTTGTTATTGAAATATGAAAATCAACAGTAATGAGAAGTTAAACCAGCACAATCTGCACAAAAGCTGACTTTAACACAAATTCTTACAACACCTAAACGCAAATTCTTACAACTTTTGGCAGAAAATTTTAGCTGAAATTTGGAAAAAAGTCGTAGTTTCAGGGTTAAATACTGTTCTAATAGTCCCCTAGAACCTACATATGCAATATCAAAGGCCTGAGCCCACTGATGCTTGAGAAATTCACCTTAACATTAACTCTTACAATATTGGACACGCCCGACGCCGACGCTGACGCCCAAGGTTATCACAATAGCTCACCACATCTTACAGATGTAGGTGAGCTAAAAATGAAAAATCTTATGTTTCAGAATTAGTTCTGTTGGTTTCAACTTTTGTTAGGTTGAGGGTTAAAGATGCAGGACATAAAACATTGATGGGCTGTAGGAGTCAATTTTTAGCTTAACTTGACAAAGTCAGATAAGCTATTGCCATCACGCATGCAGAAGTCTGTGAGTCTGTTCACATTTTCCTTTAGCACAGGCTACACCCTGCAGTTCTTGTCTGATCATCACGAAATTTCATATGCAGGTTTGGGGTCATGTCCAGATGAGAACGTCCCCTTTTGGTCGCGATCGGTCAACCGGTATGGCTGCCCGATCCAAAACCCGAAAACCATTACCACAGTCTACAGGTCGTATTTATGAAGGGATTTCATTGTAACTTTGTAGGATGCCTCTGTATAATGCCCAGATGAGAACATCCCCTTTTGGTCATGATCTGTCAACCGTGATGGCTGCCCAAGCCCAAAACCCAAATACTTTTAGCACAGTCTGCAGGTCATATTTATGAAGGGATTTCATTGTAACTTGGTAGGTTGACTTCATATAATGTCTAGATGAGAACGTCCCCTTTTGGATGCAATTTGGAAACTGATGCCTACAGGGGCCCAAAGCCGGAAAACCTTTAGCACAGTCTACAGGTCATATTTATGAAGGGATTTCATTGTAACTTGGTAGGATGATTCCAAATAATGTCTAGATGAGAATTCCCCTTTTGGTCGTGATCATCCATCCTTGATGGCTGCCAGAGCCCAAAACCCAAAAACCTTTAGCACAGTCTATAGGTCGTATTTATGTAAGGATTTCATTGTAACTTGTTAGGTTGACTCCATATATTGCATATATATGACATTCCCTTTTGGTCGTCCGTGTTAGCTACAGGGGCCCGAAGCCCTATACCCTTGAGCGCAGTCTACAGGTCATATTTATGAAGGGATTTCATTGTAACTTCGTAGGATCACTCCAGATGATTCCCAGATTACAACGTCTCCTTTTGGTCCTGATCTTTCAACCATGATGGCTTCCCGAGCCCAAAACTTGAGTACAGATTACAAGTCGTATTTGTGAGGGGATTTCATTATAACTCAGCAGAATGACTCGGTATAATGTTGAGATGAGGACGTCACCCTTTTAGTAGCAATTGGCCAACTGTCATGGCTACTCAGGCCTGAAGCCTGAAAACCTTTAGCACAGTCTACAGGCCATATTTATGAAGGGATTTCAATGTAACTTGATAGGATGCCTCGTTTTGGAGTAATTTCACTGTAACTTGGTAACTTTTGTTGACATACAGGGAACAGAAATCAACATATTCCCAATTATCACAATTCTTGTCTTATTTCATAATCCTTTCATAAACATTGAGCATTATCCTTTTCATCAAACAAAACACACGGACAAGTTATGCTACAGTGTCACTGACACTTTCATTATTTTTTTTTGCATGTAATAACTCCCAGTCCTTCAAAATGCATTTTGGGAATAATTGCCTAAATGACACAGGGGTGGGGGGGGGGGGGGGGGGGGGAGGGTTGTGGTGGTGTGTAATAGAAGTCAATTTTTGTTTGTTTGCATTTAATAACTCCCAATCCTTCAAAATGCATTTTTTAAAAAAATTTCCTAAATGACCGTGGGAGGGGAGGAGTGGGGAAGGGGGTCCCATATTTAAACTTTGCCTGTATTACTAGCTGGTGGAAAATACACATATCAACTTTGGTTGAAATCAAATGATCCATACTGCAGTTATCGGTTGGAAACCAATTGTTTATGGACAGACTGATGGAAGTCATGACTATAGCACTGGCTGTAAACAGTGTGGCTAAAAATGCCTAATTGGCAACCCAAGTTGAGGGGGGGAAGGTTACAGGAATCCAAATTTTTTCTGTTCTGCATTTAGTCACTCTAAATCCTTCAAAATGCATTTTGGGCTAAAGAAAAAATATTGCTTAAATGGCGGGAGGAGGAGGGAGGATGTAGGAATCAATTTTTTTTTGGCATGTAGGCACTCTAAATCCTTAAAAATTCATTTTGGACCAAAGAAAAAAAAGTGCCTAATTGCACTGGGGGGAGGATAATGGTGGTCATCGAACTTGACATAGACATTGCTGCTGTAGAGACAGGTACTGAAAAGAATTGAAATCTGTTAACTATTGTTCAAGTTATGCCATAAGCAAAGTTCAGAGACAGCCGGATGGATGGACAGACGGAACTCTATGCAATATCCCTCCCATGGGGAGGGGGGGGGGGGGGATAAAAAGTAACAAAGTATGTGCTAGAAGCGTAAATTGAAATTACGAGAAACTAAGTTCGAAAACTGTTTTGAAAAGGGTTAAAGTAATGCCAATATAATTTGAAACCACTGTATACAGGTTCAGTAGACCTTGCCCCAAATGAAAAACACTGACGTTGTAACACGGTGTTTGAAGAAAGAAAGGTACAACCTTGAAAAGCAAAACTTTAATCCAAAACTTTAAACTGGGAATACTAAGTAAAACTGACTTGTCAAAAAAGGGTTAAATATTTCTTAAAACCGATAAAAGAAATCACTGATGTAAATGCAATCATTAAGTTGTATTGAGTATGCAAGAATAAAGGAGAGAAAGTATGTGGCAAAGCCTAATTTCAAATACAAAGAAATTAAGTCTGAAAACATGTTTAAAAGGGGTTAAATTCATGCCAATATTAATGAAAATCACTATAGAAATGTTCAGTAGACAATAGACATTGTCCCAAATGAGAAACAGTGACATTGCACTAAACTGTTTGAAGAATTAAAGGTGTAACTTTGTAAACAAAAAAACTTTAACCTGGAAGTTCTAAGTTAAACTGACTGCAAAAAAAAGGGTTAAATACTTCCCAAAATAACATGAAACATTATGAGAATGATACAATCAATAGTAATTAATATTAATTTAAAAGAAAAAAAACTTTAACCTTGACTAAAAAACTTGAACCAAAACTTTAAATGTTAACAGATGGACAGACAGACGGATGGACAGAGGACATGACAAAAGCCCAGACTGTAAACAGTTGGGCTAAAAATGACCTAAACATTAATTCTTACAAAACTGGACAGGTTCCTCTGACACTGCCGCTGACAGAGTCACCACATAAGCTCACCACTTCTTTGAAGCACATGAGCTAACAAAATCGTACAGTTTTTTTAAACAATATTTTTATTTCATTCATTTGAAACTGGGTTTGGCAAACAGGCTAGACCTATCTCAACACCGTACCCTAAAAAGATGGTTAAAGGGGGCAAGCCTCCATGGCACCCTGAAGCTCAAACAAGTCATTCATCTTCTTCCTCAAAGTAAGCTTTTATGTCAAATGCACACTCACTTAGAAAAATTGTCCCATTTCAAAATTTAAGTCAAAATACATCGAACTTCTTATATGCTGCTTTCTGGAGTTAAATTTTTATTAATTTTCCACCAAATCTAGATAAAGATAAATGTAGATTATTTTTTAAAATATTTATTTGATTGAAATAGGCTTCAAAAGCTTATTGTCATCGAAATGACATATTTTTTAGCTGCTTTCATTCTAGGGCCAATCTCATCAAACTAAAATTTCACAACTCCTTCATGGATTGCCTTTCACTAATTGTTGAGCCCCTGCTCACTCATCTTGACATATCAAAGTTTCAACCTTGCAATTTTTCCCATAATGCAAGTAGGTGTTGAAGTAATTCAAAAGCTCTGTCAAACAAGATTGGATTTGTTAAATTCCTAGGTGTATTGTGGGGAAAAATCTGGGACTTGAAATTTTGGTATTTTGACATCAATGTGCAGAGACTTAACTTGTAGGGTGTTATCTTGAAAAGTGACTTGTAACATGTATTTTTCTCAAAGAAATCATGCTACTAGGAAAAATTTACTATTATGCAATTGTTTTGTTATAATTTCACTGATATTGTCCCCAAAGATGGGGACAAGTTGCTCATGACAGACAAATGACAGTAACTATTATAGCTCAACCAGAGTTTGACTCAGTTGAGCACTAAACCTCCAGGACAAGTAACATTATCCTTCTATCAAGTGTGTATCCCATCTACTAAGATGAAGTCTGTAACTTCCAAACAAGGCAACATCGCATTCCAGTGGTTGATAAATGATAACTTCCATCCTGGGCTCCAACTCATTACTGTGGTTAATAAATGGAAGTTTTAACAACAATCTTCAAAGTCTTTTCTTTTTTAGCTCACCTGACTTTCAGTCAGGAGAGCTATAGTGATCACTCGCCGTCCGTCGTCCGTGAACATGGTGTTTGCGTCTTCTCCTCCCAAACGCTGAACCAATTTAATTGATATTTGAGATAATAGTTTGTTATGACATCGCAATTTGATTTTGTTCAAATCAAGTTGCCCCGCCCGTGGGTAGGGCCACACCCAAAAAGTGTGCTGAAATCTTAAAAAATCTTCTTCTCATGAACCAGCAGTAGCAGAGACTTGATATTTGGTGTGCAGCTTCCTTTTGAGGTGTAGACTCAGATTTGTTCAAGAGAAGTTTGTGGGGCTATACTTGGCGTCGTTATGGGAGGGGCAAAATTTTTGGCCCCGCCCAAAATTTCTATTTTCCAAACCGAGAGGCTGATTTGAACCAAATTTTATGTGAGGGTTTATTGGGTCATAAGTACCTAATTTATGCTGATTTTTTTTTTTCCCGTAGCCCCATGGGAACCGCAGGAGCTAAAAATAGAAAAAAATTAAAACGCCCATATCTCCAAAACTGCACGGCACCGAGAATTTTTATTTGGTGTGAAGCTTCCTTAGGACCAACAGAAAGAATTGGTAAAAAAAAATTGCCATCGGTTTTATCATAGGGTACAGTTTCGGGACATTGAAAAAGTGCTGAGTCAGCACTTTTTAACACTGTAGGCAATGGGAAAAACATTAAAAAATCTTCTTCTCCAGATCCAGCAGGCAGAATCTTTTGATATTTGGTATGCAACATTGGAGGGTGGATCTGATTCAAGTTTGTTCAAATCGGCCCCCTGGGTTCATATTTGGGCTCAGTATAGGAGCCCGATTTCGAACTTAGTGCATTTCAGGCAAATTTCTTAAAAAATCTTCTTCTCCAGATCCAGCAGGCAGAATCTTTTGATATTTGGTATGCAACATTGTGGGGTGGATCTGATTCAAGTTTGTTCAAATCGGCCCCCTGGTTTTATATTTGGGCTCAGTATAGGAGCCCAAATTTGAACTTAGTGCATTTCAGGCAAATTTCTTAAAAAATCTTCTTCTCCAGATCCAGCAGGCAGAATCTTTTGATATTTGGTATGCAACATTGTGGGGTGGATCTGATTCAAGTTTGTTCAAATCGGCCCCTTGGGTTTATATTTGGGCTCAGTATAGGACCCCAAATTTGAACTTAGTGCATTTCAGGCAAATTTCTTAAAAAATCTTCTTCTCCAGATCCAGCAGACAGAATCTTTTGATATTTGGTATGCAACATTGTGGGGTGGATCTGATTCTATTTTGTTCAAATCGGCTCCCTAGATTCATATTTGGCCTCACTATAGAAGCTCGAATTTGAACTTAGTGCATTTCAGGCAAATTTCTTCAAAAATCTTCTTCTCCAGATCCTGCAGGCAGAATCTTTTGATATTTGGTATGCAACATTGTGGGGTGGATCTGATTCCAGTTTGTTCAAATCGGCTACCTGGATTCATATTTGGGCTCACTATAGAAGCCCAAATTCGAACTTAGTGCATTTCAGGCAAATTTCTTTGAAAATCTTCTTCTCAAGATCCAGCAGGCAGAATCTTGTGATATTTTTTGGTATGCAGCATCCTTAGGGGGGTGAGATTCAAGTTTGTTCAAGCCATGTCCCTAGGTCCATATTTGGGCTCACTGTGGGAGCTTGAATTGTAACTTTGTTCGAAATGAGGAATTTTCTTAAAAAATCTTCTTCTTCAGATCCAGCAGTCGGAATGGTTTGATATGTGGTGAGTAGCATCCTTGGAGGGGAGGGGGATTCAAGTGTGTTGAAGCCAAGTCCATTGGTCCATATTTGGGCTCCCTGTGGGAGCCCAAATTATAACTTAGTCAATATGAGGAATTTTTCTTTAAAAATCTTCTTCAGATTCAGCAGTTGGAATGTTTTGATATTTGGCATGGAGCAACCTTAGGGGGCTGAGATTCAAGTTTGTTCAAGCCAAGTCCCTTGGTTCATATTTGGGCTCACTATGGGAGCCTGAATGACATTTTAGTTCAAAATGAGGAATTTTCTTTAAAAATCTTCAGATCCAGCAGATGAATGCTTTTGATATTTTTTATGCAGCATCCTTAATCCTTAGGGGGGTAAGATTCAAGTTTGTTCAAGCCATGTCCCTAGGTCCATATTTGGGCTGATTGTGGGAGCTCGAATTGTAACTTGGTTCAAAATGAGGAATTTTCTTTAAAAATCTTCTTCTTCAGATCCAGCAGTCGGAATGTTTTGATATTTGGTGTGCAGAATCCTTAGGGGTGTGAGATTCAGGTTTGTTAAAGCCAAGTCCCTGGGTTCATATATGGGCTCCCTGTGGGAGCCCGAATTATGACTTAGTTCAGTATGAGGAATATTCTTTAAAAATCTTTTTTTAGATCCACTGGTCAGAATATTTGGATATTTGGTTTCAGCTTTTTTTAGGAGGAGCAGATGCAACTTGTGAAAATCAATTCTCTGGGTTGATATTTAGGCTACCATGCCAGGTGAGCGCCCTCAGGCCCCCTGGGGCCTCTTGTTGTCATTGGGAACACAACCCTATTTCATCTTAACCGTAAGAACCACAAATTCCCCTGTCCAAAACCTGTGCAATGCAGCTCTTGGCAACCACTAACTTCCTCATAGCTTATTCTCTATCCTCCACTATGACCACTTCTCTTGATTCCCCCAACTTGATTTCTTTTTTCCTCCCCTTTCTTGCCTTCTATATACTTCAATGCATGAACATCTCCCTCAGCCACTTAAAATCCTCCTTTTTTCTCCTCTGGGACCTTGTCATGTATATTCCATCCTATATTTTACCAAAGTCCAGAATGTCTTTACCTCATATAGCAAATACATGACACAATGTTTTCCCCACATAACTATAAATTCTTTGTGTATACACCTTCCAGATATACAGCTTGTTCTAAGGATGGTTCCAAGCAGAAATTGAAAAAGAAACCTTTTAATCATAGTTTTTGTATAGGGAGTTCATCACCAATTCATCAGGTAAAGGGTAAACATTGTTTTGCAGGTTTTTTTTGTGGTTTATGAGACACTTTTAACAGCTAGGATCATTCCAACCCATTAACATATAGACTTTTGGGGGCAAAAGGACTAGTGCTTAATACCTTTTCCACCATGGAAGGAGACGTACTGGTCCTTTGCATCACAGATGATGTTTCCTGTCCAAGCAAGTACCAATTTATACAGTCAACTTACAGAAGGAAACACTAAAAATATTGTAGTAAAGGACACAATTTATGTAACATGTCAGGATCAAACTCATAATGTTTCCATAACCAGAGTGATATCTGGTGATCCAAAGTGTTTTTTAAGAAAGGCCAGTTATGGGCTTCTCTCACTGAACCAGTTGACCCTTTACCTAATATGGCTTGAGACGACACTTGCAAAACAATTTTTGGATAATTAAAACTTTTCATTTTTGCCTAGAAACATAGCTTATGACATCTCATTGCAACAAGCTCAATGAATTTATTCTAATCTAGGCGAAGTTTTTGAGGCAACCATTTTGAAAAATATAAAGAAATTTGAATGAGAATTTTTTGTGAATATAGTTGTTAATGTTATGTGCAGGGTCAAGTTCTGAATACCAGTAAGTTGTCACTATTGTATGTGGGATGTGGTCAAGATAATGAATATAAGAAACAGCAGATGATTGTTCATTTTATTATGTAAATGTGTAGCTTTCACAGTTGTCTCAGATTCAACAAGAAGGCAAAATAAATAACACAAGTGCACTTGACACATTTGATTTAAAAATTTGTTGATAATATAATATTCTTGTGTGTACATAGCAGTACATTGTATACAATTCCATGATTTTCCTTATAAAATTTACCTCAACATAAATTACATCATGCAACAAAACAATATAGTTTAAATAAGGATCATGTTTATGACTCAGCATGCAGAATATGAAACTACAATACGATTCTTGATGCAGTGGACATTATCTCTCATTAAGATGTGTATAAGCTTAAAATAAGTACTAGGCAGAACTCTGCTAGAAAAATTGGAAGTTTAAAATAATTTCTAGGTTTATCATATCTACCACTGGCTCAGACATTCCAAAGCAAGCTCATTCAAAGGATCAGGTCAAACACTTAATATTGAATCGCCAAACCCTCAAAATTAAGCCAAATAGAAAAAGATACTTAAGATAGTCCTGCATAGTTCTCCATATATGATGTCTGCACATGTGCATAGATCTGGAAAGTGCCATCCATTCCTATCCTTAACCATTGTTTTGTTCTGCCTGCTAAGTGTCCTAAATGTTTATAGTTGAATGCAGGGAGATGTAAGTGAACAACTCATAGGAGGGCACTTCCTGTCTGGTCCAGTGGTAGGTATCATAAATATACAAATTATTATTTTAAATTTCTAATATTTATTCACCATGACCTCTTGCCCAGACATTGATGAATAAAAAAAAAAAGGTTGGGTGGACCACCATATACAGATAAAGCAGGCTTGTATAATTAATTCCAACATACTCTTAAGAGAATGAGTTAACAAGATAGCCTATAACTAGCAAAAACAAGGTAATCAATGACTTCCATAACCCCACTGATTTTCTGACGAAAAAGGCATAAAATGGAGCGTTTATGAACTGACACTAATTTTGTATTATCAAATTTCAGCTTTACTTCCTACTCATAATTCATACCTTGTTTTGGAAAAGGCATTCCCAAGAGTGTTGGATGTGCTAAGCAGATAAAGAAATGCTATAGACAATTAGCAATATGAAGGAGCTATAGCTCTGGCGAAAAAAACCCTGTAAAAACCATAAATTCCTTTTCACATACACATCTACAATTCATACCCACATTTCATACCAACTTTCGTAAAAATCAACCATGAAATGTAGGAGTTAGGAGAAAAAATATTTGTGACAGAAATTTAATGATAAAAGGGGCCATAACTCTAGATAAACGGTGGAATCTAAAATTCTTTTCCACATGCACATCTACACTTCATACTCATACCTCACCAACAATTTCATAAAAATCCGACAAAAGACACCAATTGACAAAGTTTGAGTTGAAAATTTTAGGTGAAATTGGGAAAATAGGTCCCATATAAGCTGACCTAAACACTAATTTTTACAAACAGAAGGTATTACTGGGAGGGGGGTGGGGTGGGTGGTAGCGTTGCGGTAATCTGTTCTCGTCAGATCACCGAAGTTAAGCAACGTTGAGCCCGGTTAGTCCTCGGATGGGTGACCATCTGAGCGATTGATTTGGACTCCCACGTTGTGTCCTTGGGCAAGGCACTTAACCCCGATTGTCCATATGGGAGCACAATGACGGCATGTACTGCATGTCGATGGTGCACATGTCTTCAACAAATCTGACCCTGCCTGTGCTGCAGCAGGAGTTACGATGTTGGGGAGCTGGCAGCTGCTCATCGTTGCTCGGTGGTTCTCTCCGGCTTCCTCCACCCGTAAAACAGTCATGGTCATGATTAGCCATTGTACATAAGTATGTGACCTTAAACCCCAATAAATAATAATAATAATAAATATTACTGAGTAGTCTTCAGTAACCAATGTCTACAATATCAATCACCTGAAAAGACCCACAGAAACAAAACTCACCTTAACATAAACTTATACAACCTAAATTGACTGTGAACAATATCAATATTTTGACCGGGAAAAAAAAAAAATTCACAAAATTTGTGCATGTAGTACCGTTACTATCTAAAGCTGTCCTCCAAATTCCAAATAAAAAAAAAACATACAGTAATGGAAAGGTAAGGTAGTACAATGTGCATAAAAGCTGACCTAAATTAAATCTTACAAACCCCCCCCCCCCCCCCCCCCCCCCCCCCACACCCCAAATAACAAAGTTTTGGCTAGAAATCCCCATCAAATTCCTGAAAAATATATGCTTGAATCGAGGGTTAAATAATACTGCAATGGACTTCAGTAAACAATATCAATCACAAAGAAAGAAAGACAGACACTTAGAAACCAAAATCACATTAACATAAACTTTTACATCCTAAAATTAACTTTTAAAACCTGAAATTATGACTGAAAAATAAACTAAAGTTGTAATCGCCACCATAGCCTCGCCATAGTGGCAATCAGAAACCTGTTGCACTATTTGCTATATCACAACAGAAATAAAGCATGCCCCAGCACAGTTCAGGGACACTGGAGTGATTTATTATTTGTACACAAAAATATTCTGTATCTGTAAGACACGTATGATGCTCCAGCATGTTCTACCATATATACAATCTGCTTGAAAACTTTAAGAGGAGTTAAAGTTTACAGGTGAAATTCCACAAAAAAATTGACCAAGTTCAACAACCTGTAATTTTGTGAAATATTGAAGCAAATCAATATCCTGACAATATGCACACCTCTGGTATATGTACAAACATCCTGTGAAATAAAAACGTCTTAGCTTGAAAAGTGTGAGAGGAGTTAGCCGAACAAACAATGTACCTTAGATGCAGAAAGAAGAATAGATGGACAGACAGCGGTAAAATAATTAACATTCAGTTAAATTTTTGCATACAGTAAGTAATACCTAAAGATGTTATTCAAGTAATAAAATACACAGTAATGAGATGTTAGGATACCACAATCTGCACTAAAACTGACCTAAATGCTAATTCTTACAACCACAAATTGACTAAATTTGGGCTGAAAATGTTTGGGGAAATTGCTAAAAAAAAAAGTCACAGCATTAGGGTTGGATACTGTTGTGGTAGCCCCCTACAACCTACATGTGCAATATAAAAGCCCTGGGCCCAATGGAAAAAAAATTACCTAAACATTAATTCTTACAAAACTGGACAGGTACCTCTGACACTGCCACTGCCTGAGTCACCACATAAGCTCACCACTTCTTTGAAACACGTGAGCTAACAAAATTGTAGTTTTTTTAAACAATATTTTGATTTCATTCATCTGAAACCAGGTTTGGCGAACAGGCAAGGCCTATCTCAATGCCGTACCTTAAAAAGATGGTTAAAGTGGGCAAGCCTCCATGGCACCCTGAAGCTCAAACAGGTCATTCATCTTTATCATCACAGTAAGCATTTATGTCAAATTCACACTCACTTAGAAAAATGTCCCATTTCAAAATTTAAGTCAAAATGCATAGAACCTCTTACATGCTGCTTATTGGAGTTGAATTTGTATTATGTTTCCACCAAATCTAGATAAAAATAAATGTAGATTATTTTTTTAAATATTTATTTGACTGAAATAGGCTTCCAAAGCTTATTGTCATCGAAAGGACATATTTTAGCTGCTTTCATTCTGGGGCCAATCTCATCAAACTAAAATTTCACAGCTTATTCATGGGTTGCCTTTCCTTAATTGTTGAGCCCCTGCTCACTGTTATCAACATATCAAAATTTCAACCTTGCAATTTTTCCCATAATGCAAGTAGGTGTTGAAGTAATTCAAAAGCTCTGTCAAACAGGATTGGATTTGTTAAATTCCTAGGTGAATTATGGGAAAAATCTGGGACTTGAAATTTTGGTATTTTGACATCAATGTGCAGAGGCTTAACTGGTAGGGTGCTAAGTTATCTTAAAAAGTGACTTGTAACATAAGTATTTTTCTCAAAGAAACCATGCTACTGGGAAAAATTTACTATTATGCAATTGTTTTGTTATAATTTTGTAAGAAATGCATATTGGCACCCTTAATAAATGATAAAACAATTTTAGACACATTTTTCTACTGCTGTGCAAACAAAATACTAATGCATACAAACAGTGTAAAGCCACTAAAGTGACTTTCAGAAATGTTCAGTAAAACCAAGATAGTAGCTTCTAGCTCTTAAACCAGTTAAGTCCAAAACATTCCATTACTTTGCCTGTAAGTCTCATGGCTTAGCATTAATTTCTAGTCAAGTTCTGGTGTCCTTTATAAGCACCTATGACATGACCAGAAAGGATTATTATTATCCTGGAGTGTTCTGATGGGATGGGGAGATCTCACTGAGGGGGAATATTTACCATTTACAAGGCTTGCCGAGTGTCTGAGTCAAATATCTCTTCCCTGAGAGTGAGATTTCCCCATCCCACCTCCACATCACTTGAGAGTGATTTTTCTTCCAACGCACCCCACATGATGTCATCAAAATCACACTTCTTCTTGAGGAATGGAAATCTATTGTTCTACCGATTTATCATTGAGAAAAATGAATTGCATATTTGGAAAAAGAATTGAAAAGTTCCGTATATACCAAGCTATGGTATATTCTATGGAAACAAGAAGTAGCAAACAACAGTGGTGGGTTAACATATTACAGTGAGTTGGAACAGCTGACATTCTGGTGATGTCAACTTTGAACCAATGTAGGGCTGGGCGGTTTTTCGGTTTTCCGGTTTGATTCCAGTTTTTATGGCAAACAGGAAAATCGAACCGTAAGACCCAGCAACGGTTTTACTGTGTTTGTGCATAAAGTGTTCAAACTATCTTACTGGAGGGAACTGGACTAGTGACCACTATAGACTCTCATCACTTAGTCTATCCAGTCATAACCTCATTGTCACATTTTCTCCCATATTGACTCGTCCACTGGACAAGTCAATAAGGAAGAAAATATGACAATGACAAACAACATAGATTGGATGAACTTTATTAATTTGTTACCTAATTTGTGTTTTTACAGACTCTAGAGGCTAAGCAAGTGGTCCCCAAGCACCCCTAAGAATGACCAAAGAGAAGTTAGGCTGAATCCAATGGAGATACTTAGAGACATGGCTTTTTGTGGCAAGTGGTGCCATACTAACTATTGCTGATTTTTTCCAAGTTAAGGAGCCTGAAGTGTTATCAGTCCAGTCAATCAAGTCAAATTATATCCCAACCACCAAGAAATTGCTATACAAATGTTTGTATTATTGTTGGACAGGAATTAGTATGCAAAAAAAACATATTCAAAATCCCCATTAATCCCATCACAGGGAAATGGTTAATTTGGGGTAAAACATGAAAAATTCAGTAAAATCAGAGAAAATTGGAATTTGCACAATACTCATAAAAAGAGTTCAAACAACAATCATTTCCATTGTACTTAGATCAAAATAATTGTGTACAATATTATATTTGAAATCCCAATTACTGAACACAAGAAAATGTGTGATGTTGGGATGAAAATTGTGGAAAAAAGTAAATAAAATTTAAGAAAATTGGAATTTCATCACTACTCATTCAAATGGTTCCAAGCATAAACACTGTTATCAGTATGATTAATACCACTCTTAAACTCCAAATCAATGGTAGCAAAAAAATGTGATTTTGGGGGTAAACTGTTTTAAAAATTACAGTTATATATCATCAATGTCATATAATCAATAAATATAAAATAATAACTACTGCAGTGTCAATGCAGATAATCTGGAGATTTGATAAATCGTTCTGCCGCAATGCAAAATCAGATTTCTAGATTACCTGCACTGACATTGCAGCAGTTATTATTTTCCTGGCATTTCACACACGCATCTCTTTGGCGAAGAGGAAGGCAAGGATATAACAGTGGGGGAAACAGGAGAATATGAATACATGGGAGTGAATATATGTGTTACAGGTGGAGGCATATACAGAAACCACACAAATAAACTTAAGACAAAGGGGAAAAGGATATTTAATCAGTTAAAACTACTTGAAAGTAATAGCCTTAACCAGGTGTTCGTTGGAAAAACCGTTTGGGAGAAAGTGGGGTTACTAAGTATAACAAATGGGACGGATGTGATCACTTTGAATCAAACAGAAGTGAGGAACTTGGAAGTTTTGCACAGTGATGCGGGCCGGTGGATAACTGGAACAAGCAGCGCAGCTGTGCTGGAAGCGGTCAGAGGGGAACTTGGGTAGATGCCGGTGAAAGAGAGAATAGATATGGGAAAATTATGCCACCTAAATTATCTGAAGACCCCCCAAACAGCAGATAGTGTAAAATGACATTTAACCATGTATGGAACCGTAACATTCAGACCGGATAGATAAGTCAGACTAGGGAACTAAAGGAGAATTACTTCATGGAGACTGAAGATTTTTAGAAGGTGGCCTTAGGTAGGGCAGTAGCCTTATCACAGGAAGAGTGCTGAATGACTGCAATAGAAATTGATGAGTTGGAATTAGGACCAAGAGCTCTTTAGACGGTTTGTGCAAAAAAGATGCCACTGCCTTTGAGGAGAACCTAAATGGATCTTATGGGGCGTCTTTGTTGTTTAAAGTGAAATCGAAGTCACTGGAGTTGAGGGGGAGAATCGGGAAAGGAGAGGAAAGAGTGTACCAAATGTGTAATTCAGGAGTAAAAGAGACTCTGCTGGGATATTTCATTCAAGAATGGCCCAAATATTTGCCTAGTAGAACAAGACTCCGTAGAATACTAATGGAAAAACTGAGATGAAAACCTGAAGGATAAGTGGATGGGGATGACATGCGGGAAAGGGTCAATTTTATAGTTAGGGGAATTGAGAAAGCGCCGATGTGTGGAATTATAAAACCATTTTTTTTTAACTGAAAGCTGAGAGATTAGGAAGGAGAGAGGGGTGGAATAGCCCGGCTGTGAACTGGATTATTACGGTCCTCTGACAGGGTGGAATAGCCCAGCTGTGAACTGGATTATTGCAGGCCTCCTCATCAGAGGACTGTACAAATTGGCAGAGGGCTGAAGAATTATTATTTGAACAGGTGAATATTTTTTGGCAGCTACACCTTGACGTCTCGCAACCTGTGGCATAGTTACATCTAATCTTCTTCAGCAAGGTCTTGGTGAAGTTCAGTCGTGATAGACAAACACTTTCTTTATTTCACTTACCATTTTATTATGAATTATTTGAGAGAAGTGTTACGTTGTTCAACTCTTGAAGTCGCCGAGTTTGCAAAACTTTGTGTGACCATTACTTTTAGCACGAGCATGTTCCATGGCAACGTAATCAACTAGAAATACATTCAACTCCATGGAAATTTCTCAATCCATCACTGACATTGGGAGAAGTTGAATGTTTGGGCTATGAAGCTATGGTGTTGATGTTCGGAGGGAATGAATCTGAAAATCTCCACACTTGTCGACATAGACTAACTGGTTTGATACAGTGTCATTGCCTTGATATTTCGTAAAGCCAGAAAACCTACCCGTGCACAGTCTGCTGTGAAGTATTATAGTTTAAAAATACACCATTAAGTGCAAATGTGGTCACGGAGAAGTGCAGATACTTGTCAGTGGGGGTGGAAAGTTTGTGCCACTCATCTCTGACCTTCCTCCTGCACCAAAGACCCTCACTAAAGATGATAAGACATAACTGTGCCACAGGTTGCGAGACGTCAAGGCGCAGTTGCACCCCCCCCCCCCCCCCCCCCCCTCCCATTTATCAGATCTCCAGATTATCTGCATTGACATTGCAGCAGTTATTTTATTATTTTATATTTATTATTTATATATGACATTGATATAGAACGGTAATTTTTAAAACATTTTACACCCAAAATCACATTTTTCTTGCTACCATTGATTTGGAGTTTAAGAGAGGTATAAATCATACCAATTTAGTGTATAATACGATGACAGTGTTTGTACTTGGAACTGTTTGAACGAGTAGAGGTGAAATTCCAATTTTCGTATATCTTATTTACTTTTTTCACAATTTTCACCTCAAAATTACTCATTTTCTTGTGTTCAGTAATTGGGATTTCAAGTATAATATTGTACACGATTATATTGATCCAAGTACCACGGAAATGATTGCTGTTTGAACTATTTTAATCAGTATTGAGCAAATTCCAATTTTCGATGATTTTATTGTATTTTTAAATGTTTTCACCCCAAAATAACCATTTTCCCGTGATGGGATTACTGAGGATATTTCGTATGTTATTTTGCATTTTAATTCCTGCCCCAAAACTGTACAAACATTCGAATATCAATTTCTTGGTGGTTGGGGTATAATTTGACTATTTATACCCCCACTTTCGAAGAAAAATGGGGGTATACTGGATTACATGCGTCCGTGTGTGAGTCCGTCCCAGACTATTCATAACTTGAGTAAATTATTATTTTTTATAATATTTGTTGGTCATAGGTATGCCCACACTAGTTATTTTTTTTTTTTATTACTTGTTCACTTAGAAATTGTGTCCATCAGCCTGTATCTCGGGTATCGAATATTCTATTGCAATGAAATTTGCCATGAACACTGCTATCTCAGGTATGGGTTATCGGATTTCAGTGAAATATGGCATGCAGTTTGCCTATGACAAAGGCTTCTGCCTCATTGCATAAAACTTCCAAACACCAAACAATTTACCATACCGTTTGACTTAGAAATTGTTGAAAACTTTCGAAGTGAATGGGGGGGGGGGGGGGGGGGGGGGGTGGAGGGAAGGGAATACTGGATTGGGGTTATCAGATTTCAGTGAAATATGGCATGCAATTTGCTTATGACAAAGGCTTCTCCCTCATTGCATAAAACTTCCAAACACCAAACAATTTACCATACCTTTTGACTTGAAATTGTTGGAAATTGTTGAAAACTTTTGAAGAAAATGGAAGGGTGGGGGTATACTGGATTGCATCCATCTGTCAGTCCGTACGAGAATATTCATAAATAATATTTGTTGGTCATAGGTATGTCTACTCTAGGCGGTACACCACATGGGGGTATGCACCGGACAAAAGTCCAGCTCTTGTTTTATTTTCTCGCGAAGAAATAAGTCAGCAAAAACATAATTTCCCGTTGGGGGATTTTTAGTATGTTGTTATTTAGACAAATACTCTTCGTGTAAAAGCAAAATCTTTTGTATAGCAATTTCTTGTGTTTTAAGTATCAGACTGAAGGAACTATATTTACTATGTGCTCTTAAAGCATAGAAAAAAAAAAAACAAACCAAAATTTTTTTTTTTTCTGCAACCCAATCTGAAAATTCTAAACTGCTCAGATCTAAACCAATGCGGCACATCTTGTTTGTTAACACAAAGCAGATGATGGTGAAATAGTGAGGTGATCATTAAATATTGAAATGATGATAGTCACATGAGGAGGGTAAGATTGGTCTGTCTTAACCAGGTATCTCACCCAGGACATGCACATCTCAATAGGCTGGTGGTGGGATAGAATTTAATGATTGTCTTGTCAAATTCCTCATGATTACACAGTGGGGATTCTGTCCTGAGGCTACAAAACCTAGCCTGCATTGATTTGAGACCCCTGGGGATTAGGCAGACATTTAAAATGAGCTCACACAGCCTTCTGACAATGTACCATGTAACAAAATTTCATCAGTTAAAATGAAAATACACCATGCATTTGTCCCCATTCCAGAATGGGTCATGATATGAACCTATCTAAAATAAATATTCAAAAAATACTTTGAAAAATTCAGAGGTAACCGGTAACCAAAAGGTTTGTAACACAACTCTACCCTTTTCCTAATGTTATGACCATATCTGGTCAAAGCTATTCACAAAAATTGCCATTCCAGTTTGAATAAGATGACATTTTTTGTTATTCAAGTAAGTTTTTTTGTAAATGTTATCTTCTAGTCATTTTAGATAAAGGGTAAAATACAGTCCACTGGTAAAGATTGCACTTTTAAGTGTTGAGTATCATTACCATTGCATTAACCTTATTCCTAATTAGCCAGTTGTGCTCAACACTTAGTATTTTCATATTTTTTTTTCCAAAACATATCTTCTGACTCCTCATTGGAATGTGCTTCTCCAGTCTCAATAAGGGACAATAAGAAGTGTGTCATGAGAGAGACAAAAAAATCAACTGCTTTGAGAGAGAAAAAAAACAACTTTTTTTTTAATAAATATTCTCACTATTGTTATCAGCTTGTGTTTGGTAAAGAGATTAACTGATTTGGTACCAACAAATTTTAACTTCTAGGTTGTGAATATAATTTTGTGTAGAAAGAGCTGATTGATTACACCATTTGTTTGATAACTCTTAATATGAGGACTGATTGATAATGCCTATACATATTGAGCAGATGAAAATTTTGTCTGCCTATCATATCCCTCAAGAGAAATACAGTGGCCAGATTTTTGTTCAACATTATTAGATCTTAGATATACGAGAAAGTTGACAACAATTGGCCTTGGTTTACACTTAACTCTTTCATAAACTTAGGATAAAGCACAGCATTTTTTTTTCAAGTTAGCAATAAAACGGTGTGGTGTGGTGCACAGTCTTGGAAAGATCTCTCATATCCCTTTCATAGAATGTGTTTCAATACCACATATCATTGGTTTAAAAACATAAATTGTAGGATTCTAGGTTGCTCAGTGCAGTCTTTGCTCTTAAAACATATTAATATACTTCCTCTTGCTTAACCCACTTCATCAAGGAAGATAACAATTCAATCTAATTTGACAGAGCTAACTGAGCTCTATAAACGAGACTGAATAGGTTACATCTTAATTGCATTATGGGAAAATTTAAATTCTGAGATTTTGACATTAGTGTGCAGAGGGTTAAAAAATCTGAAATGGGTAACCTAAAACTGTTATGGTTTTCAGGTCACTTTAATTTCTAATTTGTACAGGAAAGTTGAAGTGAAAATCTGCCTCTGTACTAACCAATGCAATGAATCCCCCCATTTTTTTTTTTGGAATAAAAAATTATGATTCTTCTTTGATGCCACATACTCCAATTAGTAAAACCATACAATGATATATAACCTTGATGTACAATTTCAACTATTGGCCTGAAAAGTCCGGAATGTAACCACAAAAATGTCATTTCTACAGTGCAGTTTGTCGTCTTCACAAACCAAAGCAGAAGGTACAGCTGAATGTCATATTCTTGTGGTATTTGAACAAATTTTTGTAGATAACTAGTCTTCCTAAGGAATCTTCATTATTTATGCAATAGCTTTTGCTTCAGGCATAAATGCTTCCCAGTATTTAATTAACTGTAAAACAATAAATAAAACAAATTAGGCCATTTCTCACATCATATTTTTTTTAATAGCAGGGGTGCAAATAAGTATTCAAGTATTTTTTCTTTTAATTGATGGTGTGTGGAAAGCTCATTTTTAGGCATTATTCTTGTGTACAGGTAGCACAACTTAGCAACTTCAAATTCTATGGACTTGTGTCAAATTATCTATAAAGTGGAATCATTTACTCTGAATGGACTTGGCTACACACAAAAAAAACAAACAAGGGGTCCCAAGGGGCCTGAGGGCGCTCACCTGACATGGTAGCCTAAATATCAACCCAGAGAATTGATTTCAACAAGTTGCATCTGCTCCTCCTAAGAAAAGCTTATACCAAATATCCAAAGATTCTGACCAGTGGATCTAAAAAAAAGAAAGAAGATTTTTAAAGAATATTCCTCATATTGAACTAAGTTATAATTCGGGCTCCCACAGGGATTTGGCTTTAACAAACTTGAATCTCACCCCCCTAAGGATGCTGCACACCAAATATCAAAACATTCCAACTGCTGGATCTGAAAAAGAAGATTTTTAAAGAAAATTCCTCATTTTGAACTAAAGTTACAATTCAAGCTCCCACAGTGAGCCCAAATATGGACCTAGGGACTTGGCTTGAACAAACTTGAATCTCCCCCCCCCCCCCCCCCCCCCCCCCCCCCCCCCCCCCCTAAGAATGGTGCATACCCAATATCAAAAGATTCTGCCTGCTGGATCTTGAGAAGAAGATTTTCAAAGAAATTTGCCTGAAATGCACTAAGTTCGAATTCGCGCTTCTATAGTGAGCCCAAATATGAATCCAGAGGGCCGATTTGAACAAACTTGAATCAGATCCACCCCACAATGTTGCATACCAAATATCAAAAGATTCTGCCTGGTGTATCTGGAGAAGAAGATTTTTAAAGAAATTTGCCTGAAATGCACTAAGTTCGAATTCGAGCTTCTATACTGAGCCCAAATATAAACCCAGGGGGCTGATTTGAACAAACTTAAATCAGATCCACCCCACAATGTTGCATACCAAATATGAAAAGATTCTGCCTGCTGGATCTGGAGAAGATTTTTTAAGAAATTTGCCTCAAATGCACTAAGTTCGAATTCGGGCTTCTATAGTGAGTCCAAATATGAATCCAGGGGGCCGATTTGAACAAATTTGAATCAGATCCACCCCACAATGTTGCATACCAAATATCAAAAGATTCTGCCTGCTGGATCTGGAGAAGAAGATTTTTTAAGAAATTTGCCTGAAATGCACTAAGTTCGAATTCGAGCTTCTATACTGAGCCCAAATATAAACCCAGGGGGCCGATTTGAACAAACTTGAATCAGATCCACCCCACAACGTTGCATGCCAAATATCAAAAGATTCTGCCTGCTCGATCTGGAGAAGAAGATTTTTTAAGAAATTTGCTTGAAATGCACTAAGTTCGAAATCGGGCTCCTATACTGAGCCCAAATATGAACCCAGGGGGCCGATATGAACAAACTTGAATCAGATCCACCCTACAATGTTGTATACCAAATATCAAAAGATTCTGCCTGCTGGATCTGGAAAAGAAGATTTTTTAATCTTTTTCCCATTGCCTGCAGTGTTAAAAAGTGCTGACTCAGCACTTTTTCAAAGTCCTGAAAAAAGTACCTTGTGATCAAACCGATAGGGATTTTTTCAAACCATTCTATTCTACTGTATAGAAGTAAGCTTTATACAAAATAAGAATTCCCTGTGCCATGTAGTTTTGGAGATATGGCAGTTTTAAGGTTTTTCTTATTTTTAGCTCCCGAGGTTCCCATGGGGCAATGAGAAAATTTTTTTTTGCATCAATCAACTACTTATGACCCATTATCATCTCATATAAAATTTGGTTCAAATCGACCTGAAGGTTCTGAAAATAGAAATTTTAGGCATGGCCAAAATTTTTGCCCCTCCCATAACGAAAGCAAATAATGCCCGACAAACTTCTCTTGAACAAACTTGAGTCTACACCTCAAAAGGAAGCTGCATACCAAATATCAAGTCTCTGCTATTGCTGGTTCTTGAGAAGAAGATTTTTTTAAGAATTGGAGCATTTTTGCCCCATCCCTCTGCTCAATATGAGCCAAAACCTAATTTGACAAAAAATCAAAATGCCCTTATATAACCCCTACTCACATGAAATTTCATTAATATGTGGCCAGTGGTTTGGGAGAAAAAGGGCCAAACACCACCTTCACGCCAGACGAAAAGTGATCAGAAAAGCTCATCCTGACTTTAAGTCAGGTGAGCTAAAAAACCGGAAGGATTTGGTTCTCATGCATTTAATATTTTCAAATCAATGAAGGATGGTGAATTATATTTGTATTTAATATTTTTTTTTTGTTTATTAATAAAAAAATATGAAATACATTTGTGTTCAGTTATATTATGCATCTTCTTCAAAAAATAAATACACTGCACATAATATGTTCCAATAAGACTAAAATCCTCCTCCTCTGATTGGACGAGAGCTCACTTAGTATATTCTATGTTTACGGCTCAAGTGGCAAATGTTACCGTCTGACGTCAACACGCGAAATATTTGAAATGACGTCACTTCGCGAAATATTTGAAAGGACGTCGCCTGTTTCGTAATTGCTTCACCAATGGAGTGACTAGCAAGCCGCTTCATTTTTCTAGATTTTTCACTTGTGCAACAGACAGTGTTCCAGATGAAGTGTTGTTTAAATTACAAGCCGGTTTACGATTTGAACTGAGATGGAGTGAGCTTATCTGGTTTACTGATTATTTATCCAGTGCCATCATGGGATACACAAGAGGTTTATTTACTAAACCTGTGATAGTTAAAAGTTGAATGAACAAGGCAACTTTTGATGATTATATGTTTAATAAATAAACCTCTTGTGTTTCACGATGTAGGTTTTGGGCTATGGGTAGTGTCTTATTGGAACATGTACGTTATTGTGATGAATTGACAGTAACATGGTCTGAGGTTTGTGACTCTGAGCATATGTTCAACCTCGACATGAACATAAGCTCCGAGCCGTAAACCTCAGACCATGTTGTTGTCAATTCATCACAATAATTTATAATGTTATTTTTTGCAGTACAGAGCAAACTGGGTGTTCATAAAATATACGTAATAAATAGACACTGTACTTTAATGATGCTTTGTGTTGCAAACAGGCACTCTCCAATAAGTTGTAACAAGACAAAGACATGTGAACAAATTTGGACAACCAAAAATAATTTAGCCCTCCGACAGTTAAACAATAAAAATATTTGTTTGAAGATATTTCAAACTTATTACAGATAATCCCTAAACAATAGAAAATTAACTCTGTTTTCAAACGACCATAAGACAGATGTTTTATAGAATACAACTGCCTGTTCCATTCATTCATCCATCAACCCATAAACACCCATCCATCAACTTTTAAGAAAGGCATTTCCTTAACTGACTTTCAGCACCATTTAACAGATCTTACAATTGCATAGGAGGAAAGCGTCTCAGTTTTTTTGTGATTTTGATCAGTGGTTCACACATTATAGGAAATACAGAATTTTAAATCACCTGTCTTATAACTAATTACAGCCTTCCCTTGAATAAATCTTTAAAATGAAAATTAGTTCTGTTCATGGCTTCCCCTAAATAAAAAAAACAAGTGAAAGGTGGGTCATTGCATAATATGTCTGGGGACTGTTCAAATTGTACCACACTTGATATATACTATTAAAAAAAAGCTGGGGATATTTGATAAAAGTGAGATATCTGAAGAAGTATATTTATATTTTCATAAAAAAAAACAGTTGAGGTTGCACTGTGACATCTGGTGAATGATTTCAGCAATTGTTGGGTGTCTGACAAGCACACATTTCATGCACTGAGCTGTAGAAGACATGGACGGTCCATCAGTGAATTTACCACATTCAGTCCAAGACCTCAGTACCTTGTAAATCCTCCTCGGTTTGCAAGAAAAGTGCAGATCCGACGTGGCATACTCCTCACCGAATGTCCAATATCAGCTTGACTGATATTATTCCATTCTTCCTGCAGTGCAGTGGTGAGTTCTTGGACATTGGTAGGAGGGTGTTGGCATTGTCATAGGCTCCTGCTAAGCATATCCCACACATGCTCGATTGGTGAAAGGTTTGGACTTAGAGCTGGCCAAGGCAGTGTAGTGATGTTCTGCTCCTCAAGGAACTCTGTTGTGACACCGGCCCTGTGTGCTCTTGCACTGTCATCTTGGAAAATGAACTGATGGCCGGACGTCGTGTAAATGGCACCACATGAGCTGCTAACATGTTCTCACAGTAGTACTGCCCTGTGACAAGCCTTGGATGACATGTAATGCTGTTCTGCTTCTCATTGTTATGCTTCCCCACACCATAACCGATCCACCACCGAAATGATTGTGCTGCATAATGGTTTACGTCATGGTCTCTTTCGTTCTGCCGATGCCACACTCTGTTTTGCCTGTTGTTTTCATCAAAAAGACAGTTGATGCATTGCACTGGACATCTGGTGAATGATTTTAGTGAAAGTTGGGTGTCTGACAAGCACACATTCCACGCACTGTGCTGTAGAAGACATGGACGGTCAGTCAGAGAATTTACCACTTTCAGTACAAGACCTCAATACCTTGTGAATCCTCCTCGATTCGTGAGACTCGTGCAGATCCGACGTGGCATACTCCTCACCAATCGTCCAATATTAGCTTGACTGATGTTATTCCATTCTTCCTGCAGTGCAGCGGCGTGTTCCTGGACATTGGTAGGGGGCTGTTGGCATTGTCGTAGGTGCCTGCCAAGCATATCCCAGACATGCTCAATTGGTGAAAGGTCTCGACTTAGTGCTGGCCAAAGCAGTGTAGTGATGTTCTGCTCCTGGAGGAACTCTATAGTGACATGGGCTCTGTGTGCTCTTGCACTGTCATCTTGGAAAACGAATCAACGGCCATGACATCATGCAAATGGCACCACATGAGCTGCTAACATGTTGTCACGGTAGTACTGCCTTGTGACATGCCCTTGGATGACATGTAATGCTGTTCTGCTTCTCATGGTTATGCCTCCACACACTATAACTGATCCACCACCAAAACGATCGTGCCGCCTAACGGTTACGTCATGGTATCGTTCGTTCTGCCGCCTCCACACCCTGTTTTGCCTGTCGTTGAAGTCGAGAGTGAACCTCTCAATTCATCGGAAAACATGACGTTGCTCCACCAACGATTGTCCCAGTGCTGTCGTAGTCCACACCAATTACCTCTTGCTGCGATGTGACGTTCAGTCAAATGTGAAATATTTGAGGTCGTCAAGCGTACAAATTCCCTCTGTGTTGGCGATTTCGGATAGTCTGACCACTGACTCGCACAACTGTCACTCAGTGCAGCTGCTGTCCAATTTCTGAGGCACTTTGATGGCGGTTACGTAATGCTGTGGTTACATAATGCTGTGGTTCAGATGAAACAATCCTGGTTAGCAGTTGTCGCCCTTGAACGACCTGACCGACGTCTGTCATCAACATTGCCTGTCACAGATTGAGTAATGTTGAGAATTTGAGCCTCTGCAGTCTGTCTGTAGCCAGCTTCCAACATGCCAACAGCACGTAAATGTTCGTCGCGTGTCAGTCTTTGCATACCTAAAAAGTTATGTTTCGACCAGAAACTACTGATGAACAAGTTCATACCAAGAAAAGAATGATTTGACCTCCGAAAAAGCCTGTCCAGTACAAATGGAAATTTCAAAACGTACCCCACAGACATTGGCACGGCGCTCAAGCGAGAAACCTGCACAAAGTTTTCATAGGCCGGTGACATTTATGATCCACACTAAACTTGGTAACATACTGATGTGTCCAATCATGTGTATCCAATACCATTTACCGAAAATCTAAACTTTATAGTAAATTTCCTTTTTTATTATACCTACCACAATTGTTTACTACAGGCTTGCACTACAGTGGAAATCCTTAACTCGGATAAAATACTCTCTATTTTTGTCTTTCCCAAGCAATTTGGGAAAGAAAAGTGGTGCAAAAGCACCAAGAAAAAATAAGCCAAAACTGGGTCGAGTGGAACCGGCGCAGACCCAGTACGGGCCGCTCTCTCCCAAGTACAACTCGACGACTTCCGTTGCCAGTGCGCATATACCGTCCCTAAAGACTCATTCTTTTTGAATCCATCAACGTTAGAGTTATGTGATCAGCGGTGAGGAAAGATTCTTTACCCGTAAAGAAGACGGGAGGGCCTCCATGTAAACAATTGTGGTAGGTATAATAAGAAAGGAAATTGACTATAAAATTTAGATTTCTTATCAACCTACTCACAATTGTTTACTACAGGCTGTATAGACAATAGGCTGGAGGGAATCGCATAACCAACCCACACATAACCCCAGTGCACTGGAACCATGAAGCAGAAGGAAGAGGTCCCGAGGCTTATCAACCATAACGTCGCAATCATTGGTAAAGGACAATGAAAGGAGACATATGGGCCTGTGTGACACACAGACAGAAAAGGGCAGTAACAGCAAAAGGCTGAAACTAAATTTCAAGAAGCCTAATGGCTAGGGCAGACAACATCCTGAGCAGAAGAAAGAGGACCCAAGGCAAAAAGGTCCTCCGACTGCTTCTGCAACTGGCGCAGATAAAAGGTGGAGAAAGAAGAGGCATTTCTCCAGTAGGCTGCTGCATAACATCCGACAACTTAACGGAGTTAGAATAAGCCCAAGAGGTGGATAATGCCCGCACCTCGTGGGCAGAAATATGATTGGTAATACAATCGCCAGCTGCTAAACGACCGTAAGCCATACAAACAGCAAGACAAATCCATCGAGAAATGGATTGAGGAGAGATCTTCTGTCGACCCGGAATAAGAGACAGAAAAAAACGTTTCCTGCCTTTCCGTATGAAATGTGTCCGATCGAGATAAATGCAAATAGCAAGGAGCAAAGGGCGATTACCCTCAACAGAAGGAAGAGCCCTGATACAGATAGGAGGAGGAGTAGTATCTGGTAACTGATTCTTGGCCAAAAAAGAGCAATCAGTGGTAAAAGTAACACTGTTGGGAGAGCTCCTAAAAAAGGCCGGGTCAACCGAGAGGGCGTGAAGCTCACTAACCCGTCTGGCCGAAGCAAACGCCATCAGAAACGCCGTCTTATATGTGAGAAAATGCATATCCACCTGGGATAAAGGTTCGAACGGTGGCGCCGCCATACCCCTCCCCCCCCCCCCCCCCCCCCTCCAAGCAAAGCAGCACCCACCAAAGATTCCATTGTGGGGTAAGCTGCAAAGTCTGAGGCCTTTTCAAAGAAAAGTGCCGAACAAGCTTGGAGAGGTAAGGATTAGTGCCGATACGACGCTTCCCCACATAAGAAAAAGTCTCTGAAAGCATGGACCTGTAACCCTTGATGGTAACATGGTGGAGACCCGAGAATCAAACGGATATACTAGAAAATCTGTGAAATCGAAGGATTTGCATAATCAACAGAGTGATCAGCACACCATCGACAGAAGACCTTCCTTTCAGCTGCATAAGCTAAACCAGTGGATTGCCTCCTTGAAGAAGAAATGCACTCCACTGCTCGTCTCGAAAAACCTCTACGGAGGAGACAGGACCTGACAAAAGATATGCGTGAAGGCACAATGAAGTTGGGTCGACGTGAAACCTCCTCGGGCAACCTTGACAAAGAAGGTCGCGACGTAGTGGGAGACTGCCGGAACCGCCGCCATCAGCGAGCGGAGCTGATTGATCCTCACCCGCTGAGGCGACAGGGGAGCGATCAGAATGATTCGACAACTGCTCGAATTTTGGCTAGAACATGAGGCAGAATCGGAACCGGCAGGAAGGCGTAGCCGACTAGACCGTTCCAATCGAGTGACAGAGCGTCCACGGCAAAAGCCAGAGGATCTGGACACGAAAGTGTCCACCTGATGGTTCCAACGAGTCGCAAAGAGATCGATGTGGGGACATCCCCAGAGATCGCAAAGCGACTGGAACACTGCCCTGTGGAGCATCCACTCGGTGGAAATAACCCTGCCCTGTCGGGACAGGGAGTTGGCTAGGACGTTCAGACGACCGGGAATGTGACGAACAACCACTCCGGCGTGAACATCCTGAGCGAGCAGTAGAAGATCCCGAGCCAATTCGTACATCGGAACCGAGTGCGTGCCACCCTGGTTCCGAATGTAAGCAACCACTGTCGAATTGTCGGACAGCAGAAGGACCTGGCGATTCGACAGGTGAGGGATCCACTGCCTGAAACTCAGAAGAAGAGCGAGAAGCTGCTTCTGGTTGATGTGTAGAGCTGCTTGATCCTGGTCCCACATCCCATGTAGGGAAAGACCGAGAGGATCCAATGTCGCACCCCATCCGAGATCGCTGGCATCTGCCGTCAGAATGCGATCAGACGTGGGCAAGTCCAATGGAACACCCTGCGTAATCCACTGAACATCTGTCCAGGGAAGAAGGTGAGGATAAAGAGATTCCGGAAACGGAAGCACATGATAGAGAGAATCTATATTTGGCCTCCAACGACTGAGCAGAAAGTGTTGGAGAGGTCTGACACGCAGCCGACCTAGAGGAATGAGATCCGTCACCGAACCGCAGAGACCGATCAGCCAGAGAAAACTCCGAGCGCTCGCAGACGTGGACTGGGACAGAGTCAGAGCAAAAGCTGAGAGAATCACAGCCTTGGCCTGGGGAACCGCTACCAAATTGAATTGGGTTAGGAAAGCCATCCCCAGATGACAAAACGACTGAGAAGGGACCAGGTCAGACTTCTCGTTGACTCTGAATCCTAGCGACGTGAGCAAGCTCAACAGAGTGGCGACATCCGACTCCAGTAAGGCAGCATTGGAATGCCTCTGGAGGATATTGTCCAGCTATGCCGAAGTAGTCACCCTGGACTGTGTGCGATGGAACGCTATCAAATGCGACATCAGTCTGGTGAAGGCCCAAGGAGCCAGGTTGAGGCCGAAAGGCATGGCCTTTAGTGCTGCCGCGGTTATGACTTTTTTCTGACCGGTTAACCAGCTTGTTTGACCGTGGTTAACCGTGGTTAACCGCATTTAAGGTACCTATATTTGTAGTGTGTTCTTGCTTCAACTGTAACTATTATATCGGGCCGACCAATGTTATTTACATTGACCATAAATATTAATAAAGAAGTATTCTATTTAGTCGTTCTTGTTCAATCGCCCATGTGTTTACATCAGTGCGTGTACCGGAAATCAACAGGTTTGACGGGCCAATATGGATGAAACCATAAAAAATACAAAATCATCAAAATAACAACGAAAAACTAAATAATAACACATTAAATGTTTGCCAGCAATACCTGGAGAGACGTATTTATTTATTCCATGTGTAATGTCAGGTTATAAATTACGCACACGTGCACCAGGTAAAGTTAGTTTCAATAGCACCAACAATGCTTTAGTGGGACAACAATTTGAAAATAATTTGCACTGTAACCTGCACATTTGTTGTATTTTTATTGGTTTTTCCGGAACGTTCTCGCGTTCCGGAAAAACCAACTTAATCACAACAACTGCGCAGGTTACAGCGCAAATGGTGCTCTGAATCGTCTGATTCTGAAACTATGAAGTTTCAGTCACAAACGAGCGTTGGATTTTCTTGACAGGGATGAAGACATTGGGGTGATAAACAAACAACGGAAAACAAATAAATGCGAGTATTTTTTAAATCTTTAATAATAATTTTCCTTTATTCTTTTACCTTATTCACCATGTGGTAACTCGTGAAAACTTACCTATTTCCGTTGCATCCCAAACGACTTAAACACGGGGGCGACTTATACACGGACATATACAGTGAGTATAGTGAATGTAAAGTTAACCGGTTAAAACATTTTCTTGACCGGTCAAAGTTTTAACCACAGGTTAACCGGTTATCTAGATAACCATGGCAGCACCAATGGCCTTGAACTGGTAAACTCGCCCCAGAAAAGCGAACCTGAGATACTTCCGTGATGCCCGATGCATCGGAACGTGGAAATAAGCGTCTCGCAGGTCGATGCTGGCAGCGAAATCTCCCTGGTGAATTGATTGGAGGACCGACCTGAAAGTCTCCATGTTGAACTTGGGAGCAATGATAGACTGGTTGAGGATACTCAGATCGATAACCGGTCGGAGTCGGCCGTCCTTCTTCGGCACCAAGAACAGGCGGGAATAGAAACCCACTGACTGAATGTTCTTGATGACCTCGATCGCCCCCTTTGCCAGGAGATTGCCAATCTCCGTGGACAAAAGTTCCCGATGTACAACGTCTGAAGGAACTGTGGTTGGAAGAGGCACCCTTGACAGTGTGGGGTGCCGTCGGAAGGATATTCGCAGCCTGGACCGAACAACATCTAACACCCACGGATCGGATGTGATGGTGGCACAATGGTCTGCGAACTCTGCTATCCTTCCTCCAACCTGGGACGAGTCGAGGTGAGGACCTTCATTTCGAGCCCCGACAAGGCCCGCGAGAGGAGAAACCACCTCCTCTACTAAATGAAGAATCCTGAGACTTCCCTCGATTCTGCCGACCTTTACCCTTACCCCTTGAGTAAGAAGTAGAGGCGGCGGCAGAAGGACCAGCCTTTTGCTTCACAGAGGAAGCAGAAGGGTACTTGTTAGGCTTGGAACGGCCCCTGCCTCCCCTAGAAGGCTGATCAAGCTGACGAAACAGCAGCTGATCTTTGGGATGACGTAGGACGTCATCCCGGACCGTCGACACGGAACCATGGAAAAGTTGTGGACCTGCCAAAGAAGCAGATCGAAGAGCAGCACGCTGCTCCTCGGGAAGGGATCGTCCTGTGTCCAGCACAGCGTCCCTTCGAACTAATTCCAGATTAGCCGTGTTACAGGCATGCATGTAAGATGCATAAGCGCCTTGGACAGCACACGCAAAGGAGCCTGTACCTCGTCAAACTTATCTGGAGGCAGATAAGCAGCCAAAGCTGAGACGACATGATCTGAGAGAGAAAGCATGCTAAGCCCAACGTGGACTCCAGAGTCGTCATTGGAATGACGGCAGACTTGGGCTTGGAAAGCCTGAGGGAAGTGGAGTCCTGATCCAGAACCGTCCAAGTATGGCAGACCGACGGATTGGCAGAATTGTAGGAACGATAATGCACAGGAGGTAAAAAGGTGTCAACCCTGGTGAAGAACGGAGTCTTCGGAGCCTTGAAACTCAGCTTGGAGTCCAATGAAAAAGCTTCAACCACCTGTACCGACTGGCACGGTCGAAGGCGCCCAGAAGCAGGTTGCTCCATAGGCTGTAGGCGCGCGACCGATAATCGCGGCCTGGCTGACACTGTCAGCTGGTTAGCAGGTTTGAGATCAGGCAGAAACCCATACACAAAGTCAAGAGCTGCCCCCAAGTCCGAAGACTACTGGCCCTCGACATCAAGCATGACGGACCCCTCCCCAGAGTCGGAAGACACATAGCCCATCGTGGGCAAACCAGCCGATGCTTCCCATGGTGTCGGGACACCAGGGGGATCAGAAACCGGCCTGTTTCCAATCCCGGAAGGTGGCGCCATAGGAGGCACCTGGAAACCACTCGCTGCCTCCCTGGAAGCATCAGGAAGGCTCTTTGACAGAACCTGAGTGAGTAAGGAGAGGGCCTCCCTAAGCACACTGTCCGAACTGGCCGGTTCGATAGGGGAGCGAACCGGCAAAGTGGCTTCACCTCTGACCCTCTTAACCAGCGAAGGGTCACGATCCGCCAAAACACCCGACGCGGGACGACGGGCGGCAGCCGAAACATCTGAAGGCAGACGTGTATAGGGGTACGAGGCACCCCGAGGATCAATATAGCGAGAACTCATGAGAGTCACCGCGGACCTCTGCGGGGCAGAAGGTCCAGGCTGCACAAAAGGCGTTGGTCCCCCAAAACTGGTCGGGTGGCCAGAATGAGTGGACGGAAACGCCACAGAGTTCATAGTGTCTCCACTAAGAACATCCGAATCCAAAGACACAACTGTGGTGCTCGACGGCGTAGAGACCACAGTTGTGGGTTCGGCCGGCAGCACCTTCCAACTTCACCGAGTTGAAGTCAGGGAAGGCTGAGGCCGATATCCCACATCTACAGAACCAGACATTCCTGCAGCGAAAAGCCGAGGCCGGCTGAAACTGACGATGAAGCAGACGGACCAGCAGTAGTAGTAGATACGTCAGGAGTCGCTGAGGCTGGTGGAATAGTGGAGAGAGCACCCCTGCTCAGCTCCGAAGGAGGAGTCACAACCCTAGTGACAGCCTCAGATGTCGACTGGAGGGGGACCGTAGTCTCGGAACCAGGCACCTCTTCACCAGAACACTCAACGGCTCCCGCAGTATCCACTACAGGAAAAGACTGCACATCCCCCATGGAGGAGGAATAACTCTCACCAGACAAGGTCGGCTCAGGAGCCCCTGAATGACCACGTTCTCCTTTCCCGCGGGAGTGGGAGGCACGGCCACAAGAACGAATGACACGGTTAACTGACGCCCAGAAAGTGGATGACCATGATCTACAGACACCACATGGCTGCTCGGCCGAACACCCATTACAGGAGGAACAAGAAGAATGTGAATCGTCCACATGCTTTGGCAGCAGACATTGCCCACAAGGAATTGTCCTGGGCATGATAGAGGTGAGAGGAGCAAAGAAGGTGAAATCAGAAAACAGAAGAACACCCCCAAAGAAGAGAGAAAGGTGACAGAAAATAAGACCCCAGATGGTCGACCGGGAACCACACAACAGGATGACTACTCTCAAAAGAGAGAAGAAAAACTTTCGGAGCGGTACCCCGCTGACACCCAACTCTAACACAATTAGAAAAATTAGCAAAATAAGCATTGACAATAATTGTGAAAAATAATTTAAGTCCGAACCGCATGGCACACGAAAATCACGCGCGACTCGAGAGAGAACAAATAAAATACATTATGGATATATAATATTGAAGAGAATATAATAAAAACTGTTCCTGAGAATACAAAGGATACTCTGTGATACACTATGAATCAGGAAACATCAATCAACGAGCTGGATAAACACTGATAAGCGTGCAGAACATCTCGACACAAGGCGGATGACAAAAAGAATGAGTCTTTAGCGACGGTATATGCGCACTGGCAATGGAAGTCGTGGAGTTGTACTTGGGAGAGAGCGTCCCGTACTGGGTCTGCACCGGTTGCACTCGACCCAGTTTTGGCTTATTTTTTCTTGGTGCTTTTGCACCACTTTTCTTTCCCAAATTGCTTGGGAAAGACAAAAATAGAGAGTATTTTATCCGAGTTAGGGACTTCCACTGTAGTGCAAGCCTGTAGTAAACAATTGTGAGTAGGTTGATAAGAAATATCAACATCAGTTTGGATATCCCCTACTTTTTTTTTGAATAGTATATTTGAGTGTATTAAAAAATTAAATAGGCATACTTGGACCAAAGTATATCTTGCAATATGCTAATTCAATGATATTGGAACAGATTAATGTTATATTGGAATGTTTTCCGGTTTTAACACAAAAATCTCATATAATGGGTGATATGTGAGGATGAACAAGACCACAGGTTCTGAAGTCCTAAATTGAAACCCAAGTAAAAGAAGACCTGTTGTCATCTTCAGCTGGTACTCTTAATCTTTTGACCCTGCTTGACCCCTCACCCACCAAAAATTTTCCCTGAAACAACATATTCTTGTAATTTCAAAAGTGGGTAGTTTGGATGAATTGAGTATGACTAAAAATATCGTCCCAAAACCTAAACACTTGCTTATTCTAAGAAATTAATGGCAATATCTCTGCAATGGAAAGTCTGAAAAATGTCAAATTTGAACTTGATCTGCATTTTCTGTAGATGCCCCACAAATATATTATTATCAGTGCTTGCATATTCCATGAGCTGACAGGTTGATTAATTTTTGAGGTAGTAGTATTTAGGTCATTTTTGTAAAGTTAGGCTGGACACTGGCTAACTTGTATGTAATATAGGAGCATAGCCAGACTAGAAGATCCAAGGGGAGAAGACCAAATATTTTTCTGCTCACAATGACAATGTTGTGCGGGTTCACACACCCACATGGGTTAGTGTCCAGGGTCTCCTGAGGGTTAAATTTTAAAATTTTCACGTCAATTGAACATCCTGAACTTTAGTATCCAAAATATATAGCAAATATAACTGTAATAAAATGACCCAATAATTATCAGGATGAGCAATCCTAAACCAGTGTCCGGAATTTGGGGTATAGTCGGGGTTCCTGCAGCTAATTAGTAAGTGGATTACAGGCTTTTCTAAGCACTTTCCATGCCATATTTAAGGTTTTTCAAGGCTTCATAGAAGTAAAATTCAACTTTTTTCAAGGTTATCGACTAAAAATCAAGAGTACAGTACTAGCGGAATAAGTTGTAGGATAATCACAGGAAAATTTTGATGGTTTTTATATTTTCAAAGATTATTTTTAAGGATTTTCCAGGTCACTTTTGGAGTTTTGGGGAAATTTAATGACTCTCCAGGCCTTGAAAATTGCTTTTCAAATTCAAGGCTTTTTGAGGCTCGCAGGAACCCTGATAGTGATAAAAAGGTTGACAGTTCTTTGGAAAAGTATTGCGGTTGGAGGGAGGGAGCAATTCCCACTCAATAGTCCCCTGTGGCTGGGCAGCTATTACAATCTGCTATCACACAGTAAAGAATCAAGTCATCTTCCTGTAAGACCCTTTTCATCAAAATAAAGTTATTAGAGTTGCTTCTATATGTTTTTTTCGGTTACAACAGGAGTTAATTCAATTTTTATCCTGAACTGACTTGGTATTCCCTTTAATGCTCATACATTACCTAATGTTGCCTAATAACATTCATGAATATGAGATGAAACTGATTTATACGTATTTATGTTATATCATCATCATAGAGATGTAAAATGTCAAATATGACAGCACTGGTCTCAGCATTTTGAGTCAACATTTGCTTGGATGTTCATAATTACAAAAATGTGTTTACAATTCCACTCTTGATGGTACACATTCATATGACACGAGGGTATAATTTTAACTAATTTATGAATCATCACCATCATCACTAAGATGTTACATATCAAATATGAAAGCATTTTAATCAGCAGGTTTGGTAAAGATATTCAGTGTTCCTTCCATTACTAACAGTGTTAAACTTAGCAGCTCCATGTCACTCCCAACTAAAACTCCATAAAACTGATTGAAATGAACCCAAACTTGTAACTAAAACTGTCAAAGATGTTATGAGTCAAATATTAAGCATTTGGAGCAGCAGTTTGTAAGATGAATATTAGCTAATGTTTCCTTTACTACTTTAAGTTTTATAATAACATGAAACATAATGACAACTTACTTTTTGCTGTGTTTCCATTAGATGTTCTAAATAAGTTATTACACTCTCTTTAAAATCTTCTACTCGTAATTTATCAAATCTTGCCACCTCTTTTCTTACAGTCTCAGACATTTTCTCAAAATCATCTTGACCTTTATTCACTTTTTCTTCCCACTGAAAAATATAATGCCTCTCTCCATCATTATTAGTTAACTGGCTGTGCTTGAAGCTACCATCAGAGCTTTAAAAATGAAAGTGTCAATGACACTGTAGCTTAACTTGTGTGTTGTGTTTGATGAAAAGGATAATGTTCAATGTTTATGAAAGGATTATGAAATAAGACAAGAATTGTGATAATTGGGAATATGTTCATTTCTGTTCCCTGTATGCTATGTTTATGATAAAAATAATATGAGGTGTACACTGTACTAAAGATCTGAGGGGTGGGTTAATATGACCTCACAGTTAATATATGTGGCCCTCACAGTTAACGTATATCAACAAAAGTTACCAAGTTACAGTGAAATTATTCCAAAATGAGTCATCCTTTCAAGTTACATTAAAATCCCTTCATAAATATGGCCTGTAGACTGTACTAAAGGTTTTCGTGCTAAAGGTTTTCAGGCTTCGGGCCCCTGTAGCCGTCAGTTTCCCAATTGCATCCAAAGGGGACATTCTCATCTAGACATTATATGAAGTCAACCTATCAAGTTACAATGAAATCCCTTAATAAATATGACCTGTAGACTGTGCTAAAGGTTTTTGGGCTTTGGGCTCTGGCAGCCATCATGGTTGAATGATCGCAACCAAAAGGGGACATTCTCATCTGGGCATCATCTGGAGTGATCCTACAAAGTTACAATGAAATCCCTTCTTAAATATGATCTGTAGACTGTGCTCAAGGTTTTGGGCTTCGAGCCCCTGAAGCCGTCACAGTTGACCAATCACGACCAAAAGGGGATGTCATCATCTAGGCATTATATGGAGTCAAACTTACAGGTTACAATGAAGTCCTTCCATAAATATGACCAATAGACTATGCTAAAGGTTTTGGGGTTTTGGGTTCGGGCAGCCATCAAGGCTGAATGATCGCGACCAAAAGGGGACGTTCTCATCTAGACATTATTTAGAGTCATCCTACCAAGGTACAATGCAATCCCTTCATAAATATCACCTGTAGACTGTGCTAAAGATTTTTGGGCTTTGGGCCCCTGTAGCCAACACAGTTGCCTAATGGTGTCCAAAAGGGGCTGTTCTCATCTAGACATTACATGAAGTCAACCTACCAAGTTACAATGCAATCCCTTCATAAATATGATCTGATGACTGTGCTAAAGGTTTTCGGGCTTTAGGCTTGGGCAGCCATCATAGTTGAATGATCGCAACCAAAAGGGAACATTCTCATCTGGACACCATCTGGAGTGATCCTATGAAGTTACAATGAAATCCCTTCATAAATATGACCTGTAGACTGTGCTCAAGATTTTTGGGCTTCAGGCATCTGTAGCCATCACAGTTGACCAACCATGACCAAAAGGGGATGTCATCATCTAGGCATTATATGGAGTCAACCAAACAAGTTACAATGAAATCCTTCCATAAATACGATCTACAGACATGCTAAAGGTTTTTGGGCTCGGGCAGCCATCAAGGCTGAATGATCGTGACCAAAAGGGGACGTTCTCATCTGGACACTATTTGGAGTCATCCTACCAAGCTACAATAAAATCTCTTCAAAATTATGACCTGTAGACTGTTCTAAAGGTTTTCGGGCTTTGGGCCCCTGAAGCCGTCACAGTTGCCCAATCGTGTCCAAAAGGGGACGTTCTCATCTAGACATTATATGAAGTCAACCTACCAAGTTACAATGAAATCCCTTCATAAATATGACCTGTTGACTGTGCTAAAGGTTTTCGGGCTTCGGGCTCGGGCAGCCATCAAGGTTGAATGATCGCAACCAAAGGGGACAATCTCATCTGGGCATCATCTGGAGTGATCCTAAGAAGTTACAATGAAATCCCTTCATAAATATGACCTGTAGACTGTGCTCAAGGTTTTCGGGCTTCGGGCACCTGTAGCCATCACAGTTGACCAATCACGACCAAAAGGGGATGTCATCATCTAGGCATTATATGGAGTCAACCTAACAATGTTACAATGAAATCCTTCTATAAATATAACCTTTTGCCTATGCTAAAGGTTTTTGGGCTTGGGCACCCATCAAGGCTGAATGATCACAGCCAAAATGGGACGTTCTCATCTAGACATTATTTGGAGTCAACCTACCAAGTTACAATGAAATCCCTTCATAAATATGACCTGTAGACAGTGCTAAAGGTTTTCGGGCTTTGGGCACCTTTAGCCGTCAAAGTTGCCCAATCATGTCCAAAAGGGGACGTTCTCATCTAGACATTATATGAAGTCAACCTACCAAGTTACAATGAAATCCCTTCATAAATATGACCTGTAGACTGTGCTTAAGGTTTTCGGGCTTCGGGCTCGGGCAGCCATCATGGGTGAATGATCGCAACCATAGGGGACAATCTCATCTGAGCATCATCTGGAGTGATCCTAAGAAGTTACAATGAAATCCCTTCATAAATATGACCTGTAGACTGTGCTCAAGGTTTTTGGGCTTCGGGCACTTGTAGCCATCACAGCTGACCAATCACGACCAAAAGGGGATGCCATCATCTAGGCATTATATGGAGTCAACCTAATATGTTACAATGAAATCCTTCCATAAATATGACGTTTTACCTATGCTAAAAGTTTTTGGGCTCGGGCACCCATCAAGGCTGAATGATCGCGATCAAAAGGGGACGTTCTCATCTAGACATTATTTGGAGTCATCCTACCAAGTTACAATGAAATCCCCTCATAAATATGACCTGTAGACTGTGCTAAAGGTTTTCGGGCTTCGGGCACCTTTAGCCGTCACAGTTGCCCAATCATGTCCAAAAGGGGACGTTCTCATCTAGACATTATGTGAAGTTAACCTACCAAGTTACAATGAAATCCCTTCATAAATATGACCTGTAGACTGTGCTACAGGTTTTCGGGCTTCGGGCTCGGGCAGCCATCATGGGTGAATGATCGCAACCATAGGGGACAATCTCATCTGAGGATCATCTGGAGTGATCCTAAGAAGTTACAATGAAATCCCTTCATAAATATGACCTGTAGACTGTGCTCAAGGTTTTCGGGCTTCAGGCACTTGTAGCCATAACAACAGACCAATCACGACCGAAAGGGGATGTCATCATCTAGGCATTATATGGAGTCAACCTAACAGGTTACAATAAAATCCTTCCATAAATATGACCTTTTGCCTATGCTAAAGGTTTTTGAGCTCGGGCACCCATCAAGGCTGCACGATCGCGATCAAAAATGCGACGTTCTCATCTAGACATTATTTGGAGTCATCCTGCCAAGTTACAATGAAATCCCTTCATAAATATGACCTCTAGACTGTGCTAAAGGTTTTCGGGCTTCGGGCTCCTGAAGCCGTCACAGTTGCCCAATCACGTCCAAAAGGGGACTTTCTCATCTAGACATTGTATGAAGTCAACCCACCAAGTTACAATGAAATTCCTCAATAAATATGACCTGTAGACTGTGCTAAAGGTTTTCGGGCTCGGGCAGTCGTCACGGTTGGCAGATGATGCCCAAATGGGGAAATTCTCATCTAGACATCATAAGGAGTCATCCTACCAAGTTACAATGAAATCCCTCCACATTAAACATGACCTGCAGACTGTGCTAAAAGTTTTTGGGTTTCGGGCTTGGGCAGCCATCACGGTTGATAGATCATGCCCAAAAGGGGACGTTCTCATCTAGGCATTATACAGAGGCATCCTACCAAGTTACAATGAAATCCCTTCATAAATACGACCTGTAGACTGTGCTAATGGTTTTCGGGTTTTGGGCTCGGGCAGCCATACCGGTTGCCCGATTGTGACCAAAAGGGGACGTTCTCATCTAGACATGACCCCAAACCTGCATATGAAATTTTGTGACGATCAGACAAGAACTGCGGGGTGTAGCCCGTGCTAAAGGAAAATGTGAACAGACGTCACAGACTCACAGAGACTCACAGACTAACAGACTTCCGCACGCGTGATGGCAATAGCTTATCTTGACTATGTCAAGTTAAGCTAAAAATGAGGGTACCAAGGCAAAAGTCAACGTTTTCCTTGCTTAGGATTCATATTCAGTCATATGGAAATAAAATTTTGATTATATAAATTTGTTCTATTACAAATTACTGGAGAGTGCCTGTGGGCACTCTCCAATACTTTGTAATAGAACAAATTTTGCGTAACAAATCCAGACCACAAAAAATAATCTAACCCTCAACCAGTTAAAAGGGCATATTCCCATCATTCAATATTAGTACAAAGTCAAAGATTAAAAAACAATTTTATTCAATTATATTTTAGAACCAATTAATGATGATGCAAAGCTCACAATGTTTGATGGAAGACAATTTGTGAAATATGACAGACATTGTCACATATATCAGAGATCTATTCAGGCGGCAACAAGAGCCGATAATCTGCCCCATTCCCAGCACATATAATTGGGAACATTTTCTCCCCTATTTATGCAGATGACACTTGACTTAAAACAGTTGCTCAGGTTATCAACTTTTGCTGCTCAGTCATTATTACTCAAAACACCAATGGCAGAACGCTTACCCATGCAATGATGGAGAGTGGACTTGACTTCAGGCTTCTAACAGTTAAAGAAAAACCCACTTTGGTCCATTACAATGCAGGTTTTCCCAATGGAAAAAGTTCTTGAAACACTTCCCCAAAAGGATGGATAGAATCGTGTATACTGATCAGGAATACATTATCCTGATCTCACTGAAATGACCATTTAATAACGTTTGGATGTTTCATCACATGCTAGTGGACCTTTCACCCATGAAATCAGTTTCTCTGTAGTTATTAACCCTTTACCTAATGAACTGATTGCATCTTCTCAAGTTATTTACAAATATAGCAATGACACCTCCCCCCCAATACACCCAAATGTTAAGCCAAAGTAATAACAAACAGGAGGGGGGGGGGGGGGCACACCCCGGGGCATACCCCCATGTTGCATACTGCCAAACAATGACGACAGAAGAAATGAACCATGACACTGTGAAAGCTATTTCCATAAACAATCTTCACTCCAAATTTCATTGAGAGCCACTAACCCCAAACCAGAGATACGAGGCGAACAGACAAAAAATTGGCTATTTTATGAGGCAAACAGCAAAATTATTGTCTTTATTTTACAGCAAGGTAATTGGAAGGCCATAAACACCTGTTACTGAAGTCTAGTGACTATCGGACCATCCACATAAGAGATACAGAACAAAGACATAATGCCACATGTGGGGAGGTGATTGCTTGTATTTTCTTGTTTTACTGCAGGGACATGACTCATTTGAAAGCCTTTCCCATAAACAATCTACATTCCAAATTTCACTGAAATCTGATAACCCAAACCTTACAGAACAAAGACATAATGCCACATGTGGGGGAGATGATTTTCATGTATTTTCTTTGTTTTATTGCAGGGACATGACTCATTTGAAAGTCTTTCCCATAAACAATCTTCATTCCAAATTTCATTGAAATCTGATAACCCAAACCTGAAATATGAGATGAACAGACAAAAAATTGATTATTTTACAAGGGAAACCGCAAATTTTCAAAGTTAAAAAGAGGGATAAGTCAAAAAAGTGAAAAGTAAGAAATATTATTAGAGACTCATTTGAAAGTCTTTCCCATAAACAATCTTCATTCCAAATTTCAGTGAGATCCAATAAACCAAACCTGAGATATATGGCGAACAGACAGAAAATAGCCTATTTTTGTGTGTTCAAAGGGCCATAACTCACAGAAACAAGCCAAGACCAATACCGGGTCTGGACCTGCGTTGCTGCATGCAATTGATTACAGAGATGAACAGACTTCAAAGTATCGGCAAACAGGAAGTGGCTGCATGGCAGATCTGAAAATTAGATACACGATACAACTTATCATTATGAAGCAGCAAACCAAATATAAAATCATTCCCGTTCATAGAAGCCAAGAAAACTTTAACGGAAGAAGTGTTTCGGACGGACGGACGGACGGACGGACTGAGTCGAGCGGTTACTAGATCTGCTGGCGACGCAGGTAGAAATATTCCAACAGCAAAACGGCTGATGCTACTTAAAGATCTCATGATAGTGAACATCTGTATGAATTTTCATGGAAAGCTGATCAGTAATGTTGAAGTTATAATGTGAACAGAATCTGAGTGCGGATGGACAGACCCGTATGGACACACAGACAGGTGCAATCCAGTATACCAAACTTCTTGAAAAAAAGTGGGGGTATAATAAAGAAGAGTCCGGTATAGTATGCCTTACTTGGTGTCTGCACATGTATAAAGCACATGAAGTTCCATCTATTCCCCCTAATAATCATTCTTTTGTAGTGCCTGCTTGGTGTTTTTGAGTTGAAGTGAACAACTCAAGAGAAAATACTTCCTGTTTGGACTAGCAGTAGGAAATTTCCATTATTTATCCACCATTACCCCTGGATCAGACATGTTGAATCGACAAAAGGCTGAGGGCCAATACAGGACTATGATCAGTTTAAGCAGGCTTGAATCATTACTCCAGGATAATTGAGTACTTAATAAAATTTAGGGATCACCAAAAAGAATTCTACCTCCAACAATACTAGTTAACCAGTTATTCTTAAAAGACCAGACATTTCCCAAGGAAGGAACGAACCATCTGGCATCGGCACCAAAAAGATTCTTGAATAAAATCTGACACAAAATATTTTCTACAACCTCTATTGCCTTCTTGGAGATCATCAAGTTCACTGCTTCGAGAAGACATTTCCTTTTGGTAAGGCCAGCAGGAAGTTTTGTATAAATGGTAATTCCTGACAAAGAAAGAATTAATCCCTATTGAATAACTTGTCAAAGCCATGGATCTTTTGTAATTTTCTTCCAACTGATCGCAAAGTAGGAAAGCCTTCTGCTGACTGAAAGACAATAGAGGTTGAAAGCCTCATCTTGAAACTCTTTAAGATAGGAGAAACTTTATTTTCCCCTGACTTGCCTATATAGGACTGACTGTGAACGTCCCTTGATCGACTGTTGAAAGCGAACCAGAGATTTGGAGTGCGATTAGCCACAAGATTTCTAAGAACCAGAATACCCTGGTTTCTTGAAACTAGAAAAATTTCGAGCAATCTGAAGAAGAATAAGACGACTTGTGGCCTGTTGTGTAACCTCTTCGTGTACAAATGTTACCTGATCGTTAAAGAGTGAAGACACCATCAGAAGAGCTGCTCTTAGAGAAGTTTTAAGAACTGTGTCTAGATTAGATGCTGACAATAAGGCATTGTCCCATCTAACCATGTTACTAACGACTAACGGTCCATGCTGCTGTATGGATAGAAGCCACAATGGAGCGAGATAACTCTCTCAGTGGAGAAAGTATGTCCTCAAATTCTTCTTTGACCAGTCTTTTATCCAGAGCACAAGTTATATGACTGGCAAAGGATAGAACATCCAATAAAGCCCTAGAGGATTCAATTGTTGATCCAGAAGGCATGTAAGAATGGTACACTGAGATGGCAATGTGATGTTTAGTGAGACTTTCTGTCCAACTGAAGCTGTTTAGGCTGTGTGGATGGACCGACTGTCAGGAAAAACTTCTATTCACTAAACGGTACAGCTATATCCGTTGGTGATTAGAAGAAAGCTATATCAGACTTCTGTAAAAGAATAGCATTAATTTTTCTGAAAGCCTCTATCACCTGATGAGACTGGATTGGAAAAAAACAGAGATCCTCTTCCAACAATGAACCATGTCCAAAGAGAATGACAGTTTGCTGAGCGATGAAGCACTTTGTAACTCTTTAGGAACAAGATCCAGAAAGAACTGATGAATAAAATGCATCGTTTCCATATGCTGTGTTAATAGAGACGGACGACTATCATCATGCGAAGACTCTACAAGAACAAAGTGGGATGACCCTTGATCTCTGTCATCTGAACAATCTCATCAAGAACAGAGTAATAGTAATATTCCTCTGAAGGTGAATTTTGCATGTGAAAGAAAATCTAATCCTTTTTTAAAAGCTTGTCCCGACTCGGTATCTGGATGTAATGGATGACAATGATGTCCAGACAAAGATCTTCATGAAAATGCCGGAAGGTGATGTTTGCGTGAACGATGATGAAGAAAGAATAAGTGTCGATGTTTGAAGAATCTTTATTCCTTTCATACGAAGAACGGCGATCAGAATGGTGGTGATGAATGTGTGACAGATGATGTCTTTTAAAGACTTTTACTCAGCAAGTGTCTAAGACGACTATGCTGATCTGCAGCTGAGTAAGGCACCACTATTTGCATTTCCTCTGGATGAAGTGCTGTAGAAGACTTAGTGGTGAAGATGCTTCAGTAATTTCGGTCGATACACTTAATGGCAAGGCCCCTCCCACTTGCGTCAACATATTAAGGGTTGCCACAGCCAAATCTATGCAGAATGCCCCCACCCCTCCTGTGAGCTGGCATCAGTCAAAATAACAGCAGTTCTTCACCCCAAGGCTGCTACTGATAACTTCTTGTTCACGAACACCTTCGATGCCAGCTCTCCCTCAACTGATACAGCCTACGAGGAACCCAAGTTCGCCAAAGAAGGATGAACATCTGATGAAGATGATTTATGCACCGTTGATTCTTCTGACAAACCTCTTGGAATGGAAGAAGGAGTAAAATGAGAAGCATTCTTGGGAAAAAGTTAAGGCATGTTTGTGATCTGAGCCAAAAACAAATAGTTGAATTTTAGTCCAACATTTCTTCTCCTATTTTTCTCTTATATCACAAGTATTTTGTGGGTTACATCTGGTGCAAGTAAAGCACGATGAATGATTATCACTGCTTGACTTCTTGGAAAAACAATTTGAACAAAAAATGCGGATGCACATATTTTGGGAACAAGAAAAACAAAATGCTAAATACAGCAAAAAATTGAGAGTTGGAATAAAACAATTTTTTAATCAAAACTCAGTACATTAATACCAGTTAGTTCCAGAAATAGAAAAAAAAAATTTAGGAACCAATGAAGGTCTTTGAACACTAAGTGAGAAAAACTGCAAGAAATCTTCTAACATGCCGAAAACCTTACTGAATGCAAAATAAATTTAGGCAAGGCATAAAATGTAGAATATAATCAACCCAGCCATTACTTAGTTTTGACAGGACACAATTTTCCAGATGAGATAAACAAATGAAAGAACTGATGCTGATGGTTGAACAGAAAGTCAGTTTGAGGGATCTGGATCTGCTGCACATATTCTTAGTCTTTATTCTTTTGTGAAGTTCCATAGAAATCTGCCCAGTTGTTATAAAGTAATGGCTGAGACAAATTGTTTCTAAGATTTAAGTCTTCATAATCATGTGACCTTGACCTTTCTCATTCTGACCTGGCGGTGCTAGACAATACATCTTCCCTTTGTCCTTTACTCTTGTGTAAAGTTTTGTGAAAATCTACTCAGTCAGTATATAATTATGACTAAGACATTTCAGCTAATATATCACAGTCTTTTCACATTCTACAAGAGATTGCGTCACTAAAAGTAAGTTGGAAACATTTTTTAAGCCCATTCAACAAATTCAAAACTTTGAAAATGTGACCATCGTTTCATGTAAAGTCACTGCAAAACCTTCTCAGCCCCAGATCCAAAACAAATGGTCACCATTTACTGTCTCATTGGAAGGTATAGAACCACTGGATCTACTGCCGACTGACCATGTTCAGGTCGACCAAGAGTAAAGTCACTGCAAAGCCTTCTCAGCCCCAGATCCAAAACAAATGAGGACTCAAATTTAGCACTATTTTTAAAACAGGATTCAGAATTTTAAATATAATAAAGGTTACAATAAAATATTTAATTACCTCAGTGATTTCTTGCTGAACCTGAGATATTTTGTCAGTTTTATGTTGAATCTCAAGTTTAGCTTTATTTTCTCGTTTTTTATGTAAAGTGGATTCTGCATCCTTCCATGTTTTATAAATTTTAACTCTTTCATGGAAAACTTCCTGCAAATAAACAGTTAAAATGTCCAAAAATATGGTGTAATCTTTACATTAAAATAGTGCATGAGTAAGAAATTTTCTATCAGAAGCAATAAAAACCCAGTTTTCATTCAGTAAAAAATGTCCTGAAAGCCTTGGTGTCCTTCAGTGGTGAACAAAAGAAATTTTTTCGATTATTAATAAATCAAAGAATTACAAGAACATTTAGATTCTTTACTTGCAGAAAGCCTAATAATATGTCGCAAAATTCAAATTCTTGTTCTGTTATTGAAACCAATAAATTCTATATGCAACAGCACCCATAAATTTTATATATTTTCATCTTAACTTCCCTCCCTATTTGAATGTAAAGTGCTTTCTTGCCTTAGGATCAAAGTCCTGTCCTATCTATAACAAAAGTAACCAAATACTTCAGTTTGTATACAAGTTGAGGTCACCATTTTTAATAATATAATGAGTAAAAAAAGAAAGTATAATAGAAACAAATGTGAAAAAATAGCAAAGGATGAAATATAATAGTTCTAAGGTTGTATGTTTGTGGACAAGAAGTTGTGCAAAGAGTTTAATGACATGTTGTTGTCCACCCAACCGTTAACAATTTTGCTACGGATTTCAAAATAGCACGTGCTTCCCGAGAATGTCAAACTGAATGGGTGACCAATGATTTTCTTTGTATTATGTTGTGCTAGAGAGCCTGGGTTATTGAGAAAACAAACTAGTTTTTGTCTTCCGACATTTTAAAAAATGCCAAGGTTAGCCGAAAGTTAAAAAATTTATAGTAATTTATATATTTTTTATACTTACCAATGACCCAGACTTAGCTGGTGCTAACTCTAAAAAATCCAGGGCCAAACACAAATTTTGCCCCCAAATCCCCAAAATTTGCATCTAAAACCAAAAGAAATCATGTCCTATAGGACCTCCATACTTTGCCCTTACTGCGCATGCGCAGTGTCAAGGACGTTCCGAAATTGGCGCCAATTATCATTCTTACTGGCAGTGCCTGGTCAGTGCTATGTACTCAGCGGCGAGGTAAGAGTTCCCAACTCCTGGGAGGGCCATCCCCGTCTGGGTCATTGGTAAGTATAAAAAATATATAAATTACTATAAATTTTTTAACATTTTTATACTGTACCAATGACCCAGACTTAGCTGAATAGTAAAAAGGCTGGAGGGCCTAGGACATAGAGGAAAATCCAATAAGCTCAACTATATAATATAGAGGCAACCCCTCAAGGAGAAAAGGAGTATTAGGCTTTACATGTATATTTCTTATTTAATAAAAAAAATTAGAAAGATACACTACCCTTAATAATTGAGCACAATAACATTCATGTTCTCTATTAACATCCAGTATAACCCTTTATACTAATTATTTTTAAAGTAAGCCAATAAATAAAGTTAGTCCAGAGAATTGAGACTCTTTATATTCTTTTAAAAGTGTCCGAGGATTGTATATTAACGCCCGTTTGACACTTGACATATACAAATGCTTCACACCGAGCTACACTTTAAAAATATGACATGAATGAATTTTTAACATTAATATTACACTTTAAAACCATCCCGGAAACGACTCAGAAATACTGACTTCGGAGGAGGTATTCCCTTGCTTTTCACTATAAAGCAGGTGACCTAAGGGAACACCCGCCCCCCCCCCCCCCCCCCCCCCCCCCCCCTTCCCCTTCCCCTGGGTCAAATAGCCCAGAGCGAAGAGGGCAGCCGGACGGAGTCACTGCCGGAACAGAAAGCCTGCATAACTATAGTTGCAACTGTTTAGTGGATGACATTCTGAGCAACAGATAACGGACCTAAACAATGCAGGTCTCCAGAAATGGACTCAATATTTCTGAGATAAAAATTCGTGAATGTGGATGGCTGAGACCAATAAGCAGCCTTCATTAAATCTGTAATAGCAATACTATTAGCGTAAGCCCAAGAAGTAGCAAGAGCTCTTACTTCATGAGCCGAAATCTTAAGCACAGACTGCTGAGAAGAAGATAAACTCTCATAAGCAGTACAGATAGTTAATTGAATCCATCTAGCAATAGAATGGACCGAAATGTCCCTTCTATTAGGCATCAGAGACAGAAAGAAACGTTTTCGTCCCTTTCTGATAAACTGAGATCTCTGTTTATAGATACGTAACGCTCTAACAGGACAGAGTAAAGGCCTACGCCCGTCTGAAGACGGAAGAGCCTTAATAACAATAGGTTCCGGATATTTATTAGGAGCCTGATTCTTAGCTAAAAAACCCACATTAGTAGTGAAGGTGATAGTGTTCCCGACACTACGATAGTGAGAATCATCCACCGACAGTGCATGAAGCTCACTGACTCTTCTAGCAGAAGAGAAAGCTAAGAGAAAAGCTGTCTTATAAGATAAGAATTTGAAATCTACTGTCCCAAGAGGTTCAAATGGCTTTTCCTTCAGTTTAAGAAGAACCCAAGCTAAATTCCATTTAGGAATTAACCTAAGAGTTCTGGGTCTATTTATCGAGAAGTTTCTAACCAACTTAGATAAAGAGACATTAGATCCAATTTGTAAACTATCATGATGTGCATAGGTATCAGATAACATAGACCTATAACCCTTAATAGTAACAGGCTGCAGTTTGATTTCGTCAAACAAGTATACTAGAAAGTTTGCAATGTCTGGTATAGAGGGATCAAAAATATCCACAGAATGATCCCTACACCAACGACGAAAAACCTTCCACTTAGCCGCATAGTTCAGCGAAGAGGAGGTCCTCCTACAGTTAGAAATCGCGTCCACTGCTCGTCCTGTAAAGTGCTTGCCATGCAAGAAGGACCGCACAACGGAAAAACGTGAAGGTTGAGACCTTGCGGGTTGTGATGGAGTTGACGCGATTTCCTCTGCGAAAGAAGATCCTCCCGTGGAGGAAGCTTTCGCGGTAGGTCCCACAACAGACACCTGAGTAGATTTATCCACGGTCTCTGTGGAGACAGAGATGCTACCAACAGAATCTTGCATTGAGATTGTTTTATCTTTAGCAATACTTGCTGAATTAACGACGCTGGAGGATACGCATATCCTATCATTCCCTCCCAAGGGATCGACAGAGCGTCTACTGCAAAAGCTCTTGGATCCGGACACGGAGACACATACGTCTGCAACTGATTGTCTCGTTTCACTTGATCTGACAAGAGAACGTCTATGTCGAGCGAATGAATTTTCACACTCCAATTCTGAGTCAAGAAAATTTGGAGAGGACGCGTGCGTAACCGCCCCATCGGAATGAGATCCGCAGCGGCTCCGCACAGACCTATCAGTCTCATAAATTCTCTCGCTGTGACTTTGTCTGCGTGCAGACAATAGCGAGCGTAACAACTGACTAATTTCGCTCTGGTTAACGGCAGACGAACGAGACTGTTGTGCGTCTCGAAGCTCATTCCCAGATGTGTGAATGACTTGGACGGCACCAGATCCGACTTCTCCTCGTTTACTATAAAACCGAGACGTCGGAGCAATAGAAGTAGATTCTGCACATCGTTCTGAAGCGTTAACTCGTTGCCGTACCTCTGAAGAATGTCGTCCAGGTAGGCCGACGTTACCGCAGACGAATGAGCTTGGAAATACATCATTACCGAGTTCATTACCCGAGTGAAAGCCCAGGGTGCTAGATTCAATCCGAAGCACATTGCCCGGAATTGATACACCACTCCTAGGACTGCGAAGCGTAGATACTTTCTGAATGTCGGATGTACCATGACGTGAAAGTACGCATCTTTGAGATCTATGCTCGTTGCATAATCGTTCACCCGAATACTCGCTCTGACCGACCGAATCGTCTCCATATAAAACTTCGGAGCGACGATCAGCTTGTTTATCCAGCTCAAATCTATGACTGGATGGAACGAGCCGTCTGGTTTCGGAACCAGAAACAGATGGCTGTAGAATCCCGGAGTCTCCTGGTTTTCTACGACCTCTACCGCGTTCTTCATTAAAAGAGACTGCACCTCTGATAATAGAGCGTCTCTTTTCTGCGGATTTGACGGAAGTTAAGTCCATTTTGGACTTCGAGTTAATGGAGGCTTTCGTTTGAAGGATATCTTTAGACCTTCCGAAGTCACCCCTCTCACCCAAGGGTCGTCCGTAATCGACGCCCACTCTTGTGAAAAACTCGACAACCTTCCGCCAACCGGTACGCGATAGAGGTTGAAGCCATCACCTCCTGGACCTGCGAGGCCTGCGGTAGGAGAAACCACGTCCTCCCCGACCCGCACCTCGTCCCGTCGACCTCGGGGCGTCCGACCGGTTGTCCCGGCCCGAAGGACGTCCCGAACGTGAGTTGCTACCTTGACGGTCTCTTGAATAAGACCAAGAGGACGCACCGGAACCTCTATAGGAAACTCTCTTGGGCGCATTAGACCCAGAAGTGCCTGTCTTACTCTTATCTGCTGTGTCCGACTTCTTAGAAGCAGATTTGAACAGCAGAGAATCCGAAGCTTTCTTTGTAATTTTATCGTAAATTGCAGAAAGCTTGCCGTCAAAGAGAAGTTCTCCGGAGACCGAAGCGACTCTGAGAGAGTTCTTCACCTTAGTATCCACGAGTGTGGATGTAGCTATGGCTGCGTCACGTCTAACCAACTCCAGGTTTGCCACTGAAAGGGCGGAGTTACACGTGGAATAAGCTACTGCCCTTGAAAGAAGTCTTAAAGAGGATTGTATATCCTGAAATTCTTTCCCTTGAAGGCGCAGTGATAACGCCTTAGTAAGGTGATCTGCGTAAGATAAGGCATCTAAACTGGCTCTGTGAGACGAAATAGTTGTTTCCAACACCGCGGTTGGAATAGACGCCGACGACGGTAATGATAATTCTAAGTCTTCCGCCTTGTCGTCCATACGCAGAGGAACTCTCAGGATACCCTGTCCTGCCGTGTCGAATTTATTCCTTGCATTAATGAAAGGCAGGTTGAGAGTATTGGCGGACAAGAAACCTGCTTTTCCCGTTTTGGAAGCAAGTTTGAATATAGCGTCGTTCAATAATTCAAATGTTCTTGCAACATTATTGGACTGAGACGGAAACTCGGAAGCGATGTCCCTGAACCGCTCAAAGAAATCAGAGTCCAATGACGCTATAATCCTCTTGTCCGGAACCGCAGCAGTCTGGCCCGACGGAACAACTTGAGGGAGAAAGTGCCGGATGAAGTCCACGGCAGCTTTATGTTGTTCCGAAAGGGATAGCTCCAAGTCATCCGTATCCCTTTCACCATCCGGTCGGACCTCATGATGCTCCCGGTCGTCCGCCCCCGATGCTTCGGCGGAGCGTACCGACCCAGCGCCGTCAGATAATTCCCGATCCGACAGCGTTTCTGTCGGTTGCTGGGATGCTGCGATAAGTTGTGCTATCTGCACAAGTACGTCCGACACCGAGGCCTGCGGAGGCACAGTCTTTCGCTGCTTCGCCGAGGGCAGCTCCGCATCTGATGACTCCCGCATACTCTTCCTATGCGAACGTCCGGAGTCCATCGGCCTCGTGTCCCTGGCTACCGGATGGTGTGACCTGGTCGCCGAAGAATCCCTGATCGGTGAAGCTGGCAAAATATTGGCGGTCACGTAGCCAAGGTGCGGTCGTGTGCGCTGACGAGAGGAAGAAGCCTGAGCAGTCTCCGCGGACTGCCTATACAACGGAGCGTCCTGAGCGACGGACGTGTGCTCAGCTTGCGACACATTTTGTACCACAACATCTGGTCCCAGATGTTGTTGTACGAGAGAGGGGCCTCTCTCGCTCGCGGCCCGGCTGGACCTGGACGAGCTAGGAACCGGACTCAAAGGCTTCCTCCGATCTCGCCTACTATCCGCCGTCACTGGGTGTGCACGTTGAATGTTTATAGTGCTCGCATCACCCAACATTTCCTCCTGGACCGTATCGGACGAACCCGGCTGCCAAACCATTCGGTGAATGGACGCTACACCGGGCGAGCTAGCGGATGACATTTGTTTAATCTCCATGAGCACTTTTGCCGCTAGCTCTGTATTCATTTGTGACGACGGAAGCGCACTTGTGGAAGATAACATGGAAACATCACCCTGTTCTTGTTCCTCTGAAATAGAAACTGAGAGAGTAGAGTGACCTTGCGGAGAAAGAGCTGGCATAGCCCTTTCTCCACTAACAACATATCGTGACACACGTTTCCAATGTTTGTCATCCCAATATTGACATATAGAACAGGGATTAGTGCGAGAACACTGACTACAATTAATGCAATGATCATGAAAGTCAGAGGAAGATTTCTTCCTATTACAATTTGAACAATATCCTTTCATTGTGAAAAGTCAACAACAAGTCCTAGTTACTCGCACAAACCCCTGACACAAAGATACATAATAACATGATCCATTAATAATGAAAAAACAATTGCAAATCAAAATAATTTTTGAAAAGTTAAAAAATTTATAGTAATTTATATATTTTTTATACTTACCAATGACCCAGACATAGCTGGTGCTAACTCTTAAAATATAGGGCCAAACACAAATTTTGCCCCCCAATCCCCAAAATTTGCATCTAAAACTAAAGAAAACATGTCCTGAAAGGCCCTCCACACTTCGCCCCTACTGCGCATGCGCAGTGTCAAGGACGTTCCGAAATTGGCGCCATTTATCATTCTAATAACCAGTGCCTGGTAAGCGCTATGTACTCAGCGGGGAGGCAAGAGTTCCCAACTCCTGGGAGGGCCATCCCCGTCTGGGTCATTGGTAAGTATAAAAAATATATAAATTACTATAAATTTTTTAACATTTTTATACTGTACCAATGACCCAGACATAGCTGAATAGTAAAAAGGCTGGAGGGCCAAGGACATAGAGCAAAATGGAATACGCTCAATAAAATAAAATAGAGTCATCCCTTGTAGGGAAAAGAAGTAATAGGCCTTACATGTATCTTTCTTATTTATGATAAATTAGAAAGATACAACACCTTCCAAAATTGAGCTTCATACATCCATGTACTCTATTAATATCCAATATAATCCTTATACTAATAATTTTTAAAGTAAGCCAATAATAAAGTAAGTCTAGAGAATAGAGACTCTTATACTCCTAAAAGTGTCTGAGAATTGCATAATCATGTCCGTTGACATATGCAATATTCAAAAGCTATACTTTAAAAACTAAGACTTGAATGAATTTTATAAACTTAAACTTCTCACTAAACAACCATCCCAATAACAGCTCAGAATTACTAACTCCGGAGGAGGTATCCCCTTGTTTTCATAGTAAAACAGGTGGCCCAAGGGAATACCCTCCCCCCCCCCCCCCCCCCCCTTTTTCTTGCCCTGGGTCAAATAGCCCAGAGCGAAGAGGGCAGCCGAACGGAGACACTGCCGAAACAGACAGCCTACCTAGCTATAGTAGCAACTGTTAAGAGAATGACATTCTGAGCAGTAGATAATAGACCTAACAAAAGAGGCCTCAAGAAATTGACTCGATATTTCTAAGATAAAATTCATGAATGTGGATGGCTGAGCGCAATGAGCGGCCTTCAAAAATCTATAATAGCGACACTATTAATGTAAGCCCAAGAAGTAGAAGAACTCTTACTTCATGAGCCGAAATCTTAAGCACAACTGCTAAGTCAATGATATACCATAAGCAGTACCGATAGTTAATAGAATCCATTAACAATAAAATGGAGCGTAACGTCCTTCTACTAGACATCAAAGACAGAAGAAGCTTACGCCCTTGTAATAAACAGATATCTGTTTATAAATACATAAACTGTACCTGGAAAGAGTAAAGGCCTATGCCCATACGAAGACGGAAGGACCTTAAAATAATAGGTTCCGGATAATAGGAGCCTAACTCTTATGCAACAATCCAACCTAAATAGTAACGGAAGTATTGATTCCGAAACTATGAAAGTGAAAATCATCCATTGATAGTGCATGAAACTCACTGACTCTACAGTAAAAGAGAAACCAACAGAATTACTGTCTAAAAGGTCAGAATTTGAAAACTACTGTTTCCAGAGGCTCAAATGATTACTTAGCTAAATAAGAACCGAAGTTAAAATCCGTATAGGAATTTAATCTAAAGATTCTAAGTCTATTTATCAAGAAGTTACTAACTGACTTAGATAAAGAGACAAAAGACTCAATTGTAAACTATCGTAGAGTGCATAGGTATGAGGTAACATAAACCTATAACCTAAATAATAACAGGCTGCAGTAGATCTTGTGAAACAAGTATACTAAAAAATAGCAATGAGTAGTATGGAGGGATCAACAATATGAACATAATGATCCCTACACCACGACGGAAGAGCCTCCACTTTAGTCGCATAGAATAGCGAAGAAGAGGATCTCCTATAGTAAGAAATCGCGTCCAAAGCTCGTCCAGTACAGTGCTTACAATGCAATACGGACCACACAACGGAATACATGAAGGTTGCAACCTTGCTGGTTGTGATAAAGATGACACGATTTACCCAGTGAAAAAAGATCCTCACATAGAGGAAGATTTCACGTTAAGACCCACAGTAGACAAGAGAGTAAATTACTCATGATCTCTGTGAAGATAGAGATGCTATCAACAGAAATGTATTGTGGTTGTTTATCTTAGCAATACCTGCTAAAACAACAGCGCCGGAGGATACGCGTATCCTATCATTCCGTCCTATAGATCAATAGAGCGTTAACACTATTAGCTCAGAGATCTGGACAAGCCAACACATACGTCTGCAATTGATTAGCAAGCTGTGTCATAAATAAATCATCATTGGGCGCTCCCATAGATAGCAAATCTGATTGAATACTTGTTTGTTGAGAGTCCATTCTGACAGCAACAAGCGACCCGTAAGAGAACGGGAGTCCGATAAAACAATCAGACGACCCGGAATATGACAGACCAAACTGAACTTGGTGTACTATAACCAACAGACGGATTCTTTCCATTAAATTGAATAACGGAAACGAAAGAGTGCCTCCCTGGTTCCGGCGATACGCCACTACTGTCGAATGAAAGGACAGGAATTTGGGCATGCGTTTCTGAATAATGTTCATGCAATGACATAAAGCAAGCCTAAAAAACATTATTCCGCGGAAGTTAAACTGATAGCTAAAAGACTGCGGAACCCAAAGACCCTGGCACTTCGAATCCGTAGGGATCAGTATATATCCCAATCTGTTTGACTGGCAACCGTCATAACAGCCACACTCGGGTCCGGCAACTGCGGCGGCACTCTCTGAGTCAACCACCGAATGTTTGCCCCAGTCTGAATCTCTTGTAACACTAGATAGACAAGAGAATGTATAAATCGAGCAATTCATGGATTGCCGGAAAGTTGCCGTCGAAGAGAAGCTCCTCCGAGAACGAAGCGACTCTGAGAGAGTTCTTAACCTTACTATCCACGCGTGTGGATGTAGCTAGGGCTGCGTCACGTCTAACCAACTCCAATCAGCCACTGAAGGGCGGAGTTATACGTGAACAAACTACTGCCCTCAAAAGAAATTACATTGAGAATAATATCCCGTAAATCTTTTCTTGAAGACGTAATGATAACGCCTCAGTAAGGCGGATTACGTATAATAAAGTGTCTAAGTTAAGTCTACTATACATAATGTCGTTCCCAACATTGAAATTGGAAAAGACATAAACGGCGAAAAAGAATATATGCAGTCTTTAATCACACCGTCTAGACGCATATGAACTCTCGGTATGCCCTGCTCTGCCAAAATAAACTATTTGTAAAAATGATAAAATGGCAGAAATGAGCAACGCGGACAAGAAACTAAACTATCATGCTTAGTAGCAGGCTTGTATATATATATAGCGTCGAAAAATAAAACACATGTTGTAATGACAATATTGGACTGCGTCGGTAAGTCAGGGACAATGTCCCTGTACCGATCGAAAAATCCGAGTCCAATGACGCTATAAGTCTCTTATCCAAGATCACAGCAATGAAGTCCGAAAAATAATCACTGGAAGAAATGCCAGAAGATATGAAAGGCATCTTCCGATACTACTAAAGGGAAAACTCGAAATCTTTCGAATCCCTTTCGCCATCCTGTCGGACCCTATAAAGCGTTCGGTCGTCCGTAGCTGATGCAACCGCGGACCGCACCGACCCAGCGCCGTCGGATAATTCCTGATTCGACCGAGAAACTGTCAATTGCTGGGATGCTGCGAAACAACTGTGCTAACTCGGATAGCACGTCCGTCACTGAGGCCTGAGGAGAAGCGGTCTTACGATGCATTGCCGCTGGAAGCTCCGTGATCGTTACCCCGTGCATACTTCCAATATGCGAGCGAACGGAGTGTATAGGCCTCGTGTCCCTTGGCTACCGGATGGCGCGACCTATTCGCCGTGGAATCACTGAATGCCGAAACTGATCGGAAACTCGAGGTCACGTAGCCAATGTGCGGTCGTGTGCCCTGCTGTGAGGATGAGGAAGCATTAAAGACAGTCTCTCGGACTGTCAATATAACGGAGCGTCCCGAGCAACGGACATATGCTCCGAATGTAAAATATCTGAACCACAACATGCGGTCCCCTATGTTGTTGGGCGAGAGAGGAACCTCTCTCGCTCACAGCCCGGACGGACCTGGACAAGCCAGGAACCGGACTAACAGGCTTCCTCCGATCTGTCCTCAATCTGCCGTCACTGGGTGAGTACTAAAGTAATTAAAGTGCTCGCATCACCCAAATCTCCTTCCTAGACCGCAACGGACGAACCCGGCAGCCGAACCATTCGATGAATGTACGCTACACCGGGTGAGCTAGCGAATGTCACTCCGTAAGCGATAGACATATTCCATGAGCACTTATTGCCGCTAACTCTTCATTAACTATGACGACAGAGGCACACTTTTGAAAGACATCTCCATAACTCTTCGAACAAGAAACCAGAAATGCTTGGATAGCAAGCATAAAATAATAATATATATAGCGTCGTTCAATAATTCGAAAGTTTGTGTGACATTATTGGACTATGTCGGAACTGAGGGACGATGTCCCTGAACCGAACCAAAAATTTCTAAGTCCACCGACGCTATCAGTTTCTTATCCGGCATCGCAGCATATGTTGTTCCGAAAGGGAAAGCTTGAAATCCTCCGAATCCCTTTCGGTATCCCGTCGGACCGGATGAAACTTTCGGACGTCCGTACCCGCTTCCGCGGAGCGTCCCGACCCAGCATCGTCGGATAAAATATATGCGACAGATTCAGTTGATGCTGGGATGCTGCGATAAACTGTGCTATTAAGGAAAGCACGTCCGTTCCCGAGGCCTGTGCAGTAGCGGACTTACGATGCATTGCCGCCGGAAGCACCATGTACGTTGACTCCCGCACACTTCCTATGCGAACGTCCGGAGTCTGCAGGCCTCGAGTCCCCGGCTACCGACCCAGCGCTGTCGGATAATTCTCGATCCGACACCGTTTCTGTCGGCTGCTGGGATGCTGCGATAAGCTGTGCTATGAGCACAAGAATGTCCGGCGTCGAGACCTGCGGAGGCGCAGTCTATCGCTGCTTCGCCGAGGGCAGCTCCGCATCAGATGGCTCCCGCATACTTTTCCTATGCGAACGTCCGGAGTCCATCGGTCTCGAATCCCTGGCTGCCGGATGGTGTGACCTGGTCGCCGAAGAATCCTTGATCGGCGAAGCTGGTAATATATCGGCGGTCACGCAGCCAAGGTGCGGTCGTGTGCGCTGACGAGAAGAGGAAGCCTTAGCAGTCTCAGCGGACTGCCTATACAACGGAGCGTCCCGAGCGACGGACGTATGCTCCGCTAGCGACACATTTTGTACCACAACATCTGGGGCCAGATGTTGTTGAACGAGAGAGGGGCCTCTCTCGCTTGCCGTCCGGATGGACCGGAACGAGCTATGAACCGGACTAAAAGGCTTCCTCCGTTCTCCCTCCGATCCGCCGTCACTGGGTGTGCATTAAGTTAATTTTATAGTGCTCGCAACACCCCAAAATTCCTTCTAGACCGCAACGGACGAACCCGGCTGCCGAACCATTCGGTGAATGGACGCTACACCGGGCGAGCTAGCGGACGTCAAAAGCCGTCGAACCTACTAGGGTCCTCTTAGGCAATTGGCGTATTACATGAGCACTTTTCCGCTAGCCCTTCATTAATTGTGACGACGGAGGCACACTGTTGGAAGACATCACAGATACATCACCCTAATCTTGATCGTCTGAAATAGAAATTGATAAAGTAGAGTGACCCTGCGGGGAAAGGACCGGAGTGTCCAAATCCCCAACAACATACCGTGACATACGCTTCCCATATTGTCATCGAAATCATACGATACAGAACAGGAGTTAATGCGAGTACACTGACCACATATAGAATGATAATAAAGTCAGAGGAAGACTTCCTCTTAAAACAATTGATCAAAATCCTTTCAATGTGAAAAGAAAACAAGTCCTGGTACTCGCACTAACCCCTGGCAATCAAAATACATAATAATAATATGATCCATTAATATAGAAAAAATAATTGAAATCAAAATATTTTGAAAAAATATTTTTTCAGAACAGCCCAAGTTTCTGAAAAGTAACGTTGAGCCCCAATGGATCCCAAGCCTAAGTGTGGACAAAAATTTTAAAAATATTTTAAACAATTTATTCAACACTTACGAACAATAATAATGTATCTAGTTATGATTAAAATAACATAAAGATATTATTTTTTAGAAATCCCCCCCTCACACAGAGGGCTGTTGTAAATGTAAACAATGAGTGTAAAAACACTAAAATAAGACTCCAGGCACCCAGGCCCGAAATCAGTTACCAAAAATACACTATCTGATGCAAAACAGAGACTTCCAGGGAAGAAACTGCAGAACATCAGATGGTAGATGCAGAACACAACGCCTAACCACCCGTAGGTGAAGACGTAAACATGGGGAAAGAACAGAATTCATTCTGTTATTCAGCTAAAACTCCTCAATAAATTTTAGTAATAATAATTACAGAAACTATGCCAAAAGCATGGGAGAATAGCAAGGGGGAACTTAAAGGACAGGGAGAGAGGAAAACACTTGTAAAAACAGTGTAACTAAATAATCAGAATGACAACAAAATGGCTGCTGCCTTGAAAATAGGTAACTTAACATAATTTCATTAAAAAATTTTAAGTTACAGCCCTGATAATATTCTGTCACACATTCTTTTCCTCTCCTCCTTCTCTATCCTCCTTAGAATCACCATTTCACTAATATTTATGTGTCTGGCATCATTTAAACTGAGATTTAAAAGCACAAAGATCAGTCAGATGTTAACTGATGAAGGGCCAAACTTAGAATGATAAATGGCGCCAATTTCGGAACGTCCTTGACACTGCGCATGCGCAGTAGGGGCGAAGTGTGGAGGGCCTTTCAGGACATGTTTTCTTTAGTTTTAGATGCAAATTTTGGGGATTGGGGGGCAAAATTTGTGTTTGGCCCTATATTTTAAGAGTTAGCACCAGCTATGTCTGGGTCATTGGTACAGTATAAAAATATATTTTTTCAACGAAGCCCAAGTTTCTGAAAAGTAACGTTGAGCCCCAATGGATCCGATGGCTAAGTGTGGTCAAAAATTTTAAATTTAAATTAAATAATTAATGCAACACTTACGGATAATAAAAATGTATCTTATAGTGAGATAAACTACTCCAAAGGCAAACAGCCCCCCTCAAAAGAGACTGTTGCCAATGTAAACAAACAGTGTAAAAACACCAGAAAACATGACTCCAGGCACTGACAAAACTGGCCCGAAATCAGTCATCAAAATTACACTCTATCTGATGCAAGACAGAGACTCCCAGGGGAGAATCTGCAGAACATCAGATGGAAGATGCAGAACACAACATTTATACACCCATGGGTGAAAACGTAACTATGGGGAAAATAACAGAAAACATTCTGTAACCAAGCAACTCTCCCAAGAGAATTTTAGAAATGATCTGTCTCAAAAATATGCCAAAAGCATGGGAGAATTGCAAGGGGGGACTTAGAAGACCAGGGGAGAGGAAACATTGAATAAGCAGTGCAACTTTTTAGCAAGAATGACAACAAGAGGCCCATGCCTCGAAAGTTAAAAAATTTATAGTAATTTATATATTTTTTATACTTACCAATGACCCAGACTTAGCTGGTGCTAACTCCAACAAAACCAGGGCCAAACACAAATTTTGCCCCCCAATCCCCAAAATTTGCATCCAAAACAAAAAGAAATCATGTCCTAAAGGACCTCCATACTACGCCTCTACTGCGCATACGCAGTGATGCAGTCGTCCCGAAATTGGCGCCAAATATCATTCTTACTGGCAGTGCCTGGTCAGCGCTATGTGCTCAGCGGGGAGGCAAGAGTTCCCAACTCCAGGGAGGGCCATCCCCGTCTGGGTCATTGGTAAGTATAAAAAATATATAAATTACTATAAATTTTTTAACATGTTTATACTGTACCAATGACCCAGACTAAGCTGAATAGTAAACAGGCTGGAGGGCCTAGGACATAGAGGAAAATCCAATAAGCTCAACTATATAGTAAAGAGGTAACCCCTTAAGGAGAAAAGGAGTATTAGGCTTTACATGTATCTTTCTTATTTAATATTAAATTAGAAAGATACACTACCCTTAATAATTGAGCACAATAACATTCATGTTCTCTATTAACATCCAGTATAACCCTTATACTAATTATTTTTAAAGCAAGCCAATAAATAAAGTAGTCCAGAGAATTGAGACTCTTTATAATCATTTAAAAGTGTCCGAGTATTGTATATTAAAGCCCGTTTGACACTTGACATATACAAATGCTTCACACCGAGCTACACTTTAAAAATAAGACATGAATGAATTTAAACATTAATATTACACTTTAAAACCATCCCGGAAGAGACTCAGAAATACTGACTTAGAGGAGGCATTCCCTTGCTTTTCACTATAAAGCAGGTGACCTAAGGGAACACCTGCCCCCCCCCCCCCCCCCCCCCTTCCCCTTGCCCTGGGTCAAATAGCCCAGAGCGAAGAGGGCAGCCGGACGGAGTCACTGCCGGAACAGAAAGCCTGCATAACTATAGTTGCAACTGTTTAGTGGACGACATTCTGAGCAACAGATAACGGACCTAAACAATGCAGGTCTCCAGAAATGGACTCAATATTTCTGAGATAAAAATTCGTAAATGTGGATGGCTGAGACCAATAAGCAGCCTTCATTAAATCTGTAATAGCAACACTATTAGCATAAGCCCAGGAAGTAGAAAGAGCTCTTACTTCATGAGCAGAAATCTTAAGCACAGACTGCTGAGAAGAAGATAAATCTTCATAAGCAGTACGGATAGTTAACTGAATCCATCTAGCAATAGAATGGACTGAAATGTCCTTTCTATTAGGCATCAAAGACAGAAAGAAACGTTTCCGTCCCTTTCTGATAAACTGAGATCTCTGTTTATAGATACGTAGTGTTCTAACAGGACAGAGTAAAGGCCTACGCCCGTCTGAAGACGGAAGAGCCTTAATAACAATAGGTTCCGGATATTTATTAGGAGCCTGATTCTTAGCTAAAAAACCCACATTAGTAGTGAAGGTGATAGTGTTCCCAACACTACGATAATGAGAATCATCCACCGATAGTGCATGCTGCTCACTGACTCTTCTGGCAGAAGAGAAAGCTAAGAGAAAAGCTGTCTTATAAGATAAGAATTTGAAATCTACTGTCCCAAGAGGTTCAAATGGCTTTCCCTTCAATTTAAGGAGAACCCAAGCTAAATTCCACTTAGGAATTAATCTAAGAGTTCTGGGTCTATTTATCGAAAAGTTTCTAACCAACTTCGATAAAGAGACATTAGATCCAATTTGTAAACTATCATGATGTGCATAGGTATCAGATAACATAGATCTATAACCCTTTATAGTAACAGGCTGCAGTTTGATTTCGTCAAACAAGTATACTAGAAAGTTTGCAATGTCTGGTATAGAGGGATCAAATATATCTACAGAATGATCCCTACACCAACGACGAAAAACCTTCCACTTAGCCGCATAGTTTAGCGAAGAGGAGGTCCTCCTACAGTTAGAAATCGCGTCCACTGCTCGTCCTGTAAAGTGCTTGCCATGCAAGAAGGACCGCACAACGGAAAAACGTGAAGGTTGAGACCTTGCGGGTTGTGATGGAGTTGGCGCGATTTCCCCTGCGAAAGAAGATCCTCTCGTGGAGGAAGCTTCCGCGGTAGGTCCCACAACAGACACCTGAGTAGATTTATCCACGGTCTCTGTGGCGACAGAGATGCTACCAACAGAATCTTGCATTGAGATTGTTTTATCTTTAGCAATACTTGTTGAATTAACGGCGCTGGAGGATACGCATATCCTATCATTCCGTCCCAAGGGATCGACAGAGCGTCTACTGCAAATGCTCTTGGATCCGGACACGGAGACACATACGTCTGCAACTGATTGTTGAGATGTGTCGCAAATAAGTCTATCATTGGCCGTTCCCATTGGTAGCAAATCTGATTGAATACTTGTTTGTTGAGAGTCCACTCCGACGGCAACAAGCGACCCTTTCGTGAAAGGGAGTCTGCTAGCACATTCAGACGACCCGGTATGTGACGGACCGAAAGAAGAACGTGATGTTCTAACGCAAACAGAAGGATTCTTTCCGTTAGATTGAACAACGGAACTGAATGAGTGCCTCCCTGATTCTGTATATACGCCACTACTGTCGTATTGTCGGATAGGATTTGGACATGAGCATCGTGAATAATGTCCATCCAGTGACGTAACGCAAGCCAAATTGACATCATTTCCTTGATGTTTATGTGCTTGCACAGGAATTGCGGATCCCAAAGACCCTGGCATCTCGAATCCGTTGGGATTAATGATGCACCCCAACCTGTTTGACTGGCATCCGTCATAACGGTAAAACTCGGATCCGGCAACTGCAGCGGAACTCCTTGAGTTAACCACTGAATGTTTGCCCAAGTCTGAATCTCTTGTTTCACTTGATCTGACAAGAGAACGTCTACATCGAGCGAATGAATTTTCACACTCCAATTCTGAGTCAGGAAAATTTGAAGAGGACGTGTGCGTAGCCGCCCCATCGGAATGAGATCCGCGGCGGCTCCGCACAGACCTATCAGTCTCATAAATTCTCTCGCCGTGACTTTGTCTGCGTGCAGACAATAGCGAGTGTAACAACTGACTAATTTCGCTCTGGTTAACGGCAGACGAACGAGATTGTTGTGCGTCTCGAAGCTCATTCCCAGTTGAGTGAATGACTTGGACGGCACCAGATCCGACTTCTCCTCGTTTACTATAAAACCGAGACGTCGGAGCAATAGAAGAAGATTCTGAACATCGTTCTGAAGCGTTAACACGTTGCCGTACCTCTGAAGAATGTCGTCCAGGTAGGCCGACATTACCGCAGACGAATGAGCTCGGAAGTAGATCATTACCGAGTTCATTACCCGAGTGAAAGCCCAGGGTGCTAGATTCAATCCGAAGCACATCGCCCGGAATTGATACACCACTCCTAGGACTGCGAAGCGTATATACTTTCGGAATGTCGGATGTACCATGACGTGAAAGTACGCATCTTTGAGATCTATGCTCGTTGCATAATCGTTCACCCGAATACTCGCTCTGACCGATCGAATCGTCTCCATATAAAACTTCGGAGCGACGATCAGCTTGTTTATCCAGCTCAAATCTATGACTGGACGGAATGAGCCGTCTGGTTTCGGAACCAGAAACAGATGGCTGTAGAATCCCAGAGATTCCTGGTTTTCTACGACCTCTACTGCGTTCTTCATTAAAAGAGACTGCACCTCTGATAACAGAGCGTCTCTTTTCTGTGGATTTGACGGAAGATGAGTCCACTTTGGACTTCGAGTTAATGGAGGCTTTCGTTTGAAGGATATCTTTAGACCTTCCGAAGTCACTCCTCTCACCCAAGGGTCGTCCGTAATCGACGCCCACTCTTGTGAAAAACTCGACAACCTTCCGCCAACCGGAACGCGATAGAGGTTTAAGCCATCACCTCCTGGACCTGCGAGGCCTGCGGTAGGAGAAACCACGTCTTCCACGACCCGCACCTCGCCTCGTCGACCTCGGGGCGTCCGACCGATTGTCCCGGCCTGAAGGATGTCCCGAACGAGAGTCGCTATCCTGACGGTCTCTCGAATAAGACCAAGAGGACGCACCGGAACCTCTATAGGAACCTCTCTTGGGCGCATTAGACCCAGAAGTGCCTGTCTTATTCGTGTCTGCTGTATCCGACTTTTTAGGAGCCGATCTGAACAACAGAGAATCATTAGCTTTCTTTTTAATTTTATCATAAATAGCGGAAAGCTTGCCGTCAAAGAGAAGTTCTCCTGAGACCGAAGCGACTCTAAGAGAGTTCTTCACCTTAGAATCCACTAGTGTGGATGTAGCTAGGGCTGCGTCACGTCTAACCAACTCCAGATTTGCCACTGAAAGGGCGGAGTTACACGTGGAATAAGCTACTGCCCTTGAAAGAAGTCTTAAAGAGGATTGTATATCCTGAAACTCTTCCCCTTGAAGGCGCAGTGATAACGCCTTAGTAAGGTGATCTGCGTAAGATAAGGCATCTAAATTGGCTCTGTTAGACGCAATAGCTGTTTCCAACACCGCGGTTGGAATAGAAGCTGACGACGGTAATGATAGCTCTAAGTCTTCCGCCTCGTCGTCCATACGCAGAGGAACTCTCGGTATACCCTGTCCTGCCGAATCGAATTTATTCCTTGCATTAATGAAAGGCAGGTTAAGAGTATTAGCGGACAAGAAACCTGCTTTCCCCGTCCTGGAAGCAAGTTTAAATATAGCGTCGTTCAATAATTCAAATGTTCTTGCAACATTATTGGACTGCGACGGAAACTCGGGAGCGATGTCCCTGAACCGCTCAAAAAATTCAGAGTCCAATGACGCTATAATTCTCTTGTCCGGAAGCGCAGCAGTCTGGCCCGACGGAACAACTTGAGGGAGAAAGTGCCGGATGAAGTCCACGGCAGCTTTATGTTGTTCCGAAAGGGATAGCTCCAAGTCATCCGTAACCCTTTCACCATCCGGTCGGACCTCCCGATGTTCCCGGTCGTCCGCCCCCGATGCTTCGGCGGAGCGTACCGACCCAGCGCCGTCGGATAATTCTCGATCCGACACCGTTTCTGTCGGCTGCTGGGATGCTGCGATAAGCTGTGCTATCTGCACAAGAATGTCCAACGTCGAGACCTGCGGAGGCGCAGTCTTTCGCTGCTTCGCCGAGGGCAGCTCCGCATCAGATGGCTCCCGCATACTTTTCCTATGCGAACGTCCGGAGTCCATCGGTCTCGAATCCCTGGCTGCCGGATGGTGTGACCTGGTCGCCGAAGAATCCTTCATCGGCGAAGCTGGTAAAATATCGGCGGTCACGCAGCCAAGGTGCGGTCGTGTGCGCTGACGAGAAGAGGAAGCCTTAACAGTCTCTGCGGACTGCTTATACAACGGAGCGTCCCGAGCGACGGACGTATGCTCCGCTAAAGACACATTTTGTACCACAACATCTGGTCCCAGATGTTGTTGTACGAGAGAGGGACCTCTCTCGCTCGCGGCCCGGCTGGACCTGGACGAGCTAGGAACCGGACTAAAAGGCTTCCTCCGTTCTCGCTTACTATCCGCCGTCACTGGGTGTGCATCTATTATGTTTATAGTGCTCGCATCACCCAAAATTTCCTCTTGGACCGCATCGGACGAACCCGGCTGCCGAACCATTCGGTGAATGGACGCTACACCGGGCGAGCTAGCGGACGACATTTGTCTAATCTCCATGAGCACTTTTGCCGCTAGCTCTGAATTCATTTGTGACGACGGACGCACACTTGAAGAAGATAACATGGAAACATCACCCTGTTCTGGTTCCTCTGAAATAGAAACTGAGAGAGTAGAGTGACCTTGTGGAGAAAGAGCCGGCATCGCTCTTTCTCCAGAAACAACATATCGTGACACACGTTTCCAATGTTTCTCATCCCAATGTTCACATATAGGACAGGGATTAATGCGAGAACACTGACTACAATTAATACAATGATCATGAAAGTCAGAGGAAGATTTCTTCCTATTACAATTTGAACAATGTCCCTTCATTGTGAAAGAACAACAATAAGTCCTAGTTACTCGCAAAAACCCCTGACACAAAGATACATAATAACATGATCCATTAATAAAAGAAAAAACAATTGCAAAACAAAATAATTTTGAAAAAATATTTTTTCAGAGAAGCCCAAGTTGCTGAAAAGTAACGTTGAGCCCCGATGGATCCGATGGCAAATTGTGGTCAAAAATTTTAAATTTATATAAAATAATTAATGAGACACTTTCGGATAATATAAATGTATCTTATAATGAGATAAACTACCACAAAGGCAAACAGCCCCCCTCAAAAAAGGCTGTTGCCAATGAAAACAAACAGTGTAAACACACTAGAAAACATGACTCCAGGCACTGAAAAAACTGGCCCGGAATCAGTCATCAATTACACTCTATCTGATGCAAAACAGAGACTCCCAGGGGAGAATCTGTAGAACATCAGATGGAAGATGCAGAACACAAACGTTATACACCCATGGGTGAAAACGTAACTATGGGGAAAATAACAGAAAACATTCTGTAACCAAGCAACTCTCCCAGGAAATTTTAGAAATGAAATTTCTCAAAAATATGCCAAAAGCATGGGAGAATTGCCAGGGGGGACTTTAGAAGGCTAGGGGAGAGGAAACACTGAATAAGCAGTGCAACAATTAGCAAGAATGACAACAAGAGGCCCATGCCTCGAAAATAGGCAACTTAACATAATTTCATCAAAAAATTTTAAGTACAGCCCTGATTATTTTTTGCCACTTCTTTTCCTCTCCTCCTTCTATCCTCCTTAGAATCACATTTTCTCCAAAAATTACGTGTCTGGCATCCTTTAAACTGAGATTTACAAGCACAAAGATCAGTGAGATGTTGACTGATGAAGGGCCAAACAGAGAATGATATTTGGCGCCAATTTCGGGACGACTGCGTCACTGCGCATGCGCAGTAGAGGCGTAGTATGGAGGTCCTTTAGGACATGATTTCTTTTTGTTTTGGATGCAAATTTTGGGGATTGGGGGGCAAAATTTGTGTTTGGCCCTGGTTTTGTTGGAGTTAGCACCAGCTAAGTCTGGGTCATTGGTACAGTATAAAAATATAGGCAACTTAACATAATTTCATAAAAAATTTTAAGTACAGCCCTGATTATTTTTTGTCACTCCTTTTTCCTCTCCTCCTTCTATATCCTCCTTAGAATCACCATTTCTCCAATAATTACGTGTCTGGCATCCTTTAAACTGAGATTTACAAGCACAAAGATTAGTGAGATGTTGACTGATGAAGGGCCAAACAGAGAATGATAATTGGCGCCAATTTCGGAACGTCCTTGACACTGCGCATGCGCAGTAAGGGCAAAGTATGGAGGTCCTATAGGACATGATTTCTTTTGGTTTTAGATGCAAATTTTGGGGATTGGGGGGCAAAATTTGTGTTTGGCCCTGGATTTTTTAGAGTTAGCACCAGCTAAGTCTGGGTCATTGGTACAGTATAAAAATATCAGAGTTTCGTGCCATTGGTATGCATGAGGCTGGGATACCTCCAGATGAGCTCGCTGCTGAGTTCCGAGTCACTTTGGTCACCATTTACTGTCTCATTGGAAGGTATAGAACCACTGGATCTACTGCCGACCGACCACGTTCAGGTCGACCAAGAGTTACAACCCCTGCACAAGACTGACACATTAGGACGTCTCACTTGAGGATCGCTTCCTTCCGGCAACAAGGACAGCAGCGATTACTCCTGGTAGAACTAACAACAGAATCAGTGCACAAACTGTCTGCAACAGACTTGCTGAACACGGCATCCAAAGTAAGCGTCCATACCACGGACCAATCCTTACTCAATGTCATTGTACCGCCAAAATGGAATGGGTACGTCAGCATGTTCACTGGACTCACCAGCGTTGGAGCACAGTACTTTTTAGTGATGAATCATGATTTTGTCTACGGCATGCTGATGGTAGGGCAAGTGTGTATCGCCGACTAGGAGAACGGTTTTCTGATGATTGCGTGTCAGAATGCGACCGTTTTGGCAGGGGTAGTTTAATGGTTTGGGCAGGAATTTCCTTGCTATCGAATGCAGTTCTTATCTTCAGTTGACCTTCATCATTGGTAATCTGAATGGACAGCGATATGGGGACGAAATTCTTAACGCTGTTGTTGTCCCGTTGTTCAATGCTAATGTCGGATTGCAGTTATTCCAGCAAGACAATGCCCGATGTCACGTGGTGCATATCTGTCATGACTTTCTTGAGGAGCAGAGCATCAAACATCTCCCCTGGCCCCCACTTTCGCCAGATTTGTCGCCAATCGAGCATCTTTGGGATGAATTGGACCATTGGGTAGGATTTCATGATCTTCAGACCTTAAGCGATTTACGTAATGTTCTAAGGCAGGAATGAACGAAATACCACAGGGTGACATCCAGAGACTTATCAGGTCCATGCGCAGTCAATGTCTTGCAATCCAAGAGGCGACTGTAAGAACATGAAATTATGCAAATTCAAACAGCTAGACTCGAAATATGAATTTACAATAATTTGTCGATAATACTAAAAAAATTGCTCCTCAAAATTTATTATACTTTCTTTTTTGACTCAGTATATATTGGAAGCCTGTCAACTGAACAGCTAATTTGCTTGTGAAAATTATTCATTTACAGAAAAATGCAATTAACAAGGATGGGTCACTTTCCTGTATTCTGAGATAAACTGGAGCTCTGTCAAACAAGATATACCAGATTAAATGTCTGTATTGGATGTACTGTAACTAAATAGGTCTATAAACATATAAACAAGAGGTATGTGGTATTTCTCAGGGTAATTTCTAAACATGTAACAAGAGTTTGTATTCAATTATAGTAGAACCTGCTTTGAGAGACCACGCTCATGAGAGACCACCCGTCTTGAGAAACCACCATGACCTTGTACCATTTGGCTGTTTTACTCTGTATAGGATCTGTTATGAAAGACCACCTGTTTGAGAGACCACTTTTGCCTGACAAAAAGGGTGGTCTCTCAAGACAGGTTCCACTGTAAAAGGAGTTTACTCTATAACCTACATGCAATTAACAGGACAATTTTGTACTCAAGGTATAGTGAAGAGTTTTGTGTTTGGAAATTATATTCAACTAGAACTATCACTGAAGGTGATTAATACTCCCACTTCCGGCTTACTAGAGTGCACCTCTGAATGTTGAGCTTGAAAAACAAATAATAAATCTAAGTTCATGGGAGATAACCTGGTAAAAATTGTCGCAGGTGTAAAATTTTAGAATAAGCACATGTTCACTTGCTAGTCATAATGTTTGAAACGTTTGATCAAAATCGGTTAAATGAAAGTGTCAATGACACTGTAGCTCAACTTTGAATATGACAGGAATTAGTATTTGCTGTGACCAGGTCAACAAAAATGAATATGACAAGAATCAGTATTTGTTGTGACCAAGTCAACAATAATGAATAAGAGAAATAGGAGTTTTGTTGTGACCACGTCAACCATAGTAAATCAATTACACGGTGGCTGCAATGGTCTAAAGAATGAGCAATAAGTATTATTTAATCCACAGCTACCTAATATTTCTTTTGTTCTCTGTCATGAAAACAAGCCCTATAAAATCACACCAAGTACGGTTTTGATGAGAACAGCTCAGTAAAACAGTACCAATATCTGGATATTGGGATGGTTTTGAAACAGTTCCTATAACTAGATATTTGTATGATTGTCACGGTACTGTAATCATAACTATTCAAAAGTAAAGATGCTGTAAAGGAGGTGTGAAAAACTTTCTAATACATGAATTATCGACAAGCTTTTCTCGACAGAGCTACTGAATTGAGTGTGCATCGTGTCCAAATTATAATGTACCTTTTAATTTTTTGTTGCTTTTAATAACCAACAGCCCTGGTAACCTAAAATGGACTCCTGTGTAAACCTCGGAAGTGAAGCAGTGCTTGTTTGCTGTGGTAAATAAGTTCAGTTTTACTGGTAAAATAGGACCTGGTCACCAGTGCCCGGGGTAGAAGTCCCCTAAAATGGGCAGCATGGGTGTAAACGATTGGCTAAACTTGACTTTACACCTTTTTTGCGGTCACAATTAGCCATAGCTGCAGAAAAGTGACCTTAAACACCAGTAAATAAATAAATAACCTCGAAGCCACTGATCTGTTCACAATAACTGAACTCCTGATGCGTGTCATAACTTCAATAGACTTTCTAGCAAGCAAACAATGGGTTATGCCCATTTTGTTTTTCGGGGGTAGAGCAAGCAAAAAGTGTTTTAAAATGTGGTTTTACTCGTGTCAAACTTTCTAAAATGTTAAAAAATTTATAGTAATTTATATATTTTTTATACTTACCAATGACCCAGACTTAGCTGGTGCTAACTCCACAAAAACCAGGGCCAAACACAAATTTTGCCCCCCAATCCCCAAAATTTGCATCCAAAACAAAAAGAAATCATGTCCTAAAGGACCTCCATAGTACGACTCTACTGCGCATGCGCAGTGACGCAGTCGTCCCGAAATTGGCGCCAAATATCATTCTTACTGGCAGTGCCTGGTCAGCGCTATGTACTCAGCGGGGAGGCAAGAGTTCCCAACTCAGGGAGGGCCATCCCCGTCTGGGTCATTGGTAAGTATAAAAAATATATAAATTACTATAAATTTTTTAACATTTTTATACTGTACCAATGACCCAGACTTAGCTGAATAGAAAACAGGCTGGAGGGCCTAGGACAAAGAGGAAAATCCAATAAGCTCAATTATAAAATAAAGAGGTAACCCCTTAAGGAGAAAAGGAGTATTAGGCTTTACATGTATCTTTCTTATTTAATATTTAAATTAGAAAGATACACTACCCTTAATAATTGAGCACAATAACATTCATGTTCTCTATTAACATCCAGTATAACCTTTATACTAATTATTTTTAAAGCAAGCCAATAAATAAAGTAGTCCAGAGAATTGAGACTCTTTATAATCATTTAAAAGTGTCCGAGTATTGTATATTAAAGCCCGTTTGACACTTGACATATACAAATGCTTCACACCGAGCTACACTTTAAAAATAAGACATGAATGAAATTAAACATTAATATTACACTTTAAAACCATCCCGGAAGCGACTCAGAAATACTGTCTTGGAGGAGGCATTCCCTTGCTTTTCACTATAAAGCAGGTGACCTAAGGGAACACCCGCCCCCCCCCCCCCCCCCCCCCCCCCCCCTTCCCCTTGCCCTGGGTCAAATAGCCCAGAGCGAAGAGGGCAGCCGGACGGAGTCACTGCCGGAACAGAAAGCCTGCATAACTATAGTTGCAACTGTTTAGTGGACGACATTCTGAACAACAGATAACGGACCTAAACAATGCAGGTCTCCAGAAATGGACTCAATATTTCTGAGATAAAAATTAGTAAATGTGGATGGCTGAGACCAATAAGCAGCCTTCATTAAATCTGTAATAGCAACACTATTAGCATAAGCCCAGGAAGTAGAAAGAGCTCTTACTTCATGAGCAGAAATCTTAAGCACAGACTGCTGAGAAGAAGATAAATCTTCATACGCAGTACGGATAGTTAACTGAATCCATCTAGCAATAGAATGGACTGAAATGTCCTTTCTATTAGGCATCAAAGACAGAAAGAAACGTTTCCGTCCCTTTCTGATGAACTGAGATCTCTGTTTATAGATACGTAGTGCTCTAACAGGACAGAGTAAAGGCCTACGCCCGTCTGAAGACGGAAGAGCCTTAATAACAATAGGTTCCGGATATTTATTAGGAGCCTGATTCTTAGCTAAAAAACCCACATTAGTAGTGAAGGTGATAGTGTTCCCAACACTACGATAATGAGAATCATCCACCGATAGTGCATGAAGCTCACTGACTCTTCTGGCAGAAGAGAAAGCTAAGAGAAAAGCTGTTTTATAAGATAAGAATTTGAAATCTACTGTCCCAAGAGGTTCAAATGGCTTTTCCTTCAATTTAAGGAGAACCCAAGCTAAATTCCACTTAGGAATTAATCTAAGAGTTCTGGGTCTATTTATCGAAAAGTTTCTAACCAATTTCGATAAAGAGACATTAGATCCAATTTGTAAACTATCATGATGTGCATAGGTATCAGATAACATAGATCTATAACCCTTTATAGTAACAGGTTGCAGTTTGATTTCGTCAAACAAGTATACTAGAAAGTTAGCAATGTCTGGTATAGAGGGATCAAATATATCAACAGAATGATCCCTACACCAACGACGGAAAACCTTCCACTTAGCCGCATAGTTTAGCGAAGAGGAGGTCCTCCTACAGTTAGAAATCGCGTCCACTGCTCGTCCTGTAAAGTGCTTGCCATGCAAGAAGGACCGCACAACGGAAAAACGTGAAGGTTGAGACCTTGCGGGTTGTGATGTAGTTGGCGCGATTTCCCCTGCCAAAGAAGATCCTCTCGTGGAGGGAGCTTCCGCGGTAGGTCCCACAACAGACACCTGAGTAGATTTATCCACGGTCTCTGTGGCGACAGAGATGCTACCAACAGAATCTTGCATTGAGATTGTTTTATCTTTAGCAATACTTGTTGAATTAACGGCGCTGGAGGATACGCATATCCTATCATTCCGTCCCAAGGGATCGATAGAGCGTCTACTGCAAATGCTCTTGGATCCGGACACGGGGACACATACGTCTGCAACTGATTGTTGAGATGTGTCGCAAATAAGTCTATCATTGGCCGTTCCCATTGGTAGCAAATCTGATTGAATACTTGTTTGTTGAGAGTCCACTCCGACGGCAACAAGCGACCCTTTCGTGAAAGGGAGTCTGCTAGCACATTCAGACGACCCGGTATGTGACGGACCGAAAGAAGAACGTGATGTTCCAACGCAAACAGAAGGATTCTTTCCGTTAGATTGAACAACGGAACTGAATGAGTGCCTCCCTGATTCCGTATATACGCCACTACTGTCGTATTGTCGGATAGGATTTGGACATGAGCATCGTGAATAATGTCCATCCAGTGACGTAACGCAAGCCAAATTGACATCATTTCCTTGATGTTTATGTGCTTGCACAGGAATTGCGGATCCCAAAGACCCTGGCATCTCGAATCCGTTGGGATTAATGATGCACCCCAACCTGTTTGACTGGCATCCGTCATAATGGTAAAACTCGGATCCGGCAACTGCAGCGGAACTCCTTGAGTTAACCACTGAATGTTTGCCCAAGTCTGAATCTCTTGTTTCACTTGATCTGACAAGAGAACGTCTACATCGAGCGAATGAATTTTCACACTCCAATTCTGAGTCAGGAAAATTTGAAGAGGCCGTGTGCGTAGCCGTCCCATCGGAATGAGATCCGCGGCGGCTCCGCACAGACCTATCAGTCTCATAAATTCTCTCGCCGTGACTTTGTCTGTATTCAGACAATAGCGAGCGTAACAACTGACTAATTTCGCTCTGGTTAACGGCAGACGAACGAGATTGTTGTGTGTCTCGAAGCTCATTCCCAGATGAGTGAATGACTTGGACGGCACCAGATCCGACTTCTCCTCGTTTACTATGAAACCGAGACGTCGGAGCAATAGAAGAAGATTCTGAACATCGTTCTGAAGCGTTAACTCGTTGCCGTACCTCTGAAGAATGTCGTCCAGGTAGGCCGACGTTACCGCAGACGAATGAGCTCGGAAGTAGATCATTACCGAGTTCATTACCCGAGTGAAAGCCCAGGGTGCTAGATTCAATCCGAAGCACATGGCCCGGAACTGATACACCACTCCTAGGACTGCGAAGCGTAGATACTTTCGGAATGTCAGATGTACCATGACGTGAAAGTACGCATCTTTGAGATCTATGCTCGTTGCATAATCGTTCACCCGAATACTCGCTCTGACCGATCGAATCGTCTCCATATAAAACTTCGGAGCGACGATCAGCTTGTTTATCCAGCTCAAATCTATGACTGGACGGAACGAGCCGTCTGGTTTCGGAACCAGAAACAGATGGCTGTAGAATCCCAGCGATTCCTGGTTTTCTACGACCTCTACCGCGTTCTTCATTAAAAGAGACTGCACCTCTGATAGCAGAGCGTCTCTTTTCTGAGGGTTTGACGGAAGATGAGTCCACTTTGGACTTCGAGTTAATGGAGGCTTTCGTTTGAAGGATATCTTTAGACCTTCCGAAGTCACTCCTCTCACCCACGGGTCGTCCGTAATCGACGCCCACTCTTGAGAAAAACTCGACAACCTTCCGCCAACCGGAACGCGATAGAGGTTTGAGCCATCACCTCCTGGATCTGCGAGGCCTGCGGTAGGAGAAACCACGTCTTCCACGACCCGCACCTCGCCTCGTCGACCTCGGGGCGTCCGACCGATTGTCCCGGCCTGAAGGACGTCCCGAACGAGAGTCGCTATCCTGACGGTCTCTCGAATAAGAGCTAGAGGACGCACCGGAACCTCTATAGGAACCTCTCTTGGGCGGATAAGACCCAGAAGTGCCCGCCTTATTCGTGTCTGCTGTATCCGACCTTTTAGGAGCGGATCTAAACAACAGAGAATCACTAGCTTTCTTTTTAATATTATCATAAATAGCGGAAAGCGTGCCGTCAAAGAGAAGATCTCCTGAGACCGAAGCGACTCTAAGAGAGTTCTTCACCTTAGAATCCACTAGTGTGGATGTAGATAGGGCTGCGTCACGTCTAACCAACTCCAGATTTGCCACTGAAAGGGCGGAGTTACACGTGGAATAAGCTACTGCCCTTGAAAGAGGATTGTATATCCTGAAACTCTTCCCCTTGAAGACGCAGTGATAACGCCTTCGTAAGGTGATCTGCGTAAGATAAGGCATCTAAATTGGCTCTGTTAGACGCAATAGCTGTTTCCAACACTGCGGTTGGAATAGAAGCTGACGACGGTAATGATAGCTCTAAGTCTTCCGCCTCGTCGTCCATACGCAGAGGAACTCTCGGTATACCCTGACCTGCCGTGTCGAATTTATTCCTTGCATTAATGAAAGGCAGGTTGAGAGTATTTGCGGACAAGAAGCCTGCTTTCCCCGTCCTGGAAGCAAGTTTAAAAATAGCGTCGTTCAATAATTCAAATGTTCTTGCAACATTATTGGACTGCGACGGAAACTCGGGAGCGATGTCCCTGAACCGCTCGAAAAAATCAGAGTCCAATGACGCTATAATTCTCCTGTCCGGAAGCGCAGCAGTCTGGCCCGACGGAACAACTTGAGGAAGAAAGTGCCGGATGAAGTCCACGGCAGCTTTGTGTTGTTCCGAAAGGGATAGCTCCAATTCATCCGTATCCCTTTCACCATCCGGTCGGACCTCCCGATGTTCCCGGTCGTCCGCCCCCGATGCTTCGGCGGAGCGTACCGACCCAGCGCCGTCGGATAATTCTCGATCCGACACCGTCTCTGTCGGCTGCTGGGATGCTGCGATAAGCTGTGCTATCTGCACTAGAATGTCCGACGTCGAGACCTGCGGAGGAGCGGTCTTTCGCTGCTTTGCCGAGGGCAGCTCCGCATCAGATGGCTCCCGCATACTTTTCCTATGCGAACGTCCGGAGTCCATCGGTCTCGAATCCCTGGCTGCCGGATGGTGTGACCTGGTCGCCGAAGAATCCTTCATCGGCGAAGCTGGCAAAATATCGGAGGTCACGCAGCCAAGGTGCGGTCGTGTGCGCCGGCGAGAAGAGGAAGCCTTAACAGTCTCTGCGGACTGCTTATACAACGGAGCGTCCCGAGCGACGGACGTATGCTCCGCTAAAGACACATTTTGTACCACAACATCTGGTCCCAGATGTTGTTGTACGAGAGAGGGGCCTCTCTCGCTCGCGGCCCGGCTGGACCTGGACGAGCTAGGAACCGGACTAAAAGGCTTCCTCCGTTCTCGTTCACTATCCGCCGTCACTGGGTGTGCATCTATTATTTTTATAGTGCTCGCATCACCCAAAATTTCCTCTTGGACCGCATCGGACGAACCCGGCTGCCGAACCATTCGGTGAATGGACGCTACACCGGGCGAGCTAGCGGACGACATTTGTCTAATCTCCATGAGCACTTTTGCCGCTAGCTCTGTATTTATTTGTGACGACGGACGCACACTTGAAGAAGATAACATGGAAACATCACCCTGTTCTGGTTCCTCTGAAATAGAAACTGAGAGAGTAGAGTGACCTTGTGGAGAAAGAGCCGGCATCGCTCTTTCTCCAGAAACAACATATCGTGACACACGTTTCCAATGTTTCTCATCCCAATGTTCACATACAGGACAGGGATTAATGCGAGAACACTGACTACAATTAATGCAATAATCATGAAAGTCAGAGGAAGATTTCTTCCTATTACAATTTGAACAAATTCCCTTCATTGTGAAAGAACAACAATAAGTCCTAGTTACTCGCAAAAACCCCTGACACAAAGATACATAATAACATGATCCATTAATAAATGAAAAAACAATTGCAAAACAAAATAATTTTGAAAAAATATTTTTTCAGAGAAGCCCAAGTTGCTGAAAAGTAACGTTGAGCCCCGATGGATCCGATGGCAAAGTGTGGTCAAAAATTTTAAAATTATATAAAATAATTAATGAGACACTTTCGGATAATATAAATGTATCTTATAATGAGATAAACTACCTCAAAGGCAAACAGCCCCCCTCAAAAAAGGCTGTTGCCAATGAAAACAAACAGTGTAAACACAGAAGAAAACATGACTCCAGGCACTGAAAAAACTGGCTCGGAATCAGTCATCAATTACACTCTATCTGATGCAAAACAGAGACTCCCAGGGGAGAATCTGCAGAACATCAGATGGAAGATGCAGAACACAAACGTTATACACCCATGGGTGAAAACGTAACTATGGGGAAAATAACAGAAAACATTCTGTAACCAAGCAACTCTCCCAGGGAATTTTTAGAAATGAAACTTCTCAAAAATATGCCAAAAGCATGGGAGAATTGCAAGGGGGGACTTTAGAAGGTTAGGGGAGAGGAAACACTGAATAAGCAGTGCAACAATTAGCAAGAATGACAACAAGAGGCGTTTGCCTCGAAAATAGGCAACTTAACATAATTTCAACCAAAAATTTTAAGTACAGCCCTGATTATTTTTTGCCACTTCTTTTTTCCTCTCCTCCTTCTATCCTCCTTAGAATCACATTTTCTCCAAGAATTACGTGTCTGGCATCCTTTAAACTGAGATTTACAAGCACAAAGATCAGTGAGATGTTGACTGATGAAGGGCCAAACAGAGAATGATATTTGGCGCCAATTTCGGGACGACTGCGTCACTGCGCATGCGCAGTAGAGTCGTACTATGGAGGTCCTTTAGGACATGATTTCTTTTTGTTTTGGATGCAAATTTTGGGGATTGGGGGGCAAAATTTGTGTTTGGCCCTGGTTTTTGTGGAGTTAGCACCAGCTAAGTCTGGGTCATTGGTACAGTATAAAAATATAATTTTTTTGACTTTTGTTAACATTGAGGGGCTGTGAATTAAATCACATATATCACTATTTTGTGTACTATAGGGGTAAATAATTGTACAGTTGTGCAGGTGTCCTCCAATATGTGGACTCGGCTTTGTCTCGTCCAAAATATCTCCGGACACCTGCACAACTGTACAATTATTTACCGATACAGTACACAAAATAGTGATATATCTATTACATGTGATGCATCCCATGTTAGTAAACATTCACACAAAAATGTATTCAAATCAGAGCTTTCATATAGAAGTTTGAGCAAAAAACTGATTGCACAAAATTTTGTACAAAATGGCTGCTGGTGGCCATCTTGAATTTCGGACCGGACCCCAAAACACTCGTTCTCATCCCATGGTGATAACAAAGATATCCAAGAAGTTTCGTAAAGATCGGTTCATAAATACGGCCTCTAGCCTGAGCCGTATTGGCATTTGCAATTATAGTGCTGAAAGTAACACTAAATAGATCAAAGTTAGTCTAATTGGCATAATTTATGCACGAGAAAAAAACCTGTTTTATATGTGATGTATCCTATGGTACTAAACATTCACATAAAAAATTATTCAAATCTGCGCTCTCATATGGAAGTTCTGCACAAAAATCTGACCACCTAATTTTGTACAAAATGGCTGCCAGCGGCCATCTTGAATTTCGGACCGGACCCAAAAACACTCGTCCCATGGTGATAACAAAGGTACCCAAGAAGTTTCGTAAAGAATGGTTCATAAATACGGCCTCTAGCCCGAGCCGTGTTGATGCACAGACATATGGCAGGCCATGGCAATACCTCAAATTTGGCTTCGCCGAAGTTGAGCTAAAAATAGTTTCTTTGAATGGAAAGTTGGTCAGCTTCGTTGGGGGGGGGGGGGGGGGGGGATTGTGTATTGAAGTCTCAAGCTCATCTCTGGCCATATATCGACTTGTATTTGGAACTTGTTGATATATGCTCAGTGGCGAGGCCTCCACTTCAATACACCAACTCAGACCCCTCCCCCTACACACACACTCACAGGTGGTAGTAACACGTGTTTCTTCTTTAGTTCAACAATATTCAGTGTTAAAACTTGTTGACAAAAAAAAGGACAAGGTACAAAATAACACAGATAGTGCACATGTGTTTATCATCAAGGAAGTAGATTTCAAGCGCTGGTGATATGAAATTGCCGAATGTTCTAAATACAGAATGGATGAAATGTTCAGAACACAAAACAAAATACATTGCCAGGTAATGATTCTTCCAGGAAGTCATAAAGAAATACAGAACTCAACAGGCAACAAAGTCAGAAATACAGCAAAAGCTGGAAAGTTAAAAAATTTATAGTAATTTATATATTTTTTATACTTACCAATGACCCAGACATAGCTGGTGCTAACTCTTAAAATATAGGGCCAAACACAAATTTTGCCCCCCAATCCCCAAAATTTGCATCTAAAACCAAAGAAAACATGTCCTGAATGACCCTCCACACTTCACCTCTACTGCGCATGCGCAGTGTCAAGGACGTTCCGAAACTGGCACCATTAATCATTCTCATAACCAGTGCCTGGTAAGCGCTATGTACTCAGCGGGGAGGTAAGAGTTCCCAACTCCTGGGAGGGCCATCCCCGTCTGGGTCTTTGGTAAGTATAAAAAATATATAAATTACTATAAATTTTTTAACATTTTTATACTGTACCAATGACCCAGACATAGCTGAATAGTAAAAAGGCTGGAGGGCCAAGGACATAGAGCAAGATGGAATACGCTCAATTATATAAAATAGAGTCATCCCCTCTAGGGAAAAAGAAGTATTAGGCCTTACATGTATCTTTCTTATTTATGATAAATTAGAAAGATACAACACCTTCCAAAATTGAGCATCATACATCCATGTACTCTATTAATATCTAGTATAATCCTTATACTAATAATTTTTAAAGTAAGCCAATAAATAAAGCGAGTCTAGAGAATAGAGACTCTTTATACTCCTTAAAAGTGTCTGAGGAATATATAATAATGTCCGTTGACACGTGCTATATTCAAAAGCTATACTTTAAAAACTAAGACCTGAATGAATTTTTAAAACATAAACTTCTCACTAAACAACCATCCCAATAACAGCTCAGAATTACTAACTCCGGAGGAGGTATCCCCTTATTTTCATAGTAAAACAGGTGACCCAAGGGAACACCCTCCCCCCCCCCCCCCCCCCCCCCCCTTTTCTTGCCCTGGGTCAAATAGCCCAGAGCGAAGAGGGCAGCAGAGCGGAGTCACTGCCGAAACAGACAGCCTACCTAGCTATAGTAGCAACTGTTAAATGAATGACATTCTGAGCAGTAGATAATAGACCTAACAATAGAGGCCTCCAGAAATGGACTCGATATTTCTGAGATAAAAATTCATGAATGTGGATGGCTGAGCGCAATGAGCAGCCTTCAAAAATCTATAATAGCGACACTATTAATGTAAGCCCAAGATGTAGAAGAACTCTTACTTCATGAGCCGAAATCTCAAACACAACTGCTGAGTCAATGATATACCATAAGCAGTATCGATAGTTAATTGAATCCATTAGCAATAGAATGGAGCGTAACGTCCTTCTATTAGGCATCAAAGACAGAGGAAGCTTACGCCCGTAGTAATAAACAGATATCTGTTTATAAATACATAAACTCTAACCGGACAGAGTAAAGGCCTATGCCCTTACGAAGACGGAAGGACCTTAATAACAATAGGTCCCGGATATTAATTAGGAGCCTGACTCTTATGCCAAAATCCAACATTAATAGTAAAGGAAATAGTGTTTCCGATACTACGAAAGTGAGAATCGTCCACCGATAGTGCAAGAAACTCACTGACTCTTCAGTAAAAGAGAAGCCAACAGAATTACTGTCTAAAAGGTCAGAATTTGAAAACTACTGTTTCCAGAGGCTCGAATGATTACTTAGCTAAATAAGAACCGAAGTTAAATTCCGTATAGAAATTTAATCTAATGATTCTAAGTCTATTTATCGAAAAGTTACAAACTGACTTAGATAAAGAGACATAAGACTCAATTGTAAACTATCATAGAGTGCATAGGTATGAGGTAACATAAACCTATAACCTTAATAATAACAGGCTGCAGTAGATCTTGTCAAACAAGTATACTAAAAAGATGCAATGACTAGTATGGAGGGATCAACAATATCAACATAGTGATCCCTACACCAACGACGGAAGAGCCTCCACTTTAGCCGCATAGTATAGCGAAGAAGAGGTTCTCCTATAGTAAGAAATCGCGTCCAAAGCTCGTCCAGTACAATGCTTACAATGCAATAAGGACCACACAACGGAATACGTGAAGGTTGAGACCTTGCGGGTTGTGATAAAGATGACACGATTTTACCCAGCGAAAAAAGATCCTCTCATGGAGGAAGATTTCGCGTTAAGTCCCACAGTAGACATCAGAGTAAATTTACCCACGGTCTCTGTGAAGACAGAGATGCTATCAACAGAAATGAATTGTGGTTGTTTATCTTAGCAATACTTGCTGAAACAACAGGGCAGGAGGATACGCTTATCCTATCATTCCGTCCTATTAGATCAATAGAGCGTTAACAACATAAGCTCAGAGATCCGGACATGTAAACACATACGTCTGCAATTGATTAGCAGGTTGTGTCGTAAATAAATTATCATAGGGCGCTCCCATTGATAGCAAATCTGATTGAATACTTGTTTGTTGAGAGTCCATTCTGACGGCAACAAGCGACCCATAAGTGAAAGGGAGTCCGGTAATACAATCAGACGACCCAGAATATGACGGACCGAAGCAGAACTTGGTGTACTATAACAAACAGAAGGATTCTTTCCATTAAATTGAATAACGGAAACGAATGAGTGCCTCCCTGGTTCCGGAGATACGCCACTACTGTCGAATCAACGGACAGGATTTGGACATGCATTTCTGAATAATGTTCATCCAATGACATAAAGCAAGCCAAAAAAACATAATTCCGTGGAAGATAAGTGCTTGCTCAGAGACTGTGGAACCCAAAGACCCTGGCACTTCGAATCCGTTGGGATCAATATTATATCCCAACCTGTTTGACTGGCAACCGTCATAATTATAAAACTCGGATCCGGCAACTGCAGTGGCACTCTCTGAGTCAACCACCGAATGTTTGCCCCAGTCTGAATCTCTTGCTACACTAGATAGACAAGAGAACGTGTAAATTGAGCAAATCATGGATTGCTGAAAAGTTGCCGTCGAAGAGAAGCTTCTCCGAGAACGAAGCGACTCTGAGAGAGTTCTTCACCTTACTATCCACGCGCGTGGATGTAGCTAGGGCTGCGTCACGTCTAACCAACTCCAAGCAGCCACTGAAGGGCGGAGTTATACGTGAACAAACTACTGCCCTCAAAAGAAATCACATTGAGGATCATATCCCGGAATTCTTTCTCTTGAAGATGTAATGATAACGCCTCAGTAAGGTGGATTACATATGATAAAGCGTCTAAGTTAAGTCTATTAGACATCATTGTCGTTTCCAACATTGTGGTTGGAAAAGACATAGACGGCGAAAAAGATTATTTCCAGTCTTTAACCACGCCGTCTAGACGCATATGAACTCTCGGTATGCCATGTTCTGCCAAAATAAATTATTCGTATAAATGATAAAAGGCAGAAATGAGCATTGCGGACAAGAAACTAAACTATAATGCTTGGTAGCAGGCTTATATATATATAGCGTCGATAAATAATACACATGTTCTAATGACATTATTGGACTGTGTCGGTAAGTCAGGGACAATGTCCCTGAACCGATCCAAAATTCCGTGTCCAATGACGCTATAAGTCTCTTATCCAACATCGCAGCAATGTAGTCCGAAATAACAATCACTGGAAGATAATGCCGGAAGATATGTATGGCAGCTTCCGATGCTGCGAAAGGGAAAACTCGAAATCTTTCGAATCCCTTTCGCCATCGTGTCGGACCCTATAAAGCGTTCGGTCGTCCGTACCTGATGCAACCGTGGACCGCACCGACCCAGCGCCGTCGGATAATTCCTGATTCGACCGAGAAACTGTCGATTGCTGGGATGCTGCGAAAAAACTGTGCTAACTCGGATAGCACGTCCGTCACTGTGGCCTGTGGAGAAGCGGTCCTACGATGCATTGCCGCTGGAAGCTCCGTGATCGTTACCCCGTGCATACTACTATTATGCGAGCGAACGGGAGTGTATAGGCCTCGTGTCCCTTGGCTACCGGATGGCGTGACCTGTTCGCCGTGGAATCACTGAATGACGAAACTGATCGGATACTCGAGGTCACGTAGCCAATGAGCGGTTGTGTGCACTGCTGTGAGGATGAGGAAGCATTATCGACAGTCTCTCGGACTGTCAATATAACGGAGCGTCCCGAGCGACGGACATATGCTCCGAATGTAAAATATCTGAACCACAACATGCGGTCCCCTATGTTGTTGGACGAGAGAGGGACCTCTCTCGCTCACAGCCCGGACGGACCTGGACAAGCCAGGAACCGGACTAACAGGCTTCCTCCGATCTGTCCTCAATCCGCCGTCACTGGGTGAGTACTAAAGTAATTATAGTGCTCGCATCACCCAAATCTCCTTCCTAGACCGCAACGGACGAACCCGGCAGCCGAACCATTCGATGAATGTACGCTACACCGGGTGAGCTAGCGAATGTCACTCCGTCGATCCTACAAGGGACCTCTTAGGCGATAGACAAATTCCATGAGCACTTATTGCCGCTAGCTCTTCATTAACTATGACGACAGAGGCACACTTTTAAAAGACATCTCCGTAACTTTGCGAACAAGAAACCAGAAATGCTTGGTAATAGCAAGCATATAATAATAAATATATAGCGTCGTTCAATAATTCGAAAGTTTGTGTGACATTATTGGACTATGTCGGAACTGAGAGACGATGTCCCTGAACCGAACCAAAAATTTCTAAGTCCACTGACGCTATCAGTTTCTTATCCGGCATCGCAGCATTCTGGTCCGACGAAAGAACCTGTAGAAGATCAAGTCGGATGACATACACAACAGCATATGTTGTTCCGAAAGGGAAAGCTCGAAATCCTCCAAATCCCTTTCGGTATCCCGTCGGACCGGATGAAATTTTCGGACGTCCGTACCCGCTTCCGCGGAGCGTCCCGACCCAGCATCTTCGGATAAAACATTATGCGACCGATTCAGTTGTTGCTGGGATGCTGCAATAAGCTGTGCTATTTAGGATAGCACGTCCGTCCCCGAGGCCTGTGCAGTAGCGGTCTTACGATGCATTGCCGCCGGAAGCTCCATATACGTTGACTCCCGCACACTTTCCTATGCGAACGTCCAGAGTCTGCAGGTCTCGTGTCCCTGGCTACCGGATGGTGTGACCTGGTCGCCGATGATTCTCTGACTGGCGAAGCTGACTGGATATCCGAGGTCACGTAGCCAAGAGCGGTCGTGTGCGCTACCATGAGAATGAGGAAGCCTTATTGACAGTCTGTCCGGACTGACTATATGTCGGAGCGTCCCGAGCGGCGGACGTATGCTCCGAATGCGAAACATTTTGTACCACAACATCTGGGGCCAGATGTTGTTGTACGACAGAGGGGCCTCTCTCGCTCGCCGTCCGGATGGACCAGAACGAGCTATGAACCGCCCTAAAAGGCTTCCTCCGTTCTCCCTCTAATCCGCCGTCACTGGGTGTGCATTTGGTTGATTTATAGTGCTCGCATCACCCCAAAACTCCTTCTAGACCGCAACGGACGAACCCGGCTGCTGAACCATTCGATGAATGGACGCTACACCGGGCGAGCTAGCGGACGTCAAATGCCGTCGAACCTACTAGGGTCCTCTTAGGCAATTGGCGTATTTACATGAGCACTTTTCCGCTAGCCCTTCATTAATTGTGACGACGGAGGCACACTGTTGGAAGGCATCACAGATACATCACCCTAATCTTGATCGTCTGAAATAGAAATTGATAAAGTAGAGTGACCCTGCGGGGAAAGGACCAGAATGTCCAATTCCCCACTAACATACCGTGACATACACTTCCCATGTTGTCATCGAAACCATCAGATACAGAACAGGAGTTAATGCGAGTACACTGACTACATATAGAATGATTATAAAAGTCAGAGGAAGACTTCCTCTTATTACAATTGATCAAAATCCTTTCAATGTGAAAAGAAAACAAAGTCCTGGTACTCGCACCAACCCCTGACAATCAAAATACTTAATAATAATATGATCCATTAACATAGAAAAAATAATTAAAATCAAAAAATTTTGAAAAAATATTTTTTCAGAACAGCCCAAGTTTCTGAAAAGTAACGTTGAGCCCCAATGGATCCCAAGCCTAAGTGTGGACAAAAAATTTAAAAATATTTTAAACAATTTATACAACACTTACGAACAATAATAATGTATCTAGTTATGATTAAATTAACATCAAGATATTATTTTCAAGAAATCCCCCCCTCACACAGAGGGCTGTTGTAAATGTAAAGAATGAGTTTAAAAACACTAAAATAAGACTCCAGGCACCCAGGCCCGAAATCAGTTACCAACTAGAATTACTGTGAGCACTGCTCACTAAAGATACCACCCACTCCAACCAAGAAACATTTCACAACAGTAAACTAGAATTACTGTGAGCACTGCTCACTAAAGATACCACCCACTCCAACCAAGAAACATTTCACAACAGTAAAAAAGTATTTAATATACACAGCACATCTGTATGTTCTCCGAAAACATGAGAGCAATTTTCAATATGAGAAAGGGTAAATATTACAAAGAGCATGCAAGATGAAAAAATAAAAATACCTGAAAGCAGAATAGAAGGTGCACATCTATAATGTATATAAAAGAATGTCTGAGAGTTTCAATGAAATTCGCCCACTGGTATAAGAGGAGTAGCGGATAGCAAGAGTGTACCCCCCTAAAGCATCACAACAATTTGGCTAAGTTCATTTCGCCCTTTGGGAAAGAGTAAAAAATAAAAATACCTGAAAGCAAAATAGGAGGTGCACATCTATAATGTATAGAAAAGAATGCCTGTAAGTTTCAATGAAATCCACCCACTGGTTTAAGAGGAGTAGCGGATAGCAGATGTGTACCCCCAAAGCGTCACGGACGTACGGACGTACGGAAGTACGGAAGTACGGAAGTACGGACACCATGAATGCTATATACCGCCCACTTTTCAAGTGGGTGGTATAAAAAGTATTTAATATACACAGCACATCTGTATGTTCTCCGAAAACATGAGAGCAATTTTCAATATGAGAAAGGGTAAATATTACAAAGAGCATGCAAGATGAAAAAATAAAAATACCTGAAAGCAGAATAGAAGGTGCACATCTATAATGTATATAAAAGAATGTCTGAGAGTTTCAATGAAATTCGCCCACTGGTATAAGAGGAGTAGCGGATAGCAGGAGTGTACCCCCCTAAAGCATCACAACAATCTGGCTAAGTTCATTTCGCCCTTTGGGAAAGAGTAAAAAATAAAAATACCTGAAAGCAAAATAGGAGGTGCACATCTATAATGTATAGAAAAGAATGCCTGTAAGTTTCAATGAAATCCACCCACTGGTTTAAGAGGAGTAGCGGATAGCAGATGTGTACCTCCAAAGCGTCACAGACATATGGACGTACGGAAGTACGGAAGTACGTAAGTACGGAAGTACGGACACCATGAATGCTATATACCGCCCACTTTTCAAGTGGGTGGTATAAAAATACACTATCTGATGCAAAACAGAGACTTCCAGGGAAGAAACTGCAGAACATCAGATGGTAGATGCAGAACACAACACCTAACCACCCATAGGTGAAGACGTAAACATGGGGAAAAAAACAGAATTCATTCTGTTATTCAGCTAAAACTCCCAATAAATTTTAGTAATAATAATTACAGAAACTATGCCAAAAGCATGGGAAAATAGCAAGAGGGGACTTAAAGGAAAGGGAGAGAGGAAAACACTGAAAAATCAGTGTAACTAAATAACAAGAATGACAACAAAATGGCTGCTGCCTCGAAAATAGGTAACTTAACATAATTTCATTAAAAAATTTTAAGTTACAGCCCTGATAATATTCTGTCACACATTATTCCTCTCCTCCTTCTATATCCTCCTTAGAATCACCATTTCACTAATATTTATGTGTCTGGCATCATTTAAACTGAGATTTACAAGCACAAAGATCAGTCAGATGTTAACTGATGAAGGGTCAAACTGAGAATGATTAATGGCGCCAATTTCGGAACGTCCTTGACACTGCGCATGCGCAGTAGAGGTGAAGTGTGGAGGGCCATTCAGGACATGTTTTCTTTGGTTTTAGATGCAAATTTTGGGGATTGGGGGGCAAAATTTGTGTTTGGCCCTATATTTTAAGAATTAGCACCAGCTATGTCTGGGTCATTGGTACAGTATAAAAATACTAACATCCCTTATTATTTCTTGACTGATAATTCTTGTGAACACTGCTCCTTTGAATCTGGCTAAATCATTGGTTAATGAATTAGTCCTTTACATAATATGACTAACAGATGCAGTGTTTCTGCCACTGGAAAATAAATGAGACCATCATGGGGCAACCAAGAGACATCGCTACCATGGGCAGTGGTAGAAAAATTTTGAATACCAGGGTCCAAAAATCCCCATTTCCTTACATCTGAGCAGGTATTTTGAGGTTTTTCACATAGATATATTTGTGAGATTTCACATTTTTGAGAGCCAGCAATTGCAATGGAATAAGATCTAAAGAGGAAAAATGGTCATTCAGGTGAAAAATAATTCATACAGATTGCAGTACTTAATGTCCTAAGTGGTGAATCAGTCAATGAATGATTCAATTCAACAATCGCATGCACAGAGATGATGGAGAAATATGCCCTGAAGAAGGTAACATCACGATGAGATGTTGCCACACCAATCCATCCTAGCACTGGTCACTGATTCCTTGTCAAAGTTGATCAGGGTTTTGATCAACAAACTGTGATAATTAAATTTTGCAGTCCTCACTTGCTAACATCGTTATCAGATTTTATGCTAGAAGAACTTGACTAAAAGACAAAGACAGAGTCATCGCTTTTTTCCACCATGCTTTTTTGCTCTTTGCTTTTCAGTTTCATGTATATATGCTTTTAAAGTTGTCAAAAGCATCAATACACAAGGCTTAAAACAATGGGCCAAAAAATGAAGGACCTCGAGGCGTTTAGAATGCATTCATTCAAGCTGTTTCCAGACTTTTGATGACCGAAAAAGAGACATCATGTATTTCAACTTGTCTGTAATTACACCATTTTTTTTTATGCTTGCAGTCTTATTGATGTGCTGATGTGCTCTTTTGTTTGCCAACAAAGGAATGTACATGTCACGATCCTGTTTCTTGCTGCCCTTTCTATAGAATGGTTGATGATACTGTCTCTGTGACTTTGGAGATGAAAGGCTTTATAGGAATTGGGTCACTGACCAGAACATTTAATCTTTTTGGTGCCAAGATAAAAGTTTCTTGGGGGAGGAGAATGTTTCCGGTCAAAGGCCACTCAGCCGGACGAGCACAAACCTGCAGATGAGACATGTTTTAAATAACCTTAAAAACATAGCATATGACCCCTCATTACAACACATTTATTGAGCATGTTACAATGAGAGGTCATATGCTATGGTTTTGGAGGGAAAAAATGATAAAACTGGAATGGCAATTTTTACCTGGGTAGCATGGATCGGATGTGGCTATTAAGTTAGGTAAATGCTAAATTATTTGATGATACAGACAGCTTGGACTGTATATTCCTATATGATTCTCTGAAAAAGGTAATTTACCTTGACACTACCAATTAACGCAATATAATCTTTTAATAACTCAGACATGGTAAAGAAATCACTATCACTTTGTTCTTTATGTAATTGTTCAACTTTCTCTTCAGTCTCGGCTAATTGTGAAAGTGCTCGAGACAGGGCTGTATGCTCCTCAGCATTCCCCAACATTGCACAACTCTTAGCAAAGGAAGCTGTTACCATACTCAGCTCTGTAAAAGAAGACACACAACAAATTAAATGAATGAAACTTTAACCTTCTCAGCTGTTCTCAGGATTCTTAAGCCCTTTAGATATTCTTGAAAAGTATGGAAATTTGTGTTGGTCTGGAAAAGGTACTGAAAAGTATGAAAATACACAGAACGACACACGCGTGTGAATGGGTTAATTGATATGGCACGAGTGCCAGCATGGAAGAATAAAACGAGAGGCCACAGGCCTCAAGTTTTATCCTTCCACGATGGCACATGTACAATACTGATTAACCCATTTACACACGCATGTCACTGTGTTTATTACATGCTTTTACGTCTATAAAAACAATTATTAGAAGGACACTCAGTAATTTATTTAATTGATAACTATCAACACAAAGAACACGATTTATTGCAAACCAAATTTGGGAAGGGAACCTGTGTTACTATTTTGTCCCCTGGGTACCAATGTGTTCTATGTGCCTAGTGGCACATAGAACACAATGGTACTCAGGTGATGATTTTTAGCTATCGCTAGCCATTCAAACTGTAATTGCATTGCATGATTTGTAGAAAATTCCAGTGAAATTTCGCTTCTATTTAACAAATAGTCTGTGAACGATTTCCATTCTGCACATATGTGCAGAACATAATTTCATTTTCCACATGGTTTGGTGTTGCCATACATGGGGATTTCAAAGAACAGGCGAGTAATAAAAAAAATGTTCATCATGTCTTGAGGGTATTGAAAAAGTATGGAAATTAATTTTTACACTCTCCAAAGTTATGTTGAAATATCAAAATTTTGACCTTCAACACTAACAATGGATACAGCTAGCAACACCCCCAATAAACTGTAACAAAACAAATTAATATGAATGAATGTAGTTTACTTATTTATTAGTGTTTAAGGTCACTTCTAGCATGTATGACAAAATCAAGACAAGAACACAATTATAGTCAAGTTTAGCCAACTATTTTGTTATGTTGCCTACTTTAGGGGACTTTGAATCCATGTGTTAGTTATCAGGTGTCCAGGTACTATTTTACAACTCAAACAGAAATTATCTGCCATGGTAAACAAGTACTTCTGTACTCCATGGGGTACCCAAAAGAAAATAAAACCCAAAGAAGCACATCCTACAAGCAAATTTGCAGTTCATGAACCCTTGCAATTACCTCATCTGTGATCTATAATTTTGCTTATTGGATTCTTGAGTTTTTTCTGGCCCAAGAAATAGGGGTATATGCCGATATCCTCTTGCTGAGTGACCAGATATTAAATCACTGTGCATTGCTTAGAATGCCCAGGTAAATACTGCTTTAAACTTGGAAAGCTGAGAACTTCTAAGTGAAATGACATAGGACATCAGAGCCTTTCTCTAAGCCCTATGATACTATGTCAAGTTTTTATCTCGGAAGGTATAGAATCAGTTAGATGAGATCAACTCAAAGGGTTATATGCGTAGATCAAGCCCAATTTTTAATATGCACATGTACAAGTGCATGAAGACTTAACATATATCAAAGGATCAAGTTCCAAAGGAGGGGGAGGCAAAAAGATTTCATTATGTACCTGCACATCTTTATATGCACCTCAAACATACATATAAGTTTACAAATTCCCTGTCTAACATTACAGAATTAAATCATGGATACAAACTCTTCACACACAGGCTCTAACCCTGTCTTCGAGGGGTCAAGCAACATGTGAATACACCCATGCACTTCTCTATAGTCTATCCTGATCTATATGGAAGTTTAAAGTTTATTTCTGAAATGGTGTACAAAGGTTAGCAGGAAAATCACTAACAAATAAATGAGTATCTAATTAACATGGGTACTTCTTTCAAACTGGTACTTGGCTGAAAACACTTACTATGAGGGATATTTTTTTAGCATTAATTCATTACCACTCATGGTGTGTGTTCATGTATACCTCAGCAAACAGAACAAAGATTTATTAAACACCCGTAGCTGTATTTGTCACGATCACATGGATTTTAGGGGCATACAGTAATTTTAACCAGAAAGCTCTAGTGCGATCCGATAAAAAGTACCCTTCGCGTGCACAAGTTCTCTCGTTAGACTGGTTCTTATAGTTTGCAGCGTTCAGTGGAATATAACCAATGAGAACCATCGGCTATATTTATCTGTCGGAATTACCGATTGTCATTACAAAATGTTTGATGCACAACTATGCTGAAAACTGTTGAAAGTCATGAAAGACACATGATCTCTGCCAAGAAATTGAACAGTGAAACTCAGCCTTTGCTTTCGTTATTGAAAATCGAGGAAAACTTAATTATTTTTAGGCAAAAAGTCCAGTTGGGTTCGATATTGCAGCCAACCACTAGTACAGTTCAACTTTGTTACAATGTTGCCCTCACCGCTGCGTGCTGCCGACGAGTCGACACAAGGCCTACTGTGAGTCTGTGTAACTGTAATCCTATTCAATTCACACTTCGGCAATGAAGCAGCACGTTTGCCAATGCAAACATACTTTGAAGAGCATGTTCTCAGGAAGCAAGACTAAATCAATCTTGAAAACTGGTTACCATGGCATCAAGCGGAAAAAAGACGGCGACACGCCGACAGCGTCTGGAGATGTTTGACTGCTAGTACATGCAGTTACTAATTAACTATCACCAATTCCACCCTTACTAGATGACCATTCCCTCCATCCCCCCCCCCCCCCCCCCCCCCCCACTAGCTGAATAAAGAAAATAAATTCGGAAGAAGTTTTATACGAAAAACTAGGTAGTTTACATTTGTGGAACCCATGTTTTTTTACGTGCTAGTGGGTGTTGGGGCAACAGGTTTATTTTATTTTATTTTTTTGTGGGGGCAGGGGGAAGGGGTTTTGGGGGGGGATATAGTATTGCTAAAATATGACTTCCATGAAATTCAAAAATAATTATTAGAATATTTAACACATAGACAATATGACAATATTTTCCACACACAGATTGATGTGTATAATGAATAATTTAGGATTTTTGCTTGTATTTCTTTTTTAGACAAGGATATTATTTTGTTTTAATTGTCAGTAACAAAAGTTAAATCGAATGTCACCTATGTGACTTAGCTACATGGGTGTATGAGGAGGGGAGGGGGTTGTAGCATTCTCACCCCCTTCACCAATAAGCAGCTAATTTTGCAGTTTTCATTGAAAGGGACTGGTATTTTCAGAACAGATTGTTCAGAGGGAGGGGGTATTTTTTTATAATTTTGGCAAATAGCAGGGCAGTGGGCAGAGCATTTTCATAGGCAAATTCGAGGCAAGGGCCTGCATTTTGATTTTGAAACAAAAGTTCAGGGCAGTTTGATTGGTCAGCCCCCATATCCCCAAGAAAATGTTCTCCAAAAGCCTATCATTTTACTTTGCCACATTCTATCAGTCCTCTCTAAAACTACTTACTGAATCAGAATGCAAATTCAGAACACCAAATTCCAAATTTAAGACTGACAAGATATTGGAGCAGACACATAAAAAAAAAAAAAAATTTAACCAGATACCAAGAAAAAATATTGACAGAACCGTTCAGATAACAAACTGGTGAAGTATAGTACTAGTACAAAATACTACAAAATAATGTAAACATTAATCAATCTTTGAAAATATTATCAACCAAAATAAGTTGGAGCTTACTGGTGAGAACAACCCCCCTCCACCCTTTCAGCCTCAGACTAAGACTGTTGGATACTGATTTCGTGAGCTTTTGAGTTTCAGAAAATGCTGTCAGGTTATAGATGGGTTGTGGGTGGGTGGGGGGGGGGGGGGGGGGGGGGTTGTAAAAAAGGTGTACGTAGAGACAAGACATGACATTTTCTTGCAGTTATCATGCAATATATTTCTCTCTTTGTTTTTCTGGAGTAAATGTGGACAACCTAAAGCTTTTATTTGTAAGTGCAGCCCATTTCAAACAAAGGTTATCAAGACTTGAGGTAAAATAAAAAGAAGGCTAAATTTCAAGTCAGAAACTTTATAATGTTGAAAAATAAAGTGCTAACTTAACAAGACTGCGGAGTTCACTCAGTCAGAATGGAATCTCAAACTGCCTCAAGCTCAGTTACTCTAAACGATCGAATGAATCCCCCAGAAGGTTAATTATTGCGGAAAAATGTTTTTTTCTCGTCCAATGTGTACTTTGTTGCAGTGCAGAACAGAAATGGCCGATGTCCACATGTGATAGCCTTGTGGCAGTAGTGCATGTATTGTCAAGTCGAGTTCAAACTTCTGTTTTAGTTTCAGTTTAAAAAGCACGAAATTTAAACAGAGCAGCCAGTTCGCATCCTATTCAAATTAAAATCCTTGTACATTTCCCATCCTCCAGATACGATGATGCCTGCACACACACTTTTGAAAACACATTTCAGACCTCCAAATTTGTGACGTCTGATATGTTGAACACAATCTTTTGAGTTTTGAGTGTTCGGATCGACATTTTTTGCAAATAAAATGAATCAACAGCGATTCTACAGGTGGCAAGGTCAAAGACTTAAGACTGGTTCTCTGACAAAATTGCCCGTTTCTCTCTAAAATTCTTTCAACCATTCAAATTGTCGACTATTTAATTAAATTAGCGATTACTTACAGTGAATTCTTTTTCATGGATGAGTGTGTACTAAATACAGAACCACACTTATGTTTGAATGGGTTAACGATCACCAGACTCGAGCGTGTGGCGCTGGGATAACCACTTGAGCCTACCGGCTCTCGTGGTATCCCTGCGCCACACGCTCTCGTCCAGTAATCGTTAACCCATTCAAACGTAAGTGTGGTTCTGTATATATATATAATTGCAGTAAGATGATTTTCTAACTGATACTGAAATTGGAGTGCACACCTGAGTTGCTTAAATACTATACCACTTACCCCTTCTGTGTTGAACTAATGACTCAACACTGGAATGTAATTTTTTCAACTGTGTATCTAAAGACTCTATCTGTTGCTGTTTTTCTTCGAACCACTGAAATTAAATTAAATTTACCAAAAGTTACCAAAAGTAAATCTATCAATATGGCATCAGTACATGCACATCCAATACTGGCATTTAGTCTATTAAGTCTCATTTGACAGAGCTCTGTGAACTCTGTCAAATATAATAGAATAAATGGTCCATTATCTGTACAATGCAGAAAAGTGACAAAATCCTTGTTAATTGGATATTTGTGTTGCCTGAAGAATTCTCACAAGCAAAAATGGTTATTATCCCCCGCCAAAATGAAGTTTACGGGGGATCTACCAATGGGGTCCATCCATCATTCCGTAACAACTTTAGACCTTTGTATCTCGGTCAGTGCATGTCAGATTTGAATGATCTTTGGTATGCTAATCATGGGGGAAAGGTTATTCACAAGTAACGTTTTGTCAAATCAGTTTTTCTAGTGTTATGGGCCTTTTTCAACTTTTTTGCAATTTAGAAAATTTCAATTTTTATGGTTTCTGGATGATAACTAAAACTCTGTATTAATTGTACTACAGATAAAAGCCCAAACCTCAACTTTGTCCCCTTTTTAATAAACCACTTCTCGACAGGGGATACCGGTGGCATTGCACCTTGCTTAATTAACAGGTTCTACTGTACTTGTAGGACATTTCCCCAAAGGTACAGTACTATGGTCACACAAGCCTAATTTTGCTTTCCAATTTTTGCAAAAAGAATGAATATGATGATGCCTTTTTCAGTATTTTTTCATGATTTGGTCTTGATTATGAAATGTTTTATGAAATATCAACCCACATTTGTATAATTGTATCACAACCTGGAGCCAATACTATAAAACTTTTACAATTGTATTTTCAGGAATTGTATTTTCTAGTTATGACTTTAAAAAGGTTAAAATGAACCATTAGCATTTTCAAAGAACTGTCAATTTGCCAGTAGTCAAATTGCCATATCTTTTAAAATGCTAATGATTCATTTTAGTCAAGTAATATTAATAGGTAGAAAATACAATTCTAGAAAATACAATTGTGAAAGTTTTATAGTACTGACTCCTGATTAAGATCTGATTAAAAATACCACTTCACTTTAAAGAATAGTTCTTCTGATGTAAAAAGTTAAAATTTGGGATCCCACATGGAACCCAAATGTGATCGAAGGGACATGATTTGAACAAATTTGAATCTGAACTTCCTAAGGTTAGGTTGCTGCATATCAAAAGAATATTTATAAAGAATATTCCTCATACTGAACTAAGTTAAAAGTTTGTGAGCCCAAATAAAACATGACTCTTTGAACAAACATACATCTGATCATGCACCCCACCCCCCCCCCCACCCCCACCCCCCCCCTACACACAAAGATGCTGCATACCAATCATCAAAAGATTTTGCCTGGTGGATCAGCTGAAGATTTTTAAATGAATTTTCTCATATTGCACAACAAAGTTAAAATTTGGATTCCCACAGAGAGACAAAATATCAACCCAGGGACTTGTTTCGAACAAACCTGAATCTGATCTCTCTAAGGATATTACATACCAAGTATCAAAAGATTCTGATTTGTAGTTCTGGAGAAGATTTTTAAAGAATATTCCTCATGATTACACTAAGTTAAAATTTGGGGGGCTTTCGCAGGGAGATTTATTAATTTAAAAAAAAAATGTTGTGGGTGCCAAGAGAATCATACCCCTTGTGGTGCCCCTTGGGGGTGCAGTTACTCTATTTGACCAAACTTGAATTCACATATGATAAGGAACTTGCATATCAAATTTGCTTCAATTCAGCCCAGTAGTTTATGAGGAAAGTCAATAATGTAAACATCACGCTGTATGAATGATGGATGGAAAAGTGATTACAAAACCTCCCCTTGAGCTTCGATCAGGTGAACTAATAAAACCTGATGAGTATTCACATTTCAGGCAATTAATTGCAGAGAGTTTTTTCCTCAGAGTAGGGGTAAATATTGTAACTTGCATATCCCCTAACTCACCTTGCTAGTCAAAGCAAATTGTTGGTAAATGTTTATCTAATAGAGAACACATCTCCATAAATCCTGAGTATTCACATTTCATGAAATTAATTTTTGAAGTAATTTACAATGAAGGGGTAAGATATCATGATCAGTGAATATCCACCCCAAGCCCCCTCTCCCCAAATTTTATTTTGTTAGCAAAATTAATCTTTTTTTTACAGTAAAGGATTAGCCAACAGAAAACACACCTTCAACAAACTGTATAGAGTATTCTACTTCATTCAATTGATTTCTGAAAGTTTTTGTCTCAGGTTGGGGGAGGGGGCAAAATATCATGGCCTGAAAATCTTCCCTGGCACTTTACATTTGCAAAACTTAGGCAGGAGGGGAGAAGATAATGTGACCTGCTTTCCCACCCCCCGTCTACCAGACATTTCAAGCGATGAAACATTTTTGTTGTTGCTCAAATCACTATTTTAAAAAGAATTTGATCCATATTTTGAGATATGGTAATACAAATATCTCACTGAGAATCCACTTTATGAATTTTGAGAAAGGGTTACTCTTATTAGCACTTTATGTAAGCAGTACGATGTAGTAGCATTATTTGCAATACAATGGTTTATACACACAGAAAATGAAATCGCTTCACATTCTAAACAGAGAACAGGCACCACTGTCAGAGAAAATTTGGTTGTCATATGTAGATCAATTCTATGTTTAACCCTTTTCTTAATGTAACAACCATATCTGTCCAGTACATAGACAGAATGACATTTGCATTCAAACTATCATTTTTTATAGCATGAGATCGATTTGGGTGGAGGGATAATATTGAACGAGAAGCTGATGGCTTTGAGTTCAATATTATCCCTCCGCCAAAATCAATCGAGTGCGGTAAAAATGGACACTTTGAACATGTATGCTGTTCTGTATTTATTGCATGCCTACAGTTTACTAAAAACTTATTAATCAATTTTGGTGGAGGGATAATACTGAACTCAAAGCCTTCGGTTTCTTGTTCAATATTATCCCTCCGCCGAAATCGAATGGTAAATGAAAGTGTCAATGACACTGTAGCTCAACTTGACTAACTTGAACTTGGTAAGTTATAAATGAAATGGCAAAATTGAAGATCATTGGTACCAATGTCATTTTTTTTGCCAGTGGCAACATTTTTTGACAGAAACCGAAGAAAATCGATAGCTCCCATCTACAGGCCTCCCCAAACAAGCATGCCAGGTTTCAAAGCAATCCGATCATAAATGTGCCCTGTAGGGTGTATAAAAGGGAAATATTGTGTTCTGACTAGACTAAATTCTAAGAACGTTGGCTGTGGCAACATTTTTTGACGGAAATGGAAGAAAATCGATAGCTCCCATCTAGAGGTCACCGTAAATAAGCATACCAGGTTTCAAAGCAATCTAATCATAAATGTGCCCTGTAGGGTGAGCCAAAGGGAAATATTGTGATTCTTAAGTTCTAAGAATGTTGGCTGCGGCAACATTTTTTGACGGAAATTGAAGAAAATCGATAGCTCCCATCTAGAGGTCACCCCCAACAAGCATGAAAGGTCTCAAAGCAATCCGATCATAAATGTACCCTGTAGGGTGTGCCAAAGGGAAATATTGAGTCTTCTGACTAAACTAAGTTCTAAGAACGTTGGCCGCGGCAACATTTTTTGATGGAAATTGCTGAAAATTGATAGCTCCCATCTAGAGGTCTCCCAAAACAAGCATGCCAGGTTTCAAAGCAATCTGATCATAAATGGGCCCTGTAGGGTGTGCCAAAGGAAAATATTGAGGTCTGACTAAACTAAGTTCTACGAACGTTGGCCGTGGCAACATTTTTTGCCGGAAATTGAAGAAAATCGATAGCTCTCATCTAGAGGTCACCCTAAATAAGCATACCAGGTTTCAAAGCAATCAAATCATAAAAGTGCCCTGTAGGGTGTGCCAAAGGGAAATATTGTGGTTTGACTAAACTAAGTTCTAAGAACGTTGGCCGCGGCAACATTTTTTGACGGAAATTGAAGAAAATCGATAGATCCCATCTAGAGGTCACCTCAAACAAGCATGCCAGGTTTCAAAACAATCCGATCATAAATGTACCCTGTAGGGTGTGCCAAAGGGGAATATTGAGTCTTCTGACTAAACTAAGTTCTAAGAATGTTGGCCGCGGCAACATTTTTTGACAGAAATTGAAGAAAATTGATAGCACCCATCTAGAGGTCTCTCCAAACAAGCATACCAGGTTTCAAAGCAATCTGATCATAAATGTGCCCTGTAGGGTGTGCCAAAGGGAAATATTGAGGTCAGACTAAACTAAGTTCTACTAACGTTGGCCGTGGCAACATTTTTTGCCCGAAATTGAAGAAAATCGATAGCTCCCATCTAGAGGTCACCCTAAATAAGCATACCAGGTTTCAAAGCAATCAAATCATAAATGTGCCCTGTAGGGTGTGCCAAAGGGAAATATTGTGGTTTGACTAAACTAAGTTCTAAGAACATTGGCCGCGGCAACATTTTTTGACAGAAATTGAAGAAAGTTAAAAAATTTATAGTAATTTATATATTTTTTATACTTACCAATGACCCAGACTTAGCTGGTGCTAACTCTAACAAAACCAGGGCCAAACACAAATTTTGCCCCCCAATCCCCAAAATTTGCATCCAAAACAAAAAGAAATCATGTCCTAAAGGACCTCCATACTACGCCCCCACTGCGCATGCGCAGTGTGACGAACGTCCCGAAATTGGCGCCAATTATCATTCTTACTGGCAGTGCCTGGTCAGCGCTATGTACTCAGTGGGAAGGCAAGAGTTCCCAACTCCAGGGAGGGCCATCCCCGTCTGGGTCATTGGTAAGTATAAAAAATATATAAATTACTATAAATTTTTTAACATTTTTATACTGTACCAATGACCCAGACTTAGCTGAATAGTAAACAGGCTGGAGGGCCTAGGACATAGAGGAAAATCCAATAAGCTCAACTATATAGTAAAGAGGTAACCCCTTAAGGAGAAAAGGAGTATTAGGCTTTACATGTATCTTTCTTATTTAATAAAAAAAATTAGAAAGATACACTACCCTTAATAATTGAGCACAATAACATTCATGTTCTCTATTAACATCCAGTATATCCCTTATACTAATTATTTTTAAAGTAAGCCAATAAATAAAGTAGTCCAGAGAATTGAGACTCTTTATAGTCATTTAAAAGTGTCCGAGTATTGTATATTAAAGCCCGTTTGACACTTGACATATACAAATGCTTCACACCGAGCTGCACTTTAAAAATACGACATGAATGAATTTTAACATTAATATTACACTCTAAAACCATCCCGGAAGCGACTCAGAAATACTGACTTGGAGGAGGCATTCCCTTGCTTTTCACTATAAAGCAGGTGACCTAAGGGAACGCCCACCCCCCCCCCCCCCCCCCCCCCCCCCCCCTTCCCCTTGCCCTGGGTCAAATAGCCCAGAGCGAAGAGGGCAGCTGGACGGAGTCACTGCCGGAACAGAAAGCCTGCATAACTATAGTTGCAACTGTTTAGTGGACGACATTCTGAGCAACAGATAACGGACCTAAACAATGCAGGTCTCCAGAAATGGACTCAATATTTCTGAGATAAAAATTTGTAAATGTGGATGGCTGAGACCAATAAGCAGCCTTCATTAAATCTGTAATAGCAACACTATTAGCATAAGCCCAGGAAGTAGAAAGAGCTCTTACTTCATGAGCAGAAATCTTAAGCACAGACTGCTGAGAAGAAGATAAACTTCCATAAGCAGTACGGATAGTTAATTGAATCCATCTAGCAATAGAATGGACCGAAATGTCCTTTCTATTAGGCATCAAAGACAGAAAGAAACGTTTCCGTCCCTTTCTGATAAACTGAGATCTCTGTTTATAGATACGTAAACGCTCTAACAGGACAGAGTAAAGGCCTACGCCTGTCTGAAGACGGAAGAGCCTTAATAACAATAGGTTCCGGATATTTATTAGGAGCCTGATTCTTAGCTAAAAAACCCACATTAGTAGTGAAGGTGATAGTGTTCCCGACACTACGATAGTGAGAATCATCCACCGACAGTGCATGAAGCTCACTGACTCTTCTAGCAGAAGAGAAAGCTAAGAGAAAAGCTGTCTTATAAGATAAGAATTTGAAATCTACTGTCTCAAGAGGTTCAAATGGCTTTTCCTTCAATTTAAGAAGAACCCAAGCTAAATTCCAATTAGGAATTAATCTAAGAGTTCTGGGTCTATTTATCGAAAAGTTTCTAACCAACTTAGATAAAGAGACATTAGATCCAATTTGTAAACTATCATGATGTGCATAGGTATCAGATAACATAGACCTATAACCCTTAATAGTAACAGGCTGCAGTTTGATTTCGTCAAACAAGTATACTAGAAAGTTTGCAATGTCTGGTATAGAAGGATCGAATATATCTACAGAATTATCCCTACACCAACGACGAAAAACCTTCCACTTAGCCGCATAGTTTAGCGAAGAGGAGGTCCTCCTACAGTTAGAAATCGCGTCCACTGCTCGTCCTGTAAAGTGCTTGCCATGCAAGAAGGACCGCACAACGGAAAAACGTGAAGGTTGAGACCTTGCGGGTTGTGATGGAGTTGGCGTGATTTCCCTTGCGAAAGAAGATCCTCCCGTGGAGGAAGCTTTCGCGGTAGGTCCCACAACAGACACCTGAGTAGATTTATCCACGGTCTCTGTGGCGACAGAGATGCTACCAACAGAATCTTGCATTGAGATTGTTTTATCTTTAGCAATACTTGTTGAATTAACGGCGCTGGAGGATACGCATATCCTATCATTCCGTCCCAAGGGATCGACAGAGCGTCTACTGCAAATGCTCTTGGATCCGGACACGGAGACACATACGTCTGCAACTGATTGTTGAGATGTGTCGCAAATAAGTCTATCATTGGCCGTTCCCATTGGTAGCAAATCTGATTGAATACTTGTTTGTTGAGAGTCCATTCCGACGGCAACAAGCGACCCTTTCGTGAAAGGGAGTCTGCTAGCACATTCAGACGACCCGGTATGTGATGGACCGAAAGAAGAACGTGATGTTCTAGCGCAAACAGAAGGATTCTTTCCGTTAGATTGAACAACGGAACTGAATGAGTGCCTCCCTGATTCCGTATATACGCCACTACTGTCGTATTGTCGGATAGGATTTGGACATGAGCATTGTGAATAATGTCCATCCAGTGACGTAACGCAAGCCAAATTGACATCATTTCCTTGATGTTTATGTGCTTGCACAGGAATTGCGGATCCCAGAGACCCTGGCATCTCGAATCCGTTGGGATTAATGATGCACCCCAACCTGTTTGACTGGCATCCGTCATAATGGTAAAACTCGGATCCGGCAACTGCAGCGGAACTCCCTGAGTTAACCACTGAATGTTTGCCCAAGTCTGAATCTCTTGTTTCACTTGATCTGACAAGAGAACGTCTACATCGAGCGAATGAATTTTCACACTCCAATTCTGAGTCAAGAAAATTTGAAGAGGACGTGTGCGTAACCACCCCCATCGGAATGAGATCCGCAGCGGCTCCGCACAGACCTATCAGTCTCATAAATTCTCTTGCTGTGACTTTGTCTGCGTGCAGACAATAGCGAGCGTAACAACTGACTAATTTCGCTCTGGTTAACGGCAGACGAATGAGATTGTTGTGCGTCTCGAAGCTCATTCCCAGATGAGTGAATGACTTGGACGGCACCAGATCCGACTTCTCCTCGTTTACTATAAAACCGAGACGTCGGAGCAATAGAAGAAGATTCTGAACATCGTTCTGAAGCGTTAACTCGTTGCCGTACCTCTGAAGAATGTCGTCCAGGTAGGCCGACGTTACCGCAGACGAATGAGCTCGGAAATAGATCATTACCGAGTTCATCACCCGAGTGAAAGCCCAGGGTGCTAGATTCAATCCGAAGCACATCGCCCGGAATTGATACACCACTCCTAGGACTGCGAAGCGTAGATACTTTCGGAATGTCGGATGTACCATGACGTGAAAGTACGCATCTTTGAGATCTATGCTTGTTGCATAATCGTTCACCCGAATACTCGCTCTGACCGACCGAATCGTCTCCATATAAAATTTCGGAGCGACGATCATCTTGTTTATCCAGCTCAAATCTATGACTGGACGGAACGAGCCGTCTGGTTTCGGAACCAGAAACAGATGGCTGTAGAATCCCGGAGATTCCTGGTTTTCTACGACCTCTACCGCGTTCTTCATTAAAAGAGACTGCACCTCTGATAACAGAGCGTCTCTTTTCTGCGGATTTGACAGAAGATGAGTCCACTTTGGACTTCGAGTTAATGGAGGCTTTCGTTTGAAGGATATCTTTAGACCTTCCGAAGTCACTCCTCTCACCCAAGGGTCGTCCGTAATCGACGCCCATTCTTGTGAAAAGCTCGACAACCTTCCGCCAACCGGTACGCGATAGAGGTTTAAGCCATCACCTCCTGGACCTGCGAGGCCTGCGGTAGGAGAAACCACGTCCTCCACGACCCGCACCTCGCCCCGTCGACCTCGGGGCGTCCGACCGATTGTCCCGGCCCGAAGGACGGCCCGAACGAGAGTCGCTACCCTGACGGTCTCTCGAATAAGACCAAGAGGACGCACCGGAACCTCTATAGGAACCTCTCTTGGGCGCATTAGACCCAGAAGTGCCTGTCTTATTCTTGTCTGCTGTATCAGACTTCTTAGAAGCAGATTTGAACAACAGAGAATCCAAAGCTTTCTTTGTAATTTTATCATAAATAGCAGAAAGCTTGCCGTCAAAGAGAAGTTCTCCGGAGACCGAAGCGACTCTAAGAGAGTTCTTCACCTTAGTATCCACGAGTGTGGATGTAGCTAGGGCTGCGTCACGTCTAACCAACTCCAAATTTGCCACTGAAAGGGCGGAGTTACACGTGGAATAAGCTACTGCCCTTGAAAGAAGTCTTAAAGAGGATTGTATATCCTGAAACTCTTTCCCTTGAAGGCGCAGTGATAACGCCTTAGTAAGGTGATCTGCGTAAGATAAGGCATCTAAATTGGCTCTGTTAGACGCAATAGCTGTTTCCAACACCGCGGTTGGAATAGAAGCCGACGACGGTAATGATAGCTCTAAGTCTTCCGCCTCGTCGTCCATACGCAGAGGAACTCTCAGGATACCCTGTCCTGCCGTATCGAATTTATTCCTTGCATTAATGAAAGGCAGGTTGAGAGTATTAGCGGACAAGAAACCTGCTTTCCCCGTCTTGGAAGCAAGTTTAAATATAGCGTCGTTCAATAATTCAAATGTTCTTGCAATATTATTGGACTGCGACGGAAACTTGGGAGCGATGTCCCTGAACCGCTCAAAAAATTCAGAGTCCAATGACGCTATAATCCTCTTGTCCGGAACCGCAGCAGTCTGGCCCGACGGAACAACTTGAGGGAGAAAGTGCCGGATGAAGTCCACGGCAGCTTTATGTTGTTCCGAAAGGGATAGCTCCAAATCATCCGTATCCCTTTCACCATCCGGTCGGACCTCATGATGTTCCCGGTCGTCCGCCCCCGATGCTTCGGCGGAGCGTACCGACCCAACGCGGTCGGATAATTCTCGATCCGACACCGTCTCTGTCGGCTGCTGGGATAAGCTGTGCTATCTGCACAAGAATGTCCGGCGTCGAGACCTGCGGAGGCGCAGTCTTTCGCTGCTTCGCCGAGGGCAGCTCCGCATCAGATGGCTCCCGCATACTTTTTCTATGCGAACGTCCGGAGTCCATCGGTCTCGAATCCCTGGCTGCCGGATGGTGTGACCTGGTCGCCAAAGAATCCTTGATCGGCGAAGCTGGCAATATATCGGCGGTCACGCAGCCAAGGTGCGGTCGTGTGCGCTGACGAGAAGAGGAAGCCTTAGCAGTCTCTGCGGACTGCCTATACAACGGAGCGTCCCGAGCGACGGACGTATGCTCCGCTTGCCACACATTTTGTACCACAACATCTGGTCCCAGATGTTGTTGTACGAGAGAGGGGCCTCTCTCACTCGCGGCCCGGCTGGACCTGGACGAGCTAGGAACCGGACTCAAAGGCTTCCTCCGTTCTCGCTTACTATCCGCCGTCACTGGGTGTGCACCTAGTATGTTTATAGTGCTCGCATCACCCAAAATTTCCTCCTGGACCGTATCGGACGAACCCGGCTGCCGAACCATTCGGTGAATGGACGCTACACCGGGCGAGCTAGCGGACGACATTTGTCTAATCTCCATGAGCACTTTTGCCGCTAGCTCTGAATTCATTTGTGACGACGGATGCACACTTGTAGAAGATAACATGGAAACATCACCCTGTTCTTGTTCCTCTGAAATAGAAACTGAGAGAGTAGAGTGACCTTGCGGAGAAAGAGCCGGCATAGCCCTTTCTCCAGAAACAACATACCGTGACACACGTTTCCAATGTTTATCATCCCAATATTGACAAATAGGACAGGGATTAGTGCGAGAACACTGACTACAATTAATACAATGATCATGAAAGTCAGAGGAAGATTTCTTCCTATTACAATTTGAACAAACTCCTTTCATTGTGAAAAGTCAACAAGTCCTAGTTACTCGCACAAACCCCTGACACAAAGATACATAATAACTTGATCCATTAATAAATGAAAAAACAATTGCAAATCAAAATAATTTTGAAAAAATATTTTTTCAGCAAAGCCCAAGTTGCTGAAAAGTAACGTTGAGCCCCGATGGATCCGATGGCAAAGTGTGGTAAAAAATTTTAAATTTATATTAAATAATTAATGAGACACTTACGGATAATATAAATGTATCTATAGTGAGTTAAACTACAGCAAAGGCAAACAGCCCCCCTCAAAAAAGGCTGTTGCCAATGTAAACAAACAGTGTAAAACACCAGAAAACATGACTCCAGGCACTGAAAAAACTGGCCCGGAATCAGTCATCAAAATTACACTCTATCTGATGCAAAACAGAGACTCCCAGAGGAGAATCTGCAGAACATCAGATGGAAGATGCAGAACACAACGTTTATACACCCATGGGTGAAAACGTAACTATGGGGAAAATAACAGAAAACATTCTGTAACCAAGCAACTCTCCCAGGAAAATTTTAGAAATGAACTTTCTCAAAAATATGCCAAAAGCATGGGAGAATTGCAAGGGGGGACTTTAGAAGGCTAGGGGAGAGGAAACACTGAATAAGCAGTGCAACATTTAGCAAGAATGACAACAAGAGGCCCATGCCTCGAAAATAGGCAACTTAACATAATTTCATCAAAAAATTTTAAGTACAGCCCTGATTATTTTTTGTCACTTCTTTTTCCTCTCCTCCTTCTATCCTCCTTAGAATCACATTTTCTCCAAAAATTACGTGTCTGGCATCCTTTAAACTGAGATTTACAAGCACAAAGATCAGTGAGATGTTGACTGATGAAGGGCCAAACAGAGAATGATAATTGGCGCCAATTTCGGGACGTTCGTCACACTGCGCTTGCGCAGTGGGGGCGTAGTATGGAGGTCCTTTAGGACATGATTTCTTTTTGTTTTGGATGCAAATTTTGGGGATTGGGGGGCAAAATTTGTGTTTGGCCCTGGTTTTGTTAGAGTTAGCACCAGCTAAGTCTGGGTCATTGGTACAGTATAAAAATATCGATAGCTCCCATCTAGAGGTCACCCCAAGCAAGCATGCCAAGTTTCAAAGTACTCTGATCATAAATGCGACCTGTGAGGTGTGCCAAAGGAAATTGTGGACGTACGTACTAACGTACTAACATACTAACGTACGTACGTACGCCGACGGACGAGAAGTGATGGCAATAGCTCAGCTTGACTTTGTCAAGTTGAGCTAAAAATGACAGTTCAGTATTTATTGTACACCTACAGCTTACTAAAAATATATATTAAAAACACAAATTATTGCCAAAAATAACCCAAACATAAAAAACAGACAAAACATGTATTTTATGAAAATAAAAGCATAGGCATGAAATATATGTTCTTGTTGTATCTAGCAATGGGTAGAATTTGCTGTTTTGATTGGTTCCACCTTAATTTAACCACTACTCACTGATGGTAAAATATCAAAATTTCAAGCTGCATATTTTTCCAACAATGCAACTATTCTGGCTAATATAGCTTTTTGAGTTCTATCAAACCATACTGAATTGTTCCAATTCCTAGTTACATTTTGGGGAAGAACACCTATTTGAAATTTTGGTGTTTTGACATTAATGTGCAGAGGAAACCATTCTTGACCTTAATAATATGTTCTTCTCCAAAGTGTGACAACTATACAAGCAACCAATGGCTTACAAAATGTCATATTATTTTCTATAACTATTTTCTATTTCACAGGTGTTCACTTGAGACAGTGTAGGAATAATCACTTACTCAGCTAGTGACCATACATATATAGTCTATACAGAAGGGTAAATGAACAAATGTCTTCTACACATCTTGAAATAATGTTACCAACAAATGGATACCTTTCTGATTTCGAAACAATTCTCAAAGTAGCCCATTATTAAATGACGTTTTTGTGAGGTGCTAAAACACACAACATTCTACTTGTTTACTAAGAAAATGTCCAGATTGTTTCAACAATTCTACACAATAGAAGCTGTCATCATACTTTCATGTAGAAGCTTACTGACAAAACCTGGAAAATTTTAAACAATCTTTCTTTTCTATGATTCAACTAAAAATTATAAATTCTAAGTAATTTGTATATTTTTTATGCTTACCAATAGTCCAGATGAGCTGGTGCTAACTCAAAAATTAATCCAGGGCCAAACACAAATTTTGCCCCCCAATCCCCCAAATTTGCATGTAAAACCGAAAAATTGATGTCCTATCTGGTCCTCCATATTTTTCAGATCTACGCATGCAGTATCCAAGAAGACACCGAAATTGGCACCAACAATCATTCTTTCTATAATTGCCTGTTAAATGTTGTAAACAGCGGGGAGGTATGAGGGCCCACTCATGGGAGGGCCATACCTGTCTTGGCCATTGGTAAGTATAAAAAATATACAAATTACTTGGAATTTATATTTTTATACAACAAGCAATAGCCCAGACTAGCTGAATCGTAAAAAGGCTGGAGGGCCTAGGACATAAGGAAAATCCAATCTCTCAATCACTTCAGTAAAGGATATCTCCTACAAGAGAATAGGAGAAAAAAGGAATTATATATGTCTTTCTCCTTTATGAGAAATGAGAAAAGACATAACACCAACAATGTAATTGAGTATTACATAATATATAATTCTCCATTTAATGCCAGCATAACCCATTATGCTAATTCGGTGAAGGAAAGCCAATATATAAAGATAGTCCAGAGAATGAGACTCTTTATACTCATTTAAAAGTGAGGATTATATATTAATGCCTGTTTGACATGTGACATATACAAATGCTTCACAGTGAGCTACACTTTAAAAACAGTACATAAATGAGACATAGTTATTGCTTCACACCGAGCAACACATTAAAACTATCCCAACTCTGACTCAGGACTACTGACACAGGAGAAGGTCTGCCCTTGCTTTTCACTATGAAGCCAGATGATCATAAGGGAAAAAACCGTCCCCCCCCCCCCCCCCTCCCCTTGTTCTGAGGTACGAGGCCGCAGAATGAAGAGGGCAGCGAAACAGCGTCACTGCTGGAACGGGTTGCCTAAATAACTATAGATGTAATCATTAACGGACGACATTCTGAGCAACAGAAAGAGGACCTAAGATCTAAGGTCACCGGAGATGGACTCTAAATTTTTTAGGTAAAACTTGGTAAATGAAGAGGGCTGGGTCCAGTACGCAGCCTTCATAAGATCAGTAATGGCTATACTGTTAGAATAAGCCCAAGAAGTGGACAGTGCTCTAACCTCGTGTCCTGATATCTTATTAACAGAACGTTGATCAGCTGAATCCATCTAGCAACAGAATGAACAGAAATATCTTTTCCGTTAGGAATCAATGAAAGAAAGAAAAGTTTTCTTCCTTTTCTAATAAAATCTGATCGACGTTTATATATGAGCAAAGCCCTGACTGGACCCAGCACAGGTCTTCGGTTGTCTAAGGATTGCAGCGCCTTAATGGTAATAGGCTCAGGCCGTTTGTCTGGAGTCTGATTCTTAGCCAGAAATCCCACTTCCGTAGCTGGGGTAATGGTATTACCCACACTACGGTAGTGAGAATCATCAACTGATAAAGCATGAAGTTCACTAACTCTTCTAGCAGATGTAAAGGCTAAGAGAAATACCACTTTATAGGTCAAGAGTTTGAACTCTACAACATCCAACGGCTCAAACGGAGCTTCTTTAAGCTTAAACAGAACCCAAGCCAAATTCCAATTAGGAATTAATCTGTGGGTTCTAGGCCTATTAATAGAGAAATTTCTAACTAGCTTGGACAATGAAGCATTAGATCCAATAGCCAAGTTATCATGATGAGTGTAAGTGTCTGATAACATAGACCTATAGCCCTTAATAGTGATGGGCTGCAGTTTGAGAACGTCAAACAAGTAGACCAGGAAATTGGCAATATTTGGTATGGATGGATCATAAACGTCTATCGACTGATTCTTACACCAACGGAAGAAAACCTTCCACTTCGCTGCGTAGTTCAATGAAGAGGAGGACCTCCTGCAGTTAGAAATTACGACCACTGCTCGTCCTGTAAACTGTTTTCCATGCAAGAAGGACCGCACAACGGAAATACGTGAAGGTTGAGACCTTCCGGGTTGTGATGCAGTGCGCGTGACTTACCCTGATAAAGAAGGTCCTCTCGTGGAGGAAGCTTCTGGGGAACGTCCCATAACAGACATCTGAGAAGATTGATCCACGGTTTCTGTGATGACAGAGGTGCAACTAGTAGAAACGAGATTGTTTGATTTTTAACAGAATGTGCTGAATCAACGGAGTTGGAGGATACACATATCCTATCATTCCGTCCCATGAGATCAACAGAGCATCTATTACATACGCTCGATGGTCTGGACATGGCAACATGAACATCGGTAACTGATTGTTCAGGTGCGTCGCAAACAGATCTATCATGGGGCGATCCCACTGGTAGCAAATCTGCCTGAATACTCGCTTGTTGAGCGTCCACTCAGATGGCAACAGGCGAACTTTCCGAGAGAGCGAGTCTGCAATTACCTTCAGACGACCCGGTATATGACGGACAGAAAGCTGAACATGATGATTCATGACGTATGGAAGAATCTTCTCCGTTAGTTCGCATAACGGAATGGAATGAGTGCCGCACTGGTTCCTGATGTACGCTACCACTGTCGAGTTGTCCGACAAAATCTGAACATGAGCGTCCGCTATTATGTGAATCCAATGTTGAAGCGCTAGCCATATTGACATCATCTCTTTGATGTTCATGTGCTTCTCCAGGAACCGAGGGTCCCAAAGACCCTGACACTTCAAGTCTGCGGGACTTAGGGGTGTGCCCCAACCCCTCTGACTCACATCCGTCATAATCGTGAAAGCCGGATCCGGCAGTTGCAGCGGAACTCCGTGAGTTAACCACTGAATACCTGCCCATATCTGAACCCTTTGTTTTATCAGGTCCGTTAAAACAATACTGGTTTCAAGCGAATGCATCTTCACACTCCAGTTCTGAGTAAAGGATATCTGGAGGGGACGCATGCGCAGGTGATTCAGCGGAATAAGATCTGCAGCCTCTCCGCACAGCCCCAACAGTCACATGAATTCCCTCGCTGTTAATGCGTCTGAGTGTAGACAAAAGCAAGCATAACAACTGACTAATTTCGTTCTGGGTAATGGCAGACGAACCAGATTGTTGTGAATGAATGACTTGGACAGATGAAACGGAGATGTTGGAGTAAAAGAAGCAGACTCTGAACATCGTTCTGAAGAATAATTCTGTTGCCGTATCTCTGTAGAATGTCGTCCAAGTACCCCGATGTTACCGCAGACGAATGAGCTCGGAAGTGTGACATTACCGAGTTCATTATTCGAGTGAATGCCCAGGGAGCCAGGTTCACACCAAAGCACATTGCCCTGAACTGATACACCTTCCCTTGTATGATGAACCGCAGGTACTTTCTGAATGCCGGATGTACCAGAACAAAAAAGTACGCATTCTTTACGTCTATGCTTGCTGCATAGTTGTTCAGCCGAACTGTCACCCTTGCTGACCGAATGGTCTCCATATAGAATTTTGGAGCCACAATGAGCTTGTTTATCCAGCTCAGGTCTATAACCAGTCGGAACGAGCCGTCTGGCTTCGGTACGAGGAACATGTGACTGTAGAAATCTTGAGAATTTTAATTCTCGACGACCTTTATTGCTTCCTTTGATAAGAGAGCTTGTACCTCCGCTATGAGAGACTCTCTTTTGCAAGGATCCGAGACTACACTTCTCACCCACTGGTCGAGAGACTCTCTTTTGCAAGGATCCGAGACTACACTTCTCACCCACTGGTCTTCCGTGATTGTTATCCAGTTTTTCCCGAAGCTTGATAACCTTCCGCCAACTGATAAGCAATAGAGGTCTTGACCATCACCTGTACGACCTGCAAGGCTTATAGGAGGAGAAACCACGTCCTCCGCGAAGAACCTCGTCCTGTTGGCCTAGGGACGTCTGACCGATAGCCCCGATCAGACCTCCGCCCCTTTCCCGAGTCATTATACTGACAACCTCCAGAGTAAGAATAAGAGGGTTTCCTGTACCCTCGTGAGGAGTCCCCTTTTTGACAATTTCTGTCTGGAACAACCTCCTTTACTCTTGTCTGCTGCAGCAGGTCAATTAGACGCCGACTTTAAAAGCAGAGCATTAGACGCTTTCTTAGTAGCCTGGTAATAGACTAATGAAAGCTTGTCATCAAATATAGTATGTCCGGAGACCGGAGCGACTCGGAGAGAGTTTTTCACCTTGTCATCTATAAGTGATGACGATGCAAGGGCACCATCACATCTGATTAACTCCAAATTAGCCACTGTTAGGGCGGAGTTATACGTGGTATACATAACTGTCCTGGAAATAACTCTAAGAGAGGTCTGAATGTCCTTGAAATTCCTTTCCATTGAGACGTTGCGCCATAGCTCTAGGAAGGTGATCTGCATAAGACATAGCATCCAAATTTGCTCTATTTAAAGAAATTGCCATCTCAATTGTGTCCAAGCGAATTGTGAATGAACCAGGTAAGGATACCTCTAGATCCTCGGCCTGCTCATCCAAATACAGAGGAACTCTCTGAACATCTCCTCTGACCGTTTTAAATGAACATGGTCCAAGAAATGGTATATTTATAGAAGATGAAGATAAGAAACCGCCTTTCTTCCTTGTACTCGAGAGATGATTAAATACAGCGTGGTCTATATGGCCGAAGGCCTGTGACACCTGCCTAGACTGAACCGGAAAAGAAAGGACCTCCTCCTTTGTCCGGATAAAGTCAATCAAACGACGTCAGTGGTTTCTTCCTTGTCGTCGCAGCATTCTGATTCGACAGAACAAATTCAAGGTAGTATTGACGGATGAAATCCATCGCAACCATGTGTTGTTCCGAAAGGGAATGGTAATCCTCTTCCATATCCCTTTCACCATCTGAGAGAATCAGTTGTGAATCTCGGTCCATGGCATCTGCATGAACAGACAACAGGACCGACCCTGCACCGTCCGACAGCTCATGTTCTGAGTCTGCTCTTGCACTTGCTGGGATGCTGCGATCAGCTGCGCAATCTGTGACAGCAAGTCCATCACTGAGGCCTGAGGAGCAGCGGTCTTCTGTTTCTTCACCGCTTGCTGCTCCTGGGACAGTGAGTCGAAGATGGCTCTTTTCTCTGAACATCCCAATGATCGAGGCCTCCTCTCCCTAGCTACTGGATGGTCGGACTTCACCAGTGAAGCGTGGTCACTTCTTCGCGTAGCAGGCTGGATATCCGAAGTGCTTAGTAGATGAAGTGGAAGAAGCCGTAACTGCAGCCTACACCGGCTGCGATCTATATGGAGCATCCAGAACGGCAGGTGTGGACCTATGCTCCGACTCACGCAAGTTCTGTATCACAACCTCTGGCCCCAGATGTTGCTGTAACAGAGAGGGACCTCTCTCGCTCGCGGTCCTTTCAGACCTCGCCGAGCTTCCCACAACACTTGCTGGCTTCTTCCCTTGTTCCGTCGTCACTGGGTGAGCATGTTTATGTTTTAAAGTGCTCTTTAAAGTGCTCGTTCTACCCAATCCACTTCTTAAGACCGCAACGGTCGTACCCAGCGTCACTGTACCCACGGATGGAGTAACCGCTTCACCGGTAGAACTAGCTGCACACAAGGGACTAAAACCACCAGCTAGTGGCTTTATCCCCTGACTAATATTCACGAGCACTTTGGCAGCTAGTTCTGTTTGCTCATCAGAGCGCGACAACGGTAGCACACTTCTAGAAGGTGTCACATAATCATCACCATGTTCTTGTTCCTCTGAAAACAAAACTGAGAAACTTGATTGACTTTGTGGCGAGAGGACCTGCATTGGCCTCTCACCGCTAACAACATACCATGACACCCGTGTCCAACGTTTGTAATCCCAATCAACAAGTGTAGGACAAGAATTAGCAGGAGTACATTGACTACAAGCATGTAAATCTGAGGAAGATTTCCTCGCCATGCATTTTGAACAAGGAGCTTTCATAATTAATAAAACAAAGTCGATAGTCCTCCCACCAACTCCCCAATAAATATATGGTAAAGATACATAATAATCAACATTCAAAACACAAATCGAAAAATGAATTTAAAAAAAAAAAAATTTCGAAAATTTTTTGACAAAAGCCCAATTTCCCAAAGGGAACAAGACGAGTCCAAGGGTATCCCGATAGAGCCTAAGTGTGGACAAAATTCCAAAAATAATTGCTACACTACCGGAATATTATAACATGTATCTATAGCAATCCTACAGTAATAATAAGTCGAAACTACATATATTTATAGGACATTGCCAATGTAAACAACGTCAATGAAGAATCCGGAAGCAAGACCCCAGGCACTGAATAAAAAAGGCCCTTAGTCAGTAACAATTTTAAAGCTACCCGATGTAAAGCAAGATCTTCAGATGAAGAAAGGAAAGTGTCAATGACACTGTAGCTTATCTTGTCTGTGTGTTGTCTTTGATGAAAAGGATAATGTTCAATGTTTATGAAAGGATTATGAAATAAGACAAGAATTGTGATAATTGGGAATATGTTAATTTCTGTTCCCTGTATGCTATGTTTTTAATAAAAATAATATGAGGTGTAGACTGTACTAAAGAACTGGGGGGGGGGGGGGGGGGTTAATGTGGCCCTTACAGTTTATGTATGTTGCCCTCACAGTTAACGTATGTCAACGAAAGTTACAGTGAAATTATTCCAAAATGAGTCATCCTATCAAGTTACATTGAAATCCCTTCATAAATATGGCCTGTAGACTGTGCTGAAGGTTTTTGGGCTTCAGGCCTGTGTAGCCATCATGGTTGACCGATTGCAACTAAAAGGGGGCGTACTTATCTCGACATTGTACTGAGTCATTCTACCAAGTTACAATCAAATCCCTTCACAAATACGACCTGTAGTCTGTAAAAAAGTTTTTCGGGTTTTGGGCTTGGGCAGCCATCATGGTTGAATGATCGTGATCAAAAGGGGACATTCTCATCTGGGCATTATCTGGAATGATCCTATGAAGTTACAATGAAATCTGTTCATAAATATGACCTGCAGACTGTGCTCAAGGTTTTTGGGCTTCGGGCCACTGTACCCATCACAGTTGACCAATCACTACCAAAAGGGGATGTCATCATCTAGGCATTATATGGAGTCAACTTAACAAGTTACAATGAAATCCTTCCATAAATGCGACCTATAGACTATGCTAAAGGTTTTGGGGTCTTGGACTCGAGCAGCCATCAAGGCTGAATGATCGCGACCAAAAGGGGATGTCCTCATCTAGACATTATTTGGAGTCATCCGACCAAGTTAGAATGAAATCCCTTCATAAATATGACCTGTAGATTGTGCTAAAGGTTTTCGGGCTTCGGGCCCCTGTAGCCGTCACAGTTGCCCAATCGTGTCCAAAAGGGGACGTTCTCATCTAGACATTATATGAAGTCAACCTATCAAGTTACATCCCTCCATAAATATGACCTGTAGACTTTGCTAAAGGTTTTGGGCTCGGGCAGTCGTCACGGTTGACAGATCGCGACCAAGTGGGGAAGTTCTCATCTAGACATCATACGGAGTCATCCTACCAAGTTACAATGAAATCCCTCCATATTAAATATGACCTGTAGACTGTGCTAAAAGTTTTTGGGTTTCGGGCTTGGGCAGCCATCACGGTTGACAAATCATGACCAAAAGGGGACGTTCTCATCTAGACATTATACAGAGGCATCCTACCAAATTACAATGAAATTCCTCCATAAATATGACCTGTAGACTGCGCTAATGGTTTTGGGCTCAGGCAGTCTTCACGGTTGACAGATCGCGACCAAGTGGGGAAGTTCTCATCTAGACATCATACGGAGTCATCCTACCAAGTTAAAATGAAATCCCTCCATATTAAATATGACCTGTAGACTGTGCTAAAAGTTTTTGGGTTTTGGGCTTGGGCAGCCATACCGGTTGACCAATCACAACCAAAAGGGGACGTTCTCATCTAGACATGACCCCAAACCTGCATATGAAATTTCGTGACGATCGGACAAGAACTACGGGGTATAGCCTGTGCTAAAGAAAAATTTGAACAGACTCACAGACTAACAGACTTCCGCATGCATGATGGCAATAGCCTATCTTGACTTTGTCAAGTTAAGCTAAAAACGGTACATCGGGCAGAAGATGCATGGCCCGAATGCCCAAACACCCCTAGGTTGAGGACGTAACCCTGGGGATATACAGAATAAACATTCTGTAATACATGTCAAACTCCGAAGAAATTTAAAAAAAATTTCAATAAAAATAAGTCAAAAAGCTTGGGAGTTTAACAGGAGGGCTTCAAGGAACACTTAACAAACAGTGGAAAAATCATTAGCAAGAATGATGATGTCAGGTCCATGTTCCGAAATTGGGAGACATGAAATAATTTTGATAAAAATTATAAAGTTACAGCCCTGAACGTTCCTGACCACCGTTGTTCACTTCCATCATCCAATTATGTCTTTGGATCCACTAATTTCAGCACTGATTTGTGTCTGGCATCCACAAAAATGAGATTTAAAAGCACAGATGTCAGTTCATTGTTACTGACTTCAGGCCCAAACAAAGAACGATGGTAGGCGCCAATTTCGGTGTCTTCCTGGATACTGCGCATGCACAAATCTGAAAAGTATGGAGAACCAGATAGGACATCAATTTTTTGGTTTTGGTTTTGCATGCAAATTTTGGGGATTGGGGGACAAAATTTGTGTTTGGCGCTGGATTAATTTTTGAGTTAGCACCAGCTAGTCTGGGCCATTAGTTGTTGTATAAAAATATACATTAATACTGGGGCAGGTCAGTGATATACAAATCAATTAAGTACAAAATAATATACAAATGTTTGCAGTACACACATTCAAGATATGCTCATCACTGATGTATTTTATTTCTTATCAAACTACAATACACAAAGCAATGCAGGCTGCATGTGGTTCTGGAATGCAAAAGTGATTTTTAAAGACATTCTACACAATATTAAGACAAAAAAACCCTAAAATTTGATGATAATAATAATAAGATGTTTCCTAACCTGATGGTACCCATCTGGAATGCAAAACTATTTTACCACCAAAACAAATGAATATACATCATATAAAGGCCTTATAAAACAATAGGCGCCAAGGGGCCAGAAGCATTTACCAAACCAAAAACTACTGGTTTTTCATAAAAGAGATTAAAAAATAAAAAAAAAATCAGTCTCCTGTTATTTACCTGATATGAGATTTGAAATTGTTGAATTTTGGAGAAGATTTTATCATCAATGTTATAGGGGGATGGAAGAGGACTAACACCCCTCAAAATGCATCAGGGGGCTTTTTTTCTTCAAACGTGCAAATGATCATTGTTATGTTATGGTTCAAACATGAAATTATTTCGACAGGTGGTTTGGGAGATTTTTAAAACAGCCCCATCATCCAAAGTGTTAAAATGTTCTTCCACCACCTGCTTGAATATGACACCAGGATCTGGATTTGAACAATCTTGTAATAAGTTAATACCATCATAGTTAAAACTTAGAACAGTTAATATGTATAATACCTGATAATTTCAGAAAAAATACATAGAGAACATGTCTTGAGGGACCACCCTTATTGTCAGGCGAAAGTGGTCTCTCGTGACGGGTCCATTACAGAGTAAAACAAGCAAACAGTAAAAGGTCACAGTGGTCTCTCAAGACAGATGGTCTCTCACAACAGTGGTCTCTCAAAACAGGTTTACTGTATCGGGAAATACCTGATTCATTCAGCTATTAGACATCATTATTGGGTATTGAATCTCAATCTTCATGGTGAATCAAACACTAAATCGGTCAGGCAGAGGATTTTGAAAAGAATAAAAGGACACAGCTATTCAAACTGTAAATATTGTACCTTTTTGCAACCATAGATATTGCCAGATTCTACTCAGGTATTAAAATCAGCGACTTAGCTGTTTGGGCAGGTTAACCAAAAAAGTAGAATATTCCAGAATCAGGTCTCCTGTACAGGAGACTTGATGATAGAAGAGATCAAGAGGAGGCACTTGGTAGACTTTTGAGAACATCTTGACAATAATAAAAATTTCTGAATCAGTATGACTTTTGAGAACATCTAGATTATAATAAAATTTCTGAAATTGAATAAAATTGTATCATCAGGATGATTTTGAATCAATTGAATTCTGAAGCTTCACAGGACTCTATGCATAATGCCTGATATTATACTATTTTAGACATGAACTGTTACCAAGCACTGCTCCACTTTGTAAGATTTCCACTGGAATAATCAAGTTTTAGGTCAACTTCTACATTTATGGCTAAATGATGACCTTATCACAAATATAAACATTAAGTCAAAATTATGCCGTATACTTTAGATGACTCACACAATATGCATTGGTAACTCCTGATCATATCCAGTAAAGCAAAACAAGATTATACAAGCCCTGCTGCTCCTCTCCCACAGGTCATTTGTGAAATGAAAATTAAAATTAAAAAAAAAGGATAAAAATGCAAGGGTAGAGATTATTCATTTGCCTGCAGAATACATAAAAACAAAGTATGTCGGTTTGTTTGTTTGTTGGTGGTTAACGTCACATATTTATGCACTATGGCTAATCGTGACACAACATGGAGATGAAGTCATGTTTAGTCAATCGTTGATCAACATGTTGCCCATTTTAGAGGACTTTCACCCCAAGCATTGGTGACTGGGTCCTATTTTACTAGTAAAGCGGAACTGGTTTACCACAATAAACAAGTGCTGCTTACTTCCCGGGGTTCCCACAGGGACAAGTATGTCGGTTAAAATAATTTTCCTGTCAAATTTAGATTAAAACACATCAAATTGTTTTTCCCATTCTGATTATTCAGTCTCAAATTAACTTTTGGCCTTGATTTTATGGTGACCTATAGTTCAGAATACCACAAACTATAAAAAAAATCGCACAAACCCATAACAACTTTCACTGAGAAAACATCAACATGCTCACAACATCAGATTTGAACACAAATAACATTCAAACTGCAACACCTACACATGCAAAGAATTCCTCATGCACAGTTGAATTCTGTTAATTGGATATCCATTTTGCCAGTGAAAAATACTCAATTAACAGGAACAGTTTGTGCAACAAAGGCTATGACTTTCAAAGTACTTGTGTAAAAATTCTGAAAACTGAACTTGACCTTCGGGCTGTAGTCATAAATAAAATTGTTAAATTTGAAAAAAATATTCTGCCAAAGGAAACTAAACTTATCGATCAGAATACATATAGCAAAGTTTAGTGCAATCAAGAGCCTTAACTCTGAAACTACTTGTGCCAAAATTTTGAAAATCAATTTGCCTTTCGGGCTATGACCATAAGTACCTTGGCAAACTTTAGAAACATCCTGCTATATGAAAAGTAACCTAAAGTTATCGATCGGAATGTGTATGATGTATGGACATATATATATGGATGTACATAGGGATGGATATGGGCAACACTTGAGGCTCCCTTGGAATAAATGTACGGCAACATTAAAATAATTTTTTTCAGTAATTCAAGAAATATTTTTGTCAAGTGTTGTCTACAATTTGTGTTGGGTAAAGTATTACTAAAAAAAATCTTGAAAGGCTCGATAATCAAAATCTATATTTTCTAATAAATTTGTTTTATTATCACACCTATCACAATACTCTTTACTGTAGGCTTGCAGAAGCCACTCCTGATGTTTTTTTCATGGAGAGGCGAGCAAAGGACAGGCTCGCTCCTGAAAAAATTCTTTGGGAATCAGAACAGGTGCATTAGCACCAAAAAATGGCCATACATTTTACCACTTTAGCAAAATGTACAAGGCACACAGCAAGCAAGATCTGCTCTTCCTTGTCCATGCACTTGTAATCCTGTACCTGCTCACATAATATTACAATTTCAATCCATATGATTGCACTAATGAAGAGATTTCTGATCAATAGAAAGGCAGATTTACTCGGTTACTAACCTGTAAATTGGAAGGGGATCTCTGATAGAAAAATTATCTTGGGCAAAAAATGAAAAAAATGATTACTTGAAAATTGAATTTTATTTACATCCTATCCACTATGGTTTAAAGTTCGGTTGAATAAATAAGAGGGGGCAGTGTATCACATATCCCAATTAAACCCCAGGAGGAGCAAATATGCAAAAGTACAGGGTTTTGGAAAGGCAACAAATAGATTTCTAGGAAGATAATACTAGGGGTCTTAATCTAATGTTAGTTATGAGGCCCAAAACAAGAAAATCATCAAATAAACAGGATATGAGGAGACACTGACAATGATGAAAACCTAATAAAATACACACAGAGTACAATATTCAATAAATGGTACAAAAGAAAAGACAATACAGTTGAACCCACTTAATTGGGTATTTCTTCAATGAAAAACCCTGTTAACTGATTATCACTTCTAAACACAAAACCATTTACTTGTCATAACTTCAGTACAAATATAACCTGTTAATGGCATACATGCTATAGTACAAACTCCTGTTAATTGACTAAATTTGAATAAAAAATGTTGCGGTCTATCAATGAATTTCTCTGACAACCAAAAAAATCCCTATGCTCATAGACCTGGTACAATCAATATAGGCATTTAATATATTATATCTTATTTGACAGATCTCCTTGTCAAGCAATATATATATAGAATTACCCAAAGAAGCAAGCCTTTGATGAACGGTTAACACCACTTCACCACGAATGGTGAACATTTAGAACTTTGCATATATTTTATTTATACCATGATCATCAGATTATTATGAGTCGCTATTATTATTTCTCGATTTTACTGAGCAGCAGACGTACACACGTGCAAATCTGTTTTTGTTTACATAACAGTGGACGGTACTTCTGCTGTCACTTTTAATTCCAAAACAAATGGAAAAAGAAACGTGAAAATCACGGGGCCTTTTTCATTTAATAACGTAATAACATACTATTTCAAGTTATGGATGCTTTATTAACTTGAAACAACGCATGTTTGTTAAATTTTGGTATCTTATGAGGTAAACTCATTTAAAAACGTAATAAATAATTGCCATATTCATTTTACTCTTCGCGAGGCGACAAGCGATAAATTTAGACAAGTTTGCATTCAGTTTGAGGTCAAAGGTCAACTTGGATGTAGTTCCACAGCAGGAGTAAATTTTAACTATTGAAATCCCATTGCTGGCGTGTTCTCCACAGACACACATGTTCACCATGGTTGTTGTGTAAAGCTAAAATTTATGTCCTAGGCTTTTTATATATAGTAGAACAGGTAATCATGGTATAAAACTGAACATATGCGCACTTTAATAGAAGAATGTAGGAAAACTAACAAATTCCTTTTGAATGAATACTCCAGCTAACTGAATACTTTTCACTGCAAAAGTTGCTATTCAACTAACAAGGTTCTGCTGTACGAAAAACATGAATATGTGACCAGTATAAAGTCTATTTACATGATGAAACTTGAAAAAGCATTGAGGTCTCTTGACATGACGAAACCTAAAAACATTGCAAAAATCAAATGCTAACAAGCAAAAACAGGAGAAAATAAATACTCTTAACAGGATACAGTGAAAAGGGACATCATGCTGAAACCCTAATAGACAGGTCTAAAAAGGATGAAAACAAAGATCACATATTTATCATGTGATTGCATCACTTAATTCTACATACTGCAACTCATGGAAATCAGTGAGAATGTCTCATTTCCCGTGACAACCCCTGTCATGCCATTGCAAATGATCACTGTTTCTAGCAGTAAATATGGTCATCAGCAACTGATTGGCTGTCAAACGACCTAACAGGTAGATGTCCTTTGCCTGATCTTTCAGCTTTTGAAGGACATAAACAAGGTATTAATTGAAAATAGAATGTTTTCATTTTTGGAATTCACTAAAAACTAGAGGTGTGACTGTCGCAGATGAGCCTGTCCATACCCACATTGCTTTGATTATTCTAAGACAAAAAGTGGCATAACTCTAGCAAAAAGTCTGATCGAACCTATAATCACAGGTGCACAAGTTCCCATGGTTGTGAACATCCATACCAAGGTTCAAAGGAATCAACCCATAAACATCTGAGAAAATCTACGGACAAAATTAAGGCCTATGCGGCTGCTATTTCTAGTCAAAAAGGGGCGTAATTTGGGAAAAAATAATCCGACCGGAACTATAATCAGAGGTGCACAGGTTCCCATGGCAGTGAACATTCATACCAAGTTTCGAGCAGTCCATAAACGCATTGAGAAAATTTACGGATAAAATTATGTCTACTGACGGATGCTCTGACGGACAGACAAAAATGAAAACATATTCTTTTTTCAGTTAATGGCTTGTTAAAAATTTAAAAAAAAACACAAACATCTCCCATAAACTGTCCATGTAATATCTGACAACAAGACAGCATTAACATACAGTACAGTGATCACAAAGGCAAACATAGAATTTTATCAAATTGCAATTGGGTCATGATACAGTCAAAGATTATCATCTTCCACTTTTTTCCATTGCTACACACAGCACTGTAGAATTTCACCCATCAGAAATGAAATGAGAGAACACACTATCTGAGATGCTATTTTTATTTGTTTTTCGTTATTTGGTCTTGATTCTGCAAAAATTTATTTATGAAATCTTGACCTATGGTTTTTGGTTTGTGATCTGATGAAGAAAAAGAACACTTTGGTGGTCACAGTATTGTAGAGGAAGACAGAGGACTTACTATAACTGGCAATATCCTCACTAGCCAATCAAGACTATTTTTACTTAACTGCAAGACAAATATAATGAGTCCAAGAAAATAACTTTATGGCTCTTCAGCATAAATCAAGTTCTGTTTCCATAATACCCGGAGGCATACTTTGATGTAGTCGGAATATATGTCAATGGGGGTTATAGCTAAAGAAACACACTGGAAATCTGTCACCCCTGGATTGTACCATACAAAGAACTAGTCTGTGAAAATCTTTAAGAAGAACAGACCAGCTAAGGATAGAGATATAAGTAGTTCCTGGTAGATATGACCCTTGGCCAGCCAGTTTTACAAAGTAGATATAAACAAGAGCTCACGTATCGCTGAAGCAATACAATGTCCCCTACTGGACTAATGAGCATTAATAAATATACAAATGTTATAACCTAGATGTGATCAGCATGAATTCCGTTGAAGCGTTTCCAAAAAAAGTCCGGAAAACTTGATATTTTTGCGCTTTTCGATATTTCCAAGAACCATAACACACACAAGAATAATGCAATCAGCATGAAACTCAAACTTGATCTGTAAGTCATCGTTCTATAGTAGGTTACCAAAACTGAAATCATTCGGTTGAAGCATTTCCAAAAAAAGTCCGGAAAACTAAAGTGGGACTGACAGACTGACGGATGGACAGAGTGCAAATAAAACTTGATCTGAAAGTCATCATTCTATAGTAGGTTACCAAAAATGAAATCATTCCGTTGAAGAGTTTCCAAAAAAAAGTCTGGAAACCTGATATTTTGGCACTTTTTCATATTTCCAAGGGCAATAACTCACACAAGAATAATGCAATCAGCATGAAACTCAAACTTGATCTGTAAGTCATCATTCTATAGTAGTTTACCAAAAATGAAATCATTCCGTTGAAGCGTTTCCAAAAAAAGTCTGGAAAACTGCTATTTTGGCATTTTTCCATATTTCCAAGGGCCATAACTCACACAAGAATCATGCATTCAGCATGAAACTCAAACTTGATTTGTAAGTCATCGTTCTATAGTAGGTTACCAAAAATGAAATCATTCGGTTGAAGCATTATCAAAAGAAGTCCGGAAAACTAAAGTGTGACTGACAGACTGACTGACAGACTGACGGACGGACAGAGTGCAAACCTATAGTCCCTTTCGGCGATGCCGGTAGGGGACTAATTAAAAGAGGGTCGAAACCAGACAGAACCATGTGATGAAAAGTGATGTTACCTTCCAATGTGAAATGCAACAATACTTAGCATAATTGACATTTATTAGAAATTTGATTATTTTGACCCAAACTAGAGCTACATGAAATTTCAGTGTACTGATATTATTTATTTTTGGGTGTTCAAGGATCACTTTCAGCATATGTTGCTGCATCATGACTGTAACATAAGTAAAAAGTAAAGTTCAGCCAATTGTTTATACAGACCACTTCAGAGGACTTTTGCAAATCAGAGGAACATTACTTTTGTTGAAATGTTTACATTGTTCAAGGTTCACACACTCTTGATAGTGAAAAACCTAGCACTTTCTTAAACTTAGTAAGGTAATTCTCAAGCACTTCCCATGATCTTTTCATCTAAATTATTCTGATCATATCTGAGTTTGTATATGCATACATGCCAGTTAACTTCTAATATCTGTATATCAAACCAAAGCTCTATACTGAGAGAGCTTCCCAAAGATCAGTGTTGAGTGTGGATGTTATTCCAGTTGATAAAAATTGCAATTTGCTCAACAGAAGCACATAAATGCAGTAATGTGATCACAGAAGTGGAAAGAGAAGTTCAATCAGACCATGGCTGGGTCAAAAATACCTTTCCGCTTTCCTCAGCTGTCAGAAGGAAATGCAAGAACATTGAATCTGAGATGTTTTTTTTTTGTTTCTTTTTTGTGATTCACTTTGGGTTTTGTAATATTTTACTTAGGAAATCTCGACCCATCAGTGTATAAGTGCATCACGATCCAACTGCAATCTGGTTCAGAAAAATATCACTTTTGTGGTCACAGTACAGCACCACAACTTATCATTGATCAATACATGACATACATTTGCCTGAACATATTTTATATGTAACAAGAATAAAAGATGACAAGTGTAAGAAAACTTCTTGAATGACTGAAAAGTTATCGGTATACCAGTATTAAAACTGCAACTGCCTAAACAAAATTAAGCAATCTCGCAAAAGTGTTCAGGGCAATTTCAAATTTTAATCTATAATTTAAAATTCTAGACATAAATGCAACCTGTATGCTGTGCTAAGGTAACACAAGGTGACAATTGCAGGTGGTCACAATTAGCCGATCATCACCGACATCTACTCATCGAGTTAGGTAATCCTGTCAATTTTTTTAAAAATTGCTGCATAAATGCAACCTGCAAGGTGTTCTGAAGAAATCCAATCCATGATGGCTGCCAAGGTAGCTATTATGGCAGCCAACTGTGACCAAAATAGGATGTTCCCATCTACTGATCAAACTAAGTCACCATGCTGAGTTTCAAGAAAAGTGGTACATAAATGCTCCCGGTAGTCTGTGCTGAAGAAAACCAAGATGGTTGCTGTAGTAGCCATTCTGGGCAGCTGACCACAACCAAAAAAGAACGTTCTCATCAAGTCATCATACTCAGTCTCAGAGTCACCATGCCAAGTTTCAAGAAAACTGAAGAGTAAGTGCAACCTGTAGCCTCTGCTGAAGAAATCCAAGATGGCTACTGTGGTGGCCATTGTGGGCAGCTGACAGAGACCATAATGCGACGATCTCGACTAGGCATGAACCTACACAAGCCTATGCAATTTGGTGCTAATTGGAAGAAACTGAGGGATGAAGCCTGTGCTAAATGAATTGTGGTGAGGTGGTGAGAGAAATCCACGATGACTGCCATAGCAGCAATTACATTCTCATCTACTCAACTTATTAAGTCATTCTGCCAAGTTTCAAGAAAACTGTACAGGTATCACAGTACTAAATATTTTTTCACAGACGACCCTTATAACGTTCTGGCAAAACAAAATATGATCGCATCACTTTAATTTTGGCATTCAAAAATCTTTGTAAAGTATTACCCTTCAGACAACCTTTTCTGACAGGGGGTCAACAAGGGATCATGCAACAAGAGACAAAAACTGACAGAAAGGGAAGTACCGACCACATGCACATATTTTCCAGGGAATTCCCAACAAAAACACGTCAATTGTATTTTTTAGGTTCCAAAAGTCATCAAATCATCCTCTTTATTTATCTGGAATATTTTACAATAAAACAAGATGTCAGTAGAATGCTTCAAATGTTTATTGAAACAAAATATTTTTCCACTCCTGCTTAATTTCAGAGATTGCATCACTTTCGAGTGTAACTTTTCAAGGTGGGTAACTCTAATTCAACTATTTACTACAGCGATACCTATAGATGCTACAGGCTAATCGGAAACAAGAGCGCTCGTATCGCTGAAACAATACAATGTCCCCTACCGGACTAATGAGCATTAATAATTATACAAATGTTATAACCTAGATGTGATCAGCATGAATTCCGTTGAAGCATTTCCAAAAAAAAGTCCAGAAAACTGATATTTTGGAGCTTTTCCATATTTCCAAGGGCTATAACTCACACAAGAATAATGCAATCAGCATGAAACTCAAACTTGATCTGTAAGTCATCGTTCTATAGTAGGTTACCAAGAATGTAATCATTTGGTTGAAGCATTTCCCCCAAAAAAGTCTGGAAAACTAAAGTATGACTGACAGACTGACTGACAGACTGACGGATGGACAGAGTACAAATGAAACTTGATCTGTAAGTCATCGTTCTATAGTAGGTTACCAAAAATGAAATCATTCTGTTGAAGCGTTTCCAAAAAAAGTCCGGAAAACTAAAGTATAACCGACAGACTGACCGACAGACTGACTGACAGACTGGCGGATGGATGGACAGAGTGTAAATGAAACTTGATCTGTAAGTCATCGTTCTATAGTAGGTTACCAAAAATGAAATCATTCCGTTGAAGCGTTTCCAGAAAAAGTCAGGAAAACTGATATTTTGGCGCTTTTCCATATTTCCAAGGGCAATAACTCACACAAGAATAAGGCAATGACCATGAAACTCAAACTTGATCTGTAAGTCATCCTTCTATAGTAGGTTACCAAAAATGAAATCATTCTGTTTAAGCGTTTCCAAAAAAAGTCCGGAAAACGGAAATTTTGCAGCTTTTCCATATTTCCAAGGGCCAAAACTCTCACAAGAATAATGCAATCAGCATGAAACTCAAACTTGATCTGTAAGTCATCGTTCTATAGTAGTTTACCAAAAATGAAATCATTCCGTTGAAGCGTTTCAAAAAAAAACTCCGGAAAACTGATATTTTGGTGCTTTTCCATATTTCCAAGGGCCATAACTCACACAAGAATAATGCAATCAGCATGAAACTCAAACTTGATCTGTAAGTCATCGTTCTATAGTAGTTTACCAAAAATGAAATCATTCCGTTGAAGCATTTCCAAAAAAACTCCGGAAAACTGCTATTTTGGTGCTTTTCCCATATTTCCAAGGGCCGTAACTCACACAAGAATAATGCAATCAGCATGAAACTCAAACTTGATCTGTAAGTCATCGTTCTATAGTAGTGTAACAAAAATGAAATCATTCCGTTGAAGCGTTTCCAAAAAAACTCCGGAAAACTAAAGTGTGACTGACAGACTGACAGACGGACGGACGGACGGAGTGCAAACCTGGAGTCCCCTCCGGCGATGCTGTAGGGGACTAAAAATCAAGATGGCTGCCACTAAGAGTGGCCAACCATGACCAAAATAGGACTATTATAATCCCTGATGGGTACGGGTGTGGGATGGGAAAAACCCGAGGGCAAGATATTTGGGCCAGACACGAGGCTTGCCGAGTGTCTGGACCAAATATCTTGTCCCGAGGGTGAGATTTTCCCATCCCACACCCGTACCCATCAGGGATTATTTTCTCCCCCACCATTCAGCGATTACGTTAGCCTGAGGTAATCGGGGGTCACATGCTGATGTAATCAACTCAATTGGTATTCGTTGTTTTGAAAAACTAATGACACCATCAGAAAGAGCATGTAAAAGTTATGTATATACCAAAGGTATATACCACGAAATTGATTAGGAAAGGTGGCAGCTTGAGGGTTGAAGAGTTTTAGAGCATCAAACTTTGATCACACTGCATTCCGATGACGTCAATATAAATTAGTTGGTAGCAAGAAACTGATACGATATGCATAACGTCATAATAATGTTATAAATGTATAACGTCACATGGGTGGGCTGGGATACATCTGTCTCTCCCTGCTATCTCACCTGGGACACACGTATGTTACACATGCAGTGGGGGGAGAAATTCTCATCTACTCCTCATACTGAGTCACCCTGACGCGTTTCAAGAAAATTGATGCATAAAAGCGACCTGTAGCCTGTGCTAAAGAAATCCAAGATGGGTGCTGTGGCAACCATTGTGGGCTGCCAACTGTGGCCATAATTTGATGTTCTCATCTGGTAATGATAGGAAAAAAGAACTGCAGGCTGTAGCCTGTGCTTTACAAATTCTAGACAGATGTACAGACTCATCCACAAATGCCATGACAATAGCTTACCTTGACTTCATCAAATTAATCTTGAATCAGAGGAGAGCAACTAATGCCCTCAGAGGAAAGTGGCAGTAGGACAATAGCACTCATAGTCATTTCACTATGATGAACAAGCCCTGTACTAATATAGGCTAATATTTTATGTGAATCACTGGGAGCTATAAACTGTCAAAAGTTCTTCAACTGACTTTGACAAACTCTGTGGTCTCCGAACAGGCACTTGAACATTACATACAAACACTTCATATAGAATCTCTTAGTTTATCACAATTTTTCATGGTCGGCCACAGCTGGCCTCAAAACAACAAGCCAGAGGAATACAACTTCACAACACATCAGAATACATCCTTTCCCAACTCAAGTTAATAAACAGATGGGAAATTCAAAAAATACCTCAGTTTTATTTCTGAGAACAAACCAAGATCACAATCTTTCTCAAGACTGAGTCAATACTTTTTATCCCTTGAGACTAACAATTTCTGATTCACAGACATTTCTCAACAATTCTGCATCTGCTTCAAAGCTTCCATGCATTGGAAATCGCAAGTTCAATCTACAAACAAGTTTTTTCTACAGCAACAAGCTAAGCCATTGAGAAATGTAATTGTGAAAGTAATTTATCTCCAATTTTTGGATCAGCTGAGAGAGAAAAAGTCTTTACCTTAATGCTGCCATCTACAAATCGCATTAGGTAGTACTCAACTGAAAATGTTAATTTTTTTTGTTTACATATATAGAGTCCATATTATCACATTACGTGTACACTCCATATAAAAAAATTATTCCAATATCGACTGAGTGCGTTATGTATGATTATATAACAGCAGGTATTTACTCATTAATCAGTGTTGATTGGGAAAACACCTCGCAATTTACATAATAAGTTTTCTTCACTAAATCCTTTTTCTGTGCCTGAAATATTTTTGGAGAGAATTTTCTGGATCAAAAGGATCCTTTAAATGTGAAAATCGGTCCAATAATTCACGTTTTGTGTTCTAATAAATCTTTAAAAAAAATGTGAATTTTGACAATCCAGTGAAGCAGTGTGGCTCTTCCATCTATTGGATTTACATGATATAAAATAGTCTGAACTCGCTTAATCGAGGTCATTGTTGTTGAAAAAAACATTCTGATTCTCAACCGAAATGGACGGGTACAGACAACTACACATTTTTCGTTTTGAACATACTGGCAATTTATCTGCTTTTCGCCCGGGATATAACATGATAATTCGCCCAAATGTTAAATTAAAACACATTTTTTATTCTATCTGACAGCCGCTATGGAACCCCAGACACGGGGAGATTATCTTCAAAACACGGATCAGACCCAATTTGGGTAAACCCGATCCGTGCTTCTCTCATCTTTTTCCTGGAGCTACTTCAAAACACGGTATCATAATTCAACTCGGGACCCTTCCGATCGATGAAGTGTGTCCCCACGGGAACGAAATGACGCCACCCAGGAATACATTACTTGAGTTTATGGTCATGAGAACAACGTCGTGACATCTTATTCAACCCGGGGAATCGGTCATATCAGCGGTGACTGATATTGGTGATAAAACGAGTTTTGGCTCCCATTCTTTTTTTTTTGGAGGGGGAGGGGGCTGATTTTGAAAAGATTAGAGCCAAAACGCATGCTCTATTCAATTCGGCGAAACTCAAACCGTTCTCACCCTAACTCGGTGGTAGTGTTGCGGCATCATACTATATGATGTGGATAATGAAACAGTCCACCAATATTAGCAACAAATAATAAAAAATAAATAAAGCTTGATGAGACGTGTGTTCATAGCTAATATTATTGGACTACTTGATCAAGACATCGTGTTAAGCACTAAATATCCAAAGTTTCAAGAGAGAGAGAGAGTTTGTGTGTGTGTGTGTGTGTGTTATGGACGTGGGAAGCAAATGTTGGCAAAATCTACGTTTATGGGGCAAATACCTACCCCTCCCCCGGCCCCAGTGACGCCACCAATTTTTCATGCCTTTTTCAGATATTGGAAGTTGACAAGAAAATCCCATTGTGGGTGCCTTCCACTTCCTAAACTGCACTATAAATTTGTTTACCGTAGGCCATGATTCGTATGTCTCTTGCTCCTAAAATTTCATGATTCCGAAGACTGAACTTAATTTGAAAAATCCACCCGAGTTGTTACGAAAATGACCGGAAGGAGTAGATGGATTTATTTATTAATTCTGTTTCATTCTCAATTTAGTTCGTCAAAAATATTTACTGAGGTAAACGTGAAGCAGCTTATCTGCAATGATATTAAATCATATGCCGAGTTAGTAATGATCCCGAGTCTGAAAAATAGGGGCCGCACTTCGTAAAGACGGGATGTATCGCCGAGACTGTCACATTATTGTTCTAAAAAACATAGCAACGCACAGAATTTGTTTTATTTTAAAATACTTCCTCTATTTGGTAATTTTATTTAAAAATGTCTCGATGAAATGTTTCGAGAATGAAGGTGGACAAGATCATATTCGATGGCGATAAACTTACCTTTAATTATACAGGGGGGAATCCAAATGACATATCGGCAAAACATTTTATTTTAATACGGAAACAAGTTAAATATCTCGAAAAATATTGGGCGAATTGTTTAAATGCGGACATTATTCCGGGGTACAATGATCTGGAAAAGACAGATATAACATTTTTATGTCATTATTTTATGAAATGCAGGTTTTAGAAATTCTCTGACTGAAGACCAATATTGCTAATCAGGTTCAGACTCTGGAAGAAATTTCTCGACCAGCACTAATTGATTATGTAATGCTTCTCTCCTAACCGCACTTGGGTACCCCACTTTTCTACACAAAAAGTGGGGTACGCGAAGTGCGGTTTTATATGGAGTGTACACGTAATGAAATTGTGTTTACAAGAAATATCCACAATCAAATATAGAAAAATGGTTCTCCTGTTAACCCTCTACCCAACATAACAGCCAAAACAGGTCACACTTTTTTCACAAAAATTGCCATTCATATTTTATTTTTTTTTCATTTTTTGATACAAAAACAGAGCTAATGACCCACTACTGGAATGAGCTCCTTAAGCTTGTTCAAATGAGGGGTGGTTATAAGCTATCTTTCTGAGACAAAAAAATAAAAACTTTTACTTATTTAATAAGTTTTTTTTTGCTTCTGTCATCTGCTATTCAGGATAGGAAAAGAGCTGCATGAACAGCAATTTTGTCAGGAAAAGTATACATTTAAAGGAAAGATTCTATTAACAGGTTGAGGGCTAGATTATTTTTGGTGGTCTGAATTTATTATTCAAAATTTGTTTTATTATAAATTATTGGAGTGCCCACAGGCACTCTCCAATAATTTGTAATAGAACAAATTCATATAAACAAAATATTATTTGCATTTACCTGAGTACGAAACATAAGCAGAGAAAACATTGGGTTTTGTTTGGTTTGGTCATTTTTTGGAAAACCCTTATACTGGCTTCTAGCATTCAACCAGTTAATCAAAATTTGTTAAAATTCATATTTTTTTGTGATGAACTGAATATTCAAACCATTATATCTTGTTCAACAATGGAACACGGTCAGGCAAAATATAATCAAGTCAGCTACTAGTGCAAACACTGAGGTAAACAAGAGGCCCCAAGGGGCCTGAGGGCGCTCACCTGACATGGTAGCCTAAATTTATATCAACCCAGAGAATTGATTTCAACAAGTTGCATCTGCTCCTCCTAAGAAAAGCTTATACCAAATATCCAAAGATTCTGACAAGTGGATCTAAAAAAAAGAAGATTTTTAAAGAATATTCCTCATATTGAACTAAGTTATAATTCAGGCTCCCACAGGGAGCCCATATATGAATCCAGGGACTTGGCTTTAACAAACTTGAATCTCACCCCCCTAAGGATGCTGCACACCAAATATCAAAACATTCCGACTGCTAGATCTGAAGAAGAAGATTTTTAAAGAAAAGTCCTCATTTTGAACTAAGTTACAATTCGAGCTCCCACAGTGAGTCCAAATATGGACCTAGGGACATGGCTGAAGAAGAAGATTTTTAAAGATAAGTCCTCATTTTGAACTAAGTTACAATTCGAGCTCCCACAGTGAGTCCAAATATGGACCTAGGGACATGGTTTGAACAAACTTGAATCTCACCCCCTGAGGATGCTGCATACCAAATATCAAAACATTCCGACTGCTGGATCTGAAGAAGATTTTTAAAGAAAATTCCTCATTTTGAACTAAGTTATAATTCGGGCTACCACAGTGAGCCCAAATATGAACCCAGGGACTTGGCTTGAACAAACTTGAATCTCCCCCCCCTAAGCATGGTGCATACCCAATATCAGAAGATTCTGCCTGCTGGATCTTGAGAAGAAGATTTTCAAATAAATATGCCTGAAATGCACTAAGTTCAAATTTGGGCTCTTATTCTGAGCCCAAATATAAACCCAGGGGGCCGATTTTAACAAACTTGAATCAGATCCACCCCACAATGTTGCATACCAAATATCAAAAGATTCTGCCTGCTGGATCTGGAGAAGAAGATTTTTGAAGAAATTTGCCTGAAATGCACTAAGTCCGAATTCGGGCTTCTATATTAAGCCCAAATATGAATCCAGGGGGCCGATTTGAACAAACTTGAATCAGATCCACCCCACAATATTGCATACCAAATATCAAAAGATTCTGCCTGCTGGATCTGGAGAAGATGATTTTTTAAGAAATTTTCCTGAAATGCACTAAGTTCGAATTCGAGCTTCTATAGTAAGCCCAAATATGAATCTAGGGAGCCGATTTGAACAAATTTGCATCAGATCCATCCCACAATGTTGCATACCAAATATCAAAAGATTCTGCCTGCTGGATCTTGAGAAGAAGATTTTCAAAGAAATATGCCTAAAATGCACTAAGTTCAAATTTGGGCTCCTATTCTGAGCCCAAATATAAACCCAGGGGGCCGATTTGAACAAACTTGAATCAGATCCACCCCACAATGTTGCATACCAAATATCAAAAGATTCTGCCTGCTGGATCTGGAGAAGAAGATTTTTTAAGAAATATGCCTGAAATGCACTAAGTTAAAATTTGGGCCCCTATACGGAGCCCAAATATAAACCCAGGGGGCCGATTTGAACAAACTTAAATCAGATCCACCCCACAATGTTGCTTACCAAATATGAAAAGATTCTGAAGCTGGATCTGGAGAAGAAGATTTTTGAAGAAATTTGCCTGAAATGCACTAAGTTCGAATTCGAGCTTCTATAGTGAGCCCAAATATGAATCTAGGAAGCCGATTTGAACAAACTTGAATCAGATCCACCCCACAATGTTGCATACCAAATATCAAAAGATTCTGCCTGCTGGATCTGGAGAAGAAGATTTTTTAATAAAGTTGCCTGAAATGCACTAAGTCCGAATTCGGGCTTCTATATTAAGCCCAAATATGAATCCAGGGGGCCGATTTGAACAAACTTGAATCAGATCCACCCCGCAATGTTGCATACCAAATATCAAAAGATTCTGCCTGCTGGATCTGGAGAAGAAGATTTTTGAAGAAATTTGACCGAAATGCACTAAGTTTGAATTCGAGCTTCTATAGTGAGCCCAAATATGAATCCAGGGGGCCGATTTGAACAAACTTGAATCAGATCCACCCTGCAATGTTGCATACCAAATATCAAAAGATTCTGCCTGCTGGATCTGGAGAAGATGATTTTTTAAGAAATTTGCCTGAAATGCACTAAGTTCGAATTCGAGCTTCTATAGTAAGCCCAAATATGAATCTAGGGAGCCGATTTGAACAAATTTGCATCAGATCCATCCCACAATGTTGCATACCAAATATCAAAAGATTCTGCCTGCTGGATCTGGAGAAGAAATTTTTTTAAGAAATTTGCCTGAAATGCACTAAGTTCGAATTCGAGCTTCTATAGTGAGCCCAAATATGAATCTAGGAAGCCGATTTGAACAAACTTGAATCAGATCCACCCCACAATGTTGCATACCAAATATCAAAAGATTCTGCCTGCTGGATCTGGAGAAGAAGATTTTTTAATAAATTTGCTTGAAATGCACTAAGTTCAAATTTGGGCTCCTATACTGAGCCCAAATATAAACCCAGGGAGCCGATTTGAACAAACTTGAATAAGATCCACCCCACAATGTTGCTTACCAAATATGAAAAGATTCTGCCTGCTGGATCTGGAGAAGAAGATTTTTTAAGAAATTTGCATGAAATGCACTAAGTTCAAATTCGAGCTTCTATAGTGAGCCCAAATATGAATCTAGGAAGCCGATTTGAACAAACTTGAATCAGATCCACCCCACAATGTTGCATACCAAATATCAAAAGATTCTGCCTGCTGGATCTGGAGAAGATTTTTTAAGAAATTTGCCTAAATGCACTAAGTTCAAATTTGGGGTCCTATACTGAGCCCAAATATAAACCCAGGGGGCCGATTTGAACAAACTTGAATCAGATCCACCCCACAATGTTGCTTACCAAATATGAAAAGATTCTGCCTGCTGGATCTGGAGAAGAAGATTTTTTAAGAAATTTGCATGAAATGCACTAAGTTCAAATTCGAGCTTCTATATTAAGCCCAAATATGAATCCAGGGGGCCGATTTGAACAAACTTGAATCAGATCCACCCCACAATGTTGCATACCAAATATCAAAAGATTCTGCCTGCTGGATCTGGAGAAGAAGATTTTTGAAGAAATTTGCCCGAAATGCACTAAGTTTGAATTCGAGCTTCTATAGTGAGCCCAAATATGAATCCAGGGGGCCGATTTGAACAAACTTGAATCAGATCCACCCCGCAATGTTGCATACCAAATATCAAAAGATTCTGCCTGCTGGATCTGGAGAAGATGATTTTTTAAGAAATTTGCCTGAAATGCACTAAGTTCGAATTCGAGCTTCTATAGTAAGCCCAAATATGAATCTAGGAAGCCGATTTGAACAAACTTGAATCAGATCCACCCCGCAATGTTGCATACCAAATATCAAAAGATTCTGCCTGCTGGATCTGGAGAAGAAGATTTTTTAAGAAATTTGCCTGAAATGCACTAAGTTCGAATTCGAGCTTCTATAGTAAGCCCAAATATGAATCCAGGGGGCCGATTTGAACAAACTTGAATCAGATCCACCCCGCAATGTTGCATACCAAATATCAAAAGATTCTGCCTGCTGGATCTGGAGAAGAAGATTTTTGAAGAAATTTGCCTGAAATGCACTAAGTCCGAATTCGGGCTTCTATATTAAGCCCAAATATGAATCCAGGGGGCCGATTTGAACAAACTTGAATCAGATCCACCCCGCAATGTTGCATACCAAATATCAAAAGATTCTGCCTGCTGGATCTGGAGAAGAAGATTTTTGAAGAAATTTGCCCGAAATGCACTAAGTTTGAATTCGAGCTTCTATAGTGAGCCCAAATATGAATCCATGGGGCCGATTTGAACAAACTTGAATCAGATCCACCCCGCAATGTTGCATACCAAATATCAAAAGATTCTGCCTGCTGGATCTGGAGAAGAAGATTTTTTAATAAATTTGCCTGAAATGCACTAAGTCCGAATTCGGGCTTCTATATTAAGCCCAAATATGAATCCAGGGGGCCGATTTGAACAAACTTGAATCAGATCCACCCCGCAATGTTGCATACCAAATATCAAAAGATTCTGCCTGCTGGATCTGGAGAAGAAGATTTTTGAAGAAATTTGCCCGAAATGCACTAAGTTTGAATTCGAGCTTCTATAGTGAGCCCAAATATGAATCCAGGGGGCCGATTTGAACAAACTTGAATCAGATCCACCCCGCAATGTTGCATACCAAATATCAAAAGATTCTGCCTTCTGGATCTGGAGAAGATGATTTTTTAAGAAATTTGCCTGAAATGCACTAAGTTCGAATTCGAGCTTCTATAGTAAGCCCAAATATGAATCTAGGGAGCCGATTTGAACAAATTTGCATCAGATCCATCCCACAATGTTGCATACCAAATATCAAAAGATTCTGCCTGCTGGATCTTGAGAAGAAGATTTTCAAAGAAATATGCCTGAAATGCACTAAGTTCAAATTTGGGCTCCTATTCTGAGCCCAAATATAAACCCAGGGGGCCGATTTGAACAAACTTGAATCAGATCCACCCCACAATGTTGCATACCAAATATCAAAAGATTCTGCCTGCTGGATCTGGAGAAGAAGATTTTTTAAGAAATATGCCTGAAATGCACTAAGTTAAAATTTCGGCTCCTATACGGAGCCCAAATATAAACCCAGGGGGCCGATTTGAACAAACTTGAATCAGATCCACCCCACAATGTTGCTTACCAAATATGAAAAGATTCTGAAGCTGGATCTGGAGAAGAAGATTTTTTAAGAAATTTGCCTGAAATGCACTAAGTTCGAATTCGAGCTTCTATAGTGAGCCCAAATATGAATCTAGGAAGCCGATTTGAACAAACTTGAATCAGATCCACCCCACAATGTTGCATACCAAATATCAAAAGATTCTGCCTGCTGGATCTGGAGAAGAAGATTTTTTAATAAATTTGCCTGAAATGCACTAAGTCCGAATTCGGGCTTCTATATTAAGCCCAAATATGAATCCAGGGAGCCGATTTGAACAAACTTGAATCAGATCCACCCCGCAATGTTGCATACCAAATATCAAAAGATTCTGCCTGCTGGATCTGGAGAAGAAGATTTTTGAAGAAATTTGCCCGAAATGCACTAAGTTTGAATTCGAGCTTCTATAGTGAGCCCAAATATGAATCCAGGGGGCCGATTTGAACAAACTTGAATCAGATCCACCCCGCAATGTTGCATACCAAATATCAAAAGATTCTGCCTGCTGGATCTGGAGAAGATGATTTTTTAAGAAATTTGCCTGAAATGCACTAAGTTCGAATTCGAGCTTCTATAGTAAGCCCAAATATGAATCTAGGGAGCCGATTTGAACAAATTTGCATCAGATCCATCCCACAATGTTGCATACCAAATATCAAAAGATTCTGCCTGCTGGATCTGGAGAAGAAATTTTTTTAAGAAATTTGCCTGAAATGCACTAAGTTCGAATTCGAGCTTCTATAGTGAGCCCAAATATGAATCTAGGAAGCCGATTTGAACAAACTTGAATCAGATCTACCCCACAATGTTGCATACCAAATATCAAAAGATTCTGCCTGCTGGATCTGGAGAAGAAGATTTTTTAATAAATTTGCTTGAAATGCACTAAGTTCAAATTTGGGCTCCTATACTGAGCCCAAATATAAACCCAGGGGGCCGATTTGAACAAACTTGAATCAGATCCACCCCACAATGTTGCTTACCAAATATGAAAAGATTCTGCCTGCTGGATCTGGAGAAGAAGATTTTTTAAGAAATTTGCATGAAATGCACTAAGTTCAAATTCGAGCTTCTATAGTGAGCCCAAATATGAATCTAGGAAGCCGATTTGAACAAACTTGAATCAGATCCACCCAACAATGTTGCATACCAAATATCAAAAGATTCTGCCTGCTGGATCTGGAGAAGATTTTTTAAGAAATTTGCCTAAATGCACTAAGTTCAAATTTGGGGTCCTATACTGAGCCCAAATATAAACCCAGGGGGCCGATTTGAACAAACTTGAATCAGATCCACCCCACAATGTTGCTTACCAAATATGAAAAGATTCTGCCTGCTGGATCTGGAGAAGAAGATTTTTTAAGAAATTTGCATGAAATGCACTAAGTTCAAATTCGAGCTTCTATATTAAGCCCAAATATGAATCCAGGGGGCCGATTTGAACAAACTTGAATCAGATCCACCCCGCAATGTTGCATACCAAATATCAAAAGATTCTGCCTGCTGGATCTGGAGAAGAAGATTTTTGAAGAAATTTGCCCGAAATGCACTAAGTTTGAATTCGAGCTTCTATAGTGAGCCCAAATATGAATCCAGGGGGCCGATTTGAACAAACTTGAATCAGATCCACCCCGCAATGTTGCATACCAAATATCAAAAGATTCTGCCTGCTGGATCTGGAGAAGATGATTTTTTAAGAAATTTGCCTGAAATGCACTAAGTTCGAATTCGAGCTTCTATAGTAAGCCCAAATATGAATCTAGGGAGCCGATTTGAACAAACTTGAATCAGATCCACCCCGCAATGTTGCATACCAAATATCAAAAGATTCTGCCTGCTGGATCTGGAGAAGAAGATTTTTTAAGAAATTTGCCTGAAATGCACTAAGTTCGAATTCGAGCTTCTATAGTAAGCCCAAATATGAATCCAGGGGGCCGATTTGAACAAACTTGAATCAGATCCACCCCGCAATGTTGCATACCAAATATCAAAAGATTCTGCCTGCTGGATCTGGAGACGAAGATTTTTGAAGAAATTTGCCTGAAATGCACTAAGTCCGAATTCGGGCTTCTATATTAAGCCCAAATATGAATCCAGGGGGCCGATTTGAACAAACTTGAATCAGATCCACCCCGCAATGTTGCATACCAAATATCAAAAGATTCTGCCTGCTGGATCTGGAGAAGAAGATTTTTGAAGAAATTTGCCCGAAATGCACTAAGTTTGAAATCGAGCTTCTATAGTGAGCCCAAATATGAATCCAGGGGGCCGATTTGAACAAACTTGAATCAGATCCACCCCGCAATGTTGCATACCAAATATCAAAAGATTCTGCCTGCTGGATCTGGAGAAGAAGATTTTTTAATAAATTTGCCTGAAATGCACTAAGTCCGAATTCGGGCTTCTATATTAAGCCCAAATATGAATCCAGGGGGCCGATTTGAACAAACTTGAATCAGATCCACCCCACAATGTTGCATACCAAATATCAAAAGATTCTGCCTGCTGGATCTGGAGAAGAAGATTTTTTAAGAAATTTGCCTAAATGCACTAAGTTCGAAATCGGGCTCCTATACTGAGCCCAAATATGAACCCAGGGGGCCGATTTGAACAAACTTGAATCAGATCCACCCTACAATGTTGCATACCAAATATCAAAAGATTCTGCCTGCTGGATCTGGAGAAGAAGATTTTTTAAGAAATTTGCCCAAAATGCACTAAGTTCGAAATCGGGCTCCTATACTGAGCCCAAATATTAACCCAGGGGGCCGATTTGAACAATCTTGAATCAGATCCACCCCACAATGTTGCTTACCAAATATGAAAAGATTCTGCCTGCTGGATCTGGAGAAGAAGATTTTTTAAGAAATTTGCCTGAAATGCACTAAGTTCGAATTCGGGCTTCTATAGCAAGCCCAAATATGAATCCAGGGGGCCGATTTGAACAAACTTGAATCAGATCTACCCCGCAACGTTGCATACCAAATATCAAAAGATTCTGCCTGCTGGATCTGGAGAAGAAGATTTTTGAAGAAATTTGCCTGAAATGCACTAAATTCGAATTCGAGCTCCTATAGTGAGCCCAAATATGAATCTAGGGAGCCGATTTGAACAAACTTGAATGAGATCCACCCTACAATGTTGCATACCAAATAGCAAAAGATTCTGCCTGCTGGATCTGGAGAAGAAGATTTTTTAAGAAATTTGCCTGAAATGCATTAAGTTCGAAATCGGGCTCCTATACTGAGCCCAAATATGAACCCAAGGGGCCGATTTGAACAAACTTGAATCAGATCCACCCCACAATGTTGCATACCAAATATCAAAAGATTCTGCCTGCTGGATCTGGAGAAGATTTTTTTAAGAAATTTGCCTGAAATGCACTAAGTTCGGATTCGGGCTCCTATAATGAGCCGAAATATAAACCCAGGGGGACGATTTGAACAAACTTGAATCAGATCCACCCTACAATGTTGAAAACCAAATGTCAAAAGATTCTGCCTTCTGGATCTGGAGAAGATTTTTTAATGTTTTCCCCATTGCCCACAGTGTTAAAAAGTGCCGACTCAGCACTTTTTCAAAGTCCCGAAACTGTACCCTATGATAAAACCGATGGCAATTTTTTTTTTACCAATCCTTTCTGTTGGTCCTAAGGAAGCTTCCTCCAAATAAAAATTTTCAGTGCCGTGCAGTTTTGGATTATGGATATTTTAAATTTTTTCTATTTTTAGCTCCTGCGCTTCCCACAGGGCTACAGGAAAAAAAAAATCTGGCATAAATTAGGTACTTATGACCCAATAAGCCCTCATATAAAATTTGGTTCAAATCAGCCTCTCGGTTCGGAAAAATAGAAATTTCAGGTGGGGCCAAACATTTTACCTCTCCCATAACAACGCCAAATATAGCCCATCAAACTTCTCTTGAACAAATCTGAGTCTACACCTTAAAAAGAAGCTGCATACCATATATCAAGTCTCTGCTACTGCTGGTTCATGAGAAGAAGATTTTCAAAGATTTTGGTGCCCCTTGGGAGCATGCACCACCCAGGAGGAGGGGCAACTTCATTTGAACAAATCTGAATTGGCATTAGGTAATAAACATTTACCCAACATTTGAATAAAATTGGGATAGTGGTTTTGAAGGAGAAGTCGATAATGTAAAGTTAACGCCGGACGACGGCGGATGACTGACAGAATGTGATCAGTAAAGCTCCCACTGAGCTTTGCTCAGGTGAGATAAAAATATACAAATTACTTTAAATTTTTCATATTTTTGTACTAGAATCAATGGCGCTGACTTAGCTGAATTGTAAAAAGGCTGGAGGGCCTAGGACTTGAAGGAATAGCAGACTAAATTCCAGCTCCAAAGCCTGCAGCACTCCCAATGATGAATACGAGATTAAAATTTGAGGTATTACATATATCCCTCTCTATACAACAATAGAGGACATTCCAAGAAAATAAAAGGAGCAATATCCAAGTGAATCCTTATTACTTAGCATAAATGATTACACTAATTGGGTGTAACAAGCCCCCAATTTTAAGGCTAGTCTGGAATAAGGCGCTTAAAATTAGGAAAAGCCGGTTCGAGAGTTGGAGACTAACACCCACAGACACACACCGTATACAATGCAATGAGCTGTCCATAATTGGGTGTAACAAGCCCCCAATTTTAAGGCTAGTCTGGAATAAGGCGCTTAAAATTAGGAAAAGCCGGTCCGAGAGTTGGAGACTAACACCCACAGACACACACCGTATACAATGCAATGAGCTGTCCATAAAAGATTATATATAATATTATCTAAAGACAATAACTGCTTCACCCATAGTTACACATTTACTATAAGGCCAGAAGAGGTAAGGAGAAATCACCTCCCCCCACCCTCTTTTTTTAAGGAATTAACCTTTCAAAAAACAAGAGGCCCCAAGGGGCCTGAGGGTGCTCACCTGACATGGTAGCCTAAATATCAACCCAGAGAATTGATTTCAACAAGTTGCATCTGCTCCTCCTAAGAAAAGCTTATACCAAATATCCAAAGATTCTGACCAGTGGATCTAAAAAAAACCCAGTGATTTAGGAGGAGAAGTTGTTTGAAAAGTGTTCACGACGACGGACGATGACGGACAACGGATGGAAAGTGATAAAGTTGAGCTCCCTTCAGTGAGCTAAAAATAGCAATTTAGGGGTGGGCCGTTAGCTAATCAGAAGCTGTGGCAGCCATGTTGGATGGTGGGCGGACATACCGAACACAATTCTGAAAGAGGACCACCCACTGGTTAACCTCAGCAAATTTTATTCAAATTGATCCAGCAGTTCTGAAGAAGAAGATTTTAATGTGTTTTCCTAATCACCAGCCATGGCAGCCATGTTAGATGGGCGACAGAGATTTCAAACACAATTCTTTGAGTGTTCCACCTAATGATCAATCCCAGAAAATTTTATGTGGCCCAGTGGTTTGGGAGGAGATGATTGTTGACGCGAGAAAAAGATTTTTTAATGTTTTTCCATTACCTTCAGTGTTAAAAAGTGCGGAGTCAGCACTTTTTCAGAGTCCCGAAAAAGTACCTTAGAAAAAAACCGTTAGCGATTTTTTTCTACCATTCCTTTCCATTGGTCATAAGCAAGCTGCACAGCAAATAAAAAGTTTCTGAGCCATACAGTTTTGGAGATATGATCGATTTTAATTTTTTCTATTTTTAGCTCCTGGGGTTCCCACAGGGCTACGGGAAAATTTTCTTCGGCATAAATTAGATACTTATGACCCAATAAGTCCTCAAAAAAAATTTGGTTCAAATCGATCTCTTGATTCAAAAAATAGAAATTTAGGGGTGGAGCGTCAGCCAATCAGAAGCTGTGGAAGCCATGTTGGATGGCGGGCAGACAAACCGAACATAATTCTGAAAGAGGACCACCCACTGGTTATCTCCAGCAAATTTTATTCAAATTTATGCAGCGGTTCTGAAGAAGAAGATTTGAATGTGTTTTGCCAATCAGCAGCCAAGGCAGCCATATAAGATGGGCGACAGAGATTTCGAACACAATTCTTCGAGTGTTCCACCCAATGATCAAGCCCACAAAATTTTATTGAAATTGGCCCATTGGTTTTGAAGGAGATGATTGTTGACGTGAGAATAAGAGTTTTTAATGTTTTTGCATTACCTTCAGTGTTAAAAAGTGCCGAGTCAGCACTTTTTCAGAGTCCCGAAAAAGTACCTTAGAAAAAGACCATTAGCGATTTTTTTCTACCATTCCTTTCCATTGGTCATAAGCAAGCTGCACAGTAAATAAAAAGTTTCTGAGCCGTGCAGTTTTGGAGATATGAGCGATTTTAATTTTTTCTATTTTTAGCTCCTGAGGTTCCCACGGGGATATGGGAAAAATTTTTTCAGCATAAATTAGATACTTATGACCCAATAAGTCCTCAAAAAAAATTTGGTTCAAATCGATCTCTTGATTCAAAAAATAGAAATTTAGGGGTGGAGCGTCAGCCAATCAGAAGCTGTGGCAGCCATGTTGGATGGCGGGCGGACAAACCAAACACAATTCTGAGAGAGGACCACCCACCGGTTATCCCCAACAAATTTTATTCAAATTGATCCAGCGGTTCTGAAGAAGAAGATTTTAATGTGTTTTGCCAATCAGCAGCCAAGGCAGCCATATTAGATGGACGACGGAGATTTCGAACACAATTCTTCGAGTGTTCCACCTAATGATCAATCCCACAAAATTTTATTAAAATTGGCCTAGTGGTTTGGGAGGAGATGATTGTTGACGCGAGAATAAGAGTTTTTAATGTTTTTGCATTACCTTCAGTGTTAAAAAGTGCCAAGTCAGCACTTTTTCAGAGTCCCAAGAAAGTACCTTAGAAAAAAACCGTTAGCGATTTTTTTCTACCATTCCTTTCCATTGCTCATAAGCAAGCTGCACAGCAAATAAAAAGTTTCTGAGCCGTGCAGTTTTGGAGATATGAGCAATTTTAATTTTTTCTATTTTTAGCTCCTGAGGTTCCCATGGGGCTACGTGAAAATTTTTTTCGCATAAATTAGATACTTATGACCCAATAAGTCCTCAAAAAAAATTTGGTTCAAATCGATCTCTTGATTCAAAAAATAGAAATTTAGGGGTGGAGCGTCAGCCAATCAGAAGCTGTGGCAGCCATGTTGGATGGCGGGCGGACAAACCGAACACAATTCTGAGAGAGGACCACCCACTGGTTATCCCCAGCAAATTTTATAAATTGATCCAGCGGTTCTGAAGAAGAAGATTTTAATGTGTTTTTGCCAATCAGCAGCCAAGGCAGCCATATTAGATGGGCGACGGAGATTTCGAACACAATTCTTCGAGTGTTCCACCCAATCAATCCCACAAAATTTTATTAAAATTGGCCTAGTGGTTTGGGAGGAGACGATTGTTGACACCCAACGACGACGACGACGGACGGAAAGTGATCAGTAAAGCTCATCCTGAGCTTTGCTCAGGTGAGCTAAAAAGAGGGAAGCGGCCTGGAATCAGTGAAAAAGCAGTACTGAATAATATATAGTTGCCTAAAAGGCTCCCGGTTATTAAAATCACAAGCTTCTAAATGTATGCCACATCAGAAATACGTAGATAGGTCGATAACCAGTGATATTAATTGGTGCAACTTTAAACTTGTCCAATTGAATCCCAATGGAAAGTTATCTGATAGAACTTATACGCTTCTGAGCCAACTCACCGGCGACCACGTTCAGGTGTACAAGTACATTTCAATAATGAACTTCCAAATTGTAACCGTTCAATCTACGAGAATGTGAGAATAGGATACCTTTGTGTACTGCTTCTGGCTGAAGACTGGATTCAGAACCTGGAATGGAATATGATTAAAAAACCTGTCATGGACCATATACAGGCCGCCTATGCATACGTATGCATAGATGGCCTGTAGGAAACTCCATAACTGATCCAACTAGCCCAAAATTCTGATAAGCTCAATACTAACGCAGAGCAGGAATTTAAGAGAATCCATTCAATAATATGTTTGCCGAATTTAAGAGAATCTATTCAATAATATGTCTGCCGAATGATAAATACATATTATGCATGCAATCAACAGAATCCCACATGTACCCTCGCCTGAATACAGCCTGTATCAATGGTGTAATGTTTAACCTGAGGAATAGACTCATACATTGTAACAAAAGCAGACAACTCCGAGCGAAACTTCTCAGAGTGGATTAACTGCCATATTTGGAGAATGTCGTCCAGATAACCGATATGCCTGCCACACAGGTACACGAAGGCTAGCAATATCGACCGAATGTATTCATGAATGAATTCGGAATCCAAAAACAGTTACTGTTCAGGAATCATATGCTCGTATACAACTTATGAACGAACAACCACAGGAAGCAAACCAACTAAATGGATGCACCCCTGAAGTCACCGTTAGACCACACAACCCACCTGCCAATCGAAGAGCAATGAAAGAAATGCATATAATTGAATGCATACAAGGTTTACAGGAAGACAACTACATTGGTGGGGGTGGGGTAAACAAATAAATCATATTTCACACCCCACTTCCCCACTCGCATTACTTAAATCACTAGATAAGTAAGCCAGAGCAGTAATACTAAAGCTTGGAACTTTGACAAATTCCTTCTTCATTATAGGAAAAGGAAACCCCATGGTACATTCCCAAAGCTATACTGCGCTGCTATTCTCAATAAAGAGTAATACAGCTAATAAAAGCTTATAGTTAGTCAAAACAAGCATGACCAATTTAACCCGGCACGACTCATAACGCTTTAGTGTTAGTTATCTAGAATAGTATAAAACCGTAGGGCTCCCTCACCTCTGACCAACTCCATAATGCTACTAAGGCCGGAGAGGGACGTGATGAACATGGCACTATTGAAAGGAATATACCTGCTGAAATTGCGTCAACATATCCCTTGAAATCAAGATGACAGTATGCCATGGCGCCAAACAATACACCATATAGACATAATATCCAATCCTCTGAGTGGAAATATAATCCACGACAAAATGAAGCGGGCAACGAAAAATTTGTTCCAATTATAGCAGGAAACATATTCCTGAAAAAGGAGTTAATGCAGTTACAGGCATTTGAAAGAACGCTCATTATTCTCACTAGGTTAATATGACATCATCAATAGGGCTAAAAGCCTCAGACAACTAACAAAAACAATACCATTAAGGAGAGAACAACCTCTTCTGGGTCATCTGCGGCCTTGGAAAGCTCACTAAACGGAGACTTATGGCGATAACCGCAATGTATAAGAAAATATCGCTGTAAAATATATACGGCCACTATGACATTAGCCGCTAATGATTTATAAACAGACCGCTCTTAATTCACATAAGACATACGATGGAGACAACAATAGGACTAAATGCCTGTGACACGTAGGAATACACACCGAGAAGGAAAGAATGTAATCTTTCCTTCTAAAGGCCTTATTCCAAAAAGATGGTCTCAGCGTAGCTAACACGGCCAAAAAGTCATATATGGGTGAAGACAAATATCTGTGTTTTACCCTGTGGCCTAAGACAGCTCACTAAACGGAGACTTATGATGTTAGCCACTAATGTATAAGAAAAGACCACTCTAACAGTACATAAGGCTACTATGGCATCAACAATAGAACTAAATGCCTCGGATGCCTTGGAATACAACAGCGAGAAGGAAACAACATACTTTTTAATTCTAATGGCTCTATTCCAAACAAGACAGCTGTCTCAGCCTATGAGCTATCGATCTTCTATTCATAAAGAATAGATCATTGCCTTTCTTATACTATTGCTAGGCCAAGGGAAGTGCCGTTATTCGGACCAAAGGCCTTCAACACCTGAGCAGAAAGATCCGGGAAGGAAAGATCTTTGCCTTTCCTCCGTCCGGTACCTTAAGCTGTTTTTTGCCTAGCAAATGCAGACTTTTGTTCAGATGTAACAAGATTCGAAAGAACTTATGAATAAAATTCTTAGTCTTAATGTGCAATTCCATGGGGGATGGAGAATCATCCTCCGTAGCCCTTTCACCATCTGAAAAACATGGTCAACACCATCCGAATGTACAGATGACTGGACCAACCCAGCACCGTCTGACAACTCACTGCCAAAGACTGTTGACGGCTGAACCTGTGACTACTGGGATGCTGCGATAAGCTGTGCAATCTGCGATAGCAGGTCCATGAATGAGGCTTGCGGAGCAGCGGTTATCCGCTTCTTCACCCTATGCTGCTCACGGGATGGACCCCAGATCTTTCGACGCATATCCCGTTAAGAATATGCCTCGAACCACTAGCAACAGGTTAATCCAACTTCAGCGGTGAAGACTAGAAACACCTCCGTGGAACAGCTTGAACATGTAAAATCGGACAGCCAGTCGGCGGTCTAACATGCTTCATCAATGAAGCAGAGGATGAAACCAAGGCTACAACTGGCCCCCACTGCAGTGTGGAAGGAGTGTCCCGGACCGAAAGTGTGAATGGACGTCCCAACTCACCAAAGTTTCTTGAAGCGGAAACAGTCGACTCCGACTGCTGACGGAACAGAGAGGGTTCTCCAGCTCACGATCTGATTCCAGCCTCGCTGAGTATTCTGTTTAGAAACTTGTAGGCTTCTACCTCTTAGCGTGCTTTTCCATGGAAGAAGAGGAAGCCATAACAACAGCCGACCCCAGCTGAAGAGTCGAAGGAGCATCCAGACTCGCATATTTCGGATGGGTGCTCTGACTCATTGAAGTTTCTCACGACAGAAAACAGTTGACCCCAACTGCTAACGGGATGGAGAATGCTCTCCAGGTGATCTGACCCCAGATCTTGCCAGGTATCCCATTGAGAAACTTATAGGAAAATCCTCTTTGCATGCTCTTCTATGTAAGAAGAAGCCATAACTGTAGCCGACCCTGGCTGCAGTGTGGAAGGAACATCCCGACACATTTCTGACGAATGCTCCAACTCATTGAAGTTTCTCACGACAAACACAGTCGACCCCGACTGCAAACAGGACAGAGAGGGTTCTCCAACTCACGATCTGACCCCAGATCTCCCTGAGCGTCTCGTAGAGAAACATTCAGGCTTCTTCTTCTTTTGTCATCGTCGCTGGGTGAGCTTTTTAGTTTATGAGGTGCTCACTCTACCCACGTCTAAACTTCTCGACCACAACGGACCTACCCGGCATCCTGGCTCCCATATAGGGGCGACAGCTTCACCGGTCGAGCTAGCTGCATTAAGCAAATTAACTAGAGACCTCAACCCCTTGCTGGAATTCATGAGCACCCTGGCAGCTAGCTCGGTTTACTCATCAGAGTGCAATGACGGCAGCACGTAATGGGCAGGTGTCAAAGTACCATCACCACGTTCTTGTTCCTCTGAAAAAGAGACTGAAAGCCAAACTCATAAGTCCACTGCACTCCCAATAATGATACAGAATAAACATCGCAAGGATACATAACACAATCACAAAAATTTCTGAAACAAATTAAAAAAATTTTTTCGAAAAATTTAGAATGAAGCCTAAGTACCCCAAGGGAACCTCATGAGCCCAAGGGCATCCCAATAGAGCCTAAGTGTGGACAAGCACTACCTAATTAATGCTACCAGAATAAGCTGTAATATGTATCCTAAAAGAAAAACAATAATTGTTTTCAACTGAACACTGAATTAATATGTATCCAAAATGTTATTGAACAGACAACAACGTCAAGGGGAATTTATTTATTTATTGATGTTTTTAAGGTCACATATTTATGCACAATGGCTAATCATGACCGTGACAGTTTTACGGGTGGAGGAAGCCGGATAATCATGACCATGACAGTTTTACGGGTGGAGGAAGCTGGAGTACCCGGAGAGAACCACCAAGCAACGACGAGCAGCTGCCAGCTCCCCAACATCGTAACTCCGCACTGCAGCACAGGCAGGGTTAGTTTGGTTGAAGACATGCGTACCATCGACGTGCAGTACGCCTTAGTACACGGCGTCATCGTGCCCCCACATGGGCAATGGGGGTGAAGTGTCTTGCCCAAGGACACAACGCGGTTGCCGCAGGTGGGATTCGAACCGAGGACCTCTCGGCTTGCAGCTTGCACCTCTACCTACTGAGCCACCGCGCCCCCACGTCAAGGGGAAAAACCGGAAACTAACCAGCAACAGTCACAACAGAGGCCCAAAGTCAGTAACCGATTAACAACCACCTGATGCAAAACTAGATCTTCATAGGCAAAAAAAACAATGCATCTGGTAGAAGATGCAAGGATACAAAACGTCCTGAACGGGCTTTTCTTATTCAGGATGAACAGGACGTAAACACAGAATAAACGGAATACCTATTCTGTAAAATAAGTTAAACTCCCAAGAATTTTAATAAAAAATTCTCAATAAAAAAGCCGGAAGAGCTTGGGAGTATAACAGGAGGGTTCAGGAGAGGGAAGGGAAGTAATACTAACACAACAATAGTGGAGTCATATTATGATGACGACGTTCATAAGCATATCCCGAAATTGGGAAACATGAATAATTTTACATAAAAATTATAAAGTTACAGCTCTGAACATCCAAAACCACTGTTATGCACTTCCAACATCCTGCTACACTATTCATTCCATGAAAACCATCACTGATTTGTGTCTGGCATCTTCAAAAATGAGAATTTATTACATAGATGTCAGTTCAAATGTTTACTGACTTGGGCCAAACAAACGAATGATGCTTGGTGCCAATTCCGGTCTCTTCCTGGGTGCTGCGCATGTGCAGTACTAGAAGTATAGAGGGCCAGATAGGACTTTTAATTTTCGGTATTGTATGCAAATTTTGGGGATGGTTGGGGGGGGGGGGGGGGTTCAAAATTTGTGTTTGGCCCTTGATTTTATTGAGTTTGCACCAGTTAAGTTTGGGCCATTGGTTCTAGTATAAAAATATTTCCCATATAGCAGTTGCAAATTTTACCAATCATATCCCGTTTGACAGAGTACAGAGAGCTCTGTCAAACAAGATCTAGTTGGTTAAAGTTTTAATCCTACAAGTGCAAAATAGTATCAGTGAAGAGATTTCCAGATGATAAAAAAAGAATGATGAGGCAGGTTTTTCAAAGATGAGGGAGGTGCCTCAGAAACAAACAAGAATTTTTTCAATAGCCTTACCACCAATATTTACTATATAACCAGTATGAAACTACAGAACTATGATCATAAAAGTGGAAGTTTTCTTGATAAGGTCACGATCGGGCTGAGTCACAATAAAACACCAAGGAGTCGAGATTTCATAAATAAAGATTATTATACCAATAACATGATTTTGGAGGGCGTTATGGTTTATTAACGGCCCGACAGGAATGATTAACAGCCAGAGGGTCCATTAACTGCCCGAGACGAAGTCGAGGGCTGTTAACAGCCTGAAGGCCGTTAATCATTCCTGGAGGGCCGTTAGTAAACTGGGACGCCCAACAAAATCTTGTTATTATTATTATTACCACTTCTAAAATGGTTAAATCCAAAGGTTCCTCATCAAGTTCACTTGATTGTGACATCCCAAGTTTTCGCAATGACATTTAACCCTTTACCTAACGAATCGCCCGCAGCCACCCACGTAATATGCAAATTGAGCAGTTGAAATAATTACATTTTGCAAAATATTTTAACAAAACCATATCATGTGACCCCCTCATTGGAACGAGCTCATTGAGCTCGTTCCAATGAGGGGTCACGCGATATGGTTTTGTTGAAATTTTTTGAAAAAATTAAAAACATTATATTTAAAATAATAAACTTTGAAATCGTCTGCATTGGGTAAAAAGTTAACCAAAACACATGTGTCGTCTGTTTCAAAATAAACAAAACGTGACATGGTCAATCACATGATAGCCTAATTTAAATATTTTTGTTTGCCACGAAAAATTCGGCTTCTCCCAAAATCTACTAACTTGGCACAAGACAAAAGTCAAAACACGCATGTCGTCTGTTTTTTTATAAACAAAATGCCACATGCTCATTTAAATATTCATTTCAATATATTTTGTTCGCCTCGAAAATATGACACGAAAGACTGGCCTCTCCCTGAAAACTTTACAACCCAAAACTTGTAATGAGCTATTTACACTCTCCTGAATTCTTCCAAATCTATTAATTCATGACCAAATGGTGAAAGTTCACAAACATGTGATATTCATTACATTTATACGCGCATTTGAAACTTCAATAGCAGCCGAGGCATTTTTGAAATATTTATCTGGAGGCGGACCATTAACCAGGTTAACCCTTTACCCAACGTAACGGCCAAAACCGGCCAGCGCTATTCTCAAAAATCGCCAATTAATTTTCAAAATATTTTCATTTTTTGTCTCAAAAACATAGGTTATGACCCCTCGTTGGAACGAGCTCGTCGAGCTCGTTCCAACGAGGGGTCATAACCTATGTTTTTGAGACAAAAAATGAAAAAAATTAATTATTCAAGAATTTTTTTTGCAAGTGTCGTCTGCTTTTCATGTTAGGTAAAGGGTTAACACACAACTTCCGGTTTGAGACTACGCATTATACACTTTTACCGTAAAGGTAAAATCGTTTTAATCTGCTAGAGAACGCCCTGTGAAGTGGTAATAATATGACAGTAAAGCAATCTGGTTTGTCTTATTCCGTCAAGTTGATGAGGTCAGATTGTCGGATCAGATTAGCTGCTGAAGGTGGCAAGTGTGACCTGGCGATCAGACCTCATCAACGAGATGGAATGTGACTAACCAGATCACTTTACTGTCATAATGATCTGTTTATTACATGCTGATATAGAAATTCACCTTTAACACAAGAAATCAATATAAGGATAAATGGAGTGCAATTGTGGCCAGAAGAACAACTTTTATTTTTAAACACTTGGACTTCCCAAAATAGTGTTTCAAAGTTTCCAAAGTTTAGAGCATTCAGCATTTCATTCTTCTATATCAGTCAGATTCACATATTAAAATAGCAACAAAGTAAGAAAAATGATATTTTATTGTGATTGATAGGGGTTAGTACATACAAAATTGGTTAAGAACAATATTAGAAATTCACGTTATTTGATAGCATTTATTTACACGAATGAAGCATACCTAGAAATGGGTGGTAACCTGTGCAAACTCGATTGGCGTTCTCCAGTGCCGTCCTTGTTCTGAGACCAACCATCTGATATGGAATCTGAAAACCGCTCAGTGTGATCAGTTGATCAGGATTTAATGGGTTAAGAAATATGGGTATCATTGATAGGTATACAATAAATAAAATTATTGCAAAATCAAAACCAGATGATAGAAATCAAACTAAACTACCATCTCGGATTCAATGTTCTAGCATTTCTTTTCTGATAAGTGAGATTACACAGTGCTATGGGGAGGAAAACGGAAAGTTAATTTCCACCGGGTCACGACCCAATCAAAATTTTATGTCCTCTTTTGTGAACACAGTACTGTAACAAATCAAATTTGCACCACAAATAATAAAAAATCATTTACTGCTGACAAATTCAAATCAATTAACAGGGTTATTCTCTTATTTAATATATGATTAAGTGAGGTCCACTTTATTAGTGTGACACTTTACAACAACAATGCTAATGAAAACACAAATACAAAATGGAAAGCACACTGAAGCATTCTCAATAGTGGTCAAAACAACGTTACCTCCATGTCAAAATCCCACTGGTCAGAGAAGGAACGAGGCACAACAGAGCAAAAATATGAATGTAGATAAATACCAATCCTCTGTGAAGGCTAAGTTTTGTTTGGAAAACAGAATATGCCAGAGACATTACTAGTTCACTGCATCTGAGAAACCTCTCAAGGCTTCTACAGTAAAATACAATTGAATTTGAAACCTCTCTCTTTATAAATGTTAATTTGAAATTTCTCAATATATTTTCAAAATTATTACATATTTATCTGTAAAACTGCATCTCTTTTCACACTTTTGGAACTGTAGTTCAAGTGAAAAAAAGCCAATCACAGTAAAATGAAAAGCATATTTTTTGTACATAATATCACACTGACAGTTCTTCCAAAAATTTAAGAGCTTAATATTAAAAAAGATGAAAAAATGGTAGAAATGAGCTCAAAAACAAAAAGTTTCTTGCAACTAGCTCACTACCTAACAAAATCTTCAAATCTAAGTAACAAAATACTTAATAAAAAGTAAAAAAAAACAAAAAAATCAACTAGTACTAGAAGTCAATATTTGGGCTTTACTAATTTTTTTCAGCAAATTATTTGTGACAGCAGATAACAGTCTACATTGCATTGTGACAAAACTGAGAACAAAATTAATCCGACACTTTATCAGTTAATTTTTTCCATTTTAATGTTTATTTCTTACAAAGAATAGTTTAAACCCTTCACTACTGGAACGTTAATAAAGTTTTTTTCAAAAGGTTACAAGCAACATTTGGAAAAAGAATGTAAAATTCTGAAGCTAAAAAGCTGTCTTAGTGTTCAAAGCAACAATTAGTGTTTTATTACACATTTAATTAGAATAACCAATGAATGTTTAGAAGTACACATAACATCATGTGATTGTCAATTACTGACCAGTATTTCATAGAGATTATGTCAACTGAAATAGAACTAGAGAGGAGATTTCCAAAAGATATATTTTGAAAATTGATATTCACTGGAAAACTGGTGTACATGGTTTTTTGAGTACCAGTCATATGTATAAGATCCAGCCAATAGAAATGTGGTTATTTATAAAGTATATAATAATATACAATTATGGACTTTTGTGGTGGTGAATATGATGTGATATGAACCTAAAAAACTGATATTGACCGAGGCGTTAGCCGAGGTCAATGTATGTTTTTTAAGTTCACATCACATCAAATTTACCACCACAAAATCCATACCTGTTTTATTATAAACACCATCCTCAAAAAAACAATCTTCTATTTGTCAATTAAAAGATCAATTATATCAACCAGAAATAATTATATCAACCAGAAATACATATATTTAATAATCTGCCGAATAACATAAAAATGAGACAGAAGTAAGATTGACTGCGCATGCACGTCGACTGAAATAGAAGTAGAGAGGAGATTTCCAACAATAATAAGAAAGGTGACATTCACTGGAAAACCGTTGTACATAGATTTTTGAGTACCAGTCACGTGTATAAGATCCAGCCAATAGAAATGTGGTTATTTATAAAACATATAATAATCTAGTATAACTTGTTAGACAGGCTCATGGTACTCTGTTAAACAAGATATAATATACACCTAGAACGTAATTAAGCACCCCCAGTTTTTTTTTGCAGTGGTGTTAATAGAAACTGTCATTATTTCATGCGATCTTTCAGATGGCCAAAAGTGACTGTTTGCAGAAATAATGGTCTACTGGCAAATGAAAGACAACACAAAGATGAAATGAAAGTTTAATGACACTGTAGCTCAACTTGTTTAAGACATGTACATGTATATATATATTATGTGACATAGTAATGACAAACATCCAGGTAAAGACCTGATAACAAAGGTACATGTAAAGTATTGTAACGGTCTGTACATAAATGCTGACCGTAGCCTGTAACAAATATATAGGTAAAGTATTGTAAAGGTGGGGTGACAGTTAGATGCTAAACTAGAAAAGAAATCTTTGAGTCCCAGAGTGGGTCTGACTGAACCCAAAAATATTTGTTCTCATAGCACAGTGATAACAAAGGCACCCAAAAACACTCTTTCCTGTCACAAGGTGATAACAAAGGTACCCCAAGAAGTTTTGTGAAGATCGGTTCATAAATACAGACTCTAGCCCGAGCCGTATTGACATGTGCACTTATTGTGTATAAGTAACACTGAACAAATCCAAGTTCATCTAATTTGCATAATTTATACACGAGAAAAAAACCCGTATTATATGTGATGTATTCCATGTTACTAAACATTCCTACAAAAATTTATTCAAATCAGAACTTTTCATACAGAAGTTCTGTACAAAAAACTGATTGCACTAATTTTGGTACAAAATGGCTGATGGCGGAAATTTTGAACCACACCCAAAAACAGTCGTTCTCATCCCACGGTGACAACAAAGGTACCCAAGAAGTTTCGTGAAGATCGGTTCATAAATACAGCCTCCAGCCCTAGCCGTATTGACATGTGCACTTACAGTGGAAAAGTAGAACTGAATAAATCAAAGTTCATCTAATTTGCATAATTTCTGCACGAGAAAAAAACCTGTATTATATGTGACGTATTCCATGTTACTAAACATTCATACAAAAATTTATTCAAATCAGAACTTTCATACAGAAGTTCTGTACAAAAAACTGATTGCACTAATTTTGGTACAAAATGGCTGCTGGTGGCCATCTTGAATTTTGGACTGCACCCCAAAACACTCGTTCTCGTCCTACGGTGATAATAAAGGTACCCAAGAATATTTGTAAAGATCAGTTCATAAATACAGCCTCTAGCCTGAGCCGTATAGAAGTTTTGTACAAAAACTGATTGGACCTAATTTCAGTACAAAATGGCCACTGGCAGCCATATCGAATTTTGAACCGCACCCAGAAATATTCGTTCTCGTCCCAAGGTGATAACAAATGTACCCAAGAAGTTTCGTGAAGATCAGTAAACAGACTCTAGCCCGAGCCGTATTGACATCTGCACTTACTGTGTATAAGTAGCACTGAATAAATCAAAGTTCATCTAATTTGCATAATTTCTGCACGAGAAAAAAACCCGTATTATATGTGATGTATTTCATGTTACTAAACATTGATACAAAAATATATTTAAATCAGAACTTTCATACAGAAGTTCTGTACAAAAAACGGATTGCACTAACTAAAGTACAAAATGGCTGCTAATGGCCATCCTGAATTTCGGACCGCACCCAAAAACACTCGTTCTCGTTCCACGGTGGTAACAAAGGTACTCAAGACGTTTCGTAAAGCTCGGTTCATAAATACAGGCTCTAGCCTGAGCCATATTGGCATTTGCAGTTACAATGCTGAAAGTAACACTAAATAGATCAAAGTTAGTCTAATTGGCATAATTTATGCACGAGAAAAAAACCTATATTATATGTGATGTATCCCATGGTACTAAACATTCACACAACAAATTATTCAAATCAGCGCTTTCATATGGAAGTTCTGCGCAAAAATCTGATTGCACCTAATTTTGAACAAATGGCTGCCAGCAGCCATCTTGAATTTCAGACCAGACCCCAAAACACTCGTTCTCGCCTCAAGGTGATAACAAAGGTACCCAAGAAGTTTCGCGAAGATTGGTTCATAAATACAGACACTAGTCCGAGCCGTATTGACATTTGCAATTAGAGTGCAGAAAGTACCACTAAATAAATCAAAGTTAGTCTAATTTGCATAATTTAAGCATGAGAAAAAAACCTGTATTATATGTGATGTATCCCATGGTACTAAACATTCATACAAAACATTATTCAAACCAGAGCTTTCATATGGAAGTTCTGTGCAAAAATCTGATTGTACCTAATTTTGTACAAAATGGCTGCCAGCGACTGTCTTGAATTCCGGACCTGACCCCAAAACACTCGTTCTCGTCCCACGTTGATAACAACGGTACCCAAGAAGTTTTGCAAAGATCGGTTCATAAATACGGCCTCCAGCCCGAGCCGTATTGAATTGCTGACGGACAGACCGACGTTATTACAAATGGCTACTTATGTGGTAGTTTTATGGACATATTAGGTGGCTAACCTAAAACACATGTCCAACATAATAATACAAGCTTTTTGGGGGGTCAGCTAACCCTAACCCTATCCTTTACTGACCCTAACCCTACCCACCCCTAACCCTAGCCACATAACTCTAACACCCCTTCACTGACCCCCACCCCACCCCAGAATGCCCTAACCCTACTCTACATTTATCCAACCCCCTCCCCTCCCCCCCCCCCCCCCCCCCAACCACCCCCACAATAAAGGATTCTGTTACGTGGCTAGCTAGCCACGTAACAGACTTTAACCACATAAGTATCCTGTTTTACTAACTCGTAGCCACATAAGTAGTCATTTGTGTGTGCGGACAGACGGACAACTGGCCATGGCATAAGCTCAAATTTGACTTACGTCAAGGTTGAGCTAAAAATGCAGTATTTTAATGGCCGTAATTACTTATTATCACTACTGTTTTTGATGGAAAAATGTTATCTCGACAGGTATGGTGCTGGATCAGTCCATGATGAAAGAATGCTGGTAATTCCTGAGAATAAATGTAACTTGTGATCTCCAGAACACAATAGCAGTGTCTGACTTCAGTAGCGATTGTATCCACCACTTGCCCGGATGACAGCCTGAACCCTCCTCCTAATGCAAACAGTGAGACTTCAGATACATTCCAGAGGAAATTGCTGCCACTCCTCATGCTATGCAGCTTCCAAATCAACCAAACTCTGTACAGGCGGATTCCTTGCTTGCACACAACCTTCAAAAAAGTCACAGATGTGTTCTAAGGGATTCAAATCGGAGGTCATTGCAGGCCAAGGTAGTGCTGAAATAGCATTGTTCTGAAGGAATGCTCTCACAGCATGGGAACGATGTGGCCTTGCACAGTCGACCTTGAATACATGGTGAGTAGCCAATGGGTGGTTGTCAAAATGAGGCATGACAACCAGATTGAGAATGTCCCAGATGTACTGATGACCACTGAGATTGCCATGTACAGTCATCATATCAAGTTTACAATCATGAGCAAGGCATCCCCAGATCATTACTGTTGTTCCACCATAAGGAACAGTAGGTTTGATGCTCCTGGGCATGTAAGCAGAATTTATATGCCTTCACACTTTCATGTGACCATCTGTGATGTGAAGCAGGAACCTACTCTCGTCTGACCAATGGACTCTCCTCCACGTCATGGGAGTCCAATGTTGTCGTGCCATACACCACTCCAAACGTCATCTTTAATGCTGATTGGACAAAGCTGGACACTTGATGACCTTTCTGGACCTCATATCCAGTGTTGGGAAGCCAAAGGCGTTTCAAACCCCACTTGAAGCAAAGGGTTCACACCTAACAAGGCGTGCCAGACTACGATCTTCCCAAGGAGAGATCTTTTTGGATCGTCCAGGCCTTGGTCGGTCCTTAACATCGTTGGTTTGTTGATGTTTTCGGACAAGTCTGCTGATGACAGAATGACTATAGCCAAGTAGGTTTGAATGACATGCCTGTTGCATGGATGACACAATGATTTGCCATCTTAGTGCCTCTGACAGTCTCCTCCTTGCCCTGTCAACATTTATTGATAAAAGCAGTAACAAATTTTCTTGTTCTATACCCAGATATTGCATGTGGATGGTAGCATTTTATGTGACAATCGTGGGAAGCATGCTTCACGTGGACGAGGGGTTTTGTTTGGGGTAGGCTATCAACCAGAAACATCATGTTTCACTAGATGAAATGTACTGCAAGACATAGCAATCATTAAAACATAATAATCAGTAACAGCAACTTCACTGTCATGAAACATTTCAGGGAGTGCTTAATTAAGTTCCAAGTGTATAGATTAAATGCCTGTATTGGATTAGTGATGTCAAATAGATCTATAATCAAGGGGAATTCATTCCTTATCATGGGTAATTTTTTTGACATATTGCAATGCTTTAATCAACAAGGTAAATCACACTTATCGTATAATAAGGAGTTTTGTGTTGGAAGTTATATTCAGTCAACAGTGTTATGCGTAATTAAGTGTGCTCAACTATACAGCAAAACAACAAACATATATAATATGTATATTCCCATAGCAAAAATTCATTTTAACTACATTTCAACTCAACTGACTTTAAAATTGTTATATGAAGTTAACATAAACTTAGATGTGAGTCTTCTATGGAAGACGTGTGTCGCCTGGCATTTCAGACAGAATTCTAAGTGGAAAAGGGGCATAACTCTGGAAAAAATACAGCGGATCAAAAAATAAAATAGGAGGTGCACAATGCCATTATGTGATAAAGAATCACTGAAAGTTTCATCAAAATCCATTCATAGGTTAAAGAGGAGTGGCAGATAAGAGAAAGTGTGACGCGGACGACGCAAGACGACAAAAGTAATCCCTATATGTCGCTCCCCACTTCGTGGGGCGGCGACACAAAAATTATTACAACCTTTACTCCCATCATCAAATGACTTGTCACCATGTTTCATTCATTTGACTCAACTGGTGGAGCCTTATATAAGGACATGGAACAATGGGGAAAAATATTGACAAATGCAAATTTATTTTTTGTTTTGTCAACAAGTAAACAGGCATCAGGCTTGTGTGTTCAGTGCTAGAAACCACTATCAGGGCTCTACTGAAGCCACTTTAGTGGATGTAGAATGTTTACACTAATTTATTATTGGCTCTGCAGTAGAAGAAAAACATAAATATAAAATTGGTTTGTTACAATTTATTGGAGAGTGCCAACTGGCACCACCCAATAAATTTCAACACAACAATTATTTAGGAGCAATATCTCGCTAAATTAAGGCTCCTTTTGCTGGTAGTGTGATATCTTTGAAAAAATATACTTGTGTAAAAATGACCATTGAAAAGTAATTTAGCATCCCACCAGTAATGGCGGTAAATGGCAAACATGAATTCATCGACTTGAAATCCTTAACTTTGAAAAACCACTCATTTCTTACAATAAGTGTCTGGATAAAAAGAAGATACACAGAGTCACAGAAACATACAATGTCACAAGTAGAAAGAGATTCACTTAAATATATTAATGCTAGATCTGGAGATTCCAGCATGTAATGTTACTGACATTGACCATGACAGGCTTCTGAGGTAGCACAGCTGCATAATTGTTATTGGAATTTTCCTATCTCTACCAGATATATTACATGTATAATCACTGGATAAAGTGTCACATCACGATAATAGAAGAAGATACTCATGCTATCTCTCCTACACCCCAGGCCACAAATCTGCAAAGGGCAATATGTGGAACTGTCTTATCATGGCTTGCATCATATCTAGAAGGTCACAGACAACAAATATATATCAATAAGATCAGTTCAGAAAGCAGGATGTTAAAGTGTGGTGTTCATCAGGGCTCAGTTCTTGGACCACTCTTGTTTACTCTGAACACTTCTTCTCTAGGTCGCCTTCTTAAAAAGCATGGCATATCATATCATCTGTATGCAGATGACACCCAACTGTACATCACATTCAAACATTGAAACTTGCATAAATCTCATGCGGGAATGGATGATAGTCTTTAAAATGAAAATGAATGACTCTAAAACTGAATTCTTGGTGATATCCAGGGTTTGCATGCCTACACCCTCTGTTACATCAATTCTGGTTGGAAACAACATCACTATGAAAAGTGAATCGGCCAGGAATATTGGACTCATTATGGACTCAAATTTAAAACTAGACATCCATATCAATAAAATATGTCAAAAATGCTACTGGCAGATTCGTAATGTTGGAAGACTGCAACCTAATCTTAACCAGTCAGCACTTGAAAAACTTGTGCACTCCTTCATCACCTCACAACTAGACTATTGTAATTCAGTGTTAGTGGGGCTGCCCCAATGCCTGATTCAGAAGCTTCAAAAAGTTCAGAATACTGCTGCTAGGATAATTACTGGTACCAAACATTCTGAACACATAATACCTGTTTTAAGACAACTACATTGGCTTCCAGTTAAACAGAGAATTGATTTCAAAATATTGGTCTTTGTATTCAAATGTATCCACAAACTGGCTTCAGTTTACCTGCAAGAGCTCTTCACTGTATACAAACCATCACACAGTCTCAGATCAAAAACCAAATTCAACTAGTTGTACCTTTTAACAGATCTAATCAGGCTCGCGATCGTGTGTTATCCATTGTGGGTCCCAGATTGTGAAATTCCCTGCCAATTAATGTCAGAATTTCAGAAACTCTCGATGTCTTCAAAAGAAATCTTAAAACTTTCCTATTTACTGAAGCATTCTCCTGAACCTCTCTAAGAGGCAACCAAAACAGATGTGACTCTTCATTTCAGAAAAGTGTATTTATTTCTGTCAAGCGTTTTAGAGCACTATTTGTGGTTTTACGCTCTAGAAAATCAATTATTATTAATAACTGGCCAAAAAAAGGCATAGCAATAGAGCCTTATATGTACCAGTTATAATCATTGTTGTTTAGTATACAAAATATAAAGCAACACAAGCTAAACTGTGAGAATAACTGTTGATACAGGGATAATATGTAATTCTTCTTGTTCAATAATTAGGGATTATTACTTGGTAATTTTCATATCAGCTGAAATTTCAGTCTGTGGTAACTTCAGATCCGTCTGAGACTGAAAGCTGATGTACAGTTACCAGGGGCTGAAGTTACCAAGATATCAGCCTGAGGTCAAGGCTGATATGATACTAACCAAGTAATAACCTCTATTTTTATTGAAACAAAACAAACAATTACAAAATTTTCTCAGACCTGTTCAGTTTTCTGAGTGTTATTGTTTCTCATTCTTTTCACAGAGTCCTAAGTTTCCTCTTCTCCCAGTTCAGCTATCTTTGCCACAAGACATTCAGATAGGTGACCTATCGATCCTCCCACTTCAATGCAGTGAGCAAAATTTGATGGGAATGCTAGTTTCTTTCATGTGGTGGTCACGCAAATATAAACGGATGACCGTTTAGCCAAAAGTTGCGTCTTGAAAGGTACAGTATCAGTAACTTAACTGGTAGAGTGCTAATTTTTTTCTCTACCTCAAGATTTGTTCACACATTTTTGTCTTGTTGCAATTTATAAGCACTCTCTCATAAATTGTAACAAAGCAAATCGATGGAGAGAAAATTTTACTTTCAAGATAATAAGGAAATCCACAAAACTTGAGGTTCCTGTAGTTCAGAATAAAGCCGAAATATGTTGTGTGCTTAGTTAGAATCCCTTACTTTTTTGGAATAGTATATGATCATTTCCAATAACTATCCTGAGTCGCAAAACAGACTTTAGGAGTGGATATCACTTGAATTTCGTCATTATGCAATGCAATCAATAGAAACTAGTGTGATGTCATGCATACAGCCCGATTGTCCCAGCAATGACAAAGCTTAGACACAAAATAGTCTGAGCCATTTTTTGTTAACCATTTACCTAATGAATCTGCAATATCTGCACTTGTGATATACAAAAATTGCTATTCAAATTTTATTTTTTTTTCTCTACCCCAAAACATAGCTCATGACCATACTGAACTAAGTTAAAATTTGGGCTTCCGAAAAAATATTAACCTAGGGACTTGGTTTGAACACTCTTGAATCTGACCCTCATCACAATGATGTATACCAAACATTAAAAATTCTGACTGGTGGTTCTGAAGAAGAAGATTTTTAAAGAATATTCCCCATATTACCCTAAGTTAAAATTAAAAATTCGGGCTCCTGTATTCAGCCCAAATATGAACCTGTGGGCTTTAATTTAACAAACTTGTATCTGCCCCCCCCCCTCCTCCCCCCCCCCCCCCTATGAATGCTGTATACCGAATATCAAAAGATTCTGATGATTGTTACTGGAGAAAAGATTTTACAAAATTTGCTGACTCTGCATTTTTTCAGTGCCCATTGCAGAACACCCTAACATAACCGATGACAATTTTTATTTACCATTCAATTCTACTGGTCCTAAGGATGCTTCATATCACATAACAGCTCTCTGTTCCATGTGGTTTGGGAAATATGGGCGTTTGAAAATATTTCTATTTTTAGCTCTAAAGCTTCCAATGGAGATGCAGGAATTTTTTGTACTTATGAGCCAATAAGATCACATACCAAATCTGGTTCAAACCAGACCATCGTTTCAGAAAATAGAAATTTTGGGCGAGCCAAAAATCTTACCCCTCCCATTACAAAGCCAAATATTGCTTCAAGAACTTCGCTTGAACAAACTTGATTCTACGCCTCAAAAGGAAACTCCAAAACACATTTCAAGACACTGTACACACTGGTTCATGAGAAGATTTAAAAAATATTTTGGAGCATTTTCCCCCACTCCCTCCCTATGAGGCTAGGCATGTTCAGTAGAACAAAAATGCAATGCCCCTTCGGGACCATCATTCACTCACACAAACTTTCACTTGAATTGGCCCTGTGGCTTTGGATGAGAAGACCAAAACATGGTGTTGACAGATGACAGATGAAAAGCGATGAGATTAGCTCAGCTTGACTTTGTCAAGATGATCTAAAAACAGTTTTGAAAAGGGTTAAATTAATGCCAATATTATTTGAAACCAATTTATATAGGTTCAGTAGACCTTGCCCCAAATGAAAAACAATAACACAGTGTTTGAACAATGAAAGATACAACCCTGAAAAGCAAAACTTTAATCCAAAACTTTAAGCTCGGAATACTAAGTAAAATTGACTGCCAAAAAGGGTTAAATATTTCCTAAAACCGATAAAAGAAATCATTGATGTAAATGCAATCATTAAGTTGAATTGACTATGCAAGAATTAAAGTAAGAAAGTATGTGGCAAAGCCTAATTTCCAATACAAAGAAACTAAGTCTGAAAACTTGTTTAAAAGGGGTTAAAATCATGGCAATAGTAATGAAAATCACTGCAGAAAGGTTCAGTAGACAGTAGACATTGTCCCAAATGAGAAACAGTGACATTGCACTAAACTGTTTGAAGAATTAAAGGTGCAACTTTCTGAACAAAAAAAATATAACCAAAATCTTTAACCTATAAATTGTATGTTAAATTGCCATACAAAAAAGGTTAAATATTTCCCAAAATAACTTGAAACATAATGAGAATGATACAATCAATGGTAATTAATATTAATTTAAAAGAAAAAAAACTTTAACCTTCACTAAAAAACTTTTAACCACAAACTTTAACCAAAACTCTAAATGTTAACAGATGAACGGACAGACGGATGAATGTCATGACTATACTCCTGACTGTCAACAGTCGGGCTAAAAAGGCATGTAAAGGCAGACATAAACAGCAGTTTTTTTTGTTTATTTCACTTTGCAATGAGGATGATTCTAAATGGCCAAAATCTTGGGGAATCCTTCAGAAGGAGAGAGGTTCTTGTAACAAGATTATGATTTAATTGATGATGTTGTTGGAATATTTGTCAATGGGGATTACACTTATAAAGACTCATAAAATTTGTTTGTGGATAAATGCATACACCAGACACGATGCATAGGATTCCCAACTTTTTATTTAATTAGCACACAGCAACTCAAAATTGATCGTGCTGGGACCCTAACATCCTCAATTTGCCACAGACCTTCATTTGCATGAGACTGACTGTGTGTGTGTGTTATAAGTGACTGTGTGTGTAATATAAATCCAAGAAGCAAATCTAGTCCCATTAGATAGTATGATTACCAGCAAGACCAAATCGGTATCAGAGATTTCAATCCAAATGAAAATGTCCTAAATGGAAAATTATTGGAGAGGGGTGGGGGGGGGGGGGGATTGCAGCATTATGCCCCCCCCCCCCATCCCCAGTTATGACAGCTGGGTTTCTTCTTCCCTCTTTGAGAAAGGATCTGAGGCCCATGTAATGCACAGAGAAGAAAATTTCCTTCAAATAGAAGTGAGCTCTTTACTGAGGATATTAATACAGAAGCTATTACAGACAAAAATACATAAGTTACTACATGTATACTTTATGTAGTAAGGTTTATGACAAACAGACACATGAAATCATGATCAACTGGGTCTGTACAGAATTGGGTCTTTAAGGATTAAAGGAGAGTCTGCTATTTGTCCTTGAATTCATATGCTTTCTATGCTTCTTTGGATTGGTAATTATTGATTTTCTGAGGGGTTATGACCTCTCAGTTCAGAACACCAATTGCAAATTAAACTTTTGTTTGAATGGGGACTGAGATTGGGAAGTGCTCCCATCTTCTGCCCTTGTAGACACCCAAAAGAAACCCTAGACAGTGTTTTTCTAGTTAAGTCTTGGTTGCCTAATTCAGCAGCCATGATTGATAAGATATTACTGCCAAGTTTCAATACCTGCATGTAAGGTTTCAGGACTATTTGGTTCAAATTGTCCAAATGTTTAGAGTAAACTATGAAACTGATAATTACCACACACATTTTTGAACATACTGATAACCTCTTGTTGGAGTAACCTCATTCTCATGAGGGAATATGAGCCAAGTTTAAATAAGATCCAAACATTTTTCAGTTATTTCACTTTTTTCAGCAATTCAGTCTTTCGATTATATAATAATAATAATATACACATTCATATAGCGTCAAAATTATAGTTCAGAAGATGTAGAACCATATTCTAAGGTGCTGTACATGTTACTGAGCTCGTGCAAATATACAAACGGAATATATACAGTATCTTACAGTCCACAACATCACTTATAGGCTTTTTGAAACAGGTATATTTTGAGATCTTTCTTGAAAAGGTTGACATTTGACAAAGGCATGAACTAGGGTTTTTGTGGAGTCTTTCATGAGGAACTGCCTTATCTGTTTAACTTTGTATAGACCCCTGAAAGCCTTATTGCACATATTTATAACATGTCTGTCCATAGACATGGTAGAGTCGAAGAAGGCACCAAGATTACGTACACTGTTACTTGCAATGATGGCGGAATCTCCTACCTTCACTGAATTGATGTCAACTTTAGTGAGTTGCTGTCGTGAACCAATTATTAGGAATTCAGTTTTATCATCATTTATCATTAATTTGTTTGAAACCATCCATGTGCGAATGTTTGAAATACATGATTCAATAGTGTCTAGAGCTTTAGTTTGATCCTTGATTGATGGCCGAAAAGAGAAATAGACCTGTGTGTCATCAGCATAACCATGGATGTCAGGCAGGTGAGATTCAATGATGGTGAACATTTTTGAAATATAGAATAGAAACAGAACAGGACCAAGGCAACTGCCCTGTGGGACTCCACATTCAAGATGGAAGTCTTTTGACAGATTACCATTTATTGATACATGCTGCTGTCTATTCTTGAGGTATGATGATAGCCAGCTAGCAGCTACACCATTAAGTCCAAAATCAGAATTCATTGTCTCTAGCAGAGTTTTATGACAAAGAGTGTCAAAAGCAGCACTAAAGTCTAAAAGAACTAGCAATGTTACCCTTCCCAACTCCATATTAAGGAGGATGTCATTCTGAACCCTGAGCAATGCCGTTTCAGTCGAGTTAAATTTTCTGAATCCAGACGTGTTGGCCGGTAATGGAGCATGCATATCACTATGGAACATTAGCTGGTCAATTGGGGCTTTTTCACACAGCTTAGTGATGAACAGTAAGTTACTCACTGGTCGGAAGTTTTTAAACACAAGTTCCGCACCTTGTTTCTTCTGAAGAGGATTAACAATTGCTATTTTCCATGCATCAGGCACATATCCTTCTAGCAGAAACATGTTGATCATTTTTGTGATTACAGGAGCTAAAGAGTCTACACATGATTTGACAATAGATGTTGGCATTGGGTCAAGTTGACATGAGGCATTTGAGGATTCTTTTATTAATTTGGTGAGCTCGTGGATTGCTAATGGCCGAAAAGTTGAAAGCTCTTTTTCTGATGGTCTCAGTTATAACATGTGTTATTTCGCTTGTGGACCATCTGGTAGGTGATTTTAATAAGCTCTGCATGACTGAGTGTGCATGATGTACTATTTCTCTCTGTCCATGGGAGGGGGTGGGGGTGGGAGGTTAATAATCCCTAATTGTCAATATTACACAGAAAACATACAGATACACAATGCTCCAATGAATGCAGACAGAGTAGCAAAGTGCAGACTTCAAAGCGCCAGAGCATGCATATATTTTCCATCCATGCACACCTTGTGTTATCACCTGACTTAGCATTATTGATACACCTCTGTTTCTTGTCTGTCAAGTGAAATAAGCAAACAATGTTTGACAATGGACACATCAAAAAGTGATTATCATCAAAAATAAAATGGTGTATTTTAGAACATACAACAATTGGAAAGTCAGAAAATTGCATGAAAATCTTAGGAAAGCATATGCATTTGGTCATAGTTGACTATGCCTATAGAATTAGAATAAATTTGCTATGTGCGATTTTTGCCACAGGCACTAATTTTCAAATATGGTTCAATTCAACTAAACTAGAAAGAAGTTTAAAAATGTGAGAAAGAAGTAATAACTGTGTTTTGTTTAAAACTAATGAAATATATATTACTCTGCTGTAAAAGCAAAAAGACAATTATGACCAGATTGTGATTATAAACCAGTCAAAATTTACTCTCTTTCCTTTTGTAATCTCAACACGGTAGGGTGTTTGCTTTTCAGTTTTTATTGACAAGAAAGCTAATTTGCAAATTTGATGGTGTCAAGTTATATTATGCACAGTGCATCACTATTGGCAAAGACATGCAGGATTTTTCTTGAAAATACAGTGGAGCCTACTTATTCAGATATCTCTTAACTGAATAACACTGTTAATTGAATATAATTTCCAAACATTAACCCATTTACCATACCTTCAGTAAAAATTTGACCCGTTACTTGCATATACATTATAATGTAAACTCCTGTTAGTTAAATAAAAATCCTGTAATATGTTGAGAAACTTTCCAAATTCCCCTTGTTTATAAACCTATTCAGCCTCAGTACAGCTGAAAAAAATCTTTAAATCTATTCTATATTGTTTGACAGAGCTCATGAAATACATTTCAGAAGCAAAGTGAAACACAAACACTAACTTATGCTTCTAATTTGAGAAATGACTCATAGTTCTCATAACTATTCAAGGTTTTAATCTTATGCACCGAACAACCAGGTTTTTTTTTTCAGATCCACATGAGACCTTTGTTAACTGGTAAAGTGCAACATTATTACTCATGTTCATTAACAATTGCTATATTATAATCTCTTGGAGAGTATGTATGGGCACTCTCAAATAATGTTTGAAAAAATCCAAATTGGGACTTCTTAAGCTGAAATTGCGATTTAAGTTTAAGATGTTTCTATCGTGCCTTCAACTGACCAAGCAGCAAAATCATTTCTGTGCTATGAATAAAGATGCCATAGAATTTTTTTAAATTTTCATAATTTCATAGTTTATCATCCGTTGGAATTAATTCTCCAGCCAAGAGTACATACAGCAGGGCTTGCCTTGAGTCGGGGCCGACTGCTCGGGGCTTTTTTTTCGGCCCCGACTTTTTTTCTGTCTTGGCTCCCGAAATCTCAGTGTTGGTAGGTTTGGGCAACAAAATTTTGCGAGATTAATTTTTCCATTCACGTCTCATTCACACAAGTGTGATTACTATAGAAGAAGCAGCAAATAACAGATAAAATAATAATGCAAACTGTTTTTGTCTGATTCGAATTAACATCCACCTAAATCCGCATGAAAACTGTGAAAATTCCAAGAGTAAACAAAAAAAACAAACAAACACATTTACGATACTTCGAAAGCATGCTTGTCAACTAATGGGGGAATTCCCTTTAATCCCACAATACTATGCGCGGGTACATCCGATCCTAACATCAGAATAAATGCAACACGAGACACAGAAACTGCTGTGTGATTACTATAGAAGAAGCAGCAAATAACAGTTAAAATAATAATACAAACTGTTTTTGTCTGATTCGAATTAACATCCACCTAAATCCGCATGAAAACTGAGAAAATCCCAAGATTAAACAAAAAAAAAACAAACATGTTTACGAGACTTCGAAAGCACGCCTGTCAACTAATGGGGGAATTCCCTTCAATCCAACAACACTATGCGTGGGTACATCCGATCCTAACAACTGAATAAATGCAACAAGAGACACAGAAACTGCCGTCAAAATAAAGCATCCACATGATGGGTCCAAGTCGTTTCGTCCCCAGGATTTTTTTTTCTAAGCAAAAGTAATCAACTAAGGTTGCCATTGGAAAGAATGTAACAACATAAAATCACCAGAAAGGCCCCGACCTCAATATCTGGGGGACTTTTTTCAGGCCCCCAGCAGGCCCCGACCACAACATCTGGGGGACTTTTTTTAGGCCCCGACCATTTTACTCAAGGCAAGCCCTGATACAGAATATACCCACTGTAGCTTGGTGTACCAAAAGTTCACCATGAGTGGTGAAGTGGTGTCAACCGCGAGCCTTCGGCGTGCAGTTAACACCACTTCACCACGAGTGCTGAACATTTGGTACACCAAGCTACTGTGGGGATATTTAATTTTTACTATGATCATCAGATTATTAAGAGTCACTATTATTTTTTCTCAATTTTACTGAGCAGCAGCCATAAATACATGCGAATTTGTTTTTGTTTACATGAGGATCAGTGGGCTGTACTTCCGCTGTCAGTTTTATCACCGAAACAAAATTGAAAAAGAAAGAAGACCTTTTTCATTTTAACAACATAATAACATACTATTTCGAGTTGTGGATGCTTTATTAACATGAGACAATGCATGTTTGTTAATTTTTGGTGTTTTATGGGGTAAACTCATTTAAAAACGTAATAAATAACTGCCACTTTCATTTCACTCTTCACAAGGCGACGTGCAATAAATTTAGACAAGTTCGCATTCAAGTCAACATCACCAAAGGTCAACTTGGATGTAGTTCCAATGTAGGTGTAAATTTTAACTACTGAAATCCCATTGCTGACGTGTTCACCATGGTTGGTGTGTAAAGCTAAAATTTATGTCATAGGCTTTTCATGTATAGTAGAATAGGTAATCATGGTATAAATGTAGTGTTAACTTGTTGAGAGCCAGATTATTTTTTGCGATTTAAATTTGTTCATTAAAATTTGTTTTATTACAAAGGCAGAGGCAATCTCCAATAATGTGTGATCAAACACACATTATTGTAATATGAATTAAAAATATTATTTGTGTCTGACTGAATATGAAACATGGGCAAGGAAAATGTTGGCTTTTGCACTGCTACCCTCATTTTTTGAAAGTCCTGATAGTGGTTTCTAGCACTAAACTAGTTAACTGGTAGGGTGCAAGATTCTTTTTGCGAGTACAAATTTGTTCATCAGTGACTGTTTCATCACAATGTATTATGGAATGTCCAATAAATTGTAACAAAGGCTTACAAAGCAATATGGACATCCTCCAATAAATTGTAATGAATCAAATCTACATTTTGAGGATATTATTTACTTTTTCTAGCTGATATTGAAAGCTCAAGCTAAGAATATGAGTACTTTATTGTGGCACCCATGCTTTTAAATGAAGCCCAAATTAAAGCTTCCAGATTTCAACTGTAAATCTGTACACAGCTTCCTAAAAAATGAAGTGACCTGTTTTACTCATACCATACCTGTTTTGATAGATTGGCTACTTCTCCTTTAACTTATGAAAAAATGTCGGCAAATGTGAAAGTCCTATCTGGCCCTCCATACTTTTAGTACTGCACATGTACAGTACCCAGGAAGAGACCGGAATTGACGCCAAGCATCATTATTCCTAGTTGTGCCTACTAATGTTATAACTCAGTGGGAGGTATGAGTGCCTAACATGGGAGGGCCATCCCCATCTGGGCCATTGGTAAGTATAAGAAATATACAAATTACTTTAAATTTATCATATTTCTATACTAGAACCAATGGCCCAGGCTAAGCTAAATATTAAAAAGGCTGCAGAGCCTTGACTTAAAGGAAAAGCAGACTAAAATTCAGCTCCTTAGCCTGCAGTTGGGCTCCCAAGGAGAATAGGAGATTAAAATTTGAGGAATTACATATATTCCTCTCTATACAACAGAGAAGGATATACCACTGAAATAAGAAGCAATATCCATCTGATTCCTTATTACTTAGCATAAATAATTGCGCTAATTAGGTGTTACGAGCCCCCAATTTTAAGGCTAGAACACTTAAAATTAGGAAAGGCGTGTCCGAGAGTTGGAGACTAGCAGCCACAGATACCAGCCGTATACAATGCAATGAGCTGTACATAAGATCAGTATTATCTATAGACAATAACAGCTTCACCCATAGTTACACACTTACTATAAGGCCAGAAGAGGTAAAGAGAAATCCCCCCTTTTGAAGAAATTAACCTTCAAAACAAAGAGGAAAGTGGCCTGGAATCGGTGATAAAGAGGTACTGAATAATACATAGTCGCCTAAAATGCTCCCGGTTACTAAAATCGAAAGCTTCTAAAACGTATGCCGCATCTGGAATACAGAGATAGGTCGAGAACTGATGATATTAATATGTACAATCTTAAACTTGTCCAATTGAATCCCAATGGAAACCAACAGGCGACCACGTTCTGGTATACAAGTAAATTCCAACAAAGAATTTCTAAATTGTAACCATTCAATCTACGAGAATGAGAGAGTAGGATTCCCCTTTGTATACCGCTTCTGGCTGAAGACTGGATTCAAAACCTGGAAAGGGATATGAATAAAAACTTGTCAAGGACCGTCCTTAAATAAATCATTGTTCCCTAGGTCCGTTAAAACCAATGACAGTTTGGAGAATGAATATACAACTCTTGAGTAATGAAGACAAAAATAGAGAACGTATGGATAGATGGCCTGTAGGAATATGATAAATTTTAAGTAATTTGTATATTTTTTATACTTACCAATGGCCCAGACTAGTTAGGGAATTTATCATATTTTTATACGACAACCAATGGCCCAGACTAGCTAAATTGTAAAAAATCGGAGGGCCTAGGACTTAAGAATTAGCAGACCAATGTAGCTCCTAAGCCTGCATTCCAAGGTGAAAGGTAAATAAATTTAAAAGGAATTACATGTATATCTCTCTATACAATAAGAGAGAAGACATATCATAAATAAGGAGCCATATCCAAGTAATTCCATATTCTTAGCATAAATGATTATGTTAAATGGGTGTAATGAGCCCCAAATTTTAAGGCTAGTCCAGACTGAGCCCCATAAATTAGGATGGCATATTTGAAGGTAAGAGACTAACCTCCACAAACATATGGCTTATACAAATAATAAACAAGCTGTATCTAGGATCAGATATAATCTACAGACAAAAACAGCTTCACTCATAGTTACACACTTGGAGGAGATTTTACAATTACCCCCCCCCCCCCCCCCCCCCCCCCCCCCCACACACACACACTTTTTTGGAAGGAATATTCTTCAAAACCAAGAGGGGAGAGCTCTAGAATCAGTGCAAAGCGATACTAAATAATCCAAATATATTCTCCCAATAAGCACCCTGTTATTAATTATTATTAATTATCGGTGCTTAACACCACTTCTGAAGCTAAGGCTATTGTGGCAATTCCGGTAATTAACAGAGCATGCTTCTCACATATACCCGAGTCGGAATACATAGATAGGATAAAACCGGTAATATAAAGTGTACGACCATACACTTGTCCAATTTAATATCAACTAAACAGTATCTGAAGAATTAACAAGCTTCTAAGGCAACCTATAGACAGCCCGTTCATGTGTACAATTGATTCCAATAATAACACTCCAATGAACCGTTCGATAATACGAGAATATGAACTGTATATTCATAGAAATCTGGATATAGAATGAGCTGTGATTAACAGACCCGTCCTGAACCATCCCCAAAATAATTAAGTTTCCCAGGTCCATACAACCAATGAGTGTTCGGAGAAGAATAGATTACTCTGAATAACGATCCCCAAAAATGAGAACATATACATAGGTGGCCTATTGGCAATTCCATAACTAAACCAAATAGCCCCAAAATTCTCATAAGCTCCATAAGCAGAGCAAGAATTTATATAGTCTGTCAACAATGCATCTGCCTAATAATAAGACATATTATACACGCGAGCAATGAAATTCCACATATACTCATCTGAATACAGCTTGTAACCACGGTATGACCAAGTGATACAAGTGTAATCAGGAAACTGATATAATACAACGTTAATATGCAGTTAACTGAGTAATAAACTCATACGTCGTAAGAAAGGCTAGACCGCCTTGAGCAAAACTTTTCAGAGTGGACTAATTGCCACATTAGACAATGTCGCCCAGATAAGTGACATGTCAACCATACAGGTACACGAAGGCTAGCAATTTTATTGATAAAGAATCATATGTTCGTATATGACTTATAAACGATTCAAATTCATATCGAACCCCCCTCACCTGCATTACTTGAATCGTTCTTGTGTTAGTCATGAATGGAATAGGAACCGCAGGGCTCCCTCACGTCTGACCGACTCCATAATGCCACTAAGGACAGAGAGGGACATGAAGAACAAATACACCGTATCGACATAATCATACTAGGTATATATGGCGTCATTAATAGGGCTTATGACCTCATATAACTAACACCAAACCACAACAGCAGGAAGAGAATAACCTCCTTTAACAAATAGTATCATGCCCGATAGGACAATGAACTCAGCCTATGCAGCAGCTAAAGGTCTTCCTATATGTGAAGACAATAAAAGGCTGATAACTGCAGCCTTAAAAGCTCACTAAGGAGACTTACAATGCTAGCCGTAGCTTATAAGTCTTCATCACCGTAAAGACACAGTTATGGGTGTAAGTTGCGATCTTGAAGGCTCACTGAACGGAGACTTACAACTATCGTCGCGCAAGGTAGGGAATGAATAGCCACTATTTAACAGCCCTAAATCCCAAAGAGACAGCAGTCCCCAGAGAAAATAAATTCAGTTATGTCACTGCACAGTAACTGCAACAATTTTGCTTATGATTCTAGCTAGGCTACTATGGTGTAAACAATAAGACTCAACGGAAATAAACCGAAAAGCACTGTACCTTATCGGTTTTTATCCCAAAAGACAAGGGTCATAGCCTGGCTAACATAGCTAGAAGTCATCCTCTCCGTGAAGACAGATATCTCGTTGCAACTAGGGACTTGAAAGCTCATTAGCTGGAGACTTACAACCATCGTCGCGCAAGGTAGGGAATGACAAGCTGCTATTCTAACAGCTGTAATTCCCAAAGAGACAGTAATCTCAAGGTAGCTACGCAGTTATGTGTCTTCGTCTACCTGAAGACATATCTGTCACTTGCGGCCTTGAAAGCTCACTAAATGGAGACTTACAGCACTAGCTGCAAGAAAAGACCGCTGTAACAGTACATACAGCGACTATGATGTCCACAATGACATTAAATGTCTTGATGCCAAGGAACAGAAACACCGAGAGGGAAAAGACGTACTTATTCCCTCTAACGGCTCTATTCCAAACAAGAAAGCGGTCTTAGCCTATTTATGCACTATTCGTCCGACTTCAGGATGAAAAACAGGTGATTTGAAATGACCTGGAGAATATTTTGACAACCTCTATTGCTTTTCTTCAATAGGAGAGCCTATACCTCCACAAGGAAAGACTCTCTTGGAAGAATTCGCTGGAAGATTTGACCAACACGTACTTGTAGTAAGTGGAGCTTTGCTCGGACTGATAGCCGCAGGCCTGCTGAGACTACATACTCATTCACTGATCTTCCGCAATTTTCATCCACTTTTTTGCGAGGTTGATAACCTTCCCTTAAGTGGAAAGCAACAGAAGTCTATTCCCGATGATCTCTATTGCTTCCTTCAATAAGAGAACCTGTACCTCCACCAGGAGTGACTCCCTTTTGAAGGGATCCGTCAAAAGATTTGTCCAGCACAGACATTTTGTAAGTGGGGGTTATGTTCAGAATCATAGCTGTAGGCCTTCCGAGACAACACTTTACCCACTGATCTTCCGTGACATAAATCCAGTTTCTCGCTAAGTAGATAACATTCCATCAACTGGTAAGCAATAGAGGTCTTATTTATCACCCGTTCGACTAACGAGGCTTGCGGAAGGAGAAACCACGTCCTCCCCGCAAAGTACCTCATCCCGTCGTCTAGGGACGTCTGACCTATAGTCAGGATCAGAATTGCGCCCCTTTTCCGAGTTGCTATACTGACGACAACTGGAGTAAGTATAAGAGGGTTTATTGTACCCTTGCAAGGAGATGATTAAGTGGAACGACCTCGCTTACCCCGGTCTGCTGAAGCATGTTGAGGAGCAGACTTCAGTAGTAGTGTATTGAAAGCTTTCTTATAGCTTGTTCATAGACTAAGGTAAGCTCATCGTCAAATAGAGTATATCCGGAGACCGGAGCGACTCGGAGAGAGCTTTTCACCTTGTCATCTGTAAGTGATGATGACGCAAGGGCATCATCACGTCTGATCAACTCCCAATTTGCCACTGTCAGGGCGGAGTTGTACGTGGCATACATGATGTGCCCAGGAAAGAAATCTAAGTGAGGAACAACATCCTCAAATTCCTTCCTATTAAGACATTGCGCCATAGCTCTGGTGAGGTGATCTGCCTAGAACATCACATCCAGATTTGCTCTATTGGATGAAATAGCACATTCCATCACTTCTGACCATATATTGAATGATGCAGGTAGGCACATATTTTCATATTGCTCATCTAAACGCAGAGGAGTTCTCTGAACATCTCCAACCGTTGTAAATGATCGCAGTCCAGGGAACGGTATATTATTGAAGATGTTGATAAGAAATTGCCTTCCTCTTAGCACTAGAGAGGTGAATATATCGATAACATGGCAAAGGCCTCAGACAACGGTCGAGACGACAACAATTTCTCTATAGTAGTCATAGCTTGCTGATCAGGTGGAACAAAGTCAGTATATTATTGATAAATTAAAATTCATCGCTACCATATGTTGTTCTGAAAGGGATGGATAATCCTCTTCCTTGTCCCTTTCGTCATCATCTGACTGATTCAGCTGTGACGTTCGGTCATTTGCATCTGCGTGAACAGATGATTGGACTGATCCAGCACCGGCCGACAGCTCACTACAGGAGATTGTTCTTGCACTTGCTGGGATCAGCTGTGCAATCTGTGACAGCAAGTCCATTACCTGGGCTTCAGGAGTAGCGGTTATCTGTTTTTTCGCCGCTTGCTACTCCCGGGACTAAGATCCGGAGATAGATCTCGTCTCCGAACGTCCCAATGAATAAAGCCTTGGATCGCTAGCTACCGGATGGTCTGACTTCACGGGTGAAGACTGGCTCTGTCTTCATGCAACTGGCTGGATATCCGAAGTCGAGTAGCTAGCATGTGTGCTTTTATAACATAGCTGAGGAAGCCGTGACTGAAGCCGACCACAGCTGCAAACTAGACAGAGCATCCCTAGCGACTGGCGGACGTATGCTCTGACTCATGCAAGTTTCTCAAAACAACATTTGGCCCCAAATGTTGTTGGATTAGAGAGGGACCTCTTCCGCTCGCGGTCTTATCAGACATCGCCAAGCCTCCCGAAAAGAAAACTTGGTTCCGGCTTGTGCAAGTTTCTCATAACAACCTCTGTCCCCAGAAGTTGCTAGGTTAGAGAGGAGCCTCTCCTGCTTGCAGCCTTGTCAGACCTCGCCGAGCCTCCCAACAATAAACTTGCTGACTTCCTCCCAATTTCCATCGTCGCTGGGTGAGCTTTTGTTTTAAAGTGCTCGCTCTATCCAAATCTACACTTCCTTCGACCATACAGACATACGGTGTCATGGCTCCCACAGACAGAGTAACTGCTTCACCGGTCGAGCTAGCTGCTTGATTAGGAACACTAACTAGAGGCCTTATCCCTTGCTTAATATTCATGAGCACCTTGCAGATAGCTCTATTTTCTCAAGAGAGAGTGACAATGGTAGCACACTTTGGATGGGCGTCACAATACCATCCCCATGTTCATATTCCTCTGAAAATAGAAACTGAAAAACTTGAATTATATTACGGTGAGAGTTCCGGCATGGGAACCTCACCGCCAACAACGCATCGCGACACCCGTCTCCAACGTCTATCATGCCAATGTTACACAGTAGACAAGAATCTGCGGGAGTACATTGACTACAGGCAAGGCAACTGGTATGTATTTAAATCTGAGTAGGACTTCCTCGCCTTGCATTTAGAGCAGTAAGCTTTCAAAATTGCAATCAAAAGAGAGTCGATAGCACTCCTATCAACTCCACAACAAAATATATGATAAAGATACATGAATAATCGTAATCGTAAATACAGAAATTTTCGAAAAAATTTTGAAAAAAAAATGCCCAAGTTCCCAAAGGGAACATAATGAGCCCAAGGGCATCCCAATAGAGCCTAAGTGTGGACAAAATCCAAATATTATGAGCAACATTACCGGAATAATAATCAATGTATCCTAAAGTAACTCAACAGTAATATAATATGAAATACTACATATATTTTAGGACGTTGTCAATGTAAACGACGTCAAGGAAAACACCAGAAACAAGACAACAGGCACAAAAAGGCCCAGTCAGAAACCAATTTAAATGCTACCAGATCCAAAGCTAGATCTTCATACAAAGAAAAAACGATACATCGGATAGAAGCTGCAAGACTAAAACGACCTAACACTCCTAGGGTGAGGACGTAACCATGGGGATAAACAGAATAAAAATTCTGTAATACACGTTAAACTCCCAAGAAATTTAATAAAAAATTTCAATAAAAAATAGCCAAAAAGCTTAGGAGTTTAACAGGAAGGGTTCATGGAAGGATAGGAAAGGAATACTGAACAAACACTGGAATAATCATTAACCAGAATGATGATGTCAGGTGTATGTCCCGAAAATGGGAAGTATGAAATAATTTTTACAATTATTATAAAGTTACAGCCCTGAAATTCTGAAACCACTGTAGTTCACTTCTATCATCCATTAACAGCCTTGGATCCACCAATTCTTGCATTGATTTGTGTCTGGCATCCTCAAAAAGGAGATTTTAAAGCACAGATGTCAGCTCATTGTTACTGACGTTAGGACCAAACAAAGAATGATGTTGGTGCCAATTCTGGTCTCTTCCTCACCACTACGCATGCTCAGAGAGTAAAAGTATGGAGGGCCAGATAGACTTTTAATTTTCGGTTCTGTATGCAAATTTCGGGGATTGGGGGGTTTAAAATTTCTGTTTGGCCCTTGATAATTTCGAGTTTGCACCAGCTAGTCTGAGCCACTGGTTGTCGTATAAAAATATCCATTACTAATCCAACTAGCTCAAAATTCTCATAAGCTCTTATACTGACACTGAGCAAGAATTTAAGAGAATCTATTCAAGAAATACGTCTACCTAATGATTAATACATATTAAGCACGCAACCAACAGAATTCTGCAGGTACCCTCGCCTGAATACAGCCTGTATCATCGGCGTAACCGAGCAATACAAAGTGTAACCAGGAAACTGAAGGAATAAAACAATGTTAATGTGATTTATAACATGAGGACTCATTAATCGTAACAAAAGCAGACAGCTATGAACAAAACTTTCTATGGCATCTAGAGCTAAACAGAATCATCTGTTCAAGACTCAAAATGAAGATAGAGCTCCAACTTCCTTAGCTGAGATCTTATAATAAACTCGAAAAGTTTATAAAATGTGTATCGCAGCCGGAATAACCAGGAAGTATAACGTCAAAGTACTGACTGGGCAGAACATTGTTAATACGTAGATCGGACGAGAACCGGTGATATTAATATGTACAACCTAAAACTTGTCCAATCAAATCCCAATGGAAAGTTGTCTGAGAGAACTCAGACACTTCAGAGCCAGCCAAAAGGTGACCATGTCCCAGTGTACAAGTAAATCCCAACAAAAGAACTTCAAAACTGTAACCATTCAAATCTACAGAGTAGGATTATTCTTTGTGTACCGTTTGCTGTTGAAGACTGGATTCAGAACCTGGAACAGGATATGATTAAAAAACCTGTCAAGGACCATCCCCAATTTGAATCATTGTTCCCTAGGTCCGTTAAAACCAACGACTGTTCGGAGAATGAACATACAACTCTGAATAATGTAGAAAAACAGAGAGGACGTATGCTTAGGTGGCCTATAGGAATATCCATTACTGATCCAAATAGCCCATAAATTTCATAAGTGCTTATACTGACACTGAGAAAGAATTTAAGAGAATCTATTCAAGAGACACGTCTGCATGAAGATTAATAAATATTAAGCCAGGCAACTAACAGAATCCTGCATCTGCCTGAATACAGCCTGTAAGATCAGCATAATAAGAGCGATTCAAAATATAACCAGGAAACTGAAGGAATAAAACAACGTTGATGTGATTTTATAACACTAGGAATAAACTTATCTGCCGTAACAGATGCAGCCAATTCTGAACGAAATTTCTCAAGAGTGGACTAATTGCCATATTTGGAGATTGTAGGCCAGATAACCGAGATGCCTGCCACACAGGTACACAAAGGCTAGCAGTATCAACCGAATGAATTCATGAAAGTATTCAGAATCCAAAACAGTTACTGTTCAGGAATCATATGCTCGTATATGAACTATGAATGAACAACCACAGGAAGCAAACCAACTAAAGAGTGGATGCATCTCTGAAGTCGTCATTAGACCACAATCCATCCGTCAATCGAAGAGCAATGAAAGACATGCATATAACTGAAGGCATACAAGGCTTATGGGAAGAGAACTAATAGTGTTGTGCGGTTAACCGGTTTTGTGAGTCAGTTTCGGTTTGGCTCTAAAACTGAAACCGTGTAATTGTTAAATCAGTACGATTTTGATTTTCTCTACAAAATGTTGGAAACTTATGTTTACACTGTTCAGTTTGCATTGTCAACGGCTTAAAACTAAATCCGTCAACTGATAACTCTTTCATCAGTATTCATGTATTCAGACTCCAGACAAACAAACACTGTCTAATAGGAGTCATTGTCGCATTAGAAGAATGATCACACATTCCAAGAAATTTTTGTATGATGTATGACAACTCTTGTCCAATTACACAGCACGGTTACAAAAGTGGGTTGATTTGTTCTGTCAGAAATTCTCAGAATGACAATCTTGACACACCTACAAAAGTCAAAATGAGCAACTTGGGGACTTTGCAAGTGCCTACATATCTGCACATGTTTGAGTGTATTAATTACCTAACAACAACATTGTGAATAAAATCAAGAAATAAATTGTCTTTGTTTTTTTAAATGGCGGATTACTGTGAAAAACAAAACATACTTGTTGCGTGGGTTTCCCGAACACATGCTTAGAATTTAACGTTCAACATTGTCACCTCCCTTGATGAGTTTATCCAATGTATGCATGCGAGTGCATACCACGATGGAATGTCCCCGTGCCTATTTAGTATTTACCTGCAGCGTGCAGACCATGCGAACCTGCGAGGCCTAAAATTCCCTGCACACAATTAAATTGAACATTTTGCCTCATATAATACAGAACTGATATAGTTTCAAAAGCAACAGATGGAAATTGAAAATGGAAAACCAACTTCAAAAGGCCAACGGAAAAAAGTACAGTTCAAAACATTACAGATAAAAACTTGTCAGTGTAAATTATGGTTGTTCTAAAAATCATACCAGCATGGGATCTTCTTGATTTTTTTGATTTTCGTCTAAAATTTCGAAGTCCCACCCGGCCCCCAAATTTTCAGTGTAAGAAAAAAAATTTTTTTTTTTTGTCTTAAAATTGACCGAATCACATAAAAAACAAGAGCAACGCTAACGCGTGTGCTAATGCCCCCGAAGGTAGCCAAGTCGTACTCACATGTGGATAATCAGACAACAGCTTCACTGCTGCTACATTGCAGAACAACACTACATTGCAGAACAACAGTAAGGAATGGCAAAGTACCAATAAAATTATTATTACTTATATTTTGTTGATATGTTTTGTAACAACAGACAACAGCTTCACTGCTGCTACATTGCAGAACGGCACTAAGGAGTCAGTAATAGAGAAAAAGTTATAAAAATAATTGCAGATGACTTGAATGGTGCCATATTGAATAATAACTGAAAGAGGCAAAAATAGGAATAGTACATACCTTTGTTAAAAATTCTCAAACCAGTGAAAAAGTAGAACTGGTCTTGCATCTTTTCCAAGTGAAAAAGGGGGCATAACTGCATCAAAAATTGCCGAGTCAAACCTCAAATTGAAACCGACCTGTACTTTGACATGAGTAATCAGCATATAAAATTTGAAACTCATCGGTTCAGCCAAACAATTTTAATTGGTAGGAAACCAAACAAAAAATCATCAATTTTCAAAGTAAATAAGGGACATAACTCCTGTAAGATTTGTCGGATGAAACTCTAGGTACAAGGGCATCCGTTCTCCTAAGCTTCCCTATCATCATACCAAAGAACATTAAAATCCGACAACTGATGTTCGAGTTATAATACAAAATGTTCATACGGACGGATGGAAAAAGTAAATAAGGGACATAACTCCTGTAAGATTTGTCAGACGAAACCCTAGGTACAAGGGCATCCGTTCCCCCAAGCTGCCCTATCACCATACCAAAGAACATTAAAATCCGACAACTGATGTTCGAGTCATAATACAAAATGTTCGTACAGACGGACGGAGACACCACTATATACCCCTCGAAAAAAATTTTCGGGGGCATAACAAAAACCTCATTTCCAGATTTTGGTCCAAAAAGTCCGGACCGGGACCCCAAATTTTCAGCCTAAATATGAACCCAGGGACTCGGCTTGAACAAATTTGAATCTCTTGGGCGTTTTAATTTTTTCTGTTTTTAGCTCCTGCGATTCCCATGGGGCGACAGGAAACTTTTTTTGGCATAAATTAACTACTTATGTCCCAATAAAACCTCATGTCAAATTTGGTTCAAATCAGCCTCTCGGTTTGGAAAATAGAAATTTTGGGCGAGGCAAAAATTCTTGCCCCTCCCATAATGATGGCAAATATAGCCCCTAGAACTTCTCTTGAACAAATCTATGTCTACACCTCAAAAGGAAACTGCACACCTAATATCAAGTCTCTGCTACTGCTGGTTCATGAGAAGAAGATTTTTTAAGATTTAGGCTCACTTTTTGGGCGTGGCCCTACCAAGGGGTGGGTCAACTTTATTTGAACAAATTTGAATTTACATATGATAGGGAACATGCACACCAGATTTGGTTCAATTTGGTTGAGTAGTTTGTGAGAAGAAGTCGATCGTGTAAAGTTAACAACAGACGGAAAGTGATCAGTAAAGCTCCCCTTGAGCTTCGCTCAGGTGAGCTAAAAAAGTTCATGATGCCGGACGGACGATGGACGGCAAGTGATAAGTTCAGCTCCCTTCGGTGAGCTAAAAATCCTCATTTTGAATTAAGTTACAATTCGAGCTCCCACAAGTGAGCCCAAATATGGACCTAGGGACCAGGCTTGAACAAACTTGAATCTTACCCCCCTAAGGATGCTGCTTACCAAATATCAAAACATTTTGACTGCTGGATCTGAAGAAGAAGATTTTTAAAGAAAATTCCTCATATTGAACTAAGTTGTAATTTGGGCTTCCACAGGGAGCACAAATATGAACCCAGGGACTTGGCTTTAACAAACTTGAATCTCACCCATCTAAGGATGCTGCATGCCAAATATCAAAACATTCCGACTGCTGAATCGGAAGAAGAAGATTTTTAAAGAATAATTCCTCATATTGAACTAAGTTGTAATTCGGGCTTCCACAGGGAGCACAAATATGAACCCAGGGACTTGGCTTTAACAAACTTTAATCTCACCCCCTAAGGATGCTGCACACCAAATATCAAAACATTTCGACTGCTGGATCTGAAGATTTTTAAAGAAAATTCCTCATTTTGAACTTTCCTCATTTTGAACTAAGTTACAATTTGATCTCCCACAGTGAGCCCAACTATGGACCTTGGGACATAGCTTGAACAAACTTGAATCTCACCCCCCTAAGGATGCTGCATACCAAATATCAAAACATTCTGACTGCTGGATCTGAAGAAGAAGATTTTTAAAGAAAATTCCTCATTTTGAACTAAGTTATAATTCGGGCTCCCACAGTGAGCCCAAATATGAACCCAGGGATTTGGCTTGAACAAACCCAAAGCTCACCCCTAAGCATGCTGCATACCCAATATCAAAAGATTCCGCCTGCTCAATCTTGAGAAGAAGATTTTTAAAGAAATTTGCCTGAAATGCACTAAGTTCAAATTCGGGCTCCTAAACCAAGCCCAAATATGAACCCAGGGGGGCGATTTGAACAAACTTGAATCAGATCCACCCCACAATGTTACATACCAAATATCAAAAGATTCTGCCTGCTGGATCTGGAGAAGAAGATTATTTAAGAAATTTGCCTAAAATGCACTATGTTCGAATTCGGGCTTCTGTAGTGAGCCCAAATATGAATCCAGGGGGCCGATTTGAACAAACTTGAATCAGATCCACCCCATACTGCTGTATACCAAATATCAAATGATTCTGCCCACTTGTGCTGGAGAAGAATACTTTTTAGCAATTTCTCTCGTATACATAGGATGCAATCGGAGTTATGCCCCCTATGGAGCCCCAAGTGGGCATGTCCATTTCATTTGAACAAACGTGAATTGACATATGGTAATGAACATCCATACCAAGTTTCTAGCAAATCGACCTAGCGGTTTCAGAGAAGTCGTTTGAAAAATGTTCACGAAGCCAGATGGATGATGGACAACGGAGGGCAAGTGGTAAGTTTAACTTCCTTTCGGTGAGCTAAAAATGCACAACATTAGGTTCTAATAGTAATACTAAAGCGTGGATCTGCAAAAAATTCCTTTTTCAACTATAAGATAAGGAAACCTCACGCAACATTCCCAAAGCTATGCTGCTGCTGCTATTCTCAATAAAAAAGTAATAACAGCGAATAGAAGCTTATCATAACAAAATAACTAGTCAACAAGAGGCCCCAAGGGGCCTGAGGGCGCTCACCTGACATGGTAGCCTAAATATCAACCCAGAGAATTGATTTCAACAAGTTGCATCTGCTCCTCCTAAGAAAAGCTTATACCAAATATCCAAAGATTCTGACCAGTGGATCTAAAAAAAAAAAGATTTTTAAAGAATATTCCTCATATTGAACTAAGTTATAATTCAGGCTCCCACAGGGAGCCCATATTTGAACCCAGGGACTTGGCTTTAACAAACTTGAATCTCACCTCCCTAAGGATGCTGCACACCAAATATCAAAACATTCCGACTGCTGGATCTGAAGAAGATTTTTAAAGAAAATTCCTCACTTTGAACTAAGTTACAATTCAAGCTCCCACAGTGAGTCCAAATATGGACCTAGGGACATGGCTTGAACAAACTTGAATCTCACCCCCTAAGGATGCTGCGTACCAAATATCAAAACATTCCGACTGATGGATCTGAAGAAGATTTTTAAAGAAAATTTCTCATTTTGATCTAAGTTATCATTCGGGCTCCGACAGTGAGTCCAACTAGAACTATCACTGAAGGTGATTAATACCCCCGCTTTGGGTTTTTAGAGGAATGCACTTCTGATCATGTAGGCGAAGGCCATAAGGAAATGTATACATAAAGATCATTTTTTGTTGTTGAAATTTATATTTGCATGTGGCCTTCCACAGAACAGCACTGAATACTTAAAGAGCCCACACATATATGGTTTACATTTGGAAAAACACATTTACAATGTGTAACATGTATTCAAAAACGGTTCATTAATGTAGGAGGAGTTGCACACACAAGAATCCCATTTGAAAACCCATAATAAATCCAAGTTAAAGGGAGATAACCTGGTTAAAATTGTCGCAGATCAAAAATTTGGGAATATGCGTATGTTCACTTAGTTGTGATAATGTTTGAAAGGTTTCGTCAAAATTGATTGATAAATGTAGGAGGAGTTGCACGCACAAGAATTTCATGTAGAAACCCATAATAAATCTAAGTTAAAGGGAGATAACCTAGTTAAAATTGCCACAGCTCTAAAATTTTTGGAATATGCGCATGTTTACTTAGTAGTGATGATGTCTGTAAACTTTTGTCCAAATTGATTGATAAATGTAGGAGGAGTTGCGCACACAAGAATTTCATGCAGAAACCCATATTAAATCAAAGTTCAAGAGAGATAACCTGGTTAAAATTGTCGCAGATCAAAAAGTTTGGAATATGCACATGTTCACTTAGTAGAGATGATGTTTGAAAGGTTTCATCAAAATCGGTTCATTAATGTAGGAGGAGTTGCGCACACAAGAATTTGTTCGAACGGAAAGACATAATAAATCTAAGTCAAAGGGAGATAACCTGGTTAAAATTGTCGCAGATCAAAAATCTTGGAATATGCGCATGTTCACTTAGTAGTGATGATGTCTGAAAAGTTTTGTCCAAATTGACTGATAAATGTAGGAGGAGTTGCAGGCACAAGAATTTCATGTAGAAACCCATAATAAATCTAAGTTAAAGGGAGATAACCTAGTTAAAATTGCCACAGCTCAAAAATTTTGGAATATGCGCATGTTCACTTAGTAGTGATGATGTCTGTAAACTTTCGTCCAAATTGATTGATAAATGTAGGAGGAGTTGCGCACACAAGAATTTCATGCCGAAACCCATATTAAATCAAAGTTCAAGAGAGATAACCTGGTTAAAATTGTCGCAGATCAAAAAGTTTGGAATATGCACATGTTCACTTAGTAGAGATGATGTTTGAAAGGTTTCATCAAAATCGGTTCATTAATGTAGGAGGAGTTGCGCACACAAGAATTTGTTCGAACAGAAAGACATAATAAATCTAAGTCAAAGGGAGATAACCTGGTTAAAATTGTCACAGATCAAAAATCTTGGAATATGCGCATGTTCACTTAGTAGTGATGATGTCTGAAAAGTTTTGTCCAAATTGATTGATAAATGTAGGAGGAGTTGCGCACACAAGAATTTCATGTAGAAACCCATATTAAATCAAAGTTCAAGAGAGATAACCTGGTTAAAATTGTCGCAGATTAAAAAGTTTGGAATATGCACATGTTCACTTAGTAGAGATGATGTTTGAAAGGTTTCATCAAAATCGGTTCATTAATGTAGGAGGAGTTGCGCACACCAGAATTTGTTCGGATGGAAAGACACAATAAATCTAAGTCAAAGGGAGAAAACCTGGTTAAAATTGTCGCAGATCAAAAATCTTGGAATATGCGCATGTTCACTTAGTAGTGATGATGTCTGAAAAGTTTTGTCCAAATTGATTGATAAATGTAGGAGGAGTTGCACACACAAGAATTTCATGTCCGGAAAGACGTACGTACGGACGGACGTACGGACGGACGGACAGATGGACGGACGGACGGACGGACGGACGGACGTACAGGGCGATTCCTATATAGCCCCCACTTCTTCGAAGCGGGGGTATAAATATGGACCTAGGAACATGGCTTGAACAAACTTAAATCTCACCCCCTAAGGATGCTGCATACCAAATATCAAAACATTCCGACTGCTGGATCTGGAGAAGAAGATTTTTAAAGAAAATTCCACATTTTGAACTAAGTTATAATTCGGGCTACTACAGTGAGCCCAAATATGAACCCAGGGACTTGGCTCGAACAAACTTGAATCTCACCCCCCCAAGCATGGTGCATACCCAATATCAGAAGATTCTGCCGGCTGGATCTTGAGAATAAGATTTTCAAAGAAATTTGCCTGAAATGCACTAAGTTCGAATTCGAGCTTCTATAGTGAACCCAAATATGAATCTAGGGAGCCGATTTGAACAAATTTGAATCAGATCCACCCCACAATGTTGCATACCAAATATCAAAAGATTCTGCCTGCTGGATCTGGAGAAGAAGATTTTTTAAGAAATTTGCCTGAAATGCACTAAGTTCAAATTTGGGCTCCTATACTGAGCCCAGATATAAACCCAGGGGGCCGATTTGAACAAACTTGAATCAGATCCACCCCACAATGTTGCATACCAAATATGAAAAGATTCTGCCTGCTGGATCTGGAGAAGAAGATTTTTTAATAAATTTGCCTGAAATGCACGAAGTTCGAATTCAGGCTTCTATAGTAAGCCCAAATATGAATCCAGGGGGCCGATTTGAACAAACTTGAATCAGATCCACCCCACAATGTTGCATACCAAATATCAAAAGATTCTGCCTGCTGGATCTGGAGAAGAAGATTTTTGAAGAAATTTGCCCGAAATGCACTCAGTTTGAATTCAAGGTTCTATAGTGAGCCCAAATATGAATCTAGGGAGCCGATTTGAACAAACTTGAATCAGATCCACCCCACAATATTGCATACCAAATATCAAAAGATTCTGCCTGCTGGATCTGGAGAAGATGATTTTTTAAGAAATTTGCCTGAAATGCACTAAGTTCGAAATCGGGCTCCTATACTGAGCCCAAATATGAACCCAGGGGGCCGATTTGAACAAACTTGAATCAGATCCACCCCGCAATGTTGCATACCAAATATGAAAAGATTCTGCCTGCTGGATCTGGAGAAAAAGATTTTTGAAGAAATTTGCCCGAAATGCACTAAGTTCGAATTCGAGCTTCTATAGTGAGCCCACATATGAATCTAGGGAGCCGATTTGAACAAACTTGAATCAGATCCACCCCACAATGTTGCATACCAAATATGAAAAGATTCTGCCTGCTGGATCTGGAGAAGAAGATTTTTTAAGAAATTTGCCTGAAATGCACGAAGTTCGAAATCGGGCTCCTATACTGAGCCCAAATATGAACCCAGGGGGCCGATTTGAACAAAACTTGAATCAGATCCACCCTACAATGTTGCATACCAAATATCAAAAGATTCTGCCTGCTGGATCTGGAGAAGATTTTTTAATGTTTTTCCCATTGCCTACAGTGTTAAAAAGTGCTGACTCAGCACTTTTTCAAAGTCCTGAAAAAAGTACCTTGTGATCAAACCGATAGGGATTTTTTTTAACCATTCTATTCTACTGGATAAAAGTAAGCTTTATACAGAATAAGAATTCTCTGTGCCGTGTAGTTTTGGAGATATGGCAGTTTTAAGGTTTTTCCTATTTTTAGCTCCCGAGGTTCCCACGGGGCAATGAGAAAATTTTTTTTGCATCAATCAACTACTTATGACCCATTATCATCTCATATCAAATTTGGTTCAAATTGACCTCACGGTTCAGAAAATAGAAATTTTAGGCGTGGCCAAAATTTTTGCCCCTCCCATAACGAAGGCAAATAATGCCCGACAAACTTTTCTTGAACAAACTTGATTCTAAACCTCAAAAGGACTCTGTTTACCACATATCAAGTCTCTGCTACTGGTGGTTCATTAGAAGAAGATTTTCCAAAAATTTGGCTATTTTTTCCCCACACCTCTGCTCAATATGAGCCGAAACCTAATTTGGATAAAAATCAAAATGCCCCTATATAACCACCATATACATGAAATTTAATTAAAATGTGGCCAGTGGTTTAGGAGAAAGGGGCTCAAACAGCACCTTCACGCAGGACGACGGACGGCGGACGACAGACGACGGACGACGGACGAAGAGTGATAAGAAAAGCTCACCCTGACTTTCAGTCAGGTGAGCTAAAAACCAAGCATAAAAATCTTTTTTACGCAGCTCAACTCGCAATGCTCTAGTATTAGTCATCTAGAATAGTATAAAACTGTAGGGCTCCCTCACGTCTGACCAACTTCATAATGCCACTGAAGGACGGAGGGGGACGTGATGAACATGGCACTATTACAAGGAATAAACCCACTGATATAGCATTGACATATCCCTTGAAATCAAGACGGTACGCCATGGCCCCCCCAAAATACACCATATAGACATAATATCCATAATCCTCTGAGTGGAAATATAATCCACGACAATAAATTGGATTTAAAATGAAGCGGGCGACGAAAAAGTATGCTCTGGCACCTAATCATAAAAACCTAGATGAACTTCTTGTGCCTCGTTCTGATTACTGAAGGAAACATATTCCTGAAAAAGGAACTAACTACAGGCATCTGAAAGAATGTTCATTATTTCTCACAAGGTTAATATGGTGTCACCAACAGGGCTAAAAGCCTCAGACAACTAACACAAAAAAATACCGTAAAGGAGAGAACAACCTCTTTCCTTATAATGGTACCATGTCCGAGAGGACAGTGGTCTCAGCCTAGCTGACACAGCTAAAAGTCTTCCTATTCGTGAAAACAATTATATGGATGAAAACTGCGGCCCCAGAAGCTCACTAAAGGAGACTTACAACTCTCCCCGCTAATGTTAGGAAAAAAACACCGCACATAATTCTAGCTAGGCTACTGTGGTGGTAAGAATAAGACTAATGTCTATGACACCTTAGAAAACAACAGTGAGAAGGAAACTAGAGTGCACTGTTACAGTGCCAAAACTGCGAATATTCATGCAATGCCAATGATGTTTTAAAACTTGTTGGTGACAAAAAACCACGTTAGTGACAAGTCCATAAATGTGACAGAAATTATCCGAATGACATGCACCACTGAGAGGGTGTATACATCATGAAGATACACTTGCATACCAAGTATGGTGTCATTCCATCAAATATTTTAGGAGTTACGGTGTTTTTTAAACTCGTTGGTGACAGACCGACCGACAGACTGACCAACATTGCCACATATAGAGCTACTCTTTCATTTTAGCAGTTCTATTCCCAAAAGACGGCGATATCAGCCTAGCTGACGCAGCTTATAAGTCTTCATCTCCATGAAGACAGATATCTCGGTGTAACTTGCAACCTTAGAAAGCTCACTAAATGGAGACTTCTGACGTTAGTCGCTGAAGTTAAGGAAAAAAGGCCGCTCTTGATACTAACAAGGCATCAACAAAAGGACTAAAAGCCGCAGACACCTATGAATACAACATACTCTTTCCTTCTAACAGCCCTAATTCCAAAGAGACAGCAGTATCAGCTTAGCTAGAGCAGCTCAGAAGTTTTCATATCTGTGAAGACAGATAACTCGGTGTAACTTGCGACCTTTGAAAGCTCACTAAACGGAGACTTACGAAGTAGTCGCTTAAGCTAAGGAAAAAAGGCCCGCTCTTTCTAACGGCCTTAATTCCCAAGAGACAGTAGGCTCAGCTTAGCTAACGCAGCTTAGAAGTCTTATATCTGTGTCACCTGCAACCTTAGAAAGCTCACTAAATGAAGACTTACGACGTTAGCCACAATGTATAAGAAAAGATCGCTCTAAATTACATAAGGCCACTATGATGTTAGCTGCTAATGTTATAGAAACAGACTGCTCTTAATTCACATTAGACTATTAAGGCGATAGGCGACGACAATACGACTAAATGCCTGTGACGCCGAGGAATACAATACCGAGAAGGAAAGAACGTAATCTTTCCTTCTAAAGGCCTTATTCCAAAAAGATAGTGGTCTGAGCGTAGCTAATGCAGCCTAAAAGTCTTATATCTGTGAAGACAGATATCTGTGTGACCTTGGACAGCTCACTAAACAGAGACTTACAACGTTAGCTGCTAATGTATAAGAAAAGACCGCTCTAAAATTATGTAAGGTTACTATGGCTTCAACAATAGAACTAAATGCCTCTGATGCCTAGGAATACAACACTGAGAAGGTAAAAAAAACTTTTTCCTTCTAACGGCCCTATTCCAAACAAGACAGCTGTCTCAGCCTAACTATGAGCAAGCAATCTTCTGTTTGTAAGAATAGATCATTTCTTATACTATTACTAGGCCAAGGGTGGTGTCGTTAAGCGGACCAAAGGCCTTCAACACCTGAGTAGAATGACCCAGGAAGGAAAGAACTTAGTTTTTCCTTCACCCGGTACGCTAAGCTGTTTTTTGCCTAGCAAACAGAGACTTTTGTTCAGATGGAACAAGATCCGGAAGAACCTATGAATAAAATTCATAGTCTTAATGTGCTGTTTTGTGAGGGATGGAGAATCATCCTCCATAGCCCTCTCACCATCTGAATGTTCCATCTGAAAAACATGGTCAACATCATCCAAATGAACAGATGATTGGACCAACCCAGCACCATCCGACAGTTCACTGCTGAGGACTATTGACAGCTGAACCTGCGACTACTGGGAAGCTGTGATAAGTGGTGCAATCTGCGACAGAAGGTCCATGAATGAGGTTTGCGGAACAGCGGTTATCTGCTTCTTCACCATATACTGCTCACGGGATGGAGATCTGCCCCAGATCTTTTGATACATTTGCTTATGAATATACTTCGAACCACTAGCTGCAAGTTAATCTGACTTCAGAGGTAAAGACTGAGAATGCCTCCATGAAACAGCTTGAACATGCGCAGTCGGACAGCTAGTCTGTGGTCTAACGTGCTTCGTCGATGAAGCAGAGGAAGAAGCCATAGCTACAACGGGCCCCAGCTGCAGTGTGGAATGAGTGCCTGGACCGCAAGCGTGAACAGATGCCGTAACTCACTAAAGTTTCTCAAAGTGGAAACAGTCGACCCTGAATGCTGACGGAAAAGGGATGGTTCTCCAACTCGTGATCTGATTCCAGATCTCGACGAGTGTTCCGTTTAGAAACTTGTAGCCTTCTACCCCTTAGCATGCTTTTCCATGGAAGATGAGGAAACCATAACAACAGCTGACCCCAGCTGAAGTGTGGAAGGAGTGTCCCAAACTGCAAGAGAGGATGGGGGCTCCGACTCAATGAAGTTTTTCAAAGATGGAAACAGTCGACCCTGACTGCTGACAGGACAGAGAATGCTCTCCAACTCGAGATTTGACTCCAGATCTTGCAGAGTTCCCGTTGAGAAACTTGTAGGCAAATCCCCTTTTGCGTGCTCTTCCATGTAAGAAGAGGAAGCCATAACCGCAGCCAACCCCAGCTGCAGTGTGGAAGGAGCATCCCAAACCGCAAGCGAGGATGGGTGCTCCGACTCACAGAAGTTTCTCGCGAAGGAAACGGTCGACCCCAACTGCTGACAGGACGGAGAGGGTTCTCCAACTCGCAACCTGACCCCAGATCTTGCCAAGCGTCCCATAGAGAAACTTTAAGGCTTCTTCCCCTTTTGCTATCATTGCTGGGTGAGCTTTTACCTTTTAGGTGCTTGCTCTACCCATGTCTGCACTTCTTGACCGCAACGGACCTATCTGGCATCCTTGCTCCCATAATAGGGAAACCGCTTCACCGGTTAAGCTAGCTGCATGCAGAGGATTAAGAGAACTAACTAGAAACCTCCATCACCTGCTAATAATCATGATCACCTTGGCAGCATGTAACAGACAGGTGTCAAAGTACCGTCACCCTGTTCTTGTTCCTCTGAAAAAGAAACTGAAAGACTAGTATTAGACTGCTGTGAAAGTTCCAACATCGGAACATCACCACACACCACACAGGTTGACACCCATTTCCAACGTTCGCATCCCTTAGTACAAGTATTGAAGGAGTGCAGTGACTACCGACAGACAATTAGAATGTAAATCAAGAGATTTCCTGGACTTACAGTATATACCAAATTATTATAACAGATACAATAATAATGAAGCCAAAATCATAAGTCTGATGCACTCCCAATAATAATACAGAATAAACATTGCAAGGATACATAACATAGACAATTACAAAAATTTTCGAAACAAATTAAATAAATTTTTTAAAAAAATTTTGAATGAAGCTTAAGTATCCCAAGGGAACCTCACCAGCCCAAGGAGATCCCGATAGAGCCAAAGTGTGGACAAGCACAACCTAATTTAAAGCTAAACTACCGGAATAAGATATAATATTATCCTAATCGAAAAAACAATAACTGTTTTTAACTAAACATGAATTAATACGTATCCAAAACGTTATTGAACAGACAACAACATCAGGAGGAAAAAATGTCAACTAACCAACAACAGGCACAATAGAGGCCCAAAGTCAGTAACCGATCAACAACCACCTGATGCAAAGCTAGATCTTCATAGGAAAAAAACCCAATGCAGAAGATGCAAGAATACAAAACGTCCTGAACAGTAAACGAACAGGACGTAAACACAGGGAATAAACGGAATACCCATTCCGTAAAACCAGTTAAACTGTCAAGAATTTTAAAAAAAATTCTCAATAAAAAAGCCGAAAGAGCTTAGGAGTATCACAGGAGCGTTCAGGAGAGGGAAGGGAAGTAACACTAACAAAACAACAGTGGGGTCATAGTAATAATGACGACACTAGAAGCATATCCTGAAAATGGGAAACATGAATAATTTTACATAAAAATTATAAAGTTACAGCCCTGAACATTCAAAACCAGTGTTATTTACTTCCAACATCCTGCTACACTGTTGAATCCATGAAAACCATCATTGATTTGTGTCTGACATCTTCAATGAAAGTGTCAATTACACTGTAGCTTAACTTGTGTGTTGTGTTTGATAAAAAGGATAATGTCTAATGTTTATGAAAGGATTATGAAATAAGACAAGAACTGTGATAATTGGGAATATGTTAATTTCTGTTCCTTGTATGCTATGTTTTTAATAAAAATAATATGAGGTGTACACTGTACTAAAGAGATGAGGGGTGGGTAAATATAACCTCACAGTTAATGTATGTGGCCTTCACAGTTAATGCATGTCAACAAAAGTTACCAAGTTACAGTGAAATTATTCCAAAATGAGTCATCCTATCAAGTTACATTGAAATCCCTTCATAAATATGGCCTGTAGACCGTGCTAAAGGTTTTTGGGCTTCAGGCCTGTGTAGCCATGATGGTAGACCGATTGCAACTAAAAGGGCACGTCCTCACTTCGACATTATACCGAGTCATTTTACTAAGTTACAATGAAATTCCTTCACAAATACGACCTGTAGTCTGTACTAAAGTTTTTCGGGTTTGTGCTTGGGAAACCACCATGGTTGAATGATCATGACCAAAAGGGGACGTTGTCATCTGGGCATAATCTGGAGTGATCCTACAAAGTTACAATGAAATCCCTTCATATATATGACCTGTAGACTGTGCTAAAGGTTTTCGGGCTTCGGGCCCCTGAAACCGTAACAGTTGACCAATCACGACCAAAAGGTGATGTCATCATCTAGGCATTATATGGAGTCAACCTAATAAGTTACAATGAAATCCTTCCATAAATACGACCTATAGAATATGCTAAAGATTTTTGGGTTTTGGGCTTGGGCAGCCATCAAGGCTGAATGATCGCAATCAAAAGGGGACGTTCTCATCTAGACATTATCTGGAGTCATCCTACCAAGTTACAAAGAAATCCCTTCATAAATATGACCTGTAGACTGTGCTAAATGTTTTCGGACTTCGGGCCCCTGTAGCCGTCACAGTTGTCCAATCACATCCAAAAGGGGACGTTCTCATCTAGACATTATATGAAGTCAACCTATCAGGTTACAATGAAATCCCTTCATAAATATGACCAGTAGACTATGCTAAAGGTTTTCGGGCTCAGGCAGCCATCATGGTTGAATGATCACAACCAAAGGGGGACATTCTCATCTGGGAATCATCTGGAGGTATCCTTCGAAGTTACAATGAAATCCCTTCATAAATATGACCTGTAGACTGTGCTCAAGGTTTTCGGGCTTCAGGCACCTGTAGCCATCACAGTTGACCAATCACAACCAGAAGGGGATGTCATCATCTAGACATTATATGGAGTCCACCTAACAAGTTACAATGAAATCCTTCCATAAATACGACCTACATACTATGCTAAAGGTTTTTGGGCTCGGGCAGCCATCAAGGCTGAAAAAAAGTTAAGAGAACGGTTTAAAACACATAGGGTGAGGGTTAAATAGTGGTAGAATAATAATAAGTACCATGTAGAAGCAATATAAATACCATGGGATGAAAAGGGTGTCGGCAGCTGCCCTGAATAGAAACGTTAACATACTGAAAATGTCTAAGTGTGAGCTAAACAGAAAACTCAACATTCGAAAGTTGAAGAGAAATTTGAATTGAAATTCAGTGGACAAGGGTGAAACCATGGTACAATGATAATGAAGAACATATATGAGGAATATAAGCACCAGGGAAGAGAAGGAACACAGCAGGTGACCTGAACACAAAGTTAAACATGAAGTTCTGTGCTAAACAGAAAAGTAAACGTAACTAAAAAATGTTAAGAAAAAGGTTTAAAATGCACTGGGTGAGAATGAAATATGGTAGAATGATAATAAGCACCATATGGAAGCAATATAAAGGTCATGGGATGAAAAGGGTGTCGGCAGCTGACCTACACAAAAACTTTCACAAACTGAAAATGTGTGAGGTAAACAGGAAACTTAACATTAATAATGGGATGAAAAATTTGAAGAAATTCACTGGACAAGGGTTAAATGATGCTAGAATGATGAGGAACATGTATGATGGAATATAAGCACCATGGGAAGAGAAGAAACACAGCAGCTGACCTAAACACAAACTTAAACATGAAACTGTGAGGTAAACAGAAAAGTAAATGTAACTAAAAATGGTAAGAAAAACGTTTAAAACACACTGGACGAGGGTTAAATAATGGTAGAATGATAATAAGCACAATATAGAAGCAATATAAAGGCCATTGAAAGTGTGTAAGTGTGAGCGTTAAAAATTTGATGAACAATTTGAAGAACTTCATTGGACCAGGGTTAAATGATGCTAGAATGATAATGAGGAACTTGTATGAGGAATATAAGCACCACGAGAAGAGAAGGAACACAGTAGCTGACCTGAACACAAAGTTAAACCAAAAATCTGAGCTAAACCGAAAAGTAAACGTAGCTAAAAATGGTAAGAAAAAGGTTTAGAATGCAGTGCACGAGGATTAATGATCGAATGATAATAAGCACCATATAGAAGCAATATGATGGCCATGGGATGAAAAGGGCGTCAATAGCTGAACTAAAAAAAAACTTTTAACACACTGAAAATATGTAAGTGTGAGCTGAACAGAAAACTTAACGTTCAAAATTTAGAATGATAATAATCATCATATAGCAGCATTATAAAGGCCATGATATGGAAATAGGGCGAATAAGTGACCTAAACAGACCAGGCCCACTATCAATCCAAACCTGTATTATGTGGTTATAAACCTATGTATAATATTTTGTTTCATTTTGTTCAGGCAAACTAAAGCAATCATCTGTTAACCATATCCTGGACAGACATATGTAAGAACTTACATACCGATGGATGGACAAGGATAACGCTTAATGCCCCCTGCCAAAATTGGCGGGGGCATAAAAAAATATGAAAAAAACAAGGAATACGCATCAGTGATATGCGGTTGAGGGTTTTTTGCAACTGTAAGGTTTGTCATTATAAGAAAATGTACTGCAACTTGTGGAAGACCAACCTGAAATCGTCAGCCCAGGCTGGTTTTTTAACTCAATATAAGACACAGATGGAAAAATGTCATATATTTTTAACACTTAAAATTCTGTTTGCAAATGACTGTGTCATTTTGGTAACATATATATGAAACCTTCCAATTATGCGCAGGATGGCACGTCTATGGGTTCATAAAGCATCACCCTTCAGGAACAATGGAAATTTACATATATATGAAACCTTCCAATTATGCGCAGGATGGCACGTCTATGGGTTCATAAGCATCACCCTTCAGGAACAATGGAAATTTACATCTTGATTCTGGACAGTGGAACACTGGATACAGTCAGCACTGATTCGTGATCATGCCCTGTTAACCTGAATCAGTTATCCACAGAATTAAATCCTTGGAGAGATTACCACTAGTTGTCCTAAAATCATTAAGTACATGGTAATCTTACTGACTGTACCTTCACCCCAACAGTCTCCTGTGTCTTAACAATATAGTAAACCAAGGGAGGTCTTGCAGATGGGGAAGTGGTCCAATGTTGCAGTAAAATGGCCTGCATAATATTCCATGAAGGTTCAGAAGTCGGAGAAGTCCGAAAAAGCAAATTTTATTTGACAGAAACAGAGGAAAAACCTCAATTTTACAATCAGTTTTCATAATTCAAAGGGCACAACTCAAAGTAGTAGAAGGACAGAAGCAGGCTTGACCTCCATTTTATCACACTTAAAATGGTCAAGAAGTATGGAAATAATTGGTCACTTACAACCATTTTTTTCTATTTCAATGGGCATAACTTCTAAACTATTCTTAACAGGCATAATAACTTTGCTCAGTATGATCAAACTTCACAGTATTCGGACCTCTTCAAGACATTGCTAAGAAAGTCTCATATACTAAATATTGCCCAAAATAATGACCAAATCCAATTTCTTCAAGTTATCACGCTAACAAGCTGTAAATGTGCAAAAATTAACTGACTTAGGACAATAGCTCTGATCAGAATCATCGAATCACATCAGTTATAAAACTTGTTCAAGACATTTTTAAGACAGTCTCACATATACCAAATATTGGCAGAATTTGTTAATATTTGTTCAAGTGATCACACTAACAAGCTGAAAATGTGCAAAAATTAACTAATCAAGGGCCATAAATCTGTTCAGCATCATCAAATTGAACTTGTTTTTGAACTCATTCAAGACATTGTTAAGAAAGTACCATATCCTAATCCTTTAATATTGTTCAAGTTATCATGCTCGGAGATAGAGGTGGTAGGAAATAAAAGTATGAAACTAGACCTGTTCAAAAGTACAGCTAACGAAATACCCCTACAATGTGCAGGCCAACCCAAAATAAAGATTGCTATCAAACCGATTTTTAAAAATACTTTAGCACATTGTATAGGTGATTCATTTTGATACTCAGAAAAGGAAAGGAAAGTTAAAAAATTTATAGTAATTTATATATTTTTTATACTTACCAATGACCCAGACTTAGCTGGTGCTAACTCTTAAATATCTAGGGCCAAACACAAATTTTGCCCCCCCAATCCCCAAAATTTGCATCAAAAACCGAAAATTACATGTCCTATATGGTCCTCCATACTTTTACTCTACTGGGCATGCGCAGTGTCAAGGAGGTCTCGAAATTGGTGCAATTATCATTCTTACAACCAGTGCCTGGTAAGTGTTATGTACTCAGTGGGGAGGTATGAGTTCCCAACTCATGGGAAGGCCATCCCCGTCTGGGTCATTGGTAAGTATAAAAAATATATAAATTACTATAAATTTTTTAACATTTTTATACTGTACCAATGACCCAGACTTAGCTGAATAGAAAAAAGGCTGGAGGGCCTAGGACATAAAGGAAAATCCAATAGGCTCAACTACATATAACAGAATTATCACCTCAAGGAGAAAAGGAGAAATAGGCTTTACATGTATCTTTTCTTATTTGCATCAAAAAAGAAAGACACAACAGAATTCTGTAATTGAGCACAATAACATCAATGATCTCTATTAACATCCAGTATAACCTGTCATACTAATTATTTTTAAAGAAAAGCCAATAAATAAAGGAAGTCTAGAGAAATGAGGCTCTCTGTACTCATTAAAAGTGTCTGAGGATTGTATATTAACACCCGTATAACACGTGACATATACAAATGCTTCACACCGAGCTACACTTTAAAAATATTACATGGATGAGTTAATATTAGCTTTACACTTTAAAACCATCCTGGCACCGACTCAGAATTACTGACTCCAGAGGAGGTATTCCCTTGCTTTTCACTATAAAGCAGGTGACCTAAGGGAACATCTCCCCCCCCCCCCCCCACCTCCTTCCCCTTGCCCTGGATCAAATACCCCAGAGCGAAGAGGACAGCAGGACAGAGTCACTGCCGGAACAGAAAGCCTGCATAACTATAGTTGCAACTGTTTAGTGGACGACATTCTGAGCAACAGACAACGGACCTAAACAATGCAGATCTCCAGAAATGGACTCAATATTTCTTAGATAAAAATTCGTGGAAGTCACAACTTTATAAATCTTCCTTCATCCCAAATGCTACTGAACAATGGAACACCTCACCCTTGCATATACGCAAAAACTCGTCAGTGAGAAAGTTTAAGATTTTCTTAAATGATGGAAACCTACGACCACCATGGTTTTATGGTGGTGCCAAGTCTCGCACTGCTCAAATTTATCATTGCAGATTGCGCTTGCACTGCAGCAGTCTTAACTCTCACATGACACAATCGGTCACCTCCCAATTGTAATAGATGTATTCACCTTACTTTTTGGCTCTGAATTTTTATGCAATGCTGATAATCACTGTATCTTTAGTGCAGTGCATGATTTTATTCTATTGAGCAAGCGATTTCACTGAACGTTAAAATAACTAAATGAAGATTAGGAAATATAATCCATAAAAAGAAGAGTGTTCTCCATCTCAACTGTGAGAGCCTGCCAAGTAAGACATAAAATCCTTCCCAACATTGTGTATGAGAGCGGCACCTCCAACACGTGTTTTAAAGGTATGGAAATTCGTGTTCAGACTGGCTTACTCACCTTCTTCTAATCTTCACTTTGTTCCTCTCTTCTTCTATTCTGTTTTGTTACCCATATATCTGCTTGAAGAGTTTAAGCATTTGAAAATATCATCGCCCAGGGACCGGTGCTCATTTGGCCAACTCAGAATGTCTTTCACCAGCCGTCGCACCTGTTTTGTGGTGGGTTAGTTTGAGGGGCATTCTGGTTCAGTATCTGCGAGGGGTGATTGCTGGTGCTGTGACTTCAACTAATTCTATTAGGTTGTTTATTGGGACCTCTGTCCCTGGGTGATGATATACAAGTTCACCTACTGCCACAAATCATATGGCATAAATTTATTTCAAGCTAGGGAGTTGACACACATAAGCTTAAAGCTTCCCATCAAATCCCCAATCTGTCTTGTTTTAAAATCGTCGACTGTCCTGTGTTTCCTGGAGAATTGTGTTCACTCCTTGTCTTATACTATGTATTCATGTAACGTGATATTCATTTCTTTCTTTTTCAATAAATATTGTTTAAACTAAATATCAAGTCACTCAACCAAGTACTTAACAAGTTATTCAGGACTGAATTTTGGGATGGACGAAAGGATGGACAGATGGACAGACCGACGGACAGAAAAGGCGAATCCTATATACCCCTGCTTGGGGTATAAAAATACTAGAAGCATTATAAAACAAATGGACTCATTCAGCCATCATTAGTCTTTTTCTACAAAATTTGACATGTATCATATTTTCATGATGTCTGAATAATGTTGAAAAATGAAATACAGACAGACAGACAAATGGATGGATAGATGGATGGATGGACAGACAGACAGACAGATGGACGGATGGAAGGACAAACAGACAGACAGGTGCAATCCATAAGTCCCCTTACGGTAACCCATGGGAGATTAAAAATTGCATATAAGACCATTTAAAAAAGTCGTTCTCAGGCACCTCCCGCATCATTAAATTTCTGTTGCGTCAAAACTTTTTAATACCCAGTCAAAAAATAAAAATAAAATAAAATTTCGCCCAGTTAAAAAAAAATTTCCCTGGTCAGTATTTTCGGATCAGAATTTTGAGCACCGGCACACATTTCTCTGTAGTATTTCAACTTCCTGTTCCCATTTTCCTCCGTATTTTCATGTTTCGAATTTCTGACTATTATATAAACGTTTTTTCAGTATTGGTACATATAACAACTTTTGAGGAAAATGCCGCTATTATCTTTTCAAATTAGTTCCGGACTGAACATAATTCTGAAATGGAGCCTTTTTTGCATGTCATCAACAGCCAAGTCAATTGAAGCATTTTGCAATATATGCGATAAGATAATACCAGCCCAGAGTTTGTAAAAGATTTCTTCCTGAAATGTGAATATATTTTTTTAGGGCATCTTTTTCAGATTTCAGAATAAAAATTTTTAAAAAAGCCTCCCGCCCTCATCAAAAATTTGAGATACAATTGCCGGAGAACATACAAATTTTTTTTAATGCCCTAATTCAAGGTTATGAGCTAGGTCTGTTATACATGTCATACATGTAGATTCTTAAAGTGCCCTTAAAGGCCTGGAGAATTCTACTTATTTTTTGTTCCCTCATAACAAGTTAACACTCAGACTTAGCAGTGGTGTTTAGAAATGTCTTGACTGCCTATACAAGCAGGCAGGCTGCTTATGGAGGCAGCCAAGACGTCACTAGAAATAAGTGCCAATGTACTGTGATTTCCATCAGCAAAACCACATGTAGCTTGTTACATGTATCTAAATGTACATCTAAGACAAAAAATTAACCAAAATTAGAAGAAGGCTCTCAAGGGTTCATCTCCAGTAAAAATATAAATATGAAGTTTGTTTTTTACTAAACAATAAGCACTGGTTGTGGTTGCACTCACATGGGTATAATAGTAATTCTAATTTTTTTAAGAACTGAAAAAGTAACAGACATTATAATGTTGTCTGCATATCATATCAGGCCAAGGTTTAAAGTAACAAAATGTAAATGAATCCTTTTATCAAACTAGAATATGGCAGAACATTCATTAAAAAATAAAATATACCTCATCTGTCTCATCCATTTTGAAGGTCATCTTTTCAACTGAGTCACCAATCTTATGAAATAATCGCATAACACCAGCTCCACTCAATGCAGATGTACTTGTTGCTTTTGGTAAATCACCATCTTTTTCCAAAAATTCCCTAAAGTCAGGATCAACTCTTAAAACAGGATGCGCTGCTGTCCTATTCAAGTACCTGAAATGCACATAACTTACCATGACAAACTTTGATATTTGAAGGAATTTTTTTTCCTTCTTTATACCTCAAGTGAGACATTCAGTAATAATGACTGAGAAACCTTGTGGGAAAATATAAGGTTGAGTGATACACAAATATGTAATCACCCCCATCTCAACTTTTGTAACAGAATACAAAACCTGAAAAGGAAGTAATAATAAAACACAATAAGTTAGAATCTGTTATGCATTGAGTTATGCAGTGTGCACTTTTACCCCCGATCAGTCTGGTTCGGACAATTTTTTTTAAAGTCTTTTTTCAGAGTTTATCCCTGAAAAAATGTTCAAGATGCTATTTTTCAAAAAGAGAGGTTAATAAGGAGCAACTGTGTTGGTGTGGTAGGTTGAACATAGAAACTGGAGACAAGAAAACAAAACTGAATGATATAAAGATTTGTGTGCACTCAAGTTTGTCACTAACCTTGTAAACTTGTTCTTGTATACATAAATGAATGAATAAGTTCCAATTTATTTATTTATTGGTGTTTTAAGGTTATATTCTTATGCACAATGGATAATCACGACCGTGACAGATTACGGGCGAAGGAAGTCAGAGTACCCGAAGAGAACCACCGAGCAATGACGAGCAGCTGCCAGCTCCACAACATCGTAACTCCGCTCTGCAGCACATGCAGGGTTAGACTGGTTGAAGACATGCGTAGCATAGACAGTAGTACATGGAGTCATCATGCCCCCATGTGGACAATTGGGGTTAAGGAGTCTGAATCAATCACTCAGACGGTCACCCATCCAAGGACTAACTGGGCTCAACGTTGCTTAATTTCGGTGATCTTGATGAGAACTGGATACCGCGATGCCACCGCGTCCCCGAATAAATTCCCAAAACAGTTCTGTTGTGGAACAAAGTGACACTAAGTTACAACAATTTAGAATATAGCATAAGTTGCTGAATGTGGGCAAACTATTATAAACTACATTTATAACAAGTTTAAAGTACAATAATTACATTAAACATAGAAACAATGCGTAAAACCGTATATGAAGCAACAGAGAGGCTTTATAAAAATATCTTAGTCGTGTCAAATATCCAGATGTAGTTAAAACTGCAGGAAGTGAACTGGAACTTAAGTAGTAATGAGTAAACAATGTGTGTAGTTTGCCCAAAATATACTGGTATAACAAAAAGTAAATTCGTCAAAAAAACCTTATTGAAAGCCAATATCAAATGACACTTAATACATGATATGACTGATAATATTCGAATATCAATAAAGTCATGGCACAGTAAACACATAAGGAGGCATACATTACAAGTATTATTTACTGAATATACTGAATACAGTGGAGCCCAGTTAATTGGATATCTCTTAACTGAATAACCCTGTTAATTGAATATAATTTCCCAACACAAAATCATTTACCATACCTCCAGTACAAATTTGACCTGTTAATTGAATATAGGTTATAGAGTAAACTTCTGTTAATTGAATAAAAAATCTTGCAACCTGTCGAGAAATTACCCCGACTCTCTCCAGTTTTCCTTTGTTTATAAACCTATTTGGCATCAGTACATCCAATACAGGCATTTAATCTATTATATCTTGTTTGACAGAGCTCATGGAGCTCTGTCAAACAAGATATAATAGAATAAATGCTAAATTTATCTCTAGAATACAGGAAAGTGACACAATCCCTGCTAATTGAATACTCCTGTTAAATGAATAATTTTCATTGGCAAAAGTAGCTATTCAATTAACAGGATTCCACTGTACTACCATCTCTAAGATAATAATACAGTAGAACCTGTCTTGAGAGACCACCCTTTTTGCCAAGCAAAAGTGGTCTCTCAAGACAGGTGGTCTCTCGTTAGAGGTTTGAGGTTTTCGCTAGTCAGTGAATGATCAACCAGAGAATATTTGTTGCAGAAATGGAGAAGAATTGATTTTTCAACTTTTTTTTACTGTTTTATTTTAATTCAGTTTTAATACAAGTACATGTACATGTACAGAGGCATTGTTTGAGAAATTACAGTTAAAAGGACATAAATTGAAAACCATTTTGAGATTATGATGTGAAGGGGCTGGTCCATCCAAAATAGTAATTTCTTACTTTATACAAAGTGTTCTCTTTCTATCAATATTTTCGAATGAGTTATTTTTACAATAACATTACATGTACAGTCCATTAAAGACCCGGTTTCCATCACCCCAGATTTCTAGAGCTAAACTAGGGGTGACGAACCCAGTTTGCGTTACTATCTATAGCACTGGGAAAATACCAAGTGCAACCAATTAACCACTCTATCAGTACAGCCTGACAAAAAAATCACACCTTGCGAACTAAATGTTGAACAGGCAAGATTTGAATCAATCAAAAGAAAACTATTTTATTCGAAAATTCATAACCATAAGAAAATTATTAATTTGACAGGCCCAAGTGTCGAAAAGGTGTCAATAATACAACATTTTAATCCGCGGAGTGCTATTCTGTTTTCGATACACTGACATGACTGTAATCCTGCCCATTAATTATTACCAACCAATGAGGCGTTGGCACAAATATTTGTGACATCCCACCAATGCTGACTGCATACTGTAAAAAAAAAAAACAATTCGAAGAACGGAACAGATCCACAGTAGTTTGCATTCGCAGCACAATTGTGTATCTTTAAAAACATTAATTGGTTGTATTTGTGTTCAATGCCGTTCATTTAAATTCTTTCACGCTTCTGTTTTTATTATACCTGTAGGAAAATATGCATGTGCAAACGGTAAACTGTATAGAGGGGTCAGGAGCAATCATTACAATTTAAGCCCACCCGATGAAAATTTGATAAACGTTGTTGTAAATGATACATTCACGAAAATAAATACGTGAATACTTGTACTCTAAATGTATAATGGCAAGCTAAAATTTAATAGAAATTTATCTACCTATTTCCCCAAAGCGAGCTATCACTTGCCGGAAAATCAACGAATTAAGGCTTGAATTTAATCACCCAGGTTTTGGACACCTCATTATAATTTGAATGGATCTGTGCTTGTGATATATTGACATCCTGTTCACTTTCATTAATTGGAATCGAATAATTACATTTTCCAATGATAGCCATCTCACCCCCAAAAAGAAATACCACCAGCAATTTTAATTATTAATTCGCCATAATACTGTTGAATACGGCATTTGTTTTAACTTAATTTAAAGTCAAAACATAATCTGCAAGATCAACATAGACCTTACGTATCAAAGTCGTTGCTCATCACATGCATTTTAGTCTGATTACCATTAAATCACTGTGTGTGTGTGTGTGTGGGGGGGGGGGGGGGGGGGGGGGGGGGGGGCAACAATTATTTATAAGTTTAATATATTAGCAAAAGGGCCCACCGTCTTTCAATGGTGGTGGGTGGCTCCTAAGATTTTATCCGGAAATGTTAAAAGAGTTAGTTGCCACAACCAGTGACGTGGAAATCCCCACCCACCCCCCCCCCCCAAAAAAAAAAATGAAAGTGTCAATGACACTGTAGCTCAACTTGTCAAAACATGTACATGTATAGTATGTGACACAGCAATGACAAACATATAGGTAATGACCTGATAACAAAGGTACATATAAAGTATTGTAACGGTCTGTACATAAATACTGACCGTAGCTTGTAACAAATGTATAGGTAAAGTATTGTAAAGGTGGGTGACAGTCAGATGCTAAACTAGAAAAGAAATCTTTGAGTCCCAGAGTGGGTCTGACTGAACCCCAAAAAATTTGTTCTCATAGCACAGTGATAACAAAGGCACCCCAAAACACACTCATTCCTGTCCCAAGGTGAAAACAAAGGTACCCAAGAAGTTCCGTGAAGATCAGTTCATAAATACGAGCTGTATAGAAGTTGCGACAAAAAACTGATTGAACCTAATTTCGGTACAAAATGGCCACTGGCAGCCATCTTGAATTTTGGACCGCACTCAGAAACACTCGTTCTCGTCCCAAGGTGATAACAAAGGTACCCAAGAAGTTTTGTGAAGATCGGTTGATAAATACAGCCTCTAGCCCGAGCCGTATTGACATGTGCACTTACAGTGTATAAGCAGCACTAAATAAATCAAAATTCATCTAATTTGCATAATTTCTGCACGAGAAAAACCCCGTACTGTATGTGATGTATTCCATGTTACTAAACATTCATACAAAAATTTATTCAAATGAGAACTTTCATACAGAAGTTCTGGACAAAAGACTCATTGCACTAATTTTGGTACAAAATGGCTGCTGGTGGCCATCTTGAATTTCGGACCACACCCAAAAACACCCGTTCTCATCCCACGGTGATAACAAAGGTACCCAAGAAGTTTTGTAAAGATCGGTTCATAAATAAGGTCTCTAGGCTGAGCCGTAGAGAAGTTGTGTACAACAAGAGGCCCCACGCGGCCTGAAGTGCTCATCTTGTACAGAACACAATTTAAACAGAGTCCAAGAATGAGTCTACATTAAGCAAGCCATCTCCATAGGCTACACTGTTAATCCTTGAGTCCCTCAGGAGTGACAAAAATAATCTGGGCATCATGCCTTTTCTTCAGATGATCGTAAGTAAAATGTAGAGCTCCCCTATGAAGCCCCTTGATACAACCTATGTGGATTAATCTTAGTACCTCTAGAGGGTACTGAATACAAAATTTTTAATTCATCAGCAAAATGGCCAATGCCAATTCCGGCTCCTATAGAGAGCCCAAATATTAACCCAGGCTCTTGATTTGAACACAGTTAAATCTGACTTCCCTAGAGATGTTGTGTACCGAATATGAAAGCATTCTGACTGTTGGATCTGTTGTAAAGAAATTTCTTCGAATTGCACTAAGTTCAAATTTGGGCTACCATAGCGAGCCCAAATATTAACCTATGGATCCAATTTGAACAAACTTGAAACTGACCCCCCTAGAGATATTGTATACCAAATGTGAAAGCATTCTGACAAGTGAATCTGAAGAAGAAGATTTTTGAACAAATTCCCTCTTATTGTACCAAGTTAAATTTCATGTTCCCATATGGAGCCCAAATATTAACCTAGGCACTCGAATTGAACAACCTGGAATCTGACCCCCCTAGAGATGTTGTATACCAAATATAAAAGCATTCCGACTGGTGGATCTGAAGAAGAAGATTTTTAAAGAAATTTCCTCATATTGCACTAAGTAAAAATTTGGGCTACCATAGTGAGCCCAAATATATACCTAGGGATCTGATTTGAACAAACTTGAATCTGACCCCCATAGAGATGTTGCATACCAAATATCAAAGCATTCTGACTGATGGATCTGAAGAAAAAGATTTTTTTAAATTACCCTCCATATTGAACAAAGATAAAATTTGGGCTTCTGTAGGAAGCCCAATTATTAACCTAGGGACTTGGTTTGAACAATCTAGAATCTGACCCTCATAACAATGATGTATACCATTGTCCTGTAGAGAGCCCAAATATGAACCAACTAGAACTATCACTGAAGGTGATTAATACCCCCGCTTTGGGTTTTTAGAGGAATGCACTTCTGATCATGTAGGCGAAGGCCATAAGGAAATGTATACATAAAGATCATTTTTTGTTGTTGAAATTTGTATTTGCATGTGGCCTTCCACAGAACAGCACTGAATACTTAAAGAGCCCACACATATATGGTTTACATTTGGAAAAACACATTTACAATGTGCAACATGTATTCAAAATCGGTTCATTAATGTAGGAGGAGTTGCACACACAAGAATCCCATTTGAAAACCCATAATAAATCCAAGTTAAAGGAAGATAACCTGGTTAAAATTGTCGCAGATCAAAAATTTGGGAATATGCATATGTTCACTTAGTTGTGATAATGTTTGAAAGGTTTCGTCAAAATTGATTGATAAATGTAGGAGTTGCACGCACAAGAATTTCATGTAGAAACCCATAATAAATCTAAGTTAAAGAGAGATAACCTAGTTAAAATTGCCACAGCTCAAAAATTTTGGAATATGCGCATGTTTACTTAGTAGTGATGATGTCTGTAAACTTTCGTCCAAATTGATTGATAAATGTAGGAGGAGTTGCGCACACAAGAATTTCATGCAGAAACCCATATTAAATCAAAGTTCAAGAGAGATAACCTGGTTAAAATTGTCGCAGATCAAAAAGTTTGGAATATGCACATGTTCACTTAGTAGAGATGATGTTTGAAAGGTTTCATCAAAATCGGTTCATTAATGTAGGAGAAGTTGCGCACACAAGAATTTATTCGAACGGAAAGACATAATAAATCTAAGTCAAAGGGAGATAACCTGGTTAAAATTGTCGCAGATCAAAAATCTTGGAATATGCGCATGTTCACTTAGTAGTGATGATGTCTGAAAAGTTTTGTCCAAATTGATTGATAAATGTAGGAGGAGTTGCACGCACAAGAATTTCATGTAGAAACCCATAATAAGTCTAAGTTAAAGGGAGATAACCTAGTTAAAATTGCCACAGCTCAAAAATTTAGGAATATGCGCATGTTCACTTAGTAGTGATGATGTCTGAAAAGTTTTGTCCAAATTGATTGATAAATGTAGGAGGAGTTGCACACTCAAGAATTTCATGTAGAAACCCATAATAAATCTAAGTTAAAGGGAGATAACCTAGTTAAAATTGCCACAGCTCAAAAATTTGGGAATATGCGCATGTTCACTTAGTAGTGATGATGTCTGTAAAGTTTCGTCCAAATTGATTGATAAATGTAGGCGGAGTTGCGCACACAAGAATTTCATGTAGAAACCCATATTAAATCAAAGTTCAAGAGAGATAACCTGGTTAAAATTGTCGCAGATTAAAAAGTTTGGAATATGCACATGTTCACTTAGTAGAGATGATGTTTGAAAGGTTTCATCAAAATCGGTTCATTAATGTAGGAGGAGTTGCGCACACAAGAATTTGTTCGGATGGAAAGACATAATAAATCTAAGTCAAAGGGAGAAAACCTGGTTAAAATTGTCGCAGATCAAAAATCTTGGAATATGCGCATGTTCACTTAGTAGTGATGATGTCTGAAAAGTTTTGTCCAAATTGATTGATAAATGTAGGAGGAGTTGCACACTCAAGAATTTCATGTAGAAACCCATAATAAATCTAAGTTAAAGGGAGATAACCTAGTTAAAATTGCCACAGCTCAAAAATTTTGGAATATGCGCATGTTCACTTAGTAGTGATGATGTCTGTAAAGTTTCGTCCAAATTGATTGATAAATGTAGGAGGAGTTGCGCACACAAGAATTTCATACAGGAACCCATATTAAATCAAAGTTCAAGAGAGATAACCTGGTTAAAATTGTCGCAGATCAAAAAGTTTGGAATATGCACATGTTCACTTAGTAGAGATGATGTTTGAAAGGTTTCATCAAAATCAGTTCATTAATGTAGGAGGAGTTGCGCACACAAGAATTTGTTCGAATGGAAAGACATAATAAATCTAAGTCAAAGGGAGATAACCTGGTTAAAATTGTCGCAGATCAAAAATCTTGGAATATGCGCATGTTCACTTAGTAGTGATGATGTCTGAAAAGTTTTGTCCAAATTGATTGATAAATGTAGGAGGAGTTGCGCACACAAGAATTTCATGTGGAAACCCATATTAAATAAAGTTCAAGAGAGATAACCTGGTTAAAATTGTCGCAGATTAAAAAGTTTGGAATATGCACATGTTCACTTAGTAGAGATGATGTTTGAAAGGTTTCATCAAAATCGGTTCATTAATGTAGGAGGAGTTGCGCACACAAGAATTTGTTCGGATGGAAAGACACAATAAATCTAAGTCAAAGGGAGAAAACCTGGTTAAAATTGTCGCAGATCAAAAATCTTGGAATATGCGCATGTTCACTTAGTAGTGATGATGTCTGAAAAGTTTTGTCCAAATTGATTGATAAATGTAGGAGGAGTTGTGCACACAAGAATTTCATGTCCGGAAAGACGTACGGACGGACGTACGGACGGACGGACGGACGGACGTACAGGGCGATTCCTATATAGCCCCCACTTCTTCGAAGCGGGGGTATAATGAGCTTCAAAAATACGGCCTCTAGCCCGAGCCGTATTGGCATTTGCACTTACAGTGCTGAAAGTAACACTAAATACATCAAAGTTAGTTGAATTTGCATAATTTACGTACGAGAAAAAAAATGTATTATATGTGATGTATCCCATGGTACTAAACATTCACACAAAAATGATTCAAATCAGCGCTTTCATATGGAAGTTCTGCGCAAAAATCTGATTTCACCTTAGTCTGTACAAAATGGCTGCCAGCGGCCAACTTGAATTTCGGATCGGACCCAAAAACACTCGTTCTCGTCCCAAGGTCATAACAAAGGTACCCAAGAAGTTTCGTAAAGATTGGTTCACAAATACGGCCTCTAGCCCGAGCCTATTGAATTGAATTGTTGACGGACAGACGGACGACTGGCCATGGCATAAGCTCAAATTTGGCTTCGCCAAAGTTGAGCTAAAAAACTATACGGCACAGCACATCAGTAACCTGAATACATATATCAAGTAACCTGATAATCGGATTAATATTTTTTGAGTTATCGCATGCCGAAGAAATGGATTGGAGGATCAAATTATCAGATTTACACCAAAAACGATACAGCTCGGTACATCAGTAACCTGAACACATATATGAAGTAACATGACAATCGGATTGATATTTTTTTAGTTATCTCATGCCAAAGGGATTGGAGGAATTTTCAATTTGAAGGATAAAGGGTTTAATATCTCAGGATCAAATTATCAGATTTACACCAAAAACTATACAGCTTGGCACATCAGTAACCTGAACACAATGTAAAGTAACTTGACAATCCAAGCAATATTTTTCAAGTTATCAAATGCCAAAGGGATTGGAGGAATTTTCAATTTGACGGATAAAGGGTTAATATCTCAGGATCAAAATAACAGATTTACACCAAAAACTATACAGCTCGGAACATCAGTAACCTGAAGATATATATAAAGAAACATGACAATTGGATTGATATTTTTTGAGTTATCTCATGCCAAAGGGATTGGTAGAATTCTCAATTTGAAGGATAAAGAGTTAATATCTCAGGATCAAATTATCAGATTTACACCAAAAACTATACAGCTCAGCACATCAGTAACCTGAGCACAAATATAAAGTAACTTGACAATCCAAGCAATATTTTTCAAGTTATCGAATGCCATACATGGTATGGGTACACACAAAAATGATATTTAATGGCGTAACAAAATAAGAAGTGGAATTCAAATCCCTACATTGGTGGACTATTTAGTCATTCTGCTACAACATTGTCTTTGATTTTGTTCTACTGAAAAACTTAGTTTTTTATTTTGTTTTCAGTTTCTATTAAGTAACAGCATAGTTTCAAAAGAACACGTTTAACCATTTATCTAACATAATGACAATAGTCAGCCAGTTCTATTTACAAAAATCACCATTCATATTTTACTTTTTTTTACTTTTCCTAAAAACATACTTAACTCCTCACTGGAATTAACTCAATGAGCTCATTCCAATGAGAGATCATAAGTGTCACCACCACCTTTATCTGCGTGGGAGTGATGACATGGTCACAAGGGGCTGATTAGCCTTGCCATTCAAAATGTTGGGGGATGAGCTAACAAGGAGGGTTGAAATCCAGGTGTGGGTCAAGCTCGACTCGCCAAGATGAGTGGGAACCGCACAATGATTTTCTTCCTCACCAAGTAAACTCGAAATAGGTTCATTCTTCATTAGGTGTGATCCCTAGTCACTTCAGGCTGCATAAAAGAAATAATGATTAAAGTAGTAACAACTCTTTTATTACATTTAAAATAAACTGATTTCAATATTTAACACAATCAACAATTTAATCAACATGGCAGAAGATTTATCACATGGGTGAAGTAGTTTCTCATCAATTTCAGTTGATCTATTTTCCCACACTGGCGCTATAGTATACTTTGGAAATGTCACTGTCATGGTCTCGCAACAGAAGCTTCATACACTTAGTCTTAACCCTTTACCCAATGTAACAGCCAAAACGGGCCATCGCTATTCTCAAAAATCTCCAATTCATTTTCATTATTTTTTCATTTTTTTGTCGCAAAAACATAGGTTATGACCCCTCGTTGGAACAAGCTTGTTGAGCCTAGGTCATAACCTATGTTTTTGAGACAAAAAATGAAAAAAAATAGTTATTCAAGAATTTTTTTTTAAAGTGTCGTCTGCTTTACATTTTATGTAAAGGGTTAACTTTCATGTCTGTGTGTGTCTGCAGCTCTGACTGTCGGGGATCTCGACTAGCAATGTTAATTACCTTTTGTCAACATAGTTCTGATTTGGATTGGGTTCATCCACTCCGTTGGCTAGCTTAGCAACTCTACATCACATACCTTATACATGTGTCCTTTGAGAGAATTCTTCTCGAATGTTCCTGTCCTTTTGGAATTCTCAGTTCATGACAGAACTCACAACTGGGATGTCAGATAACAACATTTCCAGATAAATGATAGGCGTCTTGATTGGAATTAATTTGTAAATGGCAGTCACTGCTAGATTAATTGACTGATGATAACACAGAGAAATCTTATCCTTAATGGTAATATGCCAAAGAAGTATCCCATCGAGTTTTGCCTAAGGCTAACTATTTAATTAAAACGTGTGTTTACAACATAGAAAAAGGAAATATATACATATATATGAACTTGAAAGTAGGGGGAGGGGGCCTCCCCCTTTTAGACAGGCTTTGCCCTGACAATAAGCTTTGTTTTTGAGGCAAAATATCAAAATTTCGAGTTATTCAAGAACATTTTTGTGTCATTTTCTATTCATGTTAGGTAAAGGGTTAAGAAAGGTCCAATGTTATCAGCAAAACAGCTGGTAGTGTAACTACAGAATTTAAGGCCTTTAAATTCCCTCAAATATCAACATTATACGCTCTGCCCAAATAATGTAATTGTGCCCAAATTATGCAGAGTGTTTAAAATTTAAAAAAATCTTCAAAGTTTTGCAGTCTTTTGGTTATATATAGTTTGTAATAGAAGAACACTTAATTAAAAGTCCTTCCTGTTCAGTCCAAATGGTTTGCGCATTTTTAATTTGAAACTCCAATTGATTTCGGCGATGATCGGTCATGTTTGGGTGGTCCGGGTCGGAGTTGAGTACTTGTATGATGCGATATTGATCGTACGCGATGCTTTCCATGTGGTTATTGAAGTGTATGGCTACTGGAGTGTCATTTTGATGTTGAATATCAGCTATGTGCTCTTTTATGTGGAATTTAAAATTTGTTAAGTGGGTCCCTCTGGCAGTTTCAAGTCTTGTGGACGAATTGGTGTAGTCCAATTTGACTTGATGAAGCGAGATTTGGAGAATTTTACCAGTAGCTTCGATGAGTGTGTTTTGTAAATGAGCTTTGCAAACATCATTGCGAGGGCTGCGTGGCTTTGGTATACTGGCTCGTAATCATTTTGGGGAGAGATTTTCCAAGATGCACTTTTCTTAATTTTTAGGTTGCGGACTATTCTATAGGCCGGGCGATTAGTGTTGTTAACAAGTGTCGCCGGGGTATCACTGTCACTGCGACACAGTCTTTTTGCTTGTCTTTCTCAGCCATCGGTGTCAATAATTGTTTGTGCACTGGTGCTGGTGGTAAGGCTCAGTACACTGTCAGAGCTCATGGCTGTACTAGTGGATGCCATAACTTTCTCAAAAGGTTAAATTGTAAATACTAAATAAAACTGACTATGAAAGTCCGAGAGGACCTAATGTTATAGTTATCCCTAATTTAAGCCTAACCGGTTTCATTCTTAGCTGAACATCGTCAGAGGCAGAATGTACTGTTGTGACAGCCATAATATACTTGACAGCTGGCGAATGCCTGACAAATTACAGTTGGCGGATGCCTGGGGAATGACATTTGGCGAATGACTGAATCGGTCTGGCGAGTGCGGTGGCGGATGCAACTGGGCTACTGCCCTCTCCCACCAAACCACTATACTGTGGATCCGTATTTTCCTGTGTCCAAAATTGGACTAATCTAAAGGCATGAAAGTTTCTTTCTAACCACTTCTCTAATATTACAAGCTCTTGACACTGATTCTTGGAAAGATTTTGGGGAGAGTTTTCCCTAAGCTGTGCCAAGTACTACCATCATGAGTACGAAATGATAGGGAACCTTTCTTATGATTACCGTACAGTTTATTTCTACAAGCACTCTACATGTATCAAAATTACACATCTATCTCTATAATATTTTTATGCGTTGAATAACCCCCTAACATAGCATGACTAATAGAACATTTGCAGAAATCTTTCTTGAATAACCTAGAATAATTGAAAAAATATTTCATTGTGTCAACTAAATAAAACTGGTGAGCCTTTACAGAAATGTGCTAATTCCAATGAGGGGTCATATGCTATCCGTTGGAGGCAAATATTAAAAAAAACCCATCTAAATAGTAATTTTTTGTTTTGTGACTAGCACTGGCCTAAAATGGCTTTTATGTTAGGTAAAGGACTAACTCTTTACTCAGCACATGAGAGGTCACATGATATGGTTATGTTGAAATATTTTGTATAAGAATTTTTTTACAATTGCTCAATTTGTAAATTACGAGGGAGGATGTGGTTGATTCATTAAGTAAAGGATTAACCCTTTGAAAACCTCATTTCCTGGAATAGTATCACCTTTGAGTACACTTAAAGTGAGATTGGTCAGTCCAATATCACATGAAAGTGTCAATGACACTGTAGCTCAACTTGACAAACTTGAACTTGGTAAGTTATAAGTGAAATGGCAAAATTGAAGATCATTGGTACCAATGTCATTTGGTGAAATTTCACCATAACAACATTGTGTGTGCACAACGTCAGAGTAATCCATGTATTTTTAAATGTAAACTGTAAGATTGGCTAAAATAAGAATGTTGATACACAAATGCAGTAAGTTCAGAGGTTATTGTAAATGGCAACTTTTTTTACAGAAATGAATGCTAATCAACAGCTCTTATCTAAAGTCTCGCCTAATGAGCACACTAAGTTCAAAAACAATCCTATAAATGTGGACTGTAGGCCATGTCAAAGAAGAATGTTGATGCACAAATGCAATAAATTCAAAGATTGTTGCTAACAGCAACAGTTTTTTGACGGAAGTGAAAAGAAAATCGACAGTTCCTATCTTTGTCATCCTGCATAAGCATACAACATTTCAAAACAACCTGATAATGAATGCGCTCTCTGAGGCATGCCAAAGGAAGATGTTAATGCACAAATACACTAAGTTTGAAGGTCATTGCTTGTGGCAATGTTTTTTTCTCTCTTTTTTATGGAAATTCATAAATATACCCTGCAGAGAGTGCAAAAGGTATAAGTTGCTGCACAAATGCAGTAAGTTCAAAGGCTGGTGATAATGACAATAATTTTTTTATGGAAATGAAAAAAATCATTAGCTCACATCTAGAGGTCACCCCGAACACACATCCCAAGTTTCAAAGTGATTCGATCATAAATGTGCCCTGAAGGGTGTGCCAGAGGGAAATATTGAAGCCTGACAAAACTAAGTTCAAAGGTCGTTGCAAGAGGCAACATTTTTTGACAGAAATGGAAGAAAATCGATAACTCCCATATACATATCACCCCACACAAGCACACCAAGTTTCCAAGCGATCGAATCATAAATGTGCCCTGCAGGGTGTGTCAAAGGGAAATATTGATGCATAACTGCACTAAGTTTTTACTAAGTTCATCAGAGGTTGTTGCCAATGGCAACTATTTTTCACGGAAATGGAAGAAAATCGACAGCTCCAATCTAGAGGTCACCCCAAACAAGCACACCAGGTTTCAAAGCGATCCGGTCAAAAATGTGTACTACACAGGCTGTGCCAATAGGAAATATTGATGCATAACTGCACAAAGTTTATCAAAGGTCGTTGCCAGCAGCAACATTCTGTTACAGAAATTGAAGAAAATCGATATCTCCTATCTAGAGGTTACCCCAAACAAACTTACCAAGTTTCAAACCATTCTGATCATAAATGTGCCCTGTAGGGCGTGCCAAAGGAATATATTGATGCCTGACTAAACTAAGTTCAAAGGTCATTGCCAGTGGCAACATTTTTTGACGGAAATGGAAGAAAATTGATTTCTCCCATCTAGAGGTCACCACAAACAAGCATGCCATGTTTCAAAACAATTCGATCATAAATGTGCCCTGTAGGGTGCGCCAAAGGGAAATACTGAGGTCTGACTTAACAAAGTTCTAAGAACGTTGACAGCGGCAACATTTTTTGACGGAAATGGAAGAAAATTGATAGCTCCCATCTCGAGGTCACCCCAAACAAGCATACAAAGTTTCAAAGTGATCTGGTCAAAAATGTGCACTGCAGGTGTGCCAAAGAGAAATATTGATGCATAACTGCACTAAGTTCATCGAAGGTCATTGACAGCGGCAATATTTTTGATGGAATCGATAGCTCCTATCTAGAGGTAATATCAAACAAGCATATCAAGTTTCAAACCGATCTGATCATCCATGTGCCCTGTAGGGCGTGCCAAAGGAATATATTGATGCCTGACTAAACTAAGTTCAAAGGTCGTTGCCAGCGGAAACATTTTTTGATGGAAATGGAAGAAAACCAATAGCTCCCATCTAGAGGTCACTCCAGACAAGCATGCCAGATTTCAAAGCAATCCGATCATAAATGTGCCCTATGGGGTGTGCCAAAGGGAAATATTGAGGTCTGACTAAACTAAGTTCTAAGAATGTTGCCAGCGGCAACATTTTTTGACGGAAACCGACGAAAATCGATAGCTCCCATCTCGAGGTCACTCCAAACAAGCATACCAAGTTTCAAAGCAATCCAATAATAAATGTGCCCTGCAGGGTGTGCCAAAGGGAAATTTTGATGCATAACTGCACTAATTTCATCAAAGGTCGTTGCCAGCGGCAACATTTCTTGGCGGATATCGAAGAAAATCGATAGCTCCCATCTAGAGGTAACCCCAAACAAGCATACCAAGTTTCAAACCGATCTGATAAATGAAAGTGTCAATGACACTGTAGCTCAACTTGTCAAGACAAAGACATGCACACGTATAGTATGTGACACAGCAATGACAAACATCTAGGTAATGACCTGATAACAAAGGTACATATAAAGTACTGTAATGGTCTGTACATAAATACTGACCGTTGCCTGTAACAAATGTATAGGTAAAGCATTGTAAAGGTGGGTGACAGTCAGATGCTAAACTAGAAAAGAAAACTTTGAGTCCCAGAGTGGGTCTGACTGAACCCCAAAATATTTGTTCTCATAGCACAGTGATAACAAAGGCACCCCAAAACACACTCGTTCCTGTCCCAAGGTGAAAACAAAGGTACCCAAGAAGTTTTGTGAAGATCAATTCATAAATACGAGCTGTATAGAACTTGTGACAAAAAACTGATTGGACCTAATTTTGGTACAAAATGGCCACTGGCAGCCATCTTGAATTTTGGACCGTACCCAGAAACACTCATTCTCGTCCCAAGGTGATAACAAAGGTACCCAAGAAGTTTTGTGAAGATCGGTTCATAAATACAGCCTCTACCCTGAGCCGTATTGACATGTGTGCTCACATTGTGCAAGTAGCACTGAATAAGTCAAAGTTCATCTAATTTGCATAATTTCTGCACGAAAAAAAACCCCTTAGAATATGTGATGTATTCCATGTTACTAAACATTCATACAAAAATTTATTCAAATCAGAACTTTCATACAGAAGTTCTGTACAAAAGACTGATTGCACTAATTTTGGTACAAACTGGCTGCTGGTGGCCATCTTGAATTTCGGACCACACCCAAAAACACTCGCTCTCATCCCACGGTGATAACAAAGGTACCCAACAAGGTTCGTAAAGATTGGTTCATAAATATGGCCTCTAGCCTGAGCTGTATAGAAGTTGTGTACAAAAACTGATTAGACCTAATTTCGGTACAAAATGGCCACTGGCAGCCATCTTGAATTTTAGACCGCACCCAGAAACATTCGTTCTCGTCCCAAGGTGATAACAAAGGTACCCAAGACATTTCGTGAAGATCAGTTCATAAATACAGACTCAAGTCTGAGCCGTATTGACATGTGTACTTAATGTGTGTAAGTTGCACTGAAATATCAAAGTTCATCTAATTTGCATAATTTCTGCACGAGAAAAAAAACCGTCTTATATGTGATGTATCACATGGTACTAAACATTCACACAAAAAATTATTCAAATCAGCGCTTTCATATGGAAGTTCTGTGCAAAAATCTGATTGCACCTAATTTTGTACAAAATGGCTGCCATCGGCCATCTTGAATTTCGGACCGGACCCAAAAACACTCGTTCTCGACCCACGGTGATACCAAAGGTACCCAAGAAGTTTCGTAAAGATCGGTTCATAAATACGGCCTCTAGCCGAGCCGTATTGGCATTTGCACTTACAGTGCTGAAATTAACACCAAAAAACATCAAAATTAGTCTAATTTGCACAATTTACGCACGAGAAAAAAACCCGTATTATATGTGATGTACCCCATGGTACTAAACATTCATACAAAAAATTATTCAAATCAGAGCTTTCATATGGAAGTTCTGTACAAAAAACATCATCTGCATCATCGGTACAAAATGGCGGCTGGCAGCCATCTTGAATTTCGGACCGCACCCAAAAACACTCGTTCTCGTCCCACAGTCATAACAAAGGTACCCACAAAGTTTCGTAAAGATCGGTTCATAAATACGACCTCTAGCCCGAGCCATAGCCAATTGTTGACGTACGGACAGACGGACAGATGGACGGACGGACAGATGGACAGATGGACAGACGGATGGACGGACAGACAGACAGACGGACGACGGGCCATGACAATAGCTCAAATTTGACTTCGTCAAAGTTGAGCTAAAAATAAATAAAACAAGAGCGCTCGTATCGCTGAAGCAATACAATGTCCCCTACCGGACTAATGAGCATTAATAATTATACAAATGTTATAATCTAGATGTGATCAGCATGAATTCCATTGAAGCATTTCCAAAAAAAGTCCAGAAAACTGATATTTTGGCGCTTTTCCATATTTCCAAGAGCCATAACTCACACAAGAATAATGCAATCAGCATGAAACTCAAACTTGATCTGTAAGTCATCGTTCTATAGTAGGCTACCAAGAATGAAATCATTCGGTTGAAGCATTTCCAAAAAAAGTCTGGAAAACTAAAGTATGACTGACAGACTGACTGACAGACTGACGGATGGACAGAGTACAAAAGAAACTTGATCTGTAAGTCATTGTTCTATAGTAGGTTACCAAAAATGAAATCATTCCGCTGAAGATTTCCAAAAAAAAGTCCGGAAAACTAAAGTATAACCGACAGACTGACTGACAGACTGACGGATGGATGGACAGAGTGTAAATGAAACTTGATCTGTAAGTCACCGTTCTATAGTAGGTTACCAAAAATGAAATCATTCCGTTGAAGCATTTCCAAAAAAAAGTCCGGAAAACTAAAGTACGACCGACAGACAGACTGACAGACTGACAGATGGATGGACAGAGTGTAAATGAAACATGATCTGTAAGTCATCGTTCTATAGTAGGTTACCAAAAATGAAATCATTTCGTTGAAGCGTTTCCAGAAAAAGTCCGGAAAACTGATATTTTGGCACTTTTCCATATTTCCAAGGGCAATAACTCACACAAGAATAAGGCAATCAGCATGAAACTCAAACTTGATCTGTAAGTCATCCTTCTATAGTAGGTTACCAAAAATGAAATCATTCCGTTGAAGCGTTTCCAAAAAAAGTCTGGAAAACTGAAATTTTGGCGCTTTTCCATATTTCCAAGGGCCATAACTCACACAAGAATAATGCAATCAGCATGAAACTCAAACTTGATCTGTAAGTCATCGTTCTATAGTAGTTTACCAAAAATGAAATCATTCCACTGAAGCGTTTCCAAAAAAAACTCCGGAAAACTGATATTTTGGTGCTTTTTCCCATATTTCCAAGGGCCGTAACTCACACAAGAATAATGCAATCAGCATGAAACTCAAACTTGATCTGTAAGTCACCATTCTATAGTAGTTTACCAAAAATGAAATCATTCCGTTGAAGCGTTTCCAAAAAAACTCTGGAAAACTAAAGTGTGACTGACAGATGGACAGACGGACAGACTGACGGAGTGTAAATCTATAGTCCCCTCCGGCGATGCCGGTAGGGAACTAAAAAGAAATTACCACACTCTCGTGACTTTCATCGCCCCTCCTCACCTCCATTATTGATTTTTTCTGAAGTTTATTCCAAGATTATAAACTGAAAGAGCGGTCTAAAAACTAATTTTCTTTGTTAAATGAATGTAAAGTCAGGTTATTCTTATTGCCATAAGATCCTGTTCGACTATCAATTTGAAGTTAACATGTACAAAACAATAGGCTGCTGAGAGTCGGTGAACAAAAGAAGCTTGAAACAATAACTACTAGTAGTTCAATTATGTCACTGGTCACTAATACCCCTGTCATGATTGTCTTATTAAAAGATTATTGTCACAGGTTTTAATTACTGAACAAACTATTGTAATCATCTTCACCTGTGCAAGTTCAATACACTTTGTGAGGTGTAACTTCTGTATCCACAGTCGATTTTTATTGGGAGTTTGTAACAAATTTTTTACATTCTTGGTTTGCATGACTCTATTGAAAGGTTAATAATTTGTCTTCAATACGCTGAATGGGATGATGGACGGCATAGGTTAATTATGATGCGTACACTCAGAAAGGAGTTTCCCCTCGCACAGTTTCTTATTTTAGTTCAGATGTCTCTTTACAAACTTTTTTTAAAATGTAGTTTTTTTTTCCAGTTTCACACTGAACTTGACTGAACTGTTTTCAAAAAGTAGGTTGTCCACGCATATAATATGACGTTTGATTCGATTTAACAGTATCGGGCGGTCTGCATTGAAGCAAAATGTACTTGCAGAAACAAGCAAAATGTCTGGATTTCCTTGTACGTGTTCGACATCACTGTTTGAAACACTTTGAACTCGTGAAAAAATACAGGCTACTCATTGTTATTGCTGAATAAAAAGTTGTAATTTTCTTTCTTTGTTTACTGTCCTACGGAAATACACCTTCCTTTAACTAACTATGTAGCTCAAAGTGTATTTTTCCTTCTTAATTTTTGCTTGATAATATTCTCGATCTCAGCAGTGACACTGACATGCGGAAATGGAGGGACAGGGGGAATGAAGGCCTCCTCTGTAGAGGGGAGCAGCAAACTAATGAACATCTTGTGTCGGAATTAAAACTTTTATTCTATGAGTAGGCTTAATTTAATTAATTAACGTAAATTACTGGTTTGTTTTATGTTATAATACCCTCAACAATCCCAGTTTTCTCTCTGGTATAAATAAATAATTAACATTTCCTCACTCATCTCAATATGGACAGCCAGCTTGTTTATGACCATGGAGACTGAAATAGTTCCATTGCAGTCAATGATTGACAGAATCTATTTATAGGCTGACTGCTCATAATTACCCTTGATTAACAGGAGTCAAGATTTTTAATGCACTGCACACGTAATGAATTACAGTTATACCTTGAAAAGTCTGTTTTTGTGTCTGTCAGGTTTTGTTTAAATTTAAAATAATTTCAGTCACACTTTAAGTAAAAATAAGCTTACCAGGGTGTTTTAGTTTGCTTCATCCTCTTTGATTTTGTCACACAGAGTAAATAATGGACATAAACTAAGTTTGTTTTTTCAACAATAATCTTTATATTTTCAAAGGGATCTTGGTAAAAATTCTCTGACTTGAAGTAATATACGACTGAATAACAATGTAATTGGAAGACAATTAATATAGTTTTCAGGCAATCTACAGTGAAAGATATTTGTCATACGTGTGTATGATTTCTGATATTAAGGTTTCAGCGGACAATTGTCCTGACAATTTTACTGTTGGGCAGATGTCTTTGTTAAATTTTTGAACTATTGATTTCTGTACACATTGCATTGATCTTAATTGATTTTAACTCCTAGCAATCAGGTAGTATTTTAAAATTTTCATCATTGACTCCATATTGTAGCATGAAAAATTTAATAAATTATATCATTGTTGACAGAGCTCAATGAGCTCTGTCAAAAAAGATAGGATCTTTTAAATTCTCAGTTGTACTGTCAGGGGGGGGGGGGGGGTCTTGAAAAATTTCCTATACACGAGGCCGGGGTGGGTGGGTGGTCTGCCTGAGAAAAAAGTGACTTTTTTCCTTGCAATGAAATAATGCTTATTTTGTATTTTAAATCTGATATAAAACAATATTTGACACTTATACTATATGCAGAGGGGCAGCTAGAGCAATAACCTCATAAATGGAAATCAAGGGGAGGGTGGGGTGGCCTAATAACTACCCTATATGTGTTGAAACACAAATATTGTTCAATAATGGCAATTTTCATGAATAAGAACACGAGTCGGCTTGACCAGGATTTTTGTCAGTTTCAACTAAATGTTTTATCATAATGATAAGTTAGACAACGAGAAGCTCACCCTAGCATACATACTGGATTGCTACATTGAACACAGCAACAACTGTCAATGAAATAATCAGCTCACCCACATTGACATATCAATATTTTGAAGAAACAAATTTCAACAAATTTGCTCCATCCAAACATTGAGATGGTTATGTGAACATCTGGACTATCACGTATGTGCTTAAACAGCCTGATTGCCAGTGTAGTGACACAGGAGTCACAATAGACATAGTAGTTTTGCTGTATTTGTCAGAAAGTGAACTTTAACCACATTGGTAATGGGTCTCAATAAAATAGATTAATGTTTTTAAAATGATTTATTTTGTAAACAACATGTAATAATAAAACAAAACCATAATAAAATCAGACACTCAGTTTTATCTGTAACAGTAACGCAAAACCCTATAAATTACTCTAGTTGACACCTACAGCTGATCCTACAAACCATTTTATAATTGTAATTCCAGAAATGTAATTTATTTATTTTATTTTATTGGTGTTTTAAGGTCACATACTTATGCACAATGGCTAATCGTGACCGTGACAGTTTTATGGGTGGAGGAAGCCGGAGTACCCGGAGAGAACCACCGATCAACGACGAGCAGCTGTCAGCTCTCCAACATCGTAACTCTAAACACTGCACCACACCACAGCACAGGCAGGGTTAGAGTGGTTGAAGACATGCGCACCATCGACGTGCAGTACGCCTCAGTACACAGCGTCATCGTGCCCCCATGTAGGCAATCGGGGTGAAGTGTCTTGCCCAAGGACACAACGCGGTTGCTGCAGGTGGGAAATGTAATTTTTAAACTCAATAGTAAATGGTCAAACTGGTTTGCAAATAAGAAAAATCTATTAGAAACTCAAGACTGAATGACATTTCATACAAAGACAAACATCTCAGAGTATTAAAGTTTAACCCTTTACCAGCTTTTACTCAAACTATCAATCATAAGCGGCCAAAGCTATATACAAAGAAAATCCAGATTTTTTTTACATTTCCTTTTATGTGCAGTTTTGTGTCTCAAAAACATAGCTTATCAGTCCTATTGAAACTAGCTTGTCAAGCTTGTTACAATGAGGGATCATAAGCTATCTTTTTAAGACAAAAAATGAAAAAATCCTTGGTATTTGAAAGTATCATTTTATTCCTGTCTTGGTTAAAGGGTTAAAGCTGACTTAAACAAGCAGCTACAGGGAATGTATCAGGTTAATTAAATGGAAGTATAATTTCATGTGAAACCTTGGAAAAAGTTGTGTAAAATGCGGGCTTTTGGTGATACTAGGGGGTGGGTCCCCTCTCAGAAAAGGAAAAAAAAAATTTTTCCTTCTCAAAATGGGGTGGTGGGTGGTGTTGGGGCGGAAAAAATTTTTTTCAGCCTCGTGTATGGGACTTTTTTCCAGACCCCCCCACCCTGGTACTGTGGGAAAAATTTGCTGCTGAAAACTTTGGTATTTTGACATCAGAGTGCAGAGGGTTAATATTCTGAAATTGCAAAAATTGATTTTCCGGTTTTTGCCACTGTTTTGTGGTCTCTCAAGACAGGTGGTCTCTCATGACAGGTGGTCTCTCATGACAGGTCCATTATAGAGTGAAACCAATCGGTGCATGGCCACAGTGGTCTCTCATGACAGGTTTTACTGTATCTATGAAATAGGTAACTATAATGTGTCTAGAAATTAATTGACATTAATAATGAGTTTTGAAAACAAAATTTTGAAAACTAACGTTATCCTAATAATAGTAGAACTGTCCCAATAGTAATACAGGTTACAGGGACAAAGGCCAAAATTCACTTGAGACAGGGACTAATTAAAGGGATATCCAGGAACTGGTGCCCTTGGGTAGCAATTTCTAATGTAAACAAAGTTGAAAACAATTTTTGAAAATTAACTAAAAAATTACTAAAAAGAGTAAAAATTAAAATTTTATACCTAATTTTATTTCTTATTATACTTACCAAAGTAACACAAATGCTTATTCCTCTTACTATCCCTTGGGTAAGAAAGAGGGCAAATTTTGGAGGATCCAAATGAAAAATCCTTCGGAAGCTTTAAAAAAGTCAAAAGACAAAATTTATTCCAAACTGGCCTGACCAGGTGCCCTTTGTGCATGGTGAACAAAACCTGGTGACTTGTATCCTGTAAAAACAGTCATCTATTGACCAGTTCCTACCAGTCAAGCACAAAGACAATTTCCAAATTTTCAAAAGACAATGACCCTCTATACATACATGTGAGTGAGGAGGCAAGCACATATAAATGATACTATAATGACAATGGTAAATAATAATTCAGCATTTTACCAAGAATGGAGTTACAAAGGAAAATCATAAAAATACAACATGAACACATAACCAGAACACAATATAAATATACAGAACCACACTTATGTTTGGATGGGTTAACGATTACTGGACGAGAGCGAGTGGCGCAGGGATACCACGAGAGCCGGTAGGCTCGAGTGGTTATCCCAGCGCCACACGCTCGAGTCCAGTAATCGTTAACCTATTCAAACATAAGTGTGGTTCTGTATTTATTACACACCCAACCATGAAAAAGAATTCACTGTAATTAATCGATAATTTAATTAAATAGTCGACAATTTGAACGGTTGAAAGAATTTTAGAGAGAAACGGGCAATTTTGTCAGAGAACCAGTCTTAAGTCTTTGACCTTGCCACCTGTAGAATCGCTGTTGATTCATTTTATTCGCAAAAAAATGTCGATCCAAACACTCAAAACTCAAAAGATTGCGTTCAGCATATAAGACGTCACAAATTATGAGGTCTGAAATGTGTTTTCAAAAGTGTGTGTGCAGGCATCATTATATCTGGAGGATGGAAAATGTATAAGGATTTTAATTGAATACGGTGCGAACTGGCCGCTGTTTAAATATCGTGCTTTTTTAAGTTTTTAAACAAAAAATATAAGTTTGAACTCGGCTTGACTCTCCATGCACAACTGCCACTAGGCTGTCACATGTGGACATCGGTCATTTCTGTTCTGCACTGTAACAAACATACACACTGGACGAGAAAAGACATGCTGTGCAATAATTAACCTTCCGGGGCATTCATTCGATCGTTTGGAGTAACTGAGCCTGAGGCAGTTTGAGATTCCATTTCAACTCTGAGTGAACTCTGCTGTCTTGGTAAGTTTGCACTTTACTTTTCAACATTATAAAGTTTCTGACTTGAAATTTAACCTTCTTTTTATTTTACCTCAAGTCTTGATAACCTTTGTTTGAAATGGGCTGCACTTACAAATAAAAGCTTTAGGTTGTCCATATAATACTACAGATATACAATTTTAAGGAGAAATATATTGCATGATAACCAGATGCAAGAAAATGTCATGTCTTGGAACAAGTAATTTAGTTTGTACACCTTTTTTACAACCCCCCTCCCCCCCCCAACCCATCTATAACCTGACAGCATTTTCTCGAAAGCTCACGAAATGAGTATCCAACAATATTAGTCAGAGGCTGAAAGAGAAATAAGAGGGGAGGGGGTGGGGGGTGGCAGTTGTTCTCACCAGTAAGCTCCAACTTATTTTGGTTGATAATATTTTCAAGGATTGATTAATTTTACATTATTTTAACTAGTACTATACTTCACCAGTTTGTTATCTGAACGGTTCTGTCAATATTTTTTCTTGGTATCTGGTTTAAAACAAAATAATTTTTTTTATGTGTCTGCTCCAATATCTTGTCACTGTCAGTCTTAAATTTGGAATTTGGTATTCTGAATTTGCATTTAGTAAGTAGTTTTAAAGAGGACTGATAGAATGTGGCTAAAATGATAGGCTTTTGGAGAACATTTTCTTGGGGATGGGGGCTGACCAATCAAACTGCCCTGAACTTTTGTTTCAAAATCAAAATGCAGGCCCTTGCCCCGAATTTGCCTATGAAAATGCACTTCTCACTGCCCTGATATTTGCCAAAATTATAAAAGTTAAAAAATTTATAGTAATTTATATATTTTTTATACTTACCAATGACCCAGACTTAGCTGGTGCTAACTCCACAAAAACCAGGGCCAAACACAAATTTTGCCCCCCAATCCCCAAAATTTGCATCCAAAACAAAAAGAAATCATGTCCTAAAGGACCTCCATAGTACGACTCTACTGCGCATGCGCAGTGACGCAGTCGTCCCGAAATTGGCGCCAAATATCATTCTTACTGGCAGTGCCTGGTCAGCGCTATGTACTCAGCGGGGAGGCAAGAGTTCCCAACTCAGGGAGGGCCATCCCCGTCTGGGTCATTGGTAAGTATAAAAAATATATAAATTACTATAAATTTTTTAACATTTTTATACTGTACCAATGACCCAGACTTAGCTGAATAGTAAACAGGCTGGAGGGCCTAGGACATAGAGGAAAATCCAATAAGCTCAATTATAAAATAAAGAGGTAACTCCTTAAGGAGAAAAGGAGTATTAGGCTTTACATGTATCTTTCTTATTTAATATTTAAATTAGAAAGATACACTACCCTTAATAATTGAGCACAATAACATTCATGTTCTCTATTAATATCCAGTATAACCTTTATACTAATTATATTTAAAACAAGCCAATAAATAAAGTAGTCCAGAGAATTGAGACTCTTTATAATCATTTAAAAGTGTCCGAGTATTGTATATTAAAGCCCGATTGACACTTGACATATACAAATGCTTCACACCGAGCTACACTTTAAAAATAAGACATGAATGAAATTAAACATTAATATTACACTTTAAAACCATCCCGGAAGCGACTCAGAAATACTGTCTTGGAGGAGGCATTCCCTTGCTTTTCACTATAAAGCAGGTGACCTAAGGGAACACCCGCCCCCCCCCCTTCCCCTTGCCCTGGGTCAAATAGCCCAGAGCGAAGAGGGCAGCCGGACGGAGTCACTGCCGGAACAGAAAGCCTGCATAACTATAGTTGCAACTGTTTAGTGGACGACATTCTGAGCAACAGATAACGGACCTAAACAATGCAGGTCTCCAGAAATGGACTCAATATTTCTGAGATAAAAATTAGTAAATGTGGATGGCTGAGACCAATAAGCAGCCTTCATTAAATCTGTAATAGCAACACTATTAGCATAAGCCCAGGAAGTAGAAAGAGCTCTTACTTCATGAGCAGAAATCTTAAGCACAGACTGCTGAGAAGAAGATAAATCTTCATACGCAGTACGGATAGTTAACTGAATCCATCTAGCAATAGAATGGACTGAAATGTCCTTTCTATTAGGCATCAAAGACAGAAAGAAACGTTTCCGTCCCTTTCTGATGAACTGAGATCTCTGTTTATAGATACGTAGTGCTCTAACAGGACAGAGTAAAGGCCTACGCCCGTCTGAAGACGGAAGAGCCTTAATAACAATAGGTTCCGGATATTTATTAGGAGCCTGATTCTTAGCTAAAAAAACCGACGTTAGTAGTGAAGGTGATAGTGTTCCCAACACTACGATAATGAGAATCATCCACCGATAGTGCATGAAGCTCACTGACTCTTCTGGCAGAAGAGAAAGCTAAGAGAAAAGCTGTCTTATAAGATAAGAATTTGAAATCTACTGTCCCAAGAGGTTCAAATGGCTTTTCCTTCAATTTAAGGAGAACCCAAGCTAAATTCCACTTAGGAATTAATCTAAGAGTTCTGGGTCTATTTATCGAAAAGTTTCTAACCAATTTCGATAAAGAGACATTAGATCCAATTTGTAAACTATCATGATGTGCATAGGTATCAGATAACATAGATCTATAACCCTTTATAGTAACCGGTTGCAGTTTGATTTCGTCAAACAAGTATACTAGAAAGTTAGCAATGTCTGGTATAGAGGGATCAAATATATCAACAGAATGATCCCTACACCAACGACGGAAAACCTTCCACTTAGCCGCATAGTTTAGCGAAGAGGAGGTCCTCCTACAGTTAGAAATCGCGTCCACTGCTCGTCCTGTAAAGTGCTTGCCATGCAAGAAGGACCGCACAACGGAAAAACGTGAAGGTTGAGACCTTGCGGGTTGTGATGCAGTTGGCGCGATTTCCCCTGCCAAAGAAGATCCTCTCGTGGAGGGAGCTTCCGCGGTAGGTCCCACAACAGACACCTGAGTAGATTTATCCACGGTCTCTGTGGCGACAGAGATGCTACCAACAGAATCTTGCATTGAGATTGTTTTATCTTTAGCAATACTTGTTGAATTAACGGCGCTGGAGGATACGCATATCCTATCATTCCGTCCCAAGGGATCGATAGAGCGTCTACAGCAAATGCTCTTGGATCCGGACACGGGGACACATACGTCTGCAACTGATTGTTGAGATGTGTCGCAAATAAGTCTATCATTGGCCGTTCCCATTGGTAGCAAATCTGATTGAATACTTGTTTGTTGAGAGTCCACTCCGACGGCAACAAGCGACCCTTTCGAGAAAGGGAGTCTGCTAGCACATTCAGACGACCCGGTATGTGACGGACCGAAAGAAGAACGTGATGTTCCAACGCAAACAGAAGGATTCTTTCCGTTAGATTGAACAACGGAACTGAATGAGTGCCTCCCTGATTCCGTATATACGCCACTACTGTCGTATTGTCGGATAGGATTTGGACATGAGCATCGTGAATAATGTCCATCCAGTGACGTAACGCAAGCCAAATTGACATCATTTCCTTGATGTTTATGTGCTTGCACAGGAATTGCGGATCCCAAAGACCCTGGCATCTCGAATCCGTTGGGATTAATGATGCACCCCAACCTGTTTGACTGGCATCCGTCATAATGGTAAAACTCGGATCCGGCAACTGCAGCGGAACTCCTTGAGTTAACCACTGAATGTTTGCCCAAGTCTGAATCTCTTGTTTCACTTGATCTGACAAGAGAACGTCTACATCGAGCGAATGAATTTTCACACTCCAATTCTGAGTCAAGAAAATTTGAAGAGGCCGTGTGCGTAGCCGTCCCATCGGAATGAGATCCGCAGCGGCTCCGCACAGACCTATCAGTCTCATAAATTCTCTCGCTGTGACTTTGTCTGTATTTAGACAATAGCGAGCGTAACAACTGACTAATTTCGCTCTGGTTAACGGCAGACGAACGAGATTGTTGTGCGTCTCGAAGCTCATTCCCAGATGAGTGAATGACTTGGACGGCACCAGATCCGACTTCTCCTCGTTTACTATGAAACCGAGACGTCGGAGCAATAGAAGAAGATTCTGAACATCGTTCTGAAGCGTTAACTCGTTGCCGTACCTCTGAAGAATGTCGTCCAGGTAGGCCGACGTTACCGCAGACGAATGAGCTCGGAAGTAAATCATTACCGAGTTCATTACTCGAGTGAAAGCCCAGGGTGCTAGATTCAATCCGAAGCACATGGCCCGGAACTGATACACCACTCCTAGGACTGCGAAGCGTAGATACTTTCGGAATGTCGGATGTACCATGACGTGAAAGTACGCATCTTTGAGATCTATGCTCGTTGCATAATCGTTCACACCGAATACTCGCTCTGACCGATCGAATCGTCTCCATATAAAACTTCGGAGCGATGATCAGCTTGTTTATCCAGCTCAAATCTATGACTGGACGGAACGAGCCGTCTGGTTTCGGAACCAGAAACAGATGGCTGTAGAATCCCAGCGATTCCTGGTTTTCTACGACCTCTACCGCGTTCTTCATTAAAAGAGACTGCACCTCTGATAGCAGAGCGTCTCTTTTCTGAGGGTTTGACGGAAGATGAGTCCACTTTGGACTTCGAGTTAATGGAGGCTTTCGTTTGAAGGATATCTTTAGACCTTCCGAAGTCACTCCTCTCACCCAAGGGTCGTCCGTAATCGACGCCCACTCTTGAGAAAAACTCGACAACCTTCCGCCAACCGGAACGCGATAGAGGTTTGAGCCATCACCTCCTGGATCTGCGAGGCCTGCGGTAGGAGAAACCACGTCTTCCACGACCCGCACCTCGCCTCGTCGACCTCGGGGCGTCCGACCGATTGTCCCGGCCTGAAGGACGTCCCGAACGAGAGTCGCTATCCTGACGGTCTCTCGAATAAGAGCTAGAGGACGCACCGGAACCTCTATAGGAACCTCTCTTGGGCGGATAAGACCCAGAAGTGCCCGCCTTATTCGTGTCTGCTGAATCCGACCTTTTAGGAGCGGATCTAAACAACAGAGAATCACTAGCTTTCTTTTTAATATTATCATAAATAGCGGAAAGCTTGCCGTCAAAGAGAAGATCTCCTGAGACCGAAGCGACTCTAAGAGAGTTCTTCACCTTAGAATCCACTAGTGTGGATGTAGACAGGGCTGCGTCACGTCTAACCAACTCCAGATTAGCCACTGAAAGGGCGGAGTTACACGTGGAATAAGCTACTGCCCTTGAAAGAAGTCTTAAGGAGGATTGTATATCCTGAAACTCTTCCCCTTGAAGACGCAGTGATAACGCCTTCGTAAGGTGATCTGCGTAAGATAAGGCATCTAAATTGGCTCTGTTAGACGCAATAGCTGTTTCCAACACTGCGGTTGGAATAGAAGCTGACGACGGTAATGATAGCTCTAAGTCTTCCGCCTCGTCGTCCATACGCAGAGGAACTCTCGGTATACCCTGACCTGCCGTGTCGAATTTATTCCTTGCATTAATGAAAGGCAGGTTGAGAGTATTTGCGGACAAGAAGCCTGCTTTCCCTGTCCTGGAAGCAAGTTTAAAAATAGCGTCGTTCAATAATTCAAATGTTCTTGCAACATTATTGGACTGCGACGGAAACTCGGGAGCGATGTCCCTGAACCGCTCGAAAAAATCAGAGTCCAATGACGCTATAATTCTCCTGTCCGGAAGCGCAGCAGTCTGGCCCGACGGAACAACTTGAGGAAGAAAGTGCCGGATGAAGTCTACGGCAGCTTTGTGTTGTTCCGAAAGGGATAGCTCCAATTCATCCGTATCCCTTTCACCATCCGGTCGGACCTCCCGATGTTCCCGGTCGTCCGCCCCCGATGCTTCGGCGGAGCGTACCGACCCAGCGCCGTCGGATAATTCTCGATCCGACACCGTCTCTGTCGGCTGCTGGGATGCTGCGATAAGCTGTGCTATCTGCACTAGAATGTCCGACGTCGAGACCTGCGGAGGAGCGGTCTTTCGCTGCTTTGCCGAGGGCAGCTCCGCATCAGATGGCTCCCGCATACTTTTCCTATGCGAACGTCCGGAGTCCATCGGTCTCGAGTCCCTGGCTGCCGGATGGTGTGACCTGGTCGCCGAATAATCCTTCATCGGCGAAGCTGGCAAGATATCGGAGGTCACGCAGCCAAGGTGCGGTCGTGTGCGCCGGCGAGAAGAGGAAGCCTTAACAGTCTCTGCGGACTGCTTATACAACGGAGCGTCCCGAGCGACGGACGTATGCTCCGCTAAAGACACATTTTGTACCACAACATCTGGTCCCAGATGTTGTTGTACGAGAGAGGGGCCTCTCTCGCTCGCGGCCCGGCTGGACCTGGACGAGCTAGGAACCGGACTAAAAGGCTTCCTCCGTTCTCGTTCACTATCCGCCGTCACTGGGTGTGCATCTATTATTTTTATAGTGCTCGCATCACCCAAAATTTCCTCTTGGACCGCATCGGACGAACCCGGCTGCCGAACCATTTGGTGAATGGACGCTACACCGGGCGAGCTAGCGGACGACATTTGTCTAATCTCCATGAGCACTTTTGCCGCTAGCTCTGTATTTAATTGTGACGACGGACGCACACTTGAAGAAGATAACATGGAAACATCACCCTGTTCTGGTTCCTCTGAAATAGAAACTGAGAGAGTAGAGTGACCTTGTGGAGAAAGAGCCGGCATCGCTCTTTCTCCAGAAACAACATATCGTGACACACGTTTCCAATGTTTCTCATCCCAATGTTCACATACAGGACAGGGATTAATGCGAGAACACTGACTACAATTTATGCAATAATCATGAAAGTCAGAGGAAGATTTCTTCCTATTACAATTTGAACAAGTTCCTTTCATTGTGAAGGAACAACAATAAGTCCTAGTTACTCGCAAAAACCCCTGACACAAAGATACATAATAACATGATCCATTAATAAATGAAAAAACAATTGCAAAACAAAATAATTTTGAAAAAATATTTTTTCAGAGAAGCCCAAGTTGCTGAAAAGTAACGTTGAGCCCCGATGGATCCGATGGCAAAGTGTGGTCAAAAATTTTAAAATTATATAAAATAATTAATGAGACACTTTCGGATAATATAAATGTATCTTATAATGAGATAAACTACCTCAAAGGCAAACAGCCCCCCTCAAAAAAGGCTGTTGCCAATGAAAACAAACAGTGTAAACACAGAAGAAAACATGACTCCAGGCACTGAAAAAACTGCCCGGAATCAGTCCTCAATTACACTCTATCTGATGCAAAACAGAGACTCCCAGGGGAGAATCTGCAGAACATCAGATGGAAGATGCAGAACACAAACGTTATACACCCATGGGTGAAAACGTAACTATGGGGAAAATAACAGAAAACATTCTGTAACCAAGCAACTCTCCCAGGGAAATTTTAGAAATGAAACTTCTCAAAAATATGCCAAAAGCATGGGAGAATTGCAAGGGGGGACTTTAGAAGGTTAGGGGAGAGGAAACACTGAATAAGCAGTGCAACAATTAGCAAGAATGACAACAAGAGGCGTTTGCCTCGAAAATAGGCAACTTAACATAATTTTAACAAAAAATTTTAAGTACAGCCCTGATTATTTTTTGCCACTTCTTTTTTCCTCTCCTCCTTCTATCCTCCTTAGAATCACATTTTCTCCAAGAATTACGTGTCTGGCATCCTTTAAACTGAGATTTACAAGCACAAAGATCAGTGAGATGTTGACTGATGAAGGGCCAAACAGAGAATGATATTTGGCGCCAATTTCGGGACGACTGCGTCACTGCGCATGCGCAGTAGAGTCGTACTATGGAGGTCCTTTAGGACATGATTTCTTTTTGTTTTGGATGCAAATTTTGGGGATTGGGGGGCAAAATTTGTGTTTGGCCCTGGTTTTTGTGGAGTTAGCACCAGCTAAGTCTGGGTCATTGGTACAGTATAAAAATATACCCCTCCCTCAGGCTCTGAACAGTCTGTTCTGAAAATACCAGTCCCTTTCAATGAAAACTGCAAAATTAACTGCTTATTGGTGAAGGGGGTGAGAGTGCCTCAACTCCCTCCCCATCTCATACACCCATGTAGCTAAGTCACATAGGTGGCATTCGATTGAAGTTTTTTTGCTGAGAATTAAAGCAAAATAATAAATTTCCTTGTATAAAACAGAAATACTAGCAGAAATCCTAAATTAGTCATTTAAAAATACACATCAATCTGTGTATGGAAAATATTGTCATATTGTCTATGTTTTAAATATTCTAATAATTATTTTTGAATTTCATGGAAGTCATCTCATAAAACTGACAATATATTGCATTCATCAGACACATGTATAATATTTACCACCCCTCCCCTCTTCATGGTCTCATTCCCACCCTACTCAAGACTTTTCAGAATTTCTGTAGTACTGATGGGTAGCTGGTAAAATTTTTTAATTTCCCCAGTACAAATTCCAGGAAGTCATATTTTAGCAATACTATATCCCCCTAAAAAAGCCCCCCCCCCCCCCCCCCCCCACTGCCCAAACAAAAAAAAATTAAATAAAATAAACCTGTTGCCCCAACACCCACTAGCACGTAAAAAACATTGGTTCCACAAATGTAAAATACCGAGTTTTTCTTATAAAACTAGGCTTTTCATTCGTCCGAATTTATTTTCTTTATTCAGCTAGTGTGGGGCAGGGGGGGGGGGGGGGGGAGGGGGGGGAATGGTCATCTAGTAAGGGTGGAATTGGAGATAGTTAATTAGTAAATGCGTGTACTAGCTGTCAAACATCTCCAGCCCAGGCGCTGTCGGCGTGTCGGCGTCTGTTTTTCCGCTTCATGGTAACCAGTATTCAAGATTCATTTAGTCTTGCTTCCTGAGAACTACTTCAACTTAACATGCTTTTCAAGGTATGTTTGCGTTGGCAGACATGCTGCTTCATTGCCGAAGTGTGAATCGAATAAGATTACAGTTACACAGTAGGCCTCGTTTCGACTCGTCGGCAGCACGCAGCGGTGAGGGCAACATTGTAACAAAGTTGAACTGTACTAGTGGTTGGCTGCAATATCGAACCCAACTGGACTTTTTGCCTAAAAATAATTAAGTTTTCCTCGATTTTCAATAACGAAAGCAAAGGCTGAGTTTCACTGTTCAATTTCTTGGCAGAGATCATGTGTCTTTCATGACTTTCAACAGTTTTCAGCATAGTTGTGCATCAAACATTTTGTAATGACAATCGGTAATTCCGACAGATAAATATAGCCGATGGTTCTCATTGGTTATATTCCACTGAACGCTGCAAACTATAAGAACCAGTCTAACGAGAGAACTTGTGCACGCGAAGGGTACTTTTTATCGGATTGCACTAGAGCTTTCTGGTTAAAATTACCGCATGCTTCTAAAATCCATGTGATCGTGACAAATACAGTTACGGGTGTGTAATAAAATATAATATGTGAATGTGTTATTCAATTCCCATAAACAACAAGGACTGGACGGTCGTCCGGTGCATACCCCCTCGTGGTGTACCGCCTAGTGTGGGCATACCTATGGCCAACAAATATTATTTATGAATATTCTCGTATGGACTGACGGATGGATGCAGACGGATGGATGGATGCAATCCAGTATACCCCCCCCCCCCCCTATTTTCTTCAAAAGTTTTCAACAATTTCTAAGTCAAAAGGTATGGTAAATTGTTTGGTGTTTGGAAGTTTTATGCAATAAGGCAGAAACCTTTGTCATAGGCAAACTGCATGCCATATTTCACTGAAATCCAATAACCCATACCTGAGATACAGGCTGAACAGACAAATAATGTCTATTTCCTACAATTTCTAAGTCAAAAAAGGGGGATAACTCTAAAAAGGAAAATGTGAGAAATAAATATTGTTGAATCCTTGTTTTAAAGCGAATACCATAAGAAGTGTTCAAAACAAATTTCATTGCAATAGAACATTCGATACCCGAGATACAGGCTGAACAGACAAAATTTGGCTCGGACGGACACAATTTCTGAGTGAACAAGTAATAAAAAAAAAAAAAAATTAACTAGTGTGGGCATACCTATGACCAACAAATATTATAGAAAATAATAATTTACTTAAGTTATGAAAGTTATGAATATTCTCGGATGGACTCACACATGGATGCACAGACAGACGGACATTCTAACAATTGGTACTTATGTGGCTATTTTTATGGGACTACAAGAAAATGCATGTCCATTATATTAAAACAAGTGATTTTTGGGAAAAGTTTCGGGGTGGTAGCAAACCCTGACCCTAACCTTTACTGACCCTAACCCTACCCCCCCCCCCCCACCCCAATTCTAAACCCCACCCTAGGAAAATTCATTATGTGCCTAGTCTATTTTAACTAAAATGCATGTCCATTGTATTAAAACAACTTTTTGGGTGAAAAATTTTGAGGGTGGTAGCAAACCCTAACCCTACCCTTTACTGACCCTAACCCCACCACACCCTAACTCTAAACCCCACCCTAGAATAATGACATTTAACTATGTGACTAGTCACATAAATTGCGGTAGTCACCTAACCCCCATTTGTACCAACAAATAGCCACCTAAACCCCATATGTCTGACCGGATGGACGGACGCATGTAATCCAGTATACAGTGGGGGTATAATTACTCTAATTAACAATAAAGCATGGCTTTATAAAACAAAGGGATATTATATTCACACACAGCCCCTAATCTTCGAAAGAAAAACCAACTGTGAGCTAAGGAGATGGAGACTGAATATTAAACAGCATATAACATAGTTCTAATTGCTGTCTATCACTTCTTCTGTTTCTAATGAAGAAAAAACATGAAGATGAAATATACAGAAATATAGAAAAAAGAGATTTGACATCAAATCGATAGGAAAAGGAAAGAATCAATTGAAAATGTTTCAAGCTGGACTCGATACTTAGGGCAAGACAAACAGTGATATCATTTTGAAATTGATCTTGGTCAAAAACAGGTGACAAAGAAAAGCCTTCAACAAAATTCAGAAAAAATCGATAGCTCCATCTAGACATCACATCAAAGCTACATACAAAATTTGAAAAATATTGGGTGACAGGTTCGGCCTGTAGGGTGTGCTAATGGAATTGTTGACAATTTATATGTCAAATCCAAGTTTTTCAACAAATTTCAGAAAAATTTGATAGCACCCATCTTGACATCACACCAAAGCTACATATGAAATTTGAAAAAGATCAGTCCAGAAATGCAGTCTGTAGGATGTGCTAATGGAATTTTTGAAAGTTTATATGCCAAATCCATGATGTCACCTTTTCACCGAAATTTGGAAAATTTGTTAGCTCCCATCCAGACATTACCCCAAAGCCACGTATGAAATCTGAAACTGATTGGTGAGGTATGCAGTCTGTAGAGTGTGCTAAAGGAATTGTGGATGGACAGACGAGTGGACGTATGTATGTATAGACGTATAGATGTACAGACCAACAACAGATTGCAACCCATCCCAATAGCTCCTACTTGATGTTGTCCTCTCCTTACATAACATAACCCTTTATGGAACATAACCAGCTTTCACTGAAGACAAGCATGAGTAGAGTTGTGAATTCCTGTACTTGCAAATTGTAATCAACAAATGTTAAATTTATTCTTCGCAAAAATATTTAGCATAAACCTCTTAACTGTACAAGTTTATCTTCTACAGAAGAACAACAGACCAGTGTTCTATTGCTCTTCTGTGGTAGGTATATGTGGATAGTAAAGAGGTATACACTCAAGAATTTTTCACTGATGATGCATTATATCTGTCATGTGTGAGTCGTCTGGATGTAAAATGTCAATTTTGAGTGATGTGCATTGATGAGATAACGGTGTATATGAAACGTTTTAGATGCCCTTTGCTACATTGTGAGAGCAAATTTGGCACTTGCAGAAATAACTCCACTGAAGGATTGGACAACTTAACCTATTCAATCTGGGGTGCATAAATTTTTGTGTCAAGAAACAATATGATGTTCAATGGTGAGACAACACAACAAATTAAGGGGGATTAAATACTACAGTGGGCCCGTAGGATCAAATTAATTGATTACCGAACCTCTGTGCAAACACAATATTGACACAACCATATCATTGTAATGAATATTTTGTTGGCAGTTTTATTCAGGAACTCGGTGCTTAAAGGGATAAAAACATGGAGGCAACAGCTGGTTCCAAAATAACAAAAATGCCGATAGGATCACCGATCCAGTTGTTGAGTTGTGACTGCACAAAAGTGGGTTTAATCATTATCAACTTATAGTCTGGAAACCAATTGTTTACAATTTACTATGTGAAGGGTCACTATGACCTTGACTTTTGACCTAGTGATTCCGAAATAAATAGGGCTCTTTCTTGCACCAATGCCAACCTACCTATGAAGTTTCATGAACGTAGGTGGAACCATTGTCAAATTATCATGTGGAAACCAATTGTTTATGATTTATTATGTTCAAGGACCCTGTGACCTTGGCCTTTGACCTAGTGAGTCCAAAATAAATAGGAGTCTTCCACTCATCTAGGCCAACCTACTTATGAAGTTTCATGAATGTGGGTCAAACCATTATCAGGTTATCGTCCGGAAACCAATTGTTTATGATTTACTATGTTGATGGTCACTGTGACCTTGACCTTTCACTTAGCGAGTCCAAAATACATAGGGTTCTTCCTCTCACTGATGCCAACGTAACTATGAAGTTTCATGAACATAGGTCGAACCATTATCAAGTTATCATCCAGAAACCAATTGTTTTGATTTACTATGTTCAGGATCACTGTGACCTTGACCTTTGACCTAGTGAGTCCAAAATAAATAGGGTTCTTCCTCTCACGAAGGCCAACCTACATATGAAGTTTCATGAATGAGGGTTGAACCGTAATCAAGTTATCATTCGGAAACCAATTTGTTTGTTTGTTTGTTGGTGGTTAACGTCACATATTTATGCACCATGGCTAATCGTGACACAACATTCAAGTTTAGGCAATCGTTGATCTACATATTACCCATTTTAGAGGACTTTCACCCCAAGCATTGGTGACTGGGTCCTATTTCACTAGTAAAGCGGAACTGATTTACCACAGTATCGGAAACCAATTGTTTACAATTTACCATGTTCAAGGTCACTGTGACCTTGACCTTTGACCAAGCAAGAAATTAATAGGGTTCTTCCTCTCACCGATACCAACCTACCTATGAAGTTTCATGAACATGGGTTGAACCATTATCAAGTCATCATCCGGAAACCAATTGTTTACGCCCGCCTGCCCAACCATCCGCCCGCCCGCCATTCATCAAACTATAAGTCGAGTTTGACTTCGTCACAACTTGACTAAAAAATATTTAATATTTAGCTTTGAGACACTAACTCATGACTGGTGGAATGGGCTCTATGTCTTTGTTCCTGTGAGAGGTTACAGACGTTTAGAAGAAAAAACAAAAAAATACCAGAGCAATGCTCTGCATGGCCATATGCCCTGACAGTGGCAATGCAGAGTATCGGTAATAATAATTGCCATGATATAGAGCCCAAAATAATGATGGTATTTTCATCAATAAATAATGTTGGTATTTTCAATGTGATGTAATTGATGGTGTTCATTTTGGCAAGTGAAAGTATAAAATTTGGACTTAAAATCAACTTGAATGGTGCCAAAAATTAATGTCTTCAGTGAATGCACAGCTTGAGAAAACTGAAGACAGAGAAATAGGTAAAATATGGTGAAGAAGAACACATGAATGCTCACCTATCGATAACCACCATTTTTCTTCTGAAGACCATACCAAAAGATATCAAAATACGACCAACGAACCAAAGACATACCAAAGGGCATCAAAATCTGACAACCGATGCCCAAGTTATAATGTAAAAGGTTAATTTTGTTATTTTTCTAAGTCCTACAAGGGACATAGCTCTGGTAGGAATGAACAGATGAAACACCTGATATATGGATAACATGTCACCCAATCTGGTATATCAGCCTACCAAAGGACATCAAAATCCTACAAAGGCCATATCTCTGGTACGAATGTGCGGACAAAACACACGATTTGTGGATACATTTCCCCCATGCTGGTCTATACATATTATCGCTACAGTGAAGTGATCTGGGTCACAGTATCAAGTCGAGTCAAGGTCAAATCACCGGATTAAATGAGCTGACGCAGGCAATGAGTTTGATCCAGCAATCTGACCTCCTCAATGAGATGTGATGCGACGACCCACACCACGTCACTGTTGCGATAAAAGGTTTGTTATAAGACTTATAGTTCAACATCACATGCCAATGCTAGCATTAACAATTCCGCCAACCTTTTTATGGTAAATGGAATTGAAGTAAAAAAGAAATGTTTTTGTTTACACTTATTTTTGTAACAGGGGAATCCTCCAATGCACATGAATACGATAAAAAAAAAAATATCATGAATACAATAAACAAAAGGCCCCAGGGGGCCTGAGGGCGCTCACCTGACATGGTAGTCTAAATATCAAACCAGGGACTTGACTTGAATAAGCTGCATACGCCCCCTCCCAAGAAAAGCATATACCAACTAGATGAAGCAATTGTGCCCACACAATACACAGGATTTTCCTTCTATTTTCAGTTCCTGCACTTTTACGTCCCAAAATTGAGATAAACGCATAAAAAACAGATTTTTTTCCCAAACAAAATACTTTCAGCCTAAATTTTTTTCTTCTTCTTAAAACGCATAAAAAAACGATAAAACTAATTTCCGGATTTGGGTCAAAAATTTTCTAAGTCCCACCCGGACCCCAAATTTTCGGTGTAAAAAAAAAATTTTTTTTTTGTCTTAAAATTGACAGAAATGCATAAAAAACAAAAAAAAAAAATTATGGATTTTGGTCCAAAATTTTCGAAGTCCCACCCGGACCCCAAATTTTCGGTGTAAAAAAAAAATTTTTTTTTTGTCTTAAAATTGACAGAAATGCATAAAAAACAAAAAAAAAAAAAATTATGGATTTTGGTCCAAAATTTTCGAAGTCCCACCCGGACCCTAAATTTTCGGTGTAAAAAAAAATTTTTTTTTTTTGTCTTAAAATTGACAGAAACGCATAAAAAACAAACAAACAAAAATTTCCAGATTTTGGCCCAAAATTTTCAGGGGAAAATTTTTTTTTTTTTTTGTGTTAAAATTGACCGAAACGCAGAAACCCCCCCCCCCCCCCCCCCCCCCCCCCCCAAAAAAAAGTCCCACCTGGACCCCAAATTTTCAGGGGAAAAAATTTTTTTTTTTTTTTTTTTTTGTCTTAAAATTGACCAAAACGCAGAAAAAACAAAAAAAATTTTTTCGGATTTTGGTCCAAAATTTTCTAAGTCCCACCCAGACCCCAAATTTTCAGGGGAAAATTTTTTTTTTTTTTTTTTTTTTTTTTTTGTCTTAAAATTTACCAAAACGCAGAAAAAACAAAAAATTTTTTTTCGGATTTTGGTCCAAAATTTTCCAAGTCCCACCCGGACCCCAAATTTTCTGGGGAAAAAATGTTTTTTTTTTGGTCTTAAAATTGACCGAAACGCAGAAAAAACAAAAAAAAAAAAAATTCGGATTTTGGTCAAAAATTTTCTAAGTCCCACCCGGACCCCAAATTTTCAGGAGGAAAAAAAAAAAAATTTTTTTTGTCTTCAAATTGACTGAAAGGCAGAAAAAACACAAAAAAAAAAAATTTCGGATTTTGGTCCAAAATTTTCCAAGTCCTACCCGGACCCCAAATTTTGAGGAGGAAAAAAAATTTTGTTTTTTTTGTCTTAAAATTGACCGAAACGCAGAAAGAACAAAAAAAATTTTTTTTCGGATTTTGGTTCAAAATTTTCAAAGTCCCACCTGGACCCCAAATTTTCCGGGGAAAATCTTTTTTTTTTTTTATTGTCTTAAAATTGACCAAAATGCAGAAAAAAACAAAAAAATCTCATAGAGAGCCCAAATATCGACCCAGGCAATTGATTTCAATAAACATGTGAAACAATCTTCCAAAGATGTTATATGTGAAATTTGAAAGCTTTTGGAGCAGTGGTTTGGGAGAAAAGTAGTCTTATGTTTTTCCCATTACCCACAGTGTTAAAAAATGCTGACTCAGCACTTTCAAAGTCCCAAAAAGTACCCCATGATAAAACCGATGGCAATTTCTTTTTACCATTCCATTCTGTTGGTCCTAAGGAAGCTTCACAACAAATAAGAATTCTCAGTGCTGTCTAGTTTTGGAGATATGGACGTTTTCATTTTTTTCTATTTTTAGCTCCTGCGGTCCCCATGGGGTGACAGGAAAAAATTTTTGGCATAAATTAAGTACTTATGACCCAATAAGCCCTCATATCAAATTTGGTAAAAATTTGCCTCTCGGTTTGGAAAACAGAAATTTTGGGAGGGGCAAATATTCTTTCCCCACCCATTACGACGCATAGTATAGCCCAACAAACTTCTCTTGAACAAATCTGAGTCTACACCTCAAAAGGAAGCTGCACACCAAATATCAAGTCTCTGCTACTGCTGGTTCATGAGAAGAAGATTTTTTAAGATTTCAGCACACTTTTTGGGTGTGGCCCTACCCACGGGCGAGGCAACTTGATTTGAACAAAATCAAATTGCGATGCCATAACAAACTATTATCTCAAATATCAATTAAATTGGTTCCGCGGTTTGGGAGGAGAAGGCGCAAACACCATGTTCACGGACGACGTATCGTATTCCACACTGTGGATTTTTGGGACCAGGAAAAGATCTGTCAAACAATAGTGATATTTAGTGATTAAATTACATAGTCATAAATCATAATACCAAAATCCGACAACTAATGCCATAGTTATAATATAAAATGATGTACAGATGTATGGATGTAAGTCCTACAAGGGTCATAACTTTGGTATGAATGTGTGAACAATACCCATGATTTCTGGATATCATTTCCCCCACGCTGAGCTATCAAAATACCAAAGGACATCAAAATCCGACAACCAATGCCAATGGTATAATACAAAATGTTTGTATGGAGGGACAATTTTATTTTTCATAGTCCTACAAGGGACATAATACTGTTATGAATATGTGGACAAAACCAGTGATTTGTGGATATCAGTCCCCCCATGCTGGTCTATAAGCATACCAAAGGACATCAAAATCCAACAAACCATGACAAAATGTTTGTATGGACAGACAGATGGACGGAGACCTCGACCATATAACCCTCTGAACATCCTGAGGTCGGGGCATAAGAAACAAACAACCATGAGGGACAATTTAAAGGGTAAGTTCTAAACAAGTTAGGAGATAACAGCTTTAGTAATACTACATGAATAATATTCTTAGTGCATGCGATCTTTATAATTTGAACTTGAAAAATGTTAAAAAATTTATAGTAATTTATATATTTTTTATACTTACCAATGACCCAGACTTAGCTGGTGCTAACTCCTTAAATTATAGGGCCAAACAAAATTTTGCCCCCAATCCCCAAATTTGCATCAAAAACCAAAATTTCAATGTCCTATATGGTCCTCCATACTTTCTATCCACTGCGCATGCGCAGTGTCAAGGAGCTCTCAAAATTGCCGCAAATGTCATTCTTACAACCAGTGCCTGGTAAGCGTTATGTAATCAGCGGGGAGGTATGAATTCCCAACTCATGGGAGGGCCATCCCCATCTGGGTCATTGGTAAGTATAAAAAAATATATAAATTACTATAAATTTTTTAACATTTTTATACTGGACCAATGACCCAGACTTAGCTGAATAGAAAAAAGGCTGGAGGGCCTAGGACATAAAGGAAATTCCAATAGACTCAATTACATGAAAACAGAATTATCCCCTCAAGGAGAAGAGGAGCACAGGTTTTACATGTATCTTTCTTGTTTGTATCAAAAAAGAAAGACACAATACCATTCCGTAATTGAGCACAATAATCATCAATGATCTCTATTAACATCCAGTATAATCCCTTATACTAATCTTATTAAAGGAAAGCCAATAATTAAAGATAGTACAGATAACAAGACTCTTTATACTCATTAAAAAGTGTTCGAAGATTGTACATTAGCGCTCGTATGATCCGTGACATATACAAATGTTTCACACCGAGCTACACTTTTAAAAATATTATATGAATTAGTTTTACACTTTAAAAACATCCCAGCACCGACTCGGAATTACTGACTCCAGAGGAGGTATTCCCTTGCTTTTCACTATAAAGCAGGTGATATAAGGGAACACCATTCCCCCCCACCCCTATTCAATTACCTCAGAGCGAAGAGGGCAGCAGGACAGATACGCTGCCGGAACAGATACTTCATGCGCCGAAATCTTAAGCACAGACTGCTGAGTTGAAGATAATTTTTCATAAGCAGTACGGATAGTTAATTGAATCCACCTTGCAATAGAATGGGCCGAAATGTCCCTACTATTAAGCAGCAGAGACAGAAAGAGACGTTAACGTTCCTTTCCGATAAATTCAGATCATCGGTTTTAAAAAACGTATAGCTCTAACAGGACAGATTAAAGGCCTATGTCCATCTGAAGACAGAAGAGCCTTAATAACAATAGGTTCCGGATACTTATAGGAGCCTGATTCTAGCCAAAAATCCAACCTTAGTAGTCAAGGTAATAGTATTACCTATAACTACGAAAGTGAGAATCATCAACAGATAGTGCCTGAAGCTCACTAACTCTTTGTTTGACGCCGGCAATGACAATTCCAGGTCTTCAGCCTAGTCGTCCAAATGCAGAAGAACTCTCGGCACACCTAGTCCTGCCGTTTCAAAATTATGTCTTGCATTGATGAAAGGCCGCTGAATAGCGCTAGGCGATAAGAAAACTAATTTGCCAGTCCTTGAGGCTAGCTTGAATGTTAAAAAATTTATAGTAATTTATATATTTTTTATACTTACCAATGACCCAGACTTAGCTGGTGCTAACTCCAACAAAACCAGGGCCAAACACAAATTTTGCCCCCCAATCCCCAAAATTTGCATCCAAAACAAAAAGAAATCATGTCCTAAAGGACCTCCATAGTATGCCTCTACTGTGCATGCGCAGTGACGCAGTCGTCCCGAAATTGGCGCCAATTATCATTCTTACTGGCAGTGCCTGGTCAGCGCTATGTACTCAGCGGGGAGGCAAGAGTTCCCAACTCAGGGAGGGCCATCCCCGTCTGGGTCATTGGTAAGTATAAAAAATATATAAATTACTATAAATTTTTTAACATTTTTATACTGTACCAATGACCCAGACTTAGCTGAATAGTAAACAGGCTGGAGGGCCTAGGACATAGAGGAAAATCCAATAAGCTCAATTATAAATAAAGAGGTAACCCCTTAAGGAGAAAAGGAGTATTAGGCTTTACATGTATCTTTCTTATTTAATATTAAATTAGAAAGATACACTACCCTTAATAATTGAGCACAATAACATTCATGTTCTCTATTAACATCCAGTATAACCCTTATACTAATTATTTTTAAAGCAAGCCAATAAATAAAGTAGTCCAGAGAATTGAGACTCTTTATAATCATTTAAAAGTGTCCGAGTATTGTATATTGAAGCCCGTTTGACACTTGACATATACAAATGCTTCACACCGAGCTACACTTTAAAAATAAGACATGAATGAAATTAAACATTAATATTACACTTTAAAACCATCCCGGAAGCGACTCAGAAATACTGTCTTGGAGGAGGCATTCCCTTGCTTTTCACTATAAAGCAGGTGACCTAAGGGAACACCCGCCCCCCCCCCCCCCCCCCCCCCCCCCTTCCCCTTGCCCTGGGTCAAATAGCCCAGAGCGAAGAGGGCAGTCGGACGGAGTCACTGCCGGAACAGAAAGCCTGCATAACTATAGTTGCAACTGTTTAGTGGACGACATTCTGAGCAACAGAAAACGGACCTAAACAATGCAGGTCTCCAGAAATAGACTCAATATTTCTGAGATAAAAATTAGTAAATGTGGATGGCTGAGACCAATAAGCAGCCTTCATTAAATCTGTAATAGCAACACTATTAGCATAAGCCCAGGAAGTAGAAAGAGCTCTTACTTCATGAGCAGAAATCTTAAGCACAGACTGCTGAGAAGAAGATAAATCTTCATAAGCAGTACGGATAGTTAACTGAATCCATCTAGCAATAGAATGGACTGAAATGTCCTTTCTATTAGGCATCAAAGACAGAAAGAAACGTTTCCGTCCCTTTCTGATGAACTGAGATCTCTGTTTATAGATACGTAGTGCTCTAACAGGACAGAGTAAAGGCCTACGCCCGTCTGAAGACGGAAGAGCCTTAATAACAATAGGTTCCGGATATTTATTAGGAGCCTGATTCTTAGCTAAAAAACCCACATTAGTAGTGAAGGTGATAGTGTTCCCAACACTACGATAATGAGAATCATCCACCGATAGTGCATGAAGCTCACTGACTCTTCTGGCAGAAGAGAAAGCTAAGAGAAAAGCTGTCTTATAAGATAAGAATTTGAAATCTACTGTCCCAAGAGGTTCAAATGGCTTTTCCTTCAATTTAAGGAGAACCCAAGCTAAATTCCACTTAGGAATTAATCTAAGAGTTCTGGGTCTATTTATCGAAAAGTTTCGAACCAATTTCGATAAAGAGACATTAGATCCAATTTGTAAACTATCATGATGTGCATAGGTATCAGATAACATAGATCTATAACCCTTTATAGTAACAGGCTGCAGTTTGATTTCGTCAAACAAGTATACTAGAAAGTTTGCAATGTCTGGTATAGAGGGATCAAATATATCTACAGAATGATCCCTACACCAACGACGGAAAACCTTCCACTTAGCCGCATAGTTTAGCGAAGAGGAGGTCCTCCTACAGTTAGAAATCGCGTCCACTGCTCGTCCTGTAAAGTGCTTGCCATGCAAGAAGGACCGCACAACGGAAAAACGTGAAGGTTGAGACCTTGCGGGTTGTGATGGAGTTGGCGCGATTTTCCCTGCGAAAGAAGATCCTCTCGTGGAGGAAGCTTCCGCGGTAGGTCCCACAACAGACACCTGAGTAGATTTATCCACGGTCTCTGTGGCGACAGAGATGCTACCAACAGAATCTTGCATTGAGATTGTTTTATCTTTAGCAATACTTGTTGAATTAACGGCGCTGGAGGATACGCATATCCTATCATTCCGTCCCAAGGGATCGACAGAGCGTCTACTGCAAATGCTCTTGGATCCGGACACGGGGACACATACGTCTGCAACTGATTGTTGAGATGTGTCGCAAATAAGTCTATCATTGGCCGTTCCCATTGGTAGCAAATCTGATTGAATACTTGTTTGTTGAGAGTCCACTCCGATGGCAACAAGCAACCCTTTCGTGAAAGGGAGTCTGCTAGCACATTCAGACGACCCGGTATGTGACGGACCGAAAGAAGAACGTGATGTTCCAACGCAAACAGAAGGATTCTTTCCGTTAGATTGAACAACGGAACTGAATGAGTGCCTCCCTGATTCCGTATATACGCCACTACTGTCGTATTGTCGGATAGGATTTGGACATGAGCATCGTGAATAATGTCCATCCAGTGACGTAACGCAAGCCAAATTGACATCATTTCCTTGATGTTTATGTGCTTGCACAGGAATTGCGGATCCCAAAGACCCTGGCATCTCGAATCCGTTGGGATTAATGATGCACCCCAACCTGTTTGACTGGCATCCGTCATAATGGTAAAACTCGGATCCGGCAACTGCAGCGGAACTCCTTGAGTTAACCACTGAATGTTTGCCCAAGTCTGAATCTCTTGTTTCACTTGATCTGACAAGAGAACGTCTACATCGAGCGAATGAATTTTCACACTCCAATTCTGAGTCAGGAAAATTTGAAGAGGACGTGTGCGTAGCCGCCCCATCGGAATGAGATCCGCGGCGGCTCCGCACAGACCTATCAGTCTCATAAATTCTCTCGCCGTGACTTTGTCTGCATGCAGACAATAGCGAGCGTAACAACTGACTAATTTCGCTCTGGTTAACGGCAGACGAACGAGATTGTTGTGCGTCTCGAAGCTCATTCCCAGATGAGTGAATGACTTGGACGGCACCAGATCCGACTTCTCCTCGTTTACTATGAAACCGAGACGTCGGAGCAATAGAAGAAGATTCTGAACATCGTTCTGAAGCGTTAACTCGTTGCCGTACCTCTGAAGAATGTCGTCCAGGTAGGCCGACGTTACCGCAGACGAATGAGCTCGGAAGTAGATCATTACCGAGTTCATTACCCGAGTGAAAGCCCAGGGTGCTAGATTCAATCCGAAGCACATGGCCCGGAACTGATACACCACTCCTAGGACTGTGAAGCGTAGATACTTTCGGAATGTCGGATGTACCATGACGTGAAAGTACGCATCCTTGAGATCTATGCTCGTTGCATAATCGTTCACCCGAATACTCGCTCTGACCGATCGAATCGTCTCCATATAAAACTACGGAGCGACGATCAGCTTGTTTATCCAGCTCAAATCTATGACTGGACGGAACGAGCCGTCTGGTTTCGGAACCAGAAACAGATGGCTGTAGAATCCCAGCGATTCCTGGTTTTCTACGACCTCTACCGCGTTCTTCATTAAAAGAGACTGCACCTCTGATAACAGAGCGTCTCTTTTCTGTGGATTTGACGGAAGATGAGTCCACTTTGGACTTCGAGTTAATGGAGGCTTTCGTTTGAAGGATATCTTTAGACCTTCCGAAGTCACTCCTCTCACCCACGGGTCGTCCGTAATCGACGCCCACTCTTGTGAAAAACTCGACAACCTTCCGCCAACCGGAACGCGATAGAGGTTTAAGCCATCACCTCCTGGACCTGCGAGGCCTGCGGTAGGAGAAACCACGTCTTCCACGACCCGCACCTCGCCTCGTCGACCTCGGGGCGTCCGACCGATTGTCCCGGCCTGAAGGACGTCCCGAACGAGAGTCGCTATCCTGACGGTCTCTCGAATAAGACCAAGAGGACGCACCGGAACCTCTATAGGAACCTCTCTTGGGCGCATTAGACCCAGAAGTGCCCGCCTTATTCGTGTCTGCTGTATCCGACCTTTTAGGAGCGGATCTGAACAACAGAGAATCATTAGCTTTCTTTTTAATATTATCATAAATAGCGGAAAGCTTGCCGTCAAAGAGAAGTTCTCCTGAGACCGAAGCGACTCTAAGAGAGTTCTTCACCTTAGAATCCACTAGTGTGGATGTAGCCAGGGCTGCGTCACGTCTAACCAACTCCAGATTAGCCACTGAAAGGGCGGAGTTACACGTGGAATAAGCTACTGCCCTTGAAAGAAGTCTTAAAGAGGATTGTATATCCTGAAACTCTTCCCCTTGAAGGCGCAGTGATAACGCCTTAGTAAGGTGATCTGCGTAAGATAAGGCATCTAAATTGGCTCTGTTAGACGCAATAGCTGTTTCCAACACCGCGGTTGGAATAGAAGCTGACGACGGTAATGATAGCTCTAAGTCTTCCGCCTCGTCGTCCATACGCAGAGGAACTCTCGGTATACCCTGTCCTGCCGTGTCGAATTTATTCCTTGCATTAATGAAAGGCAGGTTGAGAGTATTTGCGGACAAGAAACCTGCTTTCCCCGTCCTGGAAGCAAGTTTAAATATAGCGTCGTTCAATAATTCAAATGTTCTTGCAACATTATTGGACTGCGACGGAAACTCGGGAGCGATGTCCCTGAACCGCTCAAAAAATTCAGAGTCCAATGACGCTATAATTCTCTTGTCCGGAAGCGCAGCAGTCTGGCCCGACGGAACAACTTGAGGGAGAAAGTGCCGGATGAAGTCCACGGCAGCTTTATGTTGTTCCGAAAGGGATAGCTCCAATTCATCCGTATCCCTTTCACCATCCGGTCGGACCTCCCGATGTTCCCGGTCGTCCGCCCCCGATGCTTCGGCGGAGCGTACCGACCCAGCGCCGTCGGATAATTCTCGATCCGACACCGTTTCTGTCGGCTGCTGGGATGCTGCGATAAGCTGTGCTATCTGCACTAGAATGTCCGACGTCGAGACCTGCGGAGGCGCAGTCTTTCGCTGCTTCGCCGAGGGCAGCTCCGCATCAGATGGCTCCCGCATACTTTTCCTATGCGAACGTCCGGAGTCCATCGGTCTCGAATCCCTGGCTGCCGGATGGTGTGACCTGGTCGCCGAAGAATCCTTCACCGGCGAAGCTGGCAAAATATCGGAGGTCACGCAGCCAAGGTGCGGTCGTGTGCGCCGACGAGAAGAGGAAGCCTTAACAGTCTCTGCGGACTGCTTATACAACGGAGCGTCCCGAGCGACGGACGTATGCTCCGCTAAAGACACATTTTGTACCACAACATCTGGTCCCAGATGCTGTTGTACGAGAGAGGGGCCTCTCTCGCTCGCGGCCCGGCTGGACCTGGACGAGCTAGGAACCGGACTAAAAGGCTTCCTCCGTTCTCGTTTACTATCCGCCGTCACTGGGTGTGCATCTATTATGTTTATAGTGCTCGCATCACCCAAAATTTCCTCTTGGACCGCATCGGACGAAACCGGCTGCCGAACCATTCGGTGAATGGACGCTACACCGGGCGAGCTAGCGGACGACATTTGTCTAATCTCCATGAGCACTTTTGCCGCTAGCTCTGAATTTATTTGTGACGACGGACGCACACTTGAAGAAGATAACATGGAAACATCACCCTGTTCTGGTTCCTCTGAAACAGAAACTGAGAGAGTAGAGTGACCTTGTGGAGAAAGAGCCGGCATCGCTCTTTCTCCAGAAACAACATATCGTGACACACGTTTCCAATGTTTCTCATCCCAATGTTCACATATAGGACAGGGATTAATGCGAGAACACTGACTACAATTAATACAATGATCATGAAAGTCAGAGGAAGATTTCTTCCTATTACAATTTGAACAATGTCCCTTCATTGTGAAAGAACAACAATAAGTCCTAGTTACTCGCAAAAACCCCTGACACAAAGATACATAATAACATGATCCATTAATAAATGAAAAAACAATTGCAAAACAAAATAATTTTGAAAAAATATTTTTTCAGAGAAGCCCAAGTTGCTGAAAAGTAACGTTGAGCCCCGATGGATCCGATGGCAAAGTGTGGTCAAAAATTTTAAATTTATATAAAATAATTAATGAGACACTTTCGGATAATATAAATGTATCTTATAATGAGATAAACTACTACAAAGGCAAACAGCCCCCCTCAAAAAAGGCTGTTGCCAATGAAAACAAACAGTGTAAACACACTAGAAAACATGACTCCAGGCACTGAAAAAACTGGCCCGGAATCAGTCATCAATTACACTCTATCTGATGCAAAACAGAGACTCCCAGGGGAGAATCTGCAGAACATCAGATGGAAGATGCAGAACACAAACGTTATACACCCATGGGTGAAAACGTAACTATGGGGAAAATAACAGAAAACATTCTGTAACCAAGCAACTCTCCCAGGAAATTTTAGAAATGAAACTTCTCAAAAATATGCCAAAAGCATGGGAGAATTGCAAGGGGGGACTTTAGAAGGCTGGGGGAGAGGAAACACTGAATAAGCAGTGCAACAATTAGCAAGAATGACAACAAGAGGCCCATGCCTCGAAAATAGGCAACTTAACATAATTTCAACAAAAAATTTTAAGTACAGCCCTGATTATTTTTTGCCACTTCTTTTTTCCTCTCTTCCTTCTATCCTCCTTAGAATCACATTTTCTCCAAAAATTACGTGTCTGGCATCCTTTAAACTGAGATTTACAAGCACAAAGATCAGTGAGATGTTGACTGATGAAGGGCCAAACAGAGAATGAAAATTGGCGCCAATTTCGGGACGACTGCGTCACTGCGCATGCGCAGTAGAGGCGTACTATGGAGGTCCTTTAGGACATGATTTCTTTTTGTTTTGGATGCAAATTTTGGGGATTGGGGGGCAAAATTTGTGTTTGGCCCTGGTTTTGTTGGAGTTAGCACCAGCTAAGTCTGGGTCATTGGTACAGTATAAAAATATAGCATCATACAAAAGTTCAAATGTCGATGACATTTCTGGACTGGGTCGGAAACTCAGGGACGGTGTCCCTAATCCGGCCAAAAAAGTCTGTGTCCAGTGACGCTTACAGTTTCTTATCAGGTAACGCAGCATTTTTGTCCAGAGAAACAACTTCTAAAAGGTGATGCCGGATGAAATCTATGGCACCTTAAGTTGTTCGGAAAGGGGAAATTACAGCAGTGCTGATTCCCTTTTACCATCCGCCTAAACCACATAATAATCTCGGTCGTCCCTACTGACTCTGCAGGGGAGCGAACCGACCCAGCTTGCTCAGATAGTTCTTTATTGAAAAAGTTTCTGATAGCTGCTGGGATGCTGCGATGAATTGAGCTATCTGCGATAGCTAGTCCGTCATGGAGGCCTGTGGAGCCGCGGTCTTACGTAATTAGCCGCTGGAAGCTCCAGGGACGTTCATTCCTGCATTTATATAATATGCGAATGTCCCAACTGGAAAGGCCTCGTGTCCTTGCCTAGTGGATGGCGTGACCTGGTCGACGTGGATTCCCTGGTTGGTGAAGCAGGCTGGATATCTGTGGTCACATAGCCAAGGTGCAGTCGTGTGTGCTGACGTGAGGATGAGGAAGCCAATAGACCAGCCGCGTCAGACTGTCTATGCGACAGAGCTTCCCGAGCAGGAGTGGATGTATGCTCCGACTAACGAATGAACATACAACAACATCGCGGCCCAGATGTTGTTGTAAGAGAGAGGGGGCCTCTCTCACTCGCGGTCCGGGTAGACCTGGACGAGCTAGCTACCGGACTGACAGGCTTCCTCCGTACTATCCTTGGATCCGTCGTCGCTGGGTGTGCACATTCAATGTTTATAGTGCTCGCATCACCCAAACTGCTTCCCTGGACCTGTTCTTGATCTTCTGAAAAAGAAACTGATTGACCTTGAGGAGAGAGGACCGGCATGGACCCCTCACTGCTAACAATATACCGTAACACACGTCTCCAACGTTGTCATTCCAATTAGCACACACAGAGCAAGAATTAGTGCGAGTACACTGACCACAAGAAACACAATGAACATGAGAATCAGAGGAAGATTTCATCGCATTACAATTTGAACAATATTCTTTCATCATGAAAAAATATAAATAGTCATAGTACTCGCACTAACCCTTGAAACAAAGATACATAATATAATATAATCCATTATAACATTTCGAAAAAATAATTTCCAAAAAAAAATCTGGGGAAAAATTTTCAGAAGAGCCCAAGTTCCCAATGGGAACAATGAGCCCAAATGGATCCCAAAAAAGCCTAAGTGTGGACAAAATATTTTAAAACATTTTTCAAAATTAATGCAACACTTACGGACAATATTAATGTATCTGGCTATGAGCAGAACTAATAGAAGACAAGTAATCATTATCAGAAGTAACCGTTGTCAACATAAACAAAGGTGTACAAAAACCGGAAACATGACTCCAGGCACTGTAACCATGGCCCAAAATCAGTCATCAATTTAAACACTATCCAATGTAAAACAGAGGCTTTCAGAGAAGAAACTGCAGTACATCGGATGGTACAGGCAGATCACAATGCCTAATCACCCAAGGGTGAGGACGTAAACATGGGGAAAAAACAGAATAATCATTCTGTTACCAAGCCAAAACTCCCAAGAAATTTTAGTAAAAAAAAAATTCCAAAATTATGCCAAAAGCATGGGAGAATAGCAAGGGGGGTATTTAGGAAAGGGAGAGAGGAAACACTGAACAAACAATGGTAAGTTCATAGCCAGAATGACAACATAAGGCTCATGCCCCGAAATTAGGGAACATGAAATAATTTCGTAAAAAAATTATAAGTTACAGCCCTGAACACATTCTGCCACTGTTTCTTCCTCTCATCCTTTATTTCATCCTTAGATCCACCATTTCTTTCATAATTATGTGTCTGGCATCATTTAAACTGAGATTTACAAGCACAAATATCAGTGACATGTTACTGATTTTAGGGCCAAACAAAGAATGACATTTGCGCCAATTTTGAGAGCTCCTTGATACTGCGCATGCGGTGTGGATAGAAAGTATGGAGGACCATATAGGACACTGAAATTTTGGTTTTTGATACAAATTTTGGGGATTGGGGGGCAAAATTTGTGTTTGGCCCTATAATTTAAAGAGTATGCACCAGCTAAGTCTTGGTCATTGGTACAGTATAAAAATATAGGGTTGATCGTGATCTACAATGGATCTACATAACAACATACATAATATTACCTTTGTAAAGCAGCTTTTCTTCTCTCAACAAAATCTAAGGACCCTGATTCTTCTTTTGACATTTTAATTTTTGTCATACCTGTTAAAAGGCAAAAAATGTCTGAAAAATGGTTCATCAGGCACACAACCGATATCAGTAATATGTGTTGTTGATAGGGTACAAGACTAATGTAGGCAGTAAAAATTGTATGCACCCTGAGCCTGCAGCTCAGGTCACCCAAGTTTCTGACTGGATATATGGAGAGGTGTTTGACAGGGTTAAAGACCTGTAAAACAAATTTGCCAAATTGTAATCACATTAAAACAAGCAACATTTCAAAATGTTCTGGGTGAAGAAATTTTGTAATCTGAGCCATCTTTGTTCGTTGCATCCAAGAGAAAGCAAAAGTACTTTGTCAGGCCACTCTTCTGAATAGAATTCAAAGATGGTGTCCTGACTTTTATGAAAAGTTTCACCTGTAAAATTATTAGCCAACAGTAAGTTTGGTCTGTATAATTTCCAAATCTTTCCATGGTTACATGATTAATTCCATTTCACATGTAACTTTTTGGATGTAACCATCTTCTTGGTACAATTTTCAAGGGGATTTATCTTCTCTGACAGCTTGGAATATTGCATACTTTTATGTACAGAAACCTGCACACAGCTGTAGGTACTTCCGTAGGGTTACCAATCACCAAACAACAATTTTCTCTGCAGTGTGACAAATGTAAATCCATTCTGTCAGCAAAAGAAATGTTCAAGTATCATATTTACTCATTTACCCAAAATTCTGGTTATAAATAGCAAGACTACATACAGTGCTATGAAAACATCAACAGAATTATTGCATGTTCTTCTCATGATTTTCCACAGGAAAAGTTGTTTTTGGAGGATCCCACTCTTCTGAATAAAATTCAAAGATGGCGTCCTGACTTTTATGAAAAGTTTCACCTGAAACTCACTCTCCTTGTACTCTTGATCACAAAAATGTATCAAGACATTTCTTCACCAAACATTATTTATACAGATTTTCCTGGAAACTGTTTACCTTACACAATCAGAACACCACGCCAGCAAAAAAATTGTTGTGAATTCTAAACTAAAAATATGAAAAATATTAAAAATTTATAGTAATTAGTATATTTTTTATACTTACCGATGGCCAGACATAGCTGGTGCAAACTCATAACTTTTAAGGGTCAAACAAAAATTTTGACCCCCCCCCTCCCATCCAAAGGAATAGCAGACTACATTTCAGCCCCTAAGCCTGCAGGAAGACTCCCAAAGGTGAATAGGAGATTAAAATATGAGGAATTACATATACCCTTCTCTTTTCAATAGAGGACATACCACCAAATAAAATAAAAGGAGCAATATCCAAGTGAATCCTTATTACTCAGCATAAACGATTACATTAACTGGGTGTAAAGAGCCCCAATTTTAAGGCCAGTCCAGAATAAGATGCTTAAAATTAGGAAAAGCGTGAATCGAGAGTTGGAGACCAATGCCCACAGACACATGCAGCTTACAATGCAACACACCGAGTTGTACATAAAAGATCTGTATTATCTATAGACAATAATGGCTTCACCCATAGTTACATACTTACTATAAGGCCAAAAGAGTCAAGGAGAAACCACCACCCCCCCCCCCCCCCCCCCCCACCCCCTCTTTTTTGAAGGAAATTAACCTTCAAAACAAAGAGGAAAGTGACTTGGAATCAGTGATAAAGCGGCACTGAAGAATATCAAAAAAGAAACCTAATACAGGAATCCCCTCTGAGCAACAAAAGGCAGACTGAAGTATATATAATCGCTTTAAAGGCTCCCGGTTGCAAGCAGAATTTAATCTGTTGTGACCAATACGTTGTCTTCCTAAGGCATCTAGAGCTAAACAGAATCATCTGTTCTAGACCTAAGATGAAAATAAAGCTCCAACTTCCTTAGCAGATATCTTATATTAAAATCGAAAGCTTCTAAAACGTGTACTGCATCTGGAATACCCAGGCAGTAAAACGTCAAAGTACTGACTGGGCAGAACAGTGTTAATACAGAGATCGGACAAGAACCGGTGATATTAATATGTACAACCTTTAACTTGTCCAATCAAATCCCAATGGAAAGTTATCTGAGAGAACTCAGACACTTCAGAGCCAACCAACAGGTGACCACGTCCCGGTGTACAAGTAAATCCCAACAAATGAACTTCCAAACTGTCACCGTTCAAATCTACGAGAATGAGAGAGTAGGATTCCCCTTTGTGTACCGCTTCTGGTTGAAGACTGGATTCAGAACCTGGAACAGGATATAATTGAAAAACCTGTCAAGGACCATCCCAATCTGAATCATTGTTCCCTAGGTCCGTTAAAACCAATGACTGTTTGGAGAATGAATATACAACTCCGAATAATGAAGAAAAATAGAGAGGACATATGCTTAGATGGCCTATAGGAATATCCATTACTGATCTAAATAGCCCATAAATTTCAAAAGCTCTTATACTGACACTGAGCAAGAATTTAAGAGAATCTATTCAAGAGATACGTCTGCCTGATGATTAATACATATTAAGCCACACAACTAACAGAATCTTGCATCTGCCCTCAACTGAATACAGCTTGTATCATTGACGTAATCTGAGCGATCCAAAATATAACCAGAAAATTGAAGGAATAAAATGGCCTGAATGCGATTTTATAACATGAGGAATGAACTCATATGCCATAACAGAAGCAGCTGACTCTGAACGAAACTTCTCAAGAGTGGACTAATTGCCATATTTGGAGAATTCCACCCAGATAAGCCGACTTGCCTGCCGCACAGGTTACTCGAAGGCTAGCAATACCAATTGAATGTATTTCATGAAAAAATTCGGAATCAAAAAACAGTTACTAATCCAGAAAACATATGCTCGGATACGAACTATGATCGAATGACCGCAGGATGCAAACCAACTAATGAATGGCTGCACCTCTGAAGTTGCCATTAGAACAATAACTTCCCACCAATCAGAGAGCAATGAAAGACTTAAATATAACTGAATGAATACAAGGTTTACAGGAAGAGAACTACGTCCTACCCTGTAATCGCCTCTTAACATAGGGGGGGGGGGGGGGGGGGGAGGGGCAGTTGGTGCTGGAGGGGGGTTCGACATAAAACAATATATCAAACCCCCACCCGCATTACTTGAATTGCTAGATAAGTATGGCAGGTGAAATAGTATTAAAGCTTGAACTGCGAAAAATCCCTTTTTTCAACTCTCGGAAAAAGGAAACCTCATGCTACATTCCTAAAGTTATGCTCCTGCTGCTATTCACAATAAAAAAGCAATAACAGCGAATAGAAGCTTATCATAACAAAATAACTGGTCAAATAACCAAGAGTGACCAGTTTTTTGACCCAGTGTGACTCGTAAAGCTCTCGTCTTAGTCATCTAGAATAGTATAAAACCGTAGAGCTCCATCACGTCTGACCAACTCTATATTGCCACTAAAGGACGGAGAGGAACATGATGAACATGGCACTATTGCATGGAATACACCCAACGATATAGCATCGCTATATCCCTTGAAATCAAGACAGTACACTGTACACCAGGGCCCTAAAGAATACACCATACAGACATAATATCTCCGAGTGGAATCATAATCCACAACGATAAACTGGACATAAAATGAAGCGGGCAATGAAAAACTAAGTTCCGGCACCCGATCATAGAAATCTAGATGAACTCCTTGTACCTCGACCTGGTTATTTGCAGGAAACATATTCCTAAAAAAGGAACTAACGACAGGCACAAGAAAGAACGCTCATAATTTCTCATTTGGGCTAATACGGGGTCATCAATGGGGCTAAATGCATCTGACAACTAACACAAAAAACACCATTAAGGAAAGAACAACCTCTTTCCTTATAATGGTACCCTGTCCAAGAGGACAGTGGTCTCAGCCTAGCTGATGCATCTTGAGGTCTTCCTATCCATGAAGGCAATTATTTGGGTGTAAACTGTGGCCACTGAAGCTCACTAAATGGAAACTTACAATGCTAGCCACTAATGATAGGAAAAATTATAGTGTCAATGACACTGTAGCTTAACTTGTCTGTGTGTTGTGTTTGATGAAAAGGATAATGTTCAATGTTTATGAAAGGAATTATGAAATAAGACAAGAATTGTGATAATTGGGAATACGTTAATTTCTGTTCCCTGTATGCTATGTTTTTAATAAAAATAATATGAGGTGTAGACTGTACACTAAAGAACTGAGGGGTGGATTACTGTGGCCTTCACAGTTAATGTATGTGGCCCTCACAGTTAACGTAAGTCAACAAAAATTACCAAGTTACAGTGTAATTATTCCAAAACGAGTCATCCTATCAAGTTACAATGAAATCCCTTCATAAATATGGCCTGTAGACTGTGCTAAAGGTTTTCTGGCTTCAAGCCTGTGTAGCCATCACAGTTGACCAATTGCAACTAAAAGGGGACGTCATCATCTCGACATTATACTACGTCATTCTACCAAGTTACAATGAAATCCCTTCACAAATACGACCTGTAGTCTGTACTTTTGGGTTTTGGGCTCGGGCAGCCATCATGGTTGAATGATCACGACCATAAGGGGATGTTCTCATCTGGGCATTATCTGGAGTGATCCTACGAAGTTACAATGAAATCCCTTCATAAATATGACCTGTAGACTGTGCTAAAGGTTTTTGGTCTTCGGGCCCCTGCAGCCATCACAGTTGGCCAATCATGACCAAAAGGGAATGTCATCATCTAGGCATTATATGGAGTCAAACTAACAAGTTACAATGAAATCCCTCCATAAATATGACCTGTAGACTGTGCTAAAGGTTTTCGGATTTTGGGTTCAGGCAGTCGTCACGATTGACAGATCATGACCAAATGGGGAAGTTCTCATCTAGACATCATACAGAGTCATCCTACCAAGTTACAATGAAATCCCTCCATATTAAGTATGACTTGCAGACTGTGCTAAAAGTTTTTGGGTTTCGGGCTTGGGCAGCCATCACAGTTGACAGATCATGACCAAAAGGAGACGTTCTCATCTAGGCATTATACAGAGGCATCCTACCAAGTTACAATGAAATCCCTTCATAAATATGACCTGTGGACTATGCTAATGGTTTTCAGGATTTGGGCTCGGGCAGCCACACCGGTTGACTGATCGCGACCAAAAGGGGACATTCTCATTTAGACCCCCAAACTGCATATGAAATTTCGTGACGATCAGACAAGAACTACGGGGTGTACCTGTGCTAAAGGAAAATGTGAACATACTCACAGACTAACAGACTTCCGCACGTGTGATGGTAATAACTTTGTCAAGTTAAGCTAAATGAAAGTGTCAATGACACTGTAGCTCAACTTCGTTAAGACATGTACATGTATAGTATATAACACAGAAATGACAAACATCTAGGTAATGACCTGATAACAAAGGTACATGTAATGTATTATAACGGTCTGTACATAAATGCTGACCGTAGCCTGTAACAAATATATAGGTAAAGTATTGTAAAGGTGGGGTGACAGTTAGATGCTAAACCAGAAAAAGAAATCTTTGAGTGGGTCTGACTGAACCCAAAAATATAGCACAGTGATAACAAAGGCACCAAAAAACACTTGTTCCTGTCACAAGGTGATAACAAAGGTACCCCAAGAAGTTTCGTGAAGATCGGTTCATAAATACAGACTCTAGCCTGAGCTGTATTGACATGTGCACTTACTGTGTATAAGTAGAACTGAATAGATCAAAGTTCATCTAATTTGCATAATTTCTGCATGAGAAAAATCTCGTATTATATGTGATGTATTCCATGTTACTAAACATTCCTACAAAATTTATTCAAATCTGAACTTTCATACATAAGTTCTGTGCAAAAAACGGATTGCACTAATTTTGGTACAAAATGGCTGCTGGTGGCCATCTTGAATTTTGAATCGCACCCAAAAACACTTGTTCTCTTCCCACGGTGATAACAAAGGTACCCAAGAGGTTTCGTAAAGATCGGTTCATAAATATGGCCTCTAGTCTGAGTCGTATAGAAGTTGTGTACAAAAAACTGATTGGACCTAATTTCGGTACAAAATGGCCACTGGCAGCCATCTTGAATTTTGGACCGCACCCAGAAACACTCGTCCTCGTCCCAAGGTAATAACAAAGGTACCCAAGAAGTTTCGTGAAAATCAGTTCAAGAATACAGCCTCCAGCCCTAGCCGTATTGACATGTGCACTTATAGTGTATAAGTAGCACTGAATAAATCAAAGTTCATCTAATTCGCATAATTTCTGCACGAGGAAATACCCCGTATTATATGTGATGTATTCCATGTTACTAAATATTCATATAAAAATTTATTCAAATCAGAACTTTCATACAGAAGCTCTGTACAAACTAGAGGTACTGTGAGCAAGATTACAAAGTGATATCCCCCACACCTGTCAGAACAGAATTATATTGCTTCATGCACATCTTCATATGGAGTTCTTCCATTGTGTATAGTTTCATGAAAATTCTTCAAATGGTTTAGGAGGAGTTGCGCTTATAAGAATGGACAGACGGACATACGGACGAACAGACGAACTGGCGGACAGGGTGATTCCTATATACCCCCCCCCCCCCCCAAACTTTGTTTGTGGGGGGTATAAAAACTGATTGCACTAATTTTGGTACAAAATGGCTGCTGGTGGCCATCTTGAATTTTGGACTGCACCCAAAAACACTCGTTCTCGTCCCACGGTGATAACAAAGGTACCCAAGAAGTTTTGTCAAGATCAGTTCATAAATAATACAGCCTCTAGCCTTAGCCGTATAGAAGTTGTGTACAAAAAACTGATTGGACCTAATTTTGGTACAAAATGGCCACTGACAGCCATCTTGAATTTTGGACCACACCCAGAAACACTCGTTCTCGTCCCAAGGTGATAACAAAGGTACCCAAGAAGTTTCGTGAAGATCGGTTCATAAATACAGACTATAGCCCGAGCCGTATTGACATGTGCACTTACTGTGTATAAGTAGCACTGAATAAATCAAAGTTCATCTAATTTGCATAATTTCTGCACGAGAAAAAAACCCGTATTATATGCGATGTATCCCATGTTACTAAACATTGATACAAAAATATATTCAAATCAGAACTTTCATACAGAAGTTCTGTACACTATTGCACTAACTAAAGTACAAAATGGCTGCTAATGGCCATCTTGAATTTTGGACCACACCCCAAAACACTCGTTCTCGTTCCATGGTGATAACAAAGGTACTCAAGACGTTTCGTAAAGATCGGTTCATAAATACAGCCTCTAGCCCGAGCCATATTAGCATTTGCAGTTACAATGCTGAAAGTAACATTAACTGAAATGAAATGAAATGAAATGAAATCTTTATTTGCAGTATAAATTATTGACAAGATGGAACAAAGATAATTTGTATACTGCGGGAAATAGCATAGCCTTATTGGCTGTCTTCCTGCCATTCCCCAAAAGAGAAAAACAAATAATATTAAAATAATGATTCGAAAGCAGAGTTTAGAATACTTCAGCAAAACCGTTCAATAATATTCTTTGAGCCTGAACTATACAGGAATAATTAAGTGAAGAATGATGAGATACCAGAGAGGAGACAACAATGCCATTTGTGATTTTTTGTAATCTTTTGTAACTTTTTGTACTCCGGATAGGTAGGGTTTATTCTAGAGGGAGGTAGGATTTAATCAACTGTATGTCCCGAGTGTCAGGGCTCAATGAGCCCTGGCAAACGGAGCGTGAAATTGGATCAATTTTTGCATTTGTAACCAAGGAGAAAGCAGAGCTCATTCAACCTCATGTCCCATTAATTAAGTTGAATTAATTTCTGCGCCCAAAGTCCGCAATATATTCCTTTCGGTTGGTACATCCGTTGTGCCCGTTAATTGTTGCAATCAAAGCATCCAGGGCATCCGCACTCGACATGCATGGAGTACGAGTTCAGAAATGTATTTGATATGGCCTTCTTAAACTGGGGTCTACTATAAATTTGAATAACTGGTGAAATGTCGTTCCAGAGGCGAGGAAAAGTGCGAAATTTAAGATGGCCTGTCTAAATAGATCAAAGTTAGTCTAATTTGCATAATTTACGCAGGAGAAAAAAGCCCATATTATATGTGATGTATCCCATGGTACTAAACATTCATACAAAAAAATTATTCAAATCAGAGCTTTCATATGGAAGTTCTGCGCAAAAATCTGACTGCAACTAATTTTGTACAAAATGGTTGGCAGTGGCCATCTTGGATTTCAAACTGGACCCAAAAACTCTCGTTCTCGTCCCACGGTGATAACAAAGGTACCCAAGAAGTTTCGTAAAGATCGGTTAATAAATCCAGCCTCTAGCCCGAGCCGTATTGGCATTTGCACTTATAGTGCTGAAAGTAACACTAAATAAATCAAAGTTAGTCTAATTTGCATAATTTATGTACGAAAAAAAAACTCCGTATTAAATGTGATGTATCCCATGGCACTAAACATTTATACAAAAAATTATTCGAATCAGAGCTTTCATATGGAAGTTCTGCGCAAACATCTGATTGCACCTAATTTTGTACAAAATGGCTGCCAGCAGCTGTCTTGAATTTCGGCCGGATCCAAAAACACTCTTTCACGTCCCATGGTGATAACAAAGGTACTCAAGAAGTTTCGTAAAGATCGGTTCATAAATACAGCCTCCAGCTCGAGCCGTATTGAATTGTTGATGGACAGGCGGACTTACGTCAAAGTTGAGCTAAAAATGAACTCTTTCCTTAGCCTAGCTAACGCAGCTTAGAAGTCTTCAGATCTGTGAAGACAGATAACAATAGGACTATATGTCTCTGACGCCTAGGAATACAATACTTACAAGGAAAAAACATACCTTTTCTTTCTAACGGCCGCTGATGCCTAAGCAGTGGACCCAGACTGCTATCGGGACAGAGGACTCTCTTGTTCATTACGACAAGTGTCCCGACAGACACCAACCAGCCTCATCCCCTTGTGTGTCGTTGTCATTGGGTGAGTTTTAATTTCTGACGTGTTTTCCCTATCCTAACACATATCTCAACCGTAATAGACCAACCTGGTGATATTGATTTCACTAATGGAAACCGTACCACCAGATAAGTTAGACGCTGTCAGGGAAATAAGGCACAAAAGGGCCTACTACCTGCTATAATATGAGTACCCTGTGACTTCACGCTATACTCACATGTGTGCAGATACAGCTTTATAGACACTATGTACATCAGCAAGCTGCAAAAGGTCCGATATCAAGGCTTATATGAGCAGCTATCTAAGATACTTCGTCGCCTGCTGCTCTTGGGCCGATGACCTGACCCCAGGTCTTATCGTTGTGTGTCCCAAGTGAAGATGCCTCAATGTGCTAGCTTTGGAAATCCGACTTCGGTGGTGATGAATGGACCTGGATCTGTGGAAATAAATTTTTTAGTAAATTTTGTTTCTTAACATACCTACCACAATTGTTTACAATTGGCTGTAACATAAGTGCAAGCCCTACTTCGGAACTAACTCAAGCTTTTAGAATCTTTTCCAAACGAGTTGGAAAAGTACTAGAGTGCAAAAGCACGAAAAAGATCGAAAAAGGGTCGAGCGAGACCAGCGCTCGAAATTACAGGTACTCTCTCTGCACACCTCTTGCGTTTACCGAGCGCATGCGCAACAACCGTGACGTCAATTCCGTATTTCCGCCAACGAGAAGTTTGTGATTTAGCAGGGAGGCAACGATATCAAAGATATCCCCAAGGAGGGTGGGCCTCCGGTAAACAATTGTGGTAGGTATGTTAAGAAACAAAATTTACTAAAAAATTTTAATTTCTTTTCAACCTACTCACAATTGTTTACAATTGGCTGAATAAACAATAGGAGGAGGTGAATCACATAACCAATACCAACAAGAGTAGCAGAACGAAAGCAAGGATGGCAGAGAACAAAAACGAAAACCTGTAATGAAGATAGAGAGAAGGCACCTGAAAAGAACAAGGCTGAGTGAAGCGCAACCTCGACAAAAACAATTTTTACGAGGGTGCACAACAGCCTGAGCAGCAACGAGAGGGCCTAAAGAATAAAGGTCCTCAGATTGCTGCTGAAGGTGGCGGAGATAAAAGGAGGAGAAGGTAGAAGCATTCCTCCAGTAAGCCGCATTCATAACAGCACAGAGCGAAACAGAATTGGAGAACGCCCAGGATGTAGAAATGGCACGAACCTCATGAGCATTAAGCCAGTTCGAAACAAGATCCGATGCAGACAAGCGAGAATAAGCCAGCTTGATTGCAAGACAGATCCACCTGGAAATAGAATGGGAAGAGATAGACTGCCTCTTAGGAATGAGAGACAGAAAGAATCTCTTCCGACCCCTCCTAATGAACTGAGTGCGAGTAATGTAAGTCTTGACCGCACGAACAGGACAAAGAAGAGGCCTCCGTCCATCTACAGCAGGGAGAGCCCGAATGCAGATGGGAGGAGGTACCGAATCGGGGAGCTGATTCTTAGCCAGAAAAGAGAAATCAGTAGTGAATGTGACACTGTTAGCCTCATTTCGGAAGAAGGCAGAATCAACAGATAGCGCATGAAGCTCACTGACTCGACGAGCAGAAGCAAACGCTAGAAGAAAAGCCGTCTTATAGGTGAGAAAACGCATGTCGGTCTCAGATAAAGGCTCGAATGGCGCCCCCTCCAAACAGTGCAACACCCATGCCAAGTTCCACTTGGGTTTAAAGACGCAAAACTCGAGGCCTCTTCAAAGAAAAGTGCCGAATAAGTTTGGAGAGGAAAAGATTACGACCGATACACCGTTTTCCCACATAAGAGAAAGTATCAGACAGCATAGACCGATAGCCCTTAATCGTAATAGGCTGGAGGCCCTTGGAGTCAAAAAGAAAAACCAGAAAATCCGCAATTTGAGCGACTGACGGATCACGGTAATTCACATTGTGATCTGAACACCAGCGGCAGAAAACCTTCCACTTGGCGGCATAAGTCATTCCAGTGGAAGGTCGCCGCGATGCAGAAATGCACTCCACTGATTGTATCGAAAAACCTCTATGTCGGAGACTGGACCTGATAAAAGACAGGCATGAAGGGACAGGCTCGCCAGGTTGTTGTGATACTTCCTGGGACGACCCTGTGAAAGAAGATCGCGACATAGAGGTAGACGAATCGGTCAATCGGCCAAAAGAGGCCGCAGCAGATTGATCCACACCCTCTGTGGAGACAGGGGTGTGATCAGAATGATCCTGCAACTGCAAGCACGAATCTTTGCTAAAACTTGAGGAAGAATCGGTGGAGGAAAGGCATAGCTGACCCAACCTGTCCAGTCCAGAGACAGAGCGTCTACTGCAAATGCCAGAGGATCTGGACAAGGGGAGACAAAAGTCTCTACCTGATGATTCCAGCGAGTAGCGAAAAGGTCGACCTGAGGACGACCCCACTGCTCGCAAATCGCCTGAAACACCGACCGATGTAGCATCCATTCGGTTGGAAGGACACTGTCGCGTCGGGACAGGGAGTCTGCTAGGATGTTGAGACTCCCGGGAATGTGTCGAATGGACACCCGAGCGTTCACATCCCGTGCCAACAGAAGAAGATCCCGAGACAGCCGATACATGGGAATCGAATGTGTGCCTCCCTGATTCCGTATGTATGCCACTACTGTCGAATTGTCCGAAAGAAGTAGGACAACATGGTCCGACAGATGAGGGATCCAAAGCCGAAAACTCAACAGAAGAGCAAGGAGCTCCTTCTGGTTGATATGAAGGCCCACCTGCTCGCTGTCCCACTCTCCGTGAGTAGACAGACCGAGAGGATCCAACGTCGCACCCCAGCCCCGATCGCTGGCAGCCGCAGTAAGGATGCGATCGACCAAAGGAAGATCCAACGGAACACCCTGTGTCAGCCAGGGAATATCTGCCCAAGTGCGGAGGTGACAAAGCAGAGACCGAGGAATAGTGAGTTCCAGGTCCAGCGGATCTACATTCGGACGCCAATGATCCAACAGGAAGTGTTGGAGAGGTCGGACAAACAAGCGACCGAGCGGAATGAGATCTGTCACCGAACCACAAAGGCCCAGCATCCGAAGGAAAGTCCTGGCCGAGATCGAGGAAGATTGAAGCAGGTCCCGAGTCAAGGCGGAAAGAATCGTCACCCGAGCCTGGGGGACCGACACTACATTGTGAAGAGTGTCGAAATCCATCCCCAAATGACGGAATCGCTGAGAAGGAAGAAGATCCGACTTCTCGCGATTGACTCTGAAACCCAGCGACGCTAGCAGGCAAAGAAACTGCCGGACATCGAACTCCAGAACAGCAGCATCGTGGTGCCGTTGGAGGATGTCGTCTAGGTAGGCTGACAAAGTCACTGCCGACTGAGTGCGATGGAAAGCAAGCACATGTGACATCAGTCGGGTGAAGGCCCAAGGAGCCAGGTTCAAACCGAACGGGAGGGCTCTGAATTGAAAAACTCGATCCCGAAACGAGAACCGGAGGTATTTCCGTGACGCCAGATGAATGGGTACATGGAAGTAGGCATCCTTCAGGTCGATACTGGCCGCAAAATCGCCCTGAAGAACTGAACGTCGAACCGACCGGAAAGTCTCCATACTGAAACGAGGAGCAATTATGTACTCGTTCAGGGTACTCAGATCGATGACAGGACGATATTGGCCGTTTTTCTTCGGCACCAAGAAAAGTCTCGAGTAAAACCCCGGTGAAAGGGTGTTTCTGACCACCTCGATCGCCCCTTTGGTGAGGAGATTGTCGATCTCCTGCACCAGAAGGTCCCGACGCAGAGAATCTGAAGGGACCTGAGTCGGAAGGGGCACCCAAGATAAACTGGGGTGCCGATGGAAGGACAGTCACAGACCGGATTGAATGACGTCGAGGACCCAAGAGTCCGACGTTATCTCTGTCCAACGGTCGTAAAACAGCGACAGCCTTCCCCCGACTGGAGGCGAATCGAGGTGAGAACCTTCACTTGCGGCCTCGACGAGGCCCCCCGAGAGGAGAAACCACCTCGGGAAGTGACAGAGTCCTGAGACTTTCCAGCCTGAGGCTGCCAGCGGGCCTGGCCACGTCGGCGCTTCTTATGAGCAGAAGGAGCAGACGGAGCCGAAGGCGTAGCCGACGTCGCAGACGAGGCAGACGCAGCAGCACGCTTGGCGGGCCTGGAACGACCCCCACCCGCAGCAGCAGGTGGGTCAAGCTGTCTCAGCAAAAGCTGGTCCTTCGAATGACGAAGAAATTCGCCACGAACAGCTTCCACGGAACCATGGAACAACTGAGGTCCCACCAAAGAGGCAGACCTCAGAACAGCACGTTGCTCAGAAGGAAGGGATGGTAAAGAATCCAAAACCGCATCCCGGCGTGCCAGCTCCAAATTGGCCATGTTACAGGCGTGAGCGTGAGTCAAGTTCATAAGAGCCTGTGACAAAACGCGAAAAGGCGCCTGAGCGTCATCAAACTCCCCTGGTGGAAAATATTCAGCCACAGCAGCGATGACATGGTCCGCGAGAGACAACATACCCTGCATCTCTCGGGACAGGCCCACCATAGACTCAACTACCGACATCGGGAGAACTGCCGACTTAGGCTTAGTCAACCCGAGGGAAGAAGAATCCTCATCCACAGTAGTCATCCCTTGGAAGACTGGTGGAGAGACGGAATCATACACACGAAACCGCGATGGAGGCAGAAAGGCATCAGCTCTAGAAAAGAAGGAACCCTTGAGGGCCTTAGAACGCATTTTGGCGTCTAAGCCCTGGAAGGACTCAACCACCTGAGCCGATTGCAGAGGACGCAAAGCCCCGGAGCTAGAAGGCTCAACAGGGTTACGGCGCTCCACAGTGGACCACGGCCGGACGGTTACAGAAGGCTGGTCAGAAGGTTGAACGTCCGGCAATAAGCCAAAGACGAAATCCAAAGCCTGCCCCAAGACTGACGAGGGGGGCCCATCACCTTCAAGATACTCGTCATCCTCCGTAGCAGAGGAGACGTAGCCCAACTTGGGCTGACCAGCAGAAACCTCCTGTGAATACTGTGCAGTATCCAAGGGGCCAGGCGAGACATCTCGGCGACCGACCAAAGGAGGTTGTGCCTCAGGAGGCACAGGGAGGCCAACTTGAGGGTTGCCAGAAAGCAACCGGGTGAGTGCCAAAACGGCCTGGCGCAGGTCACCCTGAGAATCCGTCGCAGCAGAATCGCCCGATGGAGTGTCCTCCCAATGGACCCTTCTGGTAGAAGAACCCAAATCCTCAGAAGAGACCGACGGCGAACGTCGATCGGCAGACAGAATAGGAGCACGGTGAGAAGACACCGGAGGATAGTCCTGATTGTGACGCCCAGGGGCCATCACTGACCTCTGCGAAACAGAAGGCCCTGCCTGCAAATCCTCTAAAGAGACCGACGGCGCACGTCGATCGGTAGCTGGACCTAGGACACGGTGAGAAGACACCGGAGGATTGTCCCAAGAATGACAGGAACCTGTCATTGGCCTCTGCGCAGCAGACAGCCCCAACTGCCTATCCTCTGAGACCGACGACAAGCATCGATCGACACCCAGACTCGGAACACAGTGAGGAATCACCGGAGGAAGGTTCCGAGAGTGACAGCTAACAGGGGCTGTCACTGACCGCTGCCGAACAGCAGGCCCTGGATGCCAACGTCCCAACACCATCCCGCTAGGCGGCACACTAGCAGGCGAAGGTGGAACAATAAACGATTCACTCGAGGGACGAGGAATCGCTGCCGAAGCGACCGGCCGGCTCAACCGACTAGGAGCAAACCTAGCCAGATGAGACGGAGCAGACTGCAAACCCGCACAGCCCCGCCGCGAGGCTGGGGGAGGCTGAGAACACACAGACACACCAGCAGATACAGCCTCGGTCCCCCGAGACTGTAGACCATCCCCAGAGGAGATGGAAGAGCCACCATCAGACAGAATAGGATCTGGAGTAGCAACCTCCTCAACAACGGTCGACGGTGTAGGAGGCAGATCGGAGAGGGTTACCGAGCTGACCTTGGAAAAGCTCTCAACGAAAACAGACGCCTCAATAGTGACATCAGAAGACAAAGAAACCATGGTCTCCTCGTCAGGTATCACTGAACTAACACCGCCAACAGCTGCAGAGGAACTGGCCACAGAAGTCAGATCCGAATCCTGTGTGACAGAGTCACCACGTGCACCAGCAGAAATGTCTGCTACGGCACGGCTACCCTTCCCCGAGAACGAGGGGTTCTAGCTCTGGAAAGAACCACCTTGTTCACAGAAGCCCAAAATTTAGTGGATCAAACCCCACAGATACCACATGATTGGGCCTGAGTGCAATTGTTGCAAGTGACACATGTGGCATGAGAATTGTCCACATGGTTCACCTGCAAACAAGAGGTACAAGGAATAGTCTTAGGCATGATATAAAAACAATAATCAAGCTTCCCGCCGACGGAAAACAGTACTAAGGTCGTGTTCACACGTGGGGGAAAGACAAGATAAAGTGTGAAGAGAACAACAATAAAAATACAAATTAACATTAAATAATAATAATAATTTGGTAGCTTGATAAAAGGATACAATCCAGTAGCACACTAAATATGAAGAATAAGTTGTTCACGAAGAATACGTAGCATAATTAGCACGAGTCACAAAAAATTCCGACCATGTACAATGGAGGAAAATAAAGGAATTGACGTCACGGTTGTTGCGCATGCACTCGGTAAATGCAAGAGGTGTGCAGAGAGAGTACCTGTAATTTCGAGCGCTGGTCTCGCTCGACCTTTTTTCGATCTTTTTCGTGCTTTTGCACTCTAGTACTTTTCCAACTCGTTTGGAAAAGATTCTAAAAGCTTGAGTTAGTTCCGAAGTAGGGCTTGCACTTATGTTACAGCCAACTGTAAACAATTGTGAGTAGGTTGAAAAGAAATGCAGAACATCAGAAGTCGGAAAGCTAGCTTGGGCGTATTTTCTCTCAGCTGTTTTGTTACATCAAAAGATTGGTGATTGGTATTGTTGACACCAAAACCGCATTGATACAAGGTATATCATCCTCAAAATACAGATACCAAAACTGAACGCGACATTTCAATACCAGTCAGCTCTAATGTAAGAATATGTTTTAGTGTTCCATCATTACCTGCTGGGGAAAAAATGTTTCAGTGAGAAAGTCAATTTGATTGGCTAGAATATTCTATGCTATTCCTAGAGCATATTTCATTGAATTGATATCTTATGTAAAACATTGTAGGGAAGGGCCCTGAAAGCTCCACCAACAGTATATTTTGATACATCATATATAAAAGTGTGATGGACAAATTCTAAGATGACAAACCAATGAAGGACTAAAGAACAGGTTCAATCTAAGTTAACCTTTCGTTCTCACTCTATTTTTGACGTTTCAAAGTAGTGTTCATACTAGATCAAGACACCATAATTTTAAGGCAGACACCAAATGTTGATATCTAATTCATACCGTTCACATTTTAGGGTGCGTGGTGGCTCAGTAGTTAGAGTATTGGGCTCAAAAACAAAAGGTCAACAGTTCAATCCCACCCAGCAGGAACTGTATTGTGCCCTTCGGAAAGACACTTAATTCTGACAGCCAACATGGGACATAGTGACATTGTGTACTAAGGCATACTGCATGTTGATGGTGGATTTGCCCTCAACCAATGCTAACACTGCTTGGGCGAAGTTAGTATGTTGGGGAGTATAACAGCTGCTTGACACTGATTGGTGGTTATCTCTGAGAACTCCAACTTCTTCCACTTGTAAAACTGTCCAACACAAGATCATCCTGGCTGTTGAAAGTGTCATTAAACCCCAATATATAAACAAATAAATGTTTACGTTTCTGCATAAGCAGTGACATTTCAGAATATACAGGAACAAAAGGCAATAAACAGTCTTAATTTTCAATGAATCAGAGTGATTTTTAATCTTCTCCAAACATTAATATAAAGCACACTCAAATTTGTTTGAATCTGTCAACACTTACAGCCTTGCAGATCACAACTATTGTCACATATTATATTGAAATGTTCTGCACATTCTGGCAAGCACAGTTTAACACAATCATCTGATTAATCGTTGAAAAGAGCTCAAAGATATTTTTCTAACTATTGAGAAGATGACACAGTTACAAATGTATTATAAATTCTATTCAACTTTCTCACAAACAAGCATGTACAGTGACGAATGGGAGCAAAATGGAGGTGAGTGGAAAATCGCTCACCTCAAATCAAGTTTGCGCGAGTGAAAAATGTGAGGAGAGTGATTTTGATTCAATGTTTATCTTCATTTTTTTAATACTGTTTAGGTTGTTAAATTGAAAAATACTGATCAATTAACACCTCTTAATATCCTCTATTATCTATACTACTGGCAGATGAGATAATCCCCTTCACTGCTGACTGTTAATATAGGAGGCCAAAATGTCCAGGGCCGAAACGTCTCGAGGCTGAAAAGTCCTGAGGCCGAAACGTCCCAATACATTTCAAAGTGTATTTTTTTTCTAAATTAAGTTAATGTTATTGTTTGCCTGTGGTTCAGAATAAAATTGCAAGCTTGAAATCTAGTGTTTGTTTATTAAATGTATTACTAGAATTCTTGAAATGAACTTTTAGATAATCTGAAGTGAACTATATTTTATGACAAGTACAAAAATTTCCTTTGCAATTTCCAGTGACAAGCGTCCTTCGAAACGAATGTATGAATACAACTGAACACGGATAGAAATTTTGATGGTGAAAACAGGGCTTGCTTCGAGTAAAATGGTCGGGGCCTAAAAAAAATTCCCCCAGATGTTGAGGTCGGGGCCTGCTGGGGGCCTGAAAAAAGTCCCCCAGATATTGAGGTCGGGGCCTTTTGGGGTAATTTTATGTTGTTACGTTCTTTCCAATGGCGGACTTAGTTGATTACTTTTGCTTAGAAAAAAAAATCCCGGGAACGAAATGACTTGGACCCATCATGTGGGTGCTGGACGTTTCGTACATAGACATTTTGGATTTTTTGTTGATAAAATTTTAGGACATTTCGTACATATTGTGGGGTGTGTATTTCCAAGGGTTGTCTCAAAGAAAAAAATTGAAAAAAAAAAACCCATTTCAGTTTACCGTTTAAATAATTTCAATCCATGAAAATTCCCCACAGCTTTGGATATTTCAGAAATGGAATGTGCCCCACCTCTCCACGTAGACACAGGTACACATTTTATTTTATTTCGTACATTTATTTTGACAGCAGTTTCTGTGTCTCGTGTTGCATTTATTCAGATGTTAGGATCGGATGTATCCGCGCATAGTGTTGTGGGATTGAAGGGAATTCCCCCATTAGTTGACAGGCGTGCTTTCGAAGTTTCGTAAATGTGTTTGTTTTTTGTTGTTGTTTAATCTTGGGATTTTCTCAGTTTTCATGCGGATTTAGGTGGATGTTAATTCGAATCAGACAAAAACAGTTTGTATTATTATTTTATCTATTATTTGCTGCTTCTTCTATAGTAATCACACAGCAGTTTCTGTGTCTCGTGTTGCATTTATTCTGATGTTAGGATCGGATGTACCCGCACATAGTATTGTAGTATTGTGGGATTAAAGGGAATTCCCCCATTAGTTGACAAGCATGCTTTCAAAGTCTCGTAAATGTGTTGTTTTTTTTTGTTTACTCTTGGGATTTACTCAGTTTTCATGTGGATTTAGGTGGATGTTAATTCGAATTAGACAAAAACAGTTTGTATTATTATTTTATCTGTTATTTGCTGCTTCTTCTATAGTAATCACACTTGCATGAATGAGACGTGAATGGAAAAATTAATCTCGCAAAATTTTGTTGCCCAAACCTACCAACACTGAGATTTCGGGAGCCAAGACAGAAAAAAAGTCGGGGCCGAAAAAAAAGCTCTGAGAAGGGGCCTCTCGGGGCCGAACGGCCCTGACTCAAGGCAAGCCCTGGTGAAAATATATGTAACCCACTAAAATTAGTTCTGGAATTTAAATGGCAGATTATTAAAATCGTAGAAAATGGATGCGTAAATTCCAAATCAGACACATTAATTCGTGTCACTGGTTAATTGGAGCGACAGGTGTCACGTGTGTAAATGAAAATAAGGAATGGGGCAACATTCCGCATGTCTTTGATAAAAAAAATACAGAAGTATTAAAACGTTTCTCAGATCTCAGAATGACCACCGTTTTTTTTATATCTGAACATGCATATTTGTTTTCTGGCAGGAGTAAGGTCTGGGCGAGTTGACAATGTACAACCCTCTTACTGTTAGCATGTTGTGTGTGGATGTATAATGTGTGTCATGTTCATAACGACGAAAAGGAAATCGTTTGGAATTGTACTTTAAACGCATCAAATTGTGAGTGATTAAAAATTTCCCAACATCAAAAGTAATTGAATTTTTCTGTTGATGCAACTCAAATGGATAAAAGACACCCAAGAACAGAGGCGAGCGATTATTCACGCACCTTGAACAATTTTTGCGTGAGCGATCGTGTGCGAGAGCGATCACGCGCCTTTCCCATGCCTCACTGCATATATATAGGTCTGCCATATATGGTAAAAGTGGATATAGCAGGATAAGGTTAACTACTGATCAAGTTATTGTATAATTTTTAAATCTGAAACACATGGCAATAACACCATAAAATTTTCAACATTTCACAGAGATGATCAAAGGTTTTAATATCAAGAAGATCATCAAAATTCATTGAAATCTGATGATTGCTGATCTCCAAACTCCAAGTACTTTTCAAATTACAGAAAAATAAATGCTATGAGTGGCCAAATGACATACAGGCAGAATTTGACCAATGGCTAGATGGTGAATGGAGGAGATAAGCATAGCTACATAGCCTCATGACAGGATCAAGTTTATATCATGGTTCTTCATGTTAATAAATATAAATTTAATCTTTGAAAAGAAGTCAGAAGAATTGTGGATACATAAATTATGTTCATGGACATGAACTGATATCAGAGGTGAGATTCTGTAAAAAGATCTAGTGCTGAAAAATTGTTAAAGTACTTTGACCTTAGTGATAAGAGTGGCCCCTTATGAGTAACCCTATTAAAGTCTGATTTGTTAATCGATGAAATTATGTTCATGGACATGAACTGATATCAGAGGTGAGATTCTGTAAAAGGATCTAGTGCTGAAAAATTGTTAAAGTACTTTGACCTTAGTGATAAGAGTGGCCCCTTATGAGTAACCCTATTAAAGTCTGATTTGTTAATCGATGAGTCACTGCAGACCACATAAAGGGTTATAATTTTACACAAGAGGTGCACATCAGAGATACAGGCAATGAGTTGTGGTTGCAATTGGAGATTGTTGCATGTCCACAACTGAGCTATTCATCATATCCAGGTTGTCAAATCTGGAACCTTTATTCAAGTTATGATGCTAACATGTTCAGAATTTTGTAAAAATTATTTAATTAAGGTCCACAGCTCTGTAATAAAAAATTTTCGAACTCATTTTAGATATTATTGCAAAAGACCTGTGTGGCAAATATTCGTCAAATTGGAGAATGTTTCTTCAAGTTATTGCGCTAATGAGCTTAAAATGCGTAAAAATGATAAATTTATAGTAATTTGTATATTTTTATACTTATCAATGGCCCAGACATAGTAGCTGGTGCTAACTCTAAAATATCTAGGGCCAAACACAAATTTTGCCCCCCCCCCCCCCCCCAACCCCCAAAATTTGCAAGCAAAACAGAAAATTAGAAGTCCTATCTGGTCCTCCATATATTTACTCTCTGCGCATGCGCAGACGTCAGGAAGTGACCGGAATTGATGCCAACACCATTCTTTGTAAAAGAGAGTATTACATAATAATTCAGTGGGGAGGTATGAGTGCCCACTCATGGGAGGGCCCTTTCCATCTGGGCCATTGGTAAGTATAAAAATATACAAATTACTATAAAAAATTTATCACATTTTTACACAGAATACCAATGGCCCAGACATAGCTGAATCGTAAATAGATGAAGGGTCTAGGACTCCTGAAATAATTCCAATCCTGCAATCCATGATGAAGGAACTTTGAATAATTAGGAATTACATGTATGTCTCTCTATGCAGTAATAGAGGAGACATATTCTAAATAAGTAATTCCTTATTGTAAGCATGAAGACAAGTTCATAATTGTTGATGCTAGTCGGGACTAAGCCCCAAAAATTAGGATGGCATATTTGAGAATGAGTGAAAATCTCCGACAAACATACGCCTTACAACAGGATATAAATACAAGTAAAACAGCTTCCTTCAAAGATACATACTTTTTAAGCCAGAGAAGGGGTAAAAATCACACCCCACCCCCTTTTTCTGAAGAAGTCTTCAAAAGAAAAATGGGGAGAGCTCTGGAAACAATAAGAGCAGTACCAAAAAACAATATAAATAATAGTCGAACAGGCACTCGGTATTAATTCATGATTAATAAATGGTGCTTAACTTTACTTCAGAAGTTACAGCTATAGCGACGATCCTGGTAATTAATATTGCCCACTAAATAACATATACTGCAGATGATGTACAAAGATACATCGAAAACCGGTGATATATAAAAATATAACATACACATATCCAATCGAGCCACACTGAACGATCCCTGATGAGAAAACACACTTCCTAGGTAATCCACAGGCGGCCTCTGTACAATAAATTCCAGTAACAACACTCTCCAACATGTACTACCGGAAATCTACGATCGTAAAAACACGTGTCAGATGAGTACAAAACAGAATAGAAACTTGGATCTAGAGATGTAAGTAGGTATGATTAACAGGCTCCGACACAGACCACCCCTGAAATAGATTATGATTTCAAGGTCCACAAAATACAATAAAGTGTTAGCCTAATAATAATAATGCGCGAGAGCATTTATATTTAGCATGTAATCATCTGAATACCAGTTAACTGGTTATGCAGCCTGTGAGGTACTCAAGAATAGCAATTTAATTGTGATGATTTATAAATAAGCGCTCGTATATAACAAATCAACAAAAATAACAGGACACCAATTCAGCTAAAAAGTGGATGTGCCCATGAGGTCGCCATAGAACACGACCCAAATGCATGGTATGCATGTATTAAATTATATGAGGCTTGCGGGAAGAAAACTATGTCTTGCCCGGTAATTGCCTCTAAACACATAGGCAGTGTGTGTGTGAATTCGGAGTCATAACGAAATCTCCTCACCTGCATTATTTAATCGTTCTTGTGTCAGTTAACAAAAAAACATAAGAACCGCGATGGTTCCCTCACATCTAACCGACTCCATTATGCCACTATGGGCAGAGAAGGACATGAAGAAAAAAACTTCCCCTGAAAGAAGGCCCTCTCATGGAGAAAGCTTCTGGGAAGCGTCCCATAACAGACACTTGAAAATACTGATCCAAGATTTCTGTGACAACAGAGGTGCTACTAGTAGGATTCACAACCAGACTGTTTAATCTTAAACATAACCTATTGAATCAAATGAATTGGAGGATATGTGTATCCTATTATTCATCCCCATGAATTCTGCCGAGCATCTACTGCATGCGCTCAATAATCTGGACATGGCGACACAAATGACGGTAATTAATTGTTCCGGAGCATCGCAAACTGAACAATCATGGGGTGATCCCACTGGTAACAAAACTGTACAAATAATCGCATGTTGAGCGTCCATACAAATGAAACAGGCGACCTTTCCAAGGAGCGAGTCTGCTAGTACGTTCAGACGACCCGGTGTATGACAGATAGAGAAATGAACATGAAAATTCTTCTCCGTTAGGTATCATAACAAAAATGAATGGGTGTCGCCCTGGTTCCTGATGTACGCTACCACTACTGAGTTGTCCAACAATATCTGAACAAGTGTGTCCGCATTGATGTAGTGCTAACAATACTGACATCATTCTTAATGATTATGTGAACTCTTGAGTTAACCACTGAATATCTACCCCAATATGGACCTTTTGTTTACTAGATCCGTTAAAACAATACTGGTCCTGAGCGAATGCGTTATCACACTCCAGTTCTGGATAAGAATAACTGGAGGGGATATGTGCGTAAGCGACCCATCTAAACAAGATGCGTAGCCGCTCAGCACAACCCCATCAGTCGCATAAAACTAATTTCGTTCTGGATAATAGCAGACAAACCAGATTGCTATGAGACATTACTGAGTTAATATTCGAGTGACAGCGCAGGGCGCTATCTTCAGACCGAAGATATCCTTAGATCTATGTTTATAGCAAAGTCAATCACTCAAACTCTCACTTAACCGACTAAATGATAACCATAAATAAACTTTTAGAGCTTTGATAAACTTGTTATCCAGCTCCAGTCTATTATCTGTTGGAACGAGCTCTATGGCTTCGGTACGAGTAACAGGTGACTACAGAATCCTAGAGAATCTTGATTCTCGACGACCTCTATTACTTTCATTGTCAAGAGAACCTTTACCTCTGATTGGAGAGACTGTTATGCAAGGATTTGACGGAAGCATTGTCCATCAGACATTAAGTTAGTTGTGGTTCTCTCGGAAAGATAGCCGTAGACCGTCCTACCACACTTCTCGCCTACTGGTCTTCCATAATAGTTATCCAGTTTGATGCGAATCTTGATAACCATCCGTCAACTGCTAAGCAATAGAGGTCCTAACCCACACCTGTAGTACCTGGGAGGCCTACAGAAGGAGAAACTGCGTCTCATTCGCAAAGAGGCTCGACCCAGCAGTTTAGGGGCGTCTGAACGGTAGTCTCGATCAGACTTAAGCCCCGTATCCGAGTTGCTTTATGACGATTCCTAGAGTAATTATAGGAGTGTTAACTATACCTTCACGAGGAGTCCTTATAGACGAACTTCTGTCTAGGATGTCCTCCCTTACTCCTTTCTGCTATTGCGGGTTGATTAGACGCCGACTTAAGGAGCAGAGTACTGATGCTTTCTTTGTAGCTTGGTCATAAACCAATGAAAGCCTATCGTCAAAAACTTAGTGTCTGGAAACCGGAGCGACTTGAAGAGAGTTTTTCACCTTGTCATCTATTAAGGATGACAATGCAAGGGCTCCGTCACGTCTGTTTATCCTCGAATTAGCAACTGTTAAAACAGAGTTATACGTGATAAATATAATAGCCCTGGAAAGGACTCTAAATGAGGTTCCGTCGAGACGTTGCGTCACAGTTCTTAAAGGTGATCTGCGTAAAACAGTTAGTCTAAATTTGCTCTGAATGAAGAAATGCCGTGTCAATTGTGACCGAGCGTATAATGAATGACGAAGATAACGCCATAGCTTGGTCCTTAGCCTACTCATTCAAATGCAGAGGAACTCTCAATACATCTTCCCTGTTTTCTGAAATCGGTGAAATTACGGAAGATGATGACAAGAAACTGCCTTACTTCTTTCCACTGGAAAGTTGAATATGGAGTAGTCTAAAAGGCCAAAGGCCTGCGACACCTGTCTATACTTAACTGGAAAAGACATTTCCTCCTCTTTTTCTGGATAAAGTCAGCATCCAACAACCCTAGCGGTTTCTTGTAAGTGGTCGCAGCATTCTGATTCGTTGGAACAAATTCAGGGTAGGGTTGATGGAATAAATCCATCTCAACCATGTGTTGTTCCGAAAGGGAAGGGTAATCCCTCTCCATATCCCTTTCATCATTCGTCTGAATCAGTTGAAAATCACGGTCAGCAGCATCTGAATGCGCAGATGACTGGACTGACCCAGTAAGGCTTCCACGTTTAGACAAAATTGTAAATGTTTAAACGACTGTCTGTAAACGAAACGGAAACGTTTACACGTACTAACAATGCAAGTAGTCAATATTTGATAGAAGTGTGTAATAATACACAGTAAGTTCATCATATCTTTGCGTACAGGGCATACAATTTATGTTATTGAGACAGCCGATTTACAGTTCGTCCAAAAACGACGTAGACGAACGATCACAGAATGCAGATGCCAAAGGCAAAGTCGCTCGGTCTATGGGGGGGGGGGGGGGGGGGGGGGGGGATTCTTCCCCAGGTAACTTTTGAAATTTATGGGGGTCTCTGAGCTCATTCTGGTGGGTTCGGGGTGAAATTCCTTGTGTTTTTTCAAACAGTAATGTTGGAGCGAGTTGCCATGGCACACAATAGTGACAATACCGGACTTGAGAGTGGAATGCAATGTCGCAAAAATAAACAAAGTCTACAAACCATGCAGGGGAATCCAAATTTTCAAACACCGCAAGTGCCAGTCTGTCTGTCAAACTCCATAAATCGATCCTAAGATCATCCCATGTGTGAATAATAAATTAATAATCCATGTCAGGTGAACGAAATCATCTAGAACAATTGTGTATCACTTTGGGAATATACATGTAAATCCAAATAAACTAAAACATCCCACACATGTTTTGAAGGAAACACCAAAGATAAGCACGTGCCATGTGGCTCACGTGACTGTGTCACATATGATATCACATGCTTTGAAGATGATTTCGTTTGGTTACTGTGGCGGCAGCGCCAGTCGGAACCAGTACACAGTTTTTCTGAAGCATTACCAAAATATTGCATTGCAAAGTTGGAAATTTTTTTTTGTTTCTTTGACTTTCTGCATTAATCTGCAATTTTGAAATTACTCTATTAAAACTTCATTCCGTGTACACGTTTACCAGAACTGTAAACGTTCAATGCCTATAAACGAAACGTTCACGTTTACACGTGTAAACGTGGAAGCCTTACGACCCAGCACCATCCGACAGTTCAGGTTCTGAGACTGCCATTGGCGGCTTCGGCACTTGCTGGAATGCTGCGATGAGCAACGCAATCTGCATCAGCAAAACCGTAAGGGAGGCCTGAGGAACAGCGGTCTTCTATTCTGCTGCTCCCGGGACAGTGTGTCCGAGGCGGCTCTTTTCACCAAACGTCCCGATATATGAGGCCTTGTCTTAACTACTGAATAGTGCTACTTTCGAGCTGTCGCAGCATTCCGATTCTCAGGAATGAACTCAGGGAAGTATCAATGCATAAGCTCTATCGCCACCCTGTGTTTTTCCGAAAGGAAAGGGTAATTCTCCTCCAAATCCCTTTTACCATCCGACTGAATCAGATTATACTAACGGGCATCAGCATCTGAACGCACAGATGACTGCACCGACCCAGCACCCTCCAACAGCTCAAGTTCTGAGACTGTCGTCGTCTGCTTCTGCACTTGCTGGGATGCTGCAATGAGCTGCGCAATCTGTGACAGCAAGTCCATTATGGAGGCCTAAGGAGCAGCGGTATTCTGTTGCATGGCCGTCAGCTGCTCCTGGGGCAGTGTGTCCGAGATGGCTCTTTTCTGCAGATGTCCCGATGAATGAGGCCTCGTCTCCTTGGCTACTGTATGGTGTGACCTCTCTGATGAAGAGTGACCTTCTTGGCGATGCAGGCTGGATATCAGAAGTCACATAGCCAAGGTGCGGTTGTGTGTGCTTGGTAGACGCTGAAGAAGAAGCCGTAACTATAGCTGACCCCGGCTGTAAACTGAACAGAGCGTTCCGGATGGGAGGCGTGGACGTATGCTCCGACTGATGCAAGTTCCGAACCACAACATCTGGCCGCAGATGTTGTTATAAAAGAGAGAGGGGGCTCTCTCGCCCGTGGTCCTTCAGACCTTGCCGAGCTTCCTGCTGAACTTGCCGGCTTCTTCCTCTCCATCGTCGCAGGGTGAGCCTGATATTATTTGATAGTGCTCGCTCTACCCTTTCTACTCTCCTTGACTGCAACGTACACACCCGGCATCACGGTACCCTCAGATGGTGTACTGCTTCACCGGTCGAGATAGCTGGCGACAGGGATCTGAAACCATCCTGTGGTTTATTGCCCTATTCATTAGCACTTTTGCCGCAACCTCTGATTGACTATCTAAATGAGACGACGGAAGCACACTCTCTGACGGCGTCACAGAAACATCACATGTTCTTGTCCCTCTGTAAATAGAAACTAAAAAACTAGAGCGACCTTTGGGCGAGAGGACCGGTGGCAGCCTCTCGCCGCGGGAGGACCTGCAGTGGCCCCTCGCTAACAACGTACCATGACACCTGTCAGCAACGTTTGTCATCCCATGTGACACACGTTGAGCAAGAATTAGTGGAAGTACATTGACTACAAGCAAAGCAACCAACATGTAAATAAGAGGAAAGACTTCCTCACCTCGCTTATTGAGCAATATGCTTAAATGAACTCACTCTTCACTAACATCACCGAAGAAAGCGTTGGCACCCTGCAGCACATTCAAAACAATGCTGCTCGGGTAGTTCTTGGTCATAAAAAGAGTTCACATGCCACCCTCATGCTGAAGACATTACATTGGCTTCCTGTAAGGGTACGTATAGAGTTCAAGATAGCCACTCTTTGTTTTCGTAAATCAGACTCAACCCTCTCCCATTATTTGGCTTCTCTTATTCACGATTATATCCCGCCCCGGGCTTTAAAATCTCATAACAAGTTATTACTAACTAAGAAAAGCTATAACCTCGAAACGTATGGCCTTGGTGAGTTTCAAATTATAGCACCCCAAATTTGGAATTTCCTTCCCCTGAATGTCCATGATAGCGTCAATTTGGACAGTTTCAAAGAGAAACTGAAGTGTTTTTTTATATCAAAAATACCTCCAAATTGATATCAGTAATACCACAACTGTTGATGAATCCAGAGAACAGCACCCTTCAAACAAATGTGTACAGCCAGAATACCATTTTCTATATTTTTCATTACTTTCTACATACCATATTTATACTAAATTTGTCAAGTTCGAAATTGTTTAGTAGGTACGCCAAGCGCCTAGAGCCTTTGGGGATTAGGCACTTTATAAATATTCTTCTTCTTATTATTATTACAAAAATTTTGACAATAGCCCAAGTTCCCAAAGGGAACGAAGAGCCCAAATGTATCCCAAAAGAGCCCAAGTGTGGACAAAAATTAATTTTTTCATCCAAAAAGTTAAAAAATTTATAGTAATTTATATATTTTTTATACTTACAAATGACCCAGACTTAGCTGGTGCTAACTCCTTAAATTATAAGGCCAAACACAAATTTTGCCCCCAATCCCCAAAATTTGCATCAAAAACTGAAATTTCAATGTCGTATATGGTCCTCCATACTTTCTATCCACTGCACATGCACAGTGTCAAGGAGCTCTCGAAATTGGCGCAAATAATGTCATTCTTACAACCAGTGCCTGGTAAGCGTCATGTAATCAGTGGGGAGGTATGAGTTCCCAACTCCTGGGAGGGCCATCCCCATCTGGGTCATAGGTAAGTATAAAAAATATATAAATTACTATAAATTTTTTAACATTTTTATACTGTACCAATAACCCAGACTTAGCTGAATAGAAAAAAGGCTGGAGGGCCTAGGATATAAAGGAAATTCCAATAGACTCAATTACATGAAAACAGAATTATCCCCTCAAGAAGAAGAGGAGCACAGGTTTTACATGTATCTTTTTTGTTTGTATCAAAAAAGAAAGACACAATACCATTCCGTAATTGAGCACAATAATCATCAATGATCTCTATTAACATCCAGTATAATCCCTTATACTAATCTTATTAAAGGAAAGCCAATAATTAAAGATAGTACAGATAATGAGACTCTTTATACTCATTAAAAAGTGTTTGAGGATTGTATATTAGCACTCGTATGATCTGTGACATATACAAATGATTCACACCGAGCTACACTCTTAAAAATATTATATGAATTAGCTTTACACTTTAAAACCAACCCGGCACCGACTCGGAATTACTGACTCCAGAGGAGGTATTCCCTTGCTTTTCACTATAAAGCAGGTGATATAAGGGAACACCATCCCCCCTCCCCCCCCCCCCCCCCAACCTTTCCCTAGCCCTGGGTCAAATACCCCAGAGCGAAGAGGGCAGCAGGACAGATACGCTGCCGGAACAGATACTTCATGCGCTGAAATCATAAGCACAGACTGCTGAGTTGAAGATAATTTTTCATAAGCAGTACAGATAGTTAATTGAATCCACCTTGCAATAGAATGGACTGTAATGTCCCTACCATTAGGCAGCAGAGACAGAAAGAGACGTTTACGTCCCTTTCTGATAAACTCAGATCTACGTTTGTAAAAAATGTATAGCTCTAACAGGACAGATTAAAGGCCTATGCCCGTCTGAAGACGGAAGAGCCTTAATAATAATAGGTTCCGGATACTTATAGGAGCCTGATTCTAGCCCAAAATCCAACCTTAGTAGTCAAGGTAATAGTATTACCTAAACTATGAAAGTGAGAATCATCAACAGATAGTGCCTGAAGCTCACTAACTCTTCCAGCCGAAGAGAAGGCTAAGAGAAAGCTATCTTATGACAGAAGAATTTGAAGTCCACTGTATCAAGAGGCTCAAATGGCACTTCTTTAAGCTTAAGAAGAACCCAAGCTAAATTCCACTTAGGAATTAATCTAAGGGTTCTAAGTCTATTTATTGAAAAGTTTTCCGTAACTTAGATAAAGAGACATTAGATCCAATTTGTAAACTATCATGATGCATAGGTATCAACAGAATGATCCCTACCTCACCGTGAGAAAACCTTCCACTTAGCAGCATAATTTAGCGAAGAGGAGGTCCTCCTACAGTTAGAAATTGCGTCCACTGCTTGTCCTGTAAATTGCTTGCCGTGCAAGAAGGACCGCACAAGGAAAATATGTGAAGGTTGAGACCTTGCGGGTTGTGATGCAGTGTGCTTGATTTCCCCGGCAAAAGAAGATCCTCTTGTGGAGGAAGCTTCCGCGGCATGTCCCACAGCAGACACCTGAGAAGATTTATCCATGGTCTCTGGGGTGACAGAGATGCTACCAACAGAATTTGCAGTGAGACTGCTTTATCTTGAGCAATATCTGCTGAATCAATGGTGCTGGAAGATACGCGTATCCTATCATTCCGTCCCAAGAGATCGAGAGAGCGTCTACTGCAAACGCTCGAGGATCTGGACACGGCGACACATACATCTGCAACTGATAGTTGAGATGCGTCGCAAAAAAGTCTACCATTGGACGATCCCATTAGTAGCAAATCTGATTGAAAAATCGTTGTTGAGAGTCCATTCTGACGACAACATACGACCTATCCGAGACGGGAGTCCGCTAGAATGTTCAGACGACCCGGAATATGACGGACCGATAGAAGAACTTGATGCTCTAGAACAAATAGAAGGATCCTTTCCGTAAAATTGAATAACGGAATGGAATGAGTGCCTCCCTGGTTCCAAATATACGCTACTACTGTCGAATTGTCGGACAGAATTTGAACATGGGAATTCTGAAGAATGTTCATTCATTGACGTAGCGCAAGCCATAGTGACATCATCTCTTGATGTTTATGTACTTGTTAGGAACTGCAGATCCTAAAGACCCTGGCACCCTGAATCTGCTGGGCTCAGAGTTGCGCCCCAACCTGTTTGTGACTCACATCCGTCATTATCGTTAACTCGGATCTGGCAGTTGCAGTGGTACTCCTTGAGTTAACCACGGAAAATCTACCCAAGTCTGAAACTCTTGTTCACTTGATTCGATAAGGCAATGTTCGATTCGAACGAATGAGTCTTCACACTCCAATTCCGAGATAAAATATCTGTGGAGTGGACGAGTGCCTATCTGCTTCATCGGAATAATATTCGCAGCGGGTCCGCACAAACCTGTCAGTCTGATGAATTCTCTTGCTGTTACTACATCTGAGTGAAGGCAAAAGCGAGGGTAACAACTGACTAATATCGCTCTAGTTAACGGCAGACGGATGAGATTGTTGTGCGTCTCTAAGCTCATTCCCACGTGGGTGAATGGATAGGATGGCACTAAATCCGACTTCTTTTCATTTACGAAGAAACCGAGACGTCGGAGCAATTGAAACAGACTCTGAACATCGTTCTGAAGCGTTAACTTGCTGCCGTAACCCTGAAGAATGCCGTCCAAATTCTTCTTGGTAAGGTGATCTGCGTGAGATAATGCGTCTAAATTCTATTAGACAATATTGTCGTCTCCAGTATACTGGAGTAATAGACATGGATGCCGGCAATGACAATTCCAGGTCTTCAGCCTAGTCGTCCAAACGCAGAGGAACCCTCGGCACGCCTAGTCCTGCCATTTCAAAATTATGTCTAGCAATGATGAAAGGCCGCTGAATAGTGCTAGGCGATAAGAAAACTAATTTGCCAGTCTTTGAGGCTAGCTTGAATATAGCGTCATTCAAAAGTTCAAATGTCCATGACATTTCTGGACTGGGTTGGAAACTCAGGGACGGTGTCCCTAATCCGGCCGAAAAAGTCTGTGTCCAGTGACGCTTTCAGTTTCTTATCATGTAATGCAGCATTTTTGTCCAGAGAAACAACTTCTAAAAGGTGATGCCGGATGAAATCTACAGCCACCGTAAGTTGTTCGGAAAGGGAAAATTTCAGCTGTGCTGATTCCTTTTTACCATCCACCTGGACCACATGATAATTTCGGTCATCCCTTACTGACTCTGCAGGGGAACGAACCGACCCAGCTTGCTCAGATAGTTCTTTATTGAAAAAGTTTCTGATAGCTGCTGGGATGCTGCGATGAATTGAGCTATCTGCGATAGCAAGTCCGTCACGGAGGCCTGTGGAGCCGCGGTCTTACGTAATTAGCCGCTGGAAGCTCCAGGGGCGTTAATTCCTGCATTTGTATAATATGCGAACGTCCCAACTGGAAAGGCCTCGTGTCCTTGGCTAGCGGATGGCGTGACCTGGTCGACGTAGATTCCCTGGTCGGCGAAGCAGGCTGGATATCTGTGGTCACATAATTAGCCACTGGAAGCTCCAGGGACGTTCATTCCTGCATTTATATAATATGCGAACGTCCCAACTGGAAAGGCCTCATGTCCTTGGCTAGCGGATGGCGTGACCTGGTCGACGTGGATTCCCTGGTCGGCGACGCATGTTGGATATCTGTGGTCACATAGCCAAGGTGCGGTCGTGTGTGCTGACTTGAGGATGAGGAAGCCAATAGACCAGCCGCATCGGACTGTCTATGCGATGGAGCATCCCGAGCAGGAGTGGATGTATGCTCCGACTAACGAACGAACATACAACGACATCACAGCCCAGATGTTGTTGTAAGAGAGAGGGAGCCTCTCTCGCTCGCGGTCCAGATAGACCTGGACGAGCTAGCTACCGGACTGACAGGCTTCCTCGGATCCGTCGTCACTGGGTGTGCACGTTCAATGTTTATAGTGCTCGCATCACCCAAACTGCTTCCCTGGACTGCAACGGACGAACCCGGCTGACGAGCTATTCGATGAATGGTCACTACACTGGGCGGACTAGCGGACAACGCCGCCGTCAATCCTACTGGGGACCTCTTAGGCAATTGTTGTATTTCATGAGCACTTTTGCCGCTAGCCCTTCGTTAGACTGCAACGACGGAGACACACTTGTTGAAGACATCACGGAAACATCACCCTGTTCTTGATCTTCTGAAAAAGAAACTGATAAACTAGAATGACCTTGCGTAGAGAGGACCGGCATGGACCCCTCACCGCTAACAATATACCATGACACACGTCTCCAACGTTGTCATTCTAATTAGCACGCACTGAGCAAGAATTAGTGCGAGTACATTGACTACAAGAAACACAATGAACATGAGAATCAGAGGAAGATTTCCTCACATTACAATTTGAACAATATTCTTTCATCATGAAAAAATATAAATAGTCATAGTACTCGCACTAACCCTTGAAACAAAGATACATAATATAATATAATCCATTATAATATTTCGAAAAAATAATTTAAAAAAAAAAAATTTTTTTTGAAAAATTTTCAGAAGAGCCCAAGTTCCCAATGGGAACAATGAGCCCCAATGGATCCCCAAAAAGCCTAAGTGTGGACAAAATATTTTAAAACATTTTTCAAAATTAATGCAACACTTACGGAGAATATTAATGTATCTGGCTATGAGCAGAACTAACAGAAGACAAGTAATCACTATCAGAAGTAACCGTTGTCAACATAAACAAAAGTGTACAAAAACCGGAAACATGACTCCAGGCACTGTAACCATGGCCCAAAATCAGTCACCAATTTAAACACTATCCGATGTAAAACAGAGGCTTCCAGGGAAGAAACTGCAGTACATCGGATGGTAGAAGCAGATCACAACGCCTAATCACCCAAGGGTGAGGACGTAAACATGGGCAAAAAACAGAATAATCATTCTGTTACCAAGCCAAAACTCCCAAGAAATTTTAGTAAAAAAAAAATTCCAAAATTATGCCAAAAGCATGGGAGAATAGCAAGGGGGGTATTAAGGAAAGGGCGAGAGGAACACTGAACAAACAATGGTAAGTTCATAGCCAGAATGACAACATAAGGCTCATGCCCCGAAATTAGGGAACATGAAATAATTTCGTAAAAAAAATTATAAGTTACAGCCCTGAACACATTCTGCCACTGTTTCTTCCTCTCATCCTTTATTTCATCCTTAGATCCACCATTTCTTTCATAATTATGTGTCTGGCATCATTTAAACTGAGATTTATAAGCACAAATATCAGTGACATGTTACTGATTTTAGGGCCAAACAAAGAATGACATTTGCGCCAATTTCGAGAGCTCCTTGACACTGCACATGCGCAGTGGATAGAAAGTATGGAGGACCATATAGGACATTGAAATTTCGGTTTTTGATGCAAATTTGGGGGATTGGGGGGCAAAATTTGTGTTTGGCCCTATAATTTAAGGAGTTAGCACCAGCTAAGTCTGGGTCATTGGTACAGTATAAAAATATTAACTGCTACACTACAGGACTGATAAAAGTATCTTTCAACAGACATACCATATAATAAACAGGAAACTACATATATACAAAATGAAAGTGTCAATGACACTGTAGCTCAACTTGTCAAGACAAAGACATGTACATGTATAGTATGTGACACAGCAATGACAAACATCTAGGTAATGACCTGATTACAAAGGTACATATAAAGTATTGTAATGGTCTGTACATAAATACTGACCGTTGCCTGTAACAAATGTATAGGTAAAGTATTGTAAAGGTGGGTGACAGTCAGATGCTGAACTAGAAAAGAAATCTTTGAGTCCCAGAGTGGGTCTGACTGAACCCCAAAATATTTGTTCTCATAGCACAGTGATAACAAAGGCACCCCAAAACACACTCGTTCCTGTCCCAAGGTGAAAACAAAAGTACTCAAGAAGTTTTGTGAAGATCAGTTCATAAATACGAGCTGTATAGAACTTGTGACAAAAAACTGATTGGACCTAATTTCGGTACAAAATGGCCACTGGCAGCCATCTTGAATTTTGGACCATACCCAGAAACACTCATTCTCATCCCAAGGAGATAACAAAGGTACCCAAGAAGTTTTGTGAAGATCGGTTCATAAATACAGCCTCTACCCTGAGCCGTATTGACATGTGTGCTTACATTGTGTAAGTAGCACTGAATAAATCAAAGTTCATCTAATTTGCATAATTTCTGCACGAAAAAACCCCCCTTACAATATGTGATGTATTCCATGTTACTAAACATTCATACAAAAATTTATTAAAATCAGAACTTTCATACAGAAGTTCTATACAAAAGACTGATTGCACTAATTTTGGTACAAAATGGCTGCTGGTGGCCATCTTGAATTTCGGACCACACCCAAAAACACTCGCTCTCATCCCACGGTGATAACAAAGGTACCCAAGAAGTTTCATAAAGATTGGTTCATAAATATGGCCTCTAGTCTGAGCTGTATAGAAGTTGTGTACAAAAAACTGATTAGACCTAATTTTGGTACAAAATGGCCACTAGCAGCCATCTTGAATTTTAGACCGCACCCAGAAACACTCGTTCTCGTCCCAAGGTGATAACAAAGGTACCCAAGACATTTCGTGAAGATCAGTTCATAAATACAGACTCTAGTCTGAGCCATATTGACATGTGTACTTACTGTGTGTAAGTCGCACTGAAAAAATCAAAATTCATCTAATTTGCATAATTTCTGCACGAGAAAAAAACCTGTATTATATGTGATGCATCCCATGGTACTAAACATTCACACAAAAAAATTATTTAAATCAGGGCTTTCATATGGACGTTCTGTGCAAAAATCTGATTGCACCTAATTTTGTACAAAATGGCTGCCATTGGCCATCTTGAATTTCGGACCGGACCCCAAAACACTCGTTCTCGTCCCACGGTGATACCAAAGGTACCCAAGAAGTTTCGTAAAGATCGGTTCATAAATACGGCCTCTAGCCCGAGCCGTATTGGCATTTGCACATACAGTGCTGAAAGTAACCCCAAAAAACATCAAAATTAGTCTAATTTGCACAATTTACGTGCGAGAAAAAAACCCGTATTATATGTGATGTATCCCATGGTACTAAACATTCATACAAAAAATTATTCAAATCAGAGCTTTCATATGGAAGTTCTGTACAAAAAACAGATTTCTGCATCGTCGGTACAAAATGGCAGCTGGCAGCCATCTTGAATTTCGGACCGCACCCAAAAACACTCGTTCTCGTCCCACAGTCATAACAAAGGTACCCAAGAAGTTTCGTAAAGATTGGTTCATAAATACGGCCTCTAGCCCGAGCCATAGCAGCTTGGCGCTTACAGCTCTGAAAGTAACACTAAATAAATCAAAGTCAGTCTAATTTGCATAATTTACGCACGAGAAAAAAACCCGTATTATATGTGATGTATCCCATGGTACTAAACATTTATACAAAACTTTATTCAAATCAGAACTTTCATACAGAAGTTCTGTACAAAAAACTGATTTTTGCATCATTGGTACAAAATGGCCACTGGCAGCCACCTTGAATTTCGAACCACACCTAAAAACACTCGTTCCCGTCCCAGGGTCATAACAAAGGTACACAAGAAGTTTCGTAAAGATCGGTTCATAAATACGACCTCTAGCCCGAGCCATAGCCAATTGTTGACGTATGGACAGACGGACAGACGGACGACGGGCCATGACAATAGCTCAAATTTGACTTCGTCAAAGTTGAGCTAAAAACGCTGCTAATGAAAACGTCAGACTGAAAACCAGAAATGTGACCCCAGGCAACACGGCCCGAATACAGTAACAGATTTTTTAACTATCTGATGTAAGACAAGATTTTCATCAGAAGAAAAAAAGATACATTGGATGTATGATGCATGACTAAAAAAAACGCCTAAACACCCAAAGGGTGAGGACATAACCCTGGGGATATACAGAGTAAACTTTCTGTGGAACATGTTAAACTCCCAAGAAATTTTATAAAAAAATTTCCAAAAAACAAGCCGAAAAGCTTAGGAGTTTAACTGGGGGAGATCAAGAGAGGGTAGGGAAGGAATACTTAACCAACAGTGGAAAAATCATTATCAACAATGATGACATCAGGCCCATGTCCCGAAATTGGGGAACATGAACTAATTTTTATAAATATTATAAAATTACAGCCCTGAACGTTTCAAACTACCGTTTCTTCCTTCCTTCATCCAGTTGTGTCCTTGGATCCACCAAATTAACCACTGATTTGTATCTGACATTATTATAAACTGAGATTTAAAAAGCACAAAAGTCAGTTTGTTGTTATCTGATAAGGGCCAAACAAAGAATGGTGTTGGCGCCAATTCCGGTCACTTCAAGACGTCTGCGCATGCGCATGCACAGAGAGTAAATGTATGGAGGACCAGATAGGACTTCTAATTTTCGGTTTTGAATGCAAATTTGGGGGATTTGGTGGGGCAAAATTTGTGTTTGGCCCCAGATATTTTAGAGTTAGCACCAGCTATGTCTGGGCCATTGGTATACTGTGCAAAAATATTTACTAATTAAGGCCTAGAACTCTGTAATGAAAAAAGGGATCAGGTCAGTTTTCCAACTTTGCTTAAGATTTAGCAAAAGACCTGTATGGCAAATATTAGTCAAATCGGAGAATGTCTTAAGTCATTGTGCTATTGTCCACCCATCCCAGACACACACCGACCGTTGCTAAACCATAAGTCTCGGTTGTTAACACAACTTGACCAAAAAACAGGGATTCTTCTGCCCTCTTTTGGAAAGGGTCTGGAGCCTATTCCATTGGGAAAATTTGCGCCATGGTAACTCCAATTGGAAATTTGTTTTGGATGGGAAAAAAATCTACAAAGATTAAGAAAGTTTACATTCGAATTGAGCAGAGAACATTAAGACTGATACCTAAGCAACTGCATGTATAATACAAGTTTTATAACAAACAGTCACATGGAATAATGTTCACACAGTCTCTATTAAACTGTTCTTATACTATTAAAGAAGAACTTGTCATTTGACACAGAGTTTAGGGACTTTGTTAGGCACACAATTTAATGTTAATGAACAACTGAACTGGGTAGCCATGAGGCCTCAGGAAACCAATGGTTTTCTGAGGCCTTATGACTACCCAGTTCAGAGCACCACTTGTGCATTAAAGTTTTGCTTGAGTTGGGAACTGAGATTGGGAACTTTGGGGTTAAGACTGGGAAAAAATCATGCCCAAATGTCATTGGGAAAAGGATCCCATAAAAGGACCCTGCCTATAGATACACAAAAGAGTCACTGAAAAATGACTGCAGCTGCATAGTTTTAAAAGATGATGAAGTCCTTTTACTAGTTCTGGATTCTACTGAATATTACATGAAACCAATTAATTCTTTACCTAACTCATTTAGGAGATAAGACTTCCAAAAATATTTCTTGAATAACTAAATATTTTCATTTTTCCGGTTCAAAAACATAACCTATGACATCTCATTGCAACAAATTCAATACGCTTATTCCAATGAGGGAGCCATAAGCTATGTTTTGTAGGCAAAAAGTGAATAAATATCTAATTTAAATGATAAATTTTGTGAACTGTTCTGGACGGATATGGCCAAATTGTTTTGTAAAGTGTAATAAACAGCTGCGCCATGAGAGCATGATACGCCCGTTATTAATTACAAAAGGGAAGCACACAATATGAGTATACATGTGTACTTGTCAGGTTTTTTTTATATTCTTGTACAATAATCATAACCAACAACATACTGTGTTCATTAATTTGGAAATAAATTATTTGAATTTCATAGAAAGGGAGATTCCTTCCATCAACATATACTTGCCACCAAAAAATAATGAAAATTGCTCAAAGCATTTTCAAGTTATTGTCCGACATGTGAAAAATTGCCTATATTTTGATGAATAAAGTCCCATAACTCTGGAATGACAAATCGGACAGTGACACAAATCGAAAGGGAGCTTCCTTCCATCAACAAAAATAAAAAATCACATAAATTGCTCGAAGCGTTTTCAAGTTATTGTACGACGTGTGGACGGACGAACGGACGCTCCAACATTTTGGGTTTATGGGCTACCAAAAAAACATTTTGCATGTCCAAAACCTTATTTTACCCAGAACCCCACCCCCTCCACCCTAGAACTTATATTTAACCCTAACCCCACCCCTCCACCCCAAAACCACACCCTAACCCTACCCCTAAACTCTAAAAGCCCACCCCAGATCCTAATCCCCACCCACCCCCAGGACCTACCCCCCCCCAACCTTAAACCCTACTCTGGGGCTACCCCTAACCCCACTCCAATCCCACCCTAGCCAAACCAATAGGATTAGGAGCTATTTTTTGGTTTAGGGGCTACTAACCCCCCCCCCCCCTGACCCCAACCCTACACCCCCCCCCCCCCACCCCCCCAGACCTAACCCTCCCCAACCTTAAGCCCTACTCTGGGGCTACCCCTAACCCCACCCCACCCCACTCCTAACCCTAACACTACCTTAATTTGGAGGTAGCCCCTAACAATAATATCCCCTAAACCCCCAATGTTGGCTCGGACAGACAGACGGATGGACGGATGGACAGCAGTATACCATAATACGACTGTATAAAAATGTGAGACTTGCTACAGTTACAAGTTCAAAACTAATGGATAAGTCACTAATGACTTATGAAATAGACAAACAGATTGACATGAGCACAGCCAATGACATACTTACCTATTACACTTTTCTCAGGAGCTGGAGGTACAATAATGCCCTTAAATGAATGTTTCTCAGCTAATTTATGGTGTAATCCCAAAAAATCACTAAATCGTCTCAAAACAGACAATTCTGGTTTACGAAATACTGGTATAGTTGTCTGCAATAATAAAAAAAAACATCTGTCAACAATAATAATGCACAACATTGCAAGAGGCAGTGTTTCCGCTTTTTCAAAAAACGATGAGAGTGTTTCCGAGATGAAAACACAAGAGTGTCTCCATTATCATGACTCGCAAATGAGAGTACTATTATGGAATGTGCCCAGGACAACTCAGTTCTCTCACACGAGGGGGATGTTTAAACTGTTTATCAACAGGTAGCCTTATCATTCTTGAGAGTTTGTATCAATTAGCTGCTCGTACGGAATAAAGTTATCTCTCTTTACTACCTCGGCTACCATATCAGCAAACCTTGAGACCTCTCCTGAAGAAGCACTAGGTAATATTACATCTGCCAGAGGGCAATGTTTTGCAGCTGTGCACAGCTGCAAAACATTGCCCCCGGGAAGATGTAGTAATACTTCTGCAATTCTCTGTGCATCCCTAGAATACTATAGCCACTACCAAATCAAAAGCAGTCTTGTTATAAGAGGTAACTACGTAATAGGGGGAATGTTGGTTTAAACAATGAGGCCACAAGTGGACCTTCTGCCTTCCTTGCGGAAACCATGAAGAGGTGATAAACAAATTTTGAAAGACTTTTTCATTCATATGAATTTTGATAAGCAGGACTATTGTTAGGGTGAAAATATCTAATGATGTCAGGTATCTGCTGCGTTTCCAAGTTTATGAAGTCTGGCAAGTCTGGTAAGAGGAACTAATTATTGGTGTTGACAAGTCTGATATGCGACCAGAGGCGAAGCTGAGACTTCAGTACACTATCTTGGAAACCCACTTAGTGGTAATAATCAATTCATCTTACAATATTCCTCCTTTTCTTGACTTGTTCGCATCTATTTTGACAATCATTCCTCACCTATGAACTGATATTTCATGAATGAAGATCATGACGTCATGGTATCACGTTCTTGAGCTGTGCATGAATTCATTGTTCCACTTGTTATTTATTTATTTATTTATTTATTTATTTATTTATTTATTTATTTATTTATTTATTTATTTATTTATTTGTACTTAATGTCACAGCAGCAGCTGAGGCTATATCATGGTGAGAAAACGTTAAAAATGAGACATGCCAATAATGAAATAAAAAAGATTGAATAAAACATGAAATAATTACTAGAAAAATGGAAAAGACAGCGTGTTATAAACAGTAGGAGTAATGAGGAAAGAAACAAGAAATGTGAATACCTTATAAATCAACCTGAGAGTCTAGTTTAAAAGAATAAAAACAAGTTTAAAATTTACTAAAAAGGATGATTGCTTTCAGAAATGAGATAATCTTGTGCGGGCTTGTATGATTATTATTTATTTACTTATTTATTGGTGTTTAAGGTCACACTTTTGCACAATGGCTAATCATGACCACAACATGAGTATCAACTCAAGGCCAGGGGTGAGCGTCAATAAGCCATGTTGCCTATTTTAGAGAGGGTTTGTGCCTCTCAAACATTAGTGACTGGGTCCTATTTTACCAGTAAAACAGAGCCTGTTTACAGTAGTGAACAGGCACTGCTTCACTTCCCGGGGTTCCCGCGGGGAGGCTTGTATGATAAAAAGATCTCTCACGAGATCCAACAGTGAAATACTGCCCTCTGACATGAGTAAAATGAAAGTGTCAATGACACTGTAGCTTAACTTGTCTGTGTGTTGTGTTTGATGAAAAGGATAATGTTCAATGTTTGTGAAAGAACTGTGATAATTAGGAATATGTTAATTTCAGTTTACTGTATGCTATGTTTTTAATACAAATAATATGAGGTGTAGACTGAACTAAAAAATTGAAGGGTGGGTTAATGTGGCCCTCACAGTTAATGTGTGTGGCCCTTACACTTAATGTATGTGGCCCTCACAGTTAATGTATGTCAACAAAAGCTACCAAGCTACAGTGGAATTATTCCAAAATGAGTCATCCTATCAAGTTACAATAAAATCCCTTCAAAAATATGGCCTGTAGACTGTGATAAAGGCTTCAGGCTTCAGGCCTGTGTAGCCATGCCATCACAACTGACCAATCACAACCAAAAGGGGATGTCCTCATCTAGACATTACACCAATAAATACGATCTGTAGTCTGTGCTAAAGTTTTTCGGGTTTTAGGCACGGGTAGCCGTCATGGTTGAATGATCATGACCAAAAGGGGATGTTCTCATCTAGCCATTATCTGGAGTCATCTTACCAAGTTACAATGAAATCCTTTCATAAATATGACCTGTAGACTGTGCTAAAGGTTATTGGACTTCTGGCCCCTGTAGCCGTGACAGATGACCAATATTCTTAAAAGGGGACGTTCTCATCTAGACATTATATGGAGTCATCCTACCAAGGTACAATGAAATCCCTCCATAAATACGACCTGTAGATTGTGCTAAAGGTTTTAAGGTTTTGGGCTCGGGCAGCCATCACTGCTGAATGACCGCCCAAAAGGGGACGTTCTCATCTAGACATTATATGGAGTCAACCTACCAAGTTACAATGAAATCCCTCAATAAATGCAACCTGTAGACTGTGCTAAACGTTTTTGGGTTTTGGGCTATGGCAGACATCATGGTTGACAGATCGCGACCAAATGGGGAAGTTCTCATCTAGACATCATACTGAGTCATCCTATCAAGTTGCAATGAAATCTCTCCATATTAAATATGGCCTGTAGACTGTGCTAAAAGCTTTTGAGTTTTGGGCTTGGGCAGCTGTCACATCATGACCAAAAGGGGACGTTCTCATCTAGATATTATACAGAGGCATCCTACCAAGTTTCAATAAAATCCCTTCATAAATATGACCTGTAGACTGTGATAAAGGTTTTTGGGTTTTGGGCTTGGGCAGCCACGGTTGACTGATCGCGACCGTAAGGGGAAGTTCTCATCTAGACATGACTTCAAACCTGCATGTGAAATTTTGTGACGATCGGACAAGAACTACAGGGTGTAGCCTTTCCTAAAGGAAAATGTGAAGAGACTCACAGACTAAGAGACTCACAGACTAAAGGACTTCTGCATGCGTGATGGCAATAGGTTATCTTGACTCTGTCAAGTTAAGCTAATCTATGTAATGTAAAAGAATGTGTTCCAGAGACAGAACCTGCTGGCAAGGAACTCACTCTGGTCACATATTACCCTCTAACAAACAGGAAAGTGGAAGTCTTGTATGAATGATATGACACCGTGTATACACAGGTTGCATAGGTTGCTAAATGGATACTTATCAGTAATATTAGTTCAGAAGCAGTGGAGCTTGCTATTTGTCACTCCATCCCATTCTGCCTGCTACACAGATTTGATGTACTTACTGATATGTGGTTTGAAATCACTGAAAGGAATTTTAAAATCAGTGAGAGGCTTGGTTAAAGCCTGTTTTGATGCATTGTCTGCGCTGGTGTTACCAGAGATACCTACATGTTCAGGCCACCAGCAAAACACGATACCACATTGGTCAGAGATGAGAGTATTCATCTTCTCACAAAGTTCCAAAATGAGCGGGTTCTTCAACGTGGGGTTAAAGGTTTTACACAGACAACTAGTTAAGGTGATAGCCCTGTAATTACTTGGGTTGCTGTGATCTTTTTCAGACTTTGGAATGGGAACTATTGTTACTTTATGCCGGGAAGGTGGAAACAGGCCAGTCACTCATATGTCATTAAAAATTGATAAAAGTTCAAGTGATGGTTGCGACAGATATTTTAAAATTTTGTAGTCCATTTCATCGGGTCCAGTGGCAGTATCTTTTGCTCTATGCAAAGAGTTGCTTAACTCTTCCATATAGAAAGGTTTGTTGTAATCCTTTAAATTATCAGAGGTATATTTGATCTTTTGTTTTTTCTGCTGTTTTTAAATTTTAATAAATTCTGGATTACAATTTTCAGATGACGAATATTTAGAAAATGTGGAGGCCAATTTGTTTAAAATTTATTTTTCTGTTGTAATTAGGGTGTTGTTATCTTCCAGATGTTGTACAGTTCATTTTGTTTCTTTTCTTTTAATTTTTTTAATCATTTTCCAAATTTTGTTGATGGGGGGTGTAGTCGTTAAGCTTTGAAACATAACTTTCACCAGAACTTTTCTTTTTTTTTGTTTTATGAGTCGTCTTGTTTTTCCCAGCTGTGTACACAGTTTGTTCAAATTATGTGAGGTTGGTGACTTACTAAATTCCTGTTTGGTTTTCTTGCGATCCTTTATAGCCTGTTTGTACTCAGTATCAAACCATGGTTTTGTGAAACATTTTGGATTTGTCGAGGTTTTAGGAATGACTGTGTTTGCAATGTTAAGCAACTCTTTAGTGAAATGTTCTATTTGGTCAGCACTTTCCTCAAATTTTTCCCATATGAGGCACTCAGAACAAAGCCAAAACAAAGCCATGAGAAAGTGTCCCAGTCAGCCTTTTTAATGTTCCCCTGGAGCACCCTCTCATCATCTGCCGGAACTACACTCTCCAACACAATTGGAAAGTGATCACTCTTGCACAAGTCATCTTCTACCTTACAAGAACAAGTGCACCACCAGGCGGTGGATCAATATATGGCCACGGTGGCCATATTGGATATGTCAGAATGCTGGTTATAGAAAGGAACCATCCTCTAGTCATGGCTAATCAACCATAAAGAAACAATATCTGTTGGATGTATTCTTTTCAAGTTACTGCGAGGACAAACAAAAGTTAAAGGATGGATAGATGGATGGACGAATGGATGGATATTGTCATTCCATAATACGGCCCGCTCATATGAGCGGCCAAATAAAAATCAAGGAAAATAGAAGGGCATGCAATTGAAAAATCAAGTGAATTGTAAGAATCATATGTGGGGTGCAGATAAGTGACTGACCCATCATTGAACAAACACAAGTTACATTTTGTAATAAGTTCTACTCTTTTGCCTTCTTTGGTCTTCCTTGTTGCAGGAATTACCCCAGAGGACTGTGAGCCTTAAAATCACACTACAAAATATATGGAGTCGGGAGCTGGTGAATCAGTTGCTCAAGATCATTCTGCTGTAGGGTTTTACTTAGTGAAACGTAAATAGAACATAATGTAATTGTCTGGTCTAAAGTAAGCCTGCAAATTTGAATGCAAACATACTGAACTGTGAATAATGTTGTTTCTAACCAAGACAAATGTTCCATGAATGTTAAAAAATTTATAGTAATTTATATATTTTTTATACTTACCAATGACCCAGACTTAGCTGGTGCTAACTCTAACAAAACCAGGGCCAAACACAAATTTTGCCCCCCAATCCCCAAAATTTGCATCTAAAACAAAAAGAAATCATGTCCTAAAGGACCTCCATACTACGCCTCTACTGCGCATGCGCAGTGACGCAGACGTCCCAAAACTGGCGCCAATTATCATTCTTACTGGCAGTGCCTGGTCAGCGCTATGTACTCAGCGGGGAGGCAAGAGTTCCCAACTCCAGGGAGGGCCATCCCCGTCTGGGTCATTGGTAAGTATAAAAAATATATAAATTACTATAAATTTTTTAACATTTTTATACTGTACCAATGACCCAGACTTAGCTGAATAGTAAACAGGCTGGAGGGCCTAGGACATAGAGGAAAATCCAATAAGCTCAACTATATAGTAAAGAGGTAACCCCTTAAGGAGAAAAGGAGTATTAGGCTTTACATGTATCTTTCTTATTTAATATTAAATTAGAAAGATACACTACCCTTAATAATTGAGCACAATAACATTCATGTTCTCTATTAACATCCAGTATAACCCTTATACTAATTATTTTTAAAGCAAGCCAATAAATAAAGTAGTCCAGAGAATTGAGACTCTTTATAATCATTTAAAAGTGTCCGAGTATTGTATATTAAAGCCCGTTTGACACTTGACATATACAAATGCTTCACACCGAGCTACACTTTAAAAATAAGACATGAATGAATTTAAACATTAATATTACACTTTAAAACCATCCCGGAAGCGACTCAGAAATACTGACTTGGAGGAGGCATTCCCTTGCTTTTCACTATAAAGCAGGTGACCTAAGGGAACACCCGCCCCCCCCCCCCCTTCCCCTTGCCCTGGGTCAAATAGCCCAGAGCGAAGAGGGCAGCCGGACGGAGTCACTGCCGGAACAGAAAGCCTGCATAACTATAGTTGCAACTGTTTAGTGGACGACATTCTGAGCAACAGATAACGGACCTAAACAATGCAGGTCTCCAGAAATGGACTCAATATTTCTGAGATAAAAATTCGTAAATGTGGATGGCTGAGACCAATAAGCAGCCTTCATTAAATCTGTAATAGCAACACTATTAGCATAAGCCCAGGAAGTAGAAAGAGCTCTTACTTCATGAGCAGAAATCTTAAGCACAGACTGCTGAGAAGATAAATTTTCATAAGCAGTACGGATAGTTAATTGAATCCATCTAGCAATAGAATGGACCGAAATGTCCTTTCTATTAGGCATCAAAGACAGAAAGAAACGTTTCCGTCCCTTTCTGATAAACTGAGATCTCTGTTTATAGATACGTAGTGCTCTAACAGGACAGAGTAAAGGCCTACGCCCGTCTGAAGACGGAAGAGCCTTAATAACAATAGGTTCCGGATATTTATTAGGAGCCTGATTCTTAGCTAAAAAACCCACATTAGTAGTGAAGGTGATAGTGTTCCCAACACTACGATAATGAGAATCATCCACCGATAGTGCATGAAGCTCACTGACTCTTCTGGCAGAAGAGAAAGCTAAGAGAAAAGCTGTCTTATAAGATAAGAATTTGAAATCTACTGTCCCAAGAGGTTCAAATGGCTTTTCCTTCAATTTAGGGAGAACCCAAGCTAAATTCCACTTAGGAATTAATCTAAGAGTTCTGGGTCTATTTATCGAAAAGTTTCTAACCAACTTCGATAAAGAGACATTAGATCCAATTTGTAAACTATCATGATGTGCATAGGTATCAGATAACATAGATCTATAACCCTTTATAGTAACAGGCTGCAGTTTGATTTCGTCAAACAAGTATACTAGAAAGTTTGCAATGTCTGGTATAGAGGGATCAAATATATCTACAGAATGATCCCTACACCAACGACGAAAAACCTTCCACTTAGCCGCATAGTTTAGCGAAGAGGAGGTCCTCCTACAGTTAGAAATCGCGTCCACTGCTCGTCCTGTAAAGTGCTTGCCATGCAAGAAGGACCGCACAACGGAAAAACGTGAAGGTTGAGACCTTGCGGGTTGTGATGGAGTTGGCGCGATTTCCCCTGCGAAAGAAGATCCTCTCGTGGAGGAAGCTTCCGCGGTAGGTCCCACAACAGACACCTGAGTAGATTTATCCACGGTCTCTGTGGCGACAGAGATGCTACCAACAGAATCTTGCATTGAGATTGTTTTATCTTTAGCAATACTTGTTGAATTAACGGCGCTGGAGGATACGCATATCCTATCATTCCGTCCCAAGGGATCGACAGAGCGTCTACTGCAAATGCTCTTGGATCCGGACACGGAGACACATACGTCTGCAACTGATTGTTGAGATGTGTCGCAAATAAGTCTATCATTGGCCGTTCCCATTGGTAGCAAATCTGAAGGAATACTTGTTTGTTGAGAGTCCACTCCGACGGCAACAAGCGACTCTTTCGTGAAAGGGAGTCTGCTAGCACATTCAGACGACCCGGTATGTGACGGACCGAAAGAAGAACGTGATGTTCTAACGCAAACAAAGGATTCTTTCCGTTAGATTGAACAACGGAACTGAATGAGTGCCTCCCTGATTCCGTATATACGACACTACTGTCGTATTGTCGGATAGGATTTGGACATGAGCATCGTGAATAATGTCCATCCAGTGACGTAACGCAAGCCAAATTGACATCATTTCCTTGATGTTTATGTGCTTGCACAGGAATTGTGGATCCCAAAGACCCTGGCATCTCGAATCCGTTGGGATTAATGATGCACCCCAACCTGTTTGACTGGCATCCGTCATAACGGTAAAACTCGGATCCGGCAACTGCAGCGGAACTCCTTGAGTTAACCACTGAATGTTTGCCCAAGTCTGAATCTCTTGTTTCACTTGATCTGACAAGAGAACGTCTACATCGAGCGAATGAATTTTCACACTCCAATTCTGAGTCAGGAAAATTTGAAGAGGACGTGTGCGTAGCCGCCCCATCGGAATGAGATCCGCGGCGGCTCCGCACAGACCTATCAGTCTCATAAATTCTCTCGCCGTGACTTTGTCTGCGTGCAGACAATAGCGAGCGTAACAACTGACTAATTTCGCTCTGGTTAACGGCAGACGAACGAGATTGTTGTGCGTCTCGAAGCTCATTCCCAGATGAGTGAATGACTTGGACGGCACCAGATACGACTTCTCCTCGTTTACTATAAAACCGAGACGTCGGAGCAATAGAAGAAGATTCTGAACATCGTTCTGAAGCGTTAACTCGTTGCCGTACCTCTGAAGAATGTCGTCCAGGTAGGCCGACGTTACCGCAGACGAATGAGCTCGGAAGTAGATCATTACCGAGTTCATTACCCGAGTGAAAGCCCAGGGTGCTAGATTCAATCCGAAGCACATCGCCCGGAATTGATACACCACTCCTAGGACTGCGAAGCGTAGATACTTTCGGAATGTCGGATGTACCATGACGTGAAAGTACGCATCTTTGAGATCTATGCTCGTTGCATAATCGTTCACCCGAATACTCGCTCTGACCGATCGAATCGTCTCCATATAAAACTTCGGAGCGACGATCAGCTTGTTTATCCAGCTCAAATCTATGACTGGACGGAACGAGCCGTCTGGTTTCGGAACCAGAAACAGATGGCTGTAGAATCCCAGAGATTCCTGGTTTTCTACGACCTCTACCGCGTTCTTCATTAAAAGAGACTGCACCTCTGATAACAGAGCGTCTCTTTTCTGTGGATTTGACGGAAGATGAGTCCACTTTGGACTTCGAGTTAATGGAGGCTTTTTGAAGGATATCTTTAGACCTTCCGAAGTCACTCCTCTCACCCAAGGGTCGTCCGTAATCGACACCCACTCTTGTGAAAAACTCGACAACCTTCCGCCAACCGGAACGCGATAGAGGTTTAAGCCATCACCTCCTGGACCTGCGAGGCCTGCGGTAGGAGAAACCACATCTTCCACGACCCGCACCTCGCCTCGTCGACCTCGGGGCGTCCGACCGATTGTCCCGGCCTGAAGGACGACCCGAACGAGAGTCGCTATCCTGACGGTCTCTCGAATAAGACCAAGAGGACGCACCGAAACCTCTATAGGAACCTCTCTTGGGCGCATTAGACCCAGAAGTGCCTGTCTTATTCGTGTCTGCTGTATCCGACTTTTTAGGAGCCGATCTGAACAACAGAGAATCATTAGCTTTCTTTTTAATTTTATCATAAATAGCGGAAAGCTTGCCATCAAAGAGAAGTTCTCCTGAGACCGAAGCGACTCTAAGAGAGTTCTTCACCTTAGAATCCACTAGTGTGGATGTAGCTAGGGCTGCGTCACGTCTAACCAACTCCAGATTTGCCACTGAAAGGGCGGAGTTACACGTGGAATAAGCTACTGCCCTTGAAAGAAGTCTTAAAGAGGATTATATATCCTGAAACTCTTCCCCTTGAAGGCGCAGTGATAACGCCTTAGTAAGGTGATCTGCGTAAGATAAGGCATCTAAATCGGCTCTGTTAGACGCAATAGCTGTTTCCAACACCGCGGTTGGAATAGAAGCTGACGACGGTAATGATAGCTCTAAGTCTTCCGCCTTGTCGTCCATACGCAGAGGAACTCTCGGTATACCCTGTCCTGCCGTATCGAATTTATTCCTTGCATTAATGAAAGGCAGGTTAAGAGTATTAGCGGACAAGAAACCTGCTTTCCCCGTCCTGGAAGCAAGTTTAAATATAGCGTCATTCAATAATTCAAATGTTCTTGCAACATTATTGGACTGCGACGGAAACTCGGGAGCGATGTCCCTGAACCGCTCAAAAAATTCAGAGTCCAATGACGCTATAATTCTCTTGTCCGGAAGCGCAGCAGTCTGGCCCGACGGAACAACTTGAGGGAGAAAGTGCCGGATGAAGTCCACGGCAGCTTTATGTTGTTCCGAAAGGGATAGCTCCAAGTCATCCGTATCCCTTTCACCATCTGGTCGGACCTCCCGATGTTCCCGGTCGTCCGCCCCCGATGCTTCGGCGGAGCGTACCGACCCAGCGCCGTCGGATAATTCTCGATCCGACACCGTTTCTGTCGGCTGCTGGGATGCTGCGATAAGCTGTGCTATCTGCACAAGAATGTCCGACGTCGAGACCTGCGGAGGCGCAGTCTTTCGCTGCTTCGCCGAGGGCAGCTCCGCATCAGATGGCTCCCGCATACTTTTCCTATGCGAACGTCCGGAGTCCATCGGTCTCGAATCCCTGGCTGCCGGATGGTGTGACCTGGTCGCCGAAGAATCCTTCATCGGCGAAGCTGGTAAAATATCGGCAGTCACGCAGCCAAGGTGCGGTCGTGTGCGCTGACGAGAAGAGGAAGCCTTAACAGTCTCTGCGGACTGCTTATACAACGGAGCGTCCCGAGCGACGGACGTATGCTCCGCTAAAGACACATTTTGTACCACAACATCTGGTCCCAGATGTTGTTGTACGAGAGAGGGACCTCTCTCGCTCGCGGCCCGGCTGGACCTGGACGAGCTAGGAACCGGACTAAAAGGCTTCCTCCGTTCTCGCTTACTATCCGCCGTCACTGGGTGTGCATCTATTATGTTTATAGTGCTCGCATCACCCAAAATTTCCTCTTGGACCGCATCGGACGAACCCGGCTGCCGAACCATTCGGTGAATGGATGCTACACCGGGCGTGCTAGCGGACGACATTTGTCTAATCTCCATGAGCACTTTTGCCGCTAGCTCTGAATTCATTTGTGACGACGGACGCACACTTGAAGAAGATAACATGGAAACATCACCCTGTTCTGGTTCCTCTGAAATAGAAACTGAGAGAGTAGAGTGACCTTGTGGAGAAAGAGCCGGCATCGCTCTTTCTCCAGAAACAACATATCGTGACACATGTTTCCAATGTTTCTCATCCCAATGTTCACATATAGGACAGGGATTAATGCGAGAACACTGACTACAATTAATACAATGATCATGAAAGTCAGAGGAAGATTTCTTCCTATTACAATTTGAACAATGTCCCTTCATTGTGAAAGAACAACAAAAAGTCCTAGTTACTCGCAAAAAACCCCTGACACAAAGATACATAATAACATGATCCATTAATAAATGAAAAAACAATTGCAAAACAAAATAATTTTGAAAAAATATTTTTTCAGAGAAGCCCAAGTTGCTGAAAAGTAACGTTGAGCCCCGATGGATCCGATGGCAAAGTGTGGTCAAAAATTTTAAATTTATATAAAATAATTAATGAGACACTTTCGGATAATATAAATGTATCTTATAATGAGATAAACTACCACAAAGGCAAACAGCCCCCCTCAAAAAAGGCTGTTGCCAATGAAAACAAACAGTGTAAACACACTAGAAAACATGACTCCAGGCACTGAAAAAACTGGCCCGGAATCAGTCATCAATTACACTCTATCTGATGCAAAACAGAGACTCCCAGGGGAGAATCTGTAGAACATCAGATGGAAGATGCAGAACACAAACGTTATACACCCATGGGTGAAAACGTAACTATGGGGAAAATAACAGAAAACATTCTGTAACCAAGCAACTCTCCCAGGAAATTTTAGAAATGAAATTTCTCAAAAATATGCCAAAAGCATGGGAGAATTGCCAGGGGGGACTTTAGAAGGCTAGGGGAGAGGAAACACTGAATAAGCAGTGCAACAATTAGCAAGAATGACAACAAGAGGCCCATGCCTCGAAAATAGGCAACTTAACATAATTTCATCAAAAAATTTTAAGTACAGCCCTGATTATTTTTTGCCACTTCTTTTTCCTCTCCTCCTTCTATCCTCCTTAGAATCACATTTTCTCCAAAAATTACGTGTCTGGCATCCTTTAAACTGAGATTTACAAGCACAAAGATCAGTGAGATGTTGACTGATGAAGGGCCAAACAGAGAATGATAATTGGCGCCAATTTCGGGACGACTGCGTCACTGCGCATGCGCAGTAGAGGCGTAGTATGGAGGTCCTTTAGGACATGATTTCTTTTTGTTTTGGATGCAAATTTTGGGGATTGGGGGGCAAAATTTGTGTTTGGCCCTGGTTTTGTTGGAGTTAGCACCAGCTAAGTCTGGGTCATTGGTACAGTATAAAAATTTACGTGTCTGGCATCCTTTAAACTGAGATTTACAAGCACAAAGATTGTGAGATGTTGACTGATGAAGGGCCAAACAGAGAAATGATAATTGGCGCCAATTTCGGGACATCTGCGTCACTGCGCATGCGCAGTAGAGGCGTAGTATGGAGGTCCTTTAGGACATGATTTCTTTTTGTTTTGGATGCAAATTTTGGGGATTGGGGGGCAAAATTTGTGTTTGGCCCTGGTTTTGTTAGAGTTAGCACCAGCAAAGTCTGGGTCATTGGTACAGTATAAAAATATGAAGATATAATGTTTAAATGCAAATTGATCTTGAGCCTCAGATTTCTTTAAAAGGGTTTCCTGCAGGCAGAAAGCAGCAGGTTTATATTTGTTCAATTTGCTATTTTGCTGGTGCCATTTATTGTTTCCATTTTTGTTTCTTCTGGCATAGATTTTTGTTGTTTGTTTTTATGAAGTGTCTTAAGCGTATCTTAAGCAGATGAATTTGTGTTGACTGTGGTTGAGTTTGATTGATGGTTCCTATGGTGAATGCTTGCAGTTATATTGGATCTGAACCATTAAGCCAAGTATATTCAGTTTGACATGCAACTGATGCAGTTGTTTTCTTTTGTTTTAAAGTTGAGGCATAAGATGGTCCTGATATATTCATGCCAGGCACTGGTATAACAATATCTATGGCTTCTTTTAAACTAACCTGTTTCTTGCATTTTATTTTCTGTATGAGTTTTTCGTTCTTCCACACAAGGCAATATTTAGAAAATGACATATGATTGCCCTGGCAGTTGATAAATTGATACATTAAGGTTTAAAATGCTCCATCATGGCTTTTGCTGCATATATAACAGGCTTGCTTGCCTCCACAAGTATTCTGCCCAAGGCCAAATGTTTGGCACCTGAAACATTGAAGTGAATTTGGAATGTACAAATCCACTTTAACCAATTTTAATAGTTTTGGGTGGTCTTGTGCCATCAAATGTGCTTATGTAAGTGTTCGTTTGTATAACTTTACCTTCTTTTTTAATTTCAAGACATTTCACTGCTGTTATAAATTGATGTGTTAGTTCTAATGTGATTTCATTATCTTTCATATCAGCCAGCTTCCGAGTTCTTATGACACCCTTGCTTGAATGCAGAGTTTTGTAAAAATTTGCCTTAACATTTAAATCTACAATTTTAGTGGGTGCATAAGATTATGTACCTGAAATTCATTTCATACATTCTATTAAACTATCACCAGGTCTTAACTTTTTAATGTCCTTAACAGTACTGGCAATACCCTTGATGGGATTTTCAAGGGCAAATGGGTTAATGGTGCCTATTTTTTTATTTTCATCTGTAGACTGTATTAGAATGAATTTTGGAATGTTATCTGCTGGTGGTATTGAAGATTGTATTAGGTCATCGTGTGAGTCAAGAGCCTTTTAGGTCAGTATCTTTGAAAGGTCTTTTTGTTTTTGTTGGTTGTGCCATGCTATAAATAGAAATTGTTCATTACCCCAGCAACCACCCACCACAGAGTCAAACAAGGGGTAGAGTTACTGCTATATAGTGAACCCTTTGAGCTGCCAGTATTCCCACATACTTTTACTAGGGTAGAATAATCAGCCAGTTGTTCCACTTGTATGATCACCACTAAAGTTCATGTTGTTTTAAATCTAAGTGTTTCTTTAACTTATTTTTTAGGTTTAACACATGGTTTGTCTATATAAAATAAGCAAATTCAGTGAATTCATGTCTCCCGCTGGGCAGCAGTTCCAAGGGGAATTAATGCGTCCAGTGGAATATAGTTGAGTTGCAAGTGGAAGTTATTTAGAAGAGACAGAACAGACAGTGCTTCAGACAGTGGTTATCAGATTTATTTTCACGGAGGTCACTGTCAAAGCAAGTGAAGTGATGTGGCATATAACTGTGAGAATCACTAAAAATTAAGACTGTATGATAAGACATATTACATTAAACTGATGTGAAAAGTAATCCATATATGAAATTTCATTGAAATCGGTTGACTCTAAGGAAAGTTAGAGTCTGGAAACCGTCAGCCAATCAAATTTAAGCAACCTAATTAAATATGTGCAGAAAATGCCCATATTCGAATTTGGACCCACAACTGATGAAAGTGATCTACTACCTAAATTTCAGAAAGTTAGAGTCTGGCAATGAAAAACACGGAAGGTGTGCACTTACAGTGTATTAGTAGTAGCACTGAATAAATCAAAGTTTCCCTAATTTGCATAATTTTTGCACAAAAACAAAACCCGTATTATATGTATTGCATGTTACTAAACATTCATACAAAAATTTATTTAAATTCAAACTTTCATATAGAAGTTCTGTACAAAAAAACTGATTACACTCAATTTCGGAACAAAATGGCCACTGGTGGCCATCTTGAATTTTGGACCAAACCCCAAAACACATATTCTGGTCTCACAATGATAACAAAGATACCCAAGAAGTTTCATAAAGATCGGTTCATAAATACGGCTTTTAGTCTGAGGTGCATTGATGCTCAGGGCAGACGGACAGACAGACAGACAGACAGACAGACAGACAGACAGATTTTCGGTACAAAATGTCTCACATTCGAACCTGACCTAGGTATTGATAAAAGTAATCAATATATGAAACTTCATCGAAATCGGTTGATTTTAAGGAAAATTAGAGTCTGGAAACTATCAGCCAATCAAATTTCAGCAACCAAATTAAATATGCGCAAAAAATGCCCATATTCAAACTTGGATCCACAATTGATGAAAGTAATCTTCTACCCAAATTTCATTGAAATCCGGTCACTGTAAGGAAAGTTAGAGTCTGGAAATGAAAAACACAGAAGGACGGAAGGACACCCCAAATTGAACATCTCCCGTTTTTTTCAAAAAGCGGGAGACAATAAAATTAATACCATTTTACAGGACAATCCCGAGAATAATAACAATGTTTTACCGGCATTGAAATTGCATAATGCGACAAAGTGGCGGGTCGATACTGAAATCAATTTCCAATATCGGCCTGCCACGTTAAGCTTGTGTTGCGTGATCAAAGAATTTAGAGTTAGCTCCCAGAAGTTATTCTGCTGCATCGAAATTCAAAGGAAACAAGATATTCTAACAACATCCATATCCCCCGCCGACTTTTATGTTATGATAGGAATTATCTCATTATCGACCTGGACATATATTTATACCCAATAATGTCGCTCACCAAATACCATTTAATTTCTTTAATCGCAAATGAAGATATCTTCCAAAAACCTGCAATTTGGGGAAATTCAAAGTTGACAGGGGCTAAAATTCTGGTAAAATTATTTGAATCAAAATGTCCTTTCCATATGCACATGTACACATCATACTCATACTGCACACCAAGTTTTGTAAAAATGCAATGAAAAATGAGGGAGTTAAGTGGACGAGCAGTTGTGATGGAAATTTTTCTATTACCAAGGGCCATAACCAAACTAAATTCGTCACATCAAAAATTTCTGAACACATGCACATCTACACTTGATACTGACACTTCAGAAGAAGTTTTGTAAAAATCCAAGAAAGAAATGTAGTTGGAGTTAAGCGGGAAAGAATTTGTGATGGAAATTTTGTTATTTCCATGGGCTGTAACCATGCAAAATTCGTCCCATCTAAAATTACTGCCCACAGACACATCTACACTTGATACTGATATTTCAGACCAAATTTCATAAAAATCCAATAGAACATATACGAGGAGTTAAGCGGAAAGCCTTTGTAATGGAAATTTTGCTATTTCCAAGTGCCATAATCACACAAAATTTGTCTCATCCAAAAATCCTGACACATGAACATCTACACTTGATACGGATACTTCAGACCAAGTTTCGTAAAAATTCAATAAAAACTTAGGAGAAGTTAAGCAGACAAGCCTTTGTGATGGAAATTTTGCTATTTCCACAGGCTGTAACCATGCAAAATTTGTGGCATCGAAAATTGCTGACCACATGCACATCTACACATGATACTGATACTTCAGACCAAGTTTCATAAAAATCCATTGAAAACTGTAGGAGTTAAGCAGAGAAAGTTTGTGACGGAAGGACAGACTGATGGACTGACAGGATGGTGGATACACAAACAGCATTTCAATATCCCTCTCCCGACATAGTCAGCAGGAGAAAAAAACAATGTGATATTTAATGATGACAATTTTAGTTTATATTTAACATAAGTTTTGATCATTTAGTTGATTAATTGTGACCATTATTGGAAGTGAATATTGAATATGTAATGAAAAATGTAGCATCACATTTCCCAATTTCGAGCTATTGCCGTAAAATTAAATCAGCAGAATAATCATGCGACCTCTCATTAGTTTGTAAACAAGCAGACAACAAATTGAAAATTGTTCAATCGTTCAAAATAATGCAATTGAACGATCTTGCCGATGCACAATTAATATGATTAAAGTTCAGAAAAACAATTGCTTTTACTTAGATGCTGTAGTAAAGGGTAACTGTGGGGCAAATGGTAATAATAGTACTAACATGTCTTTGTTGGGCATAGTGGTTTTATTAATGGCCCTCCAGAAATAGATAGCAGCCCTCCATCTTATTAAAGGCTCGCAACTTTGTCTCAGGCCTCTTGTAAGATGTCAGGCTGCTATTCATTTCTACTGGGCTTTTAATAAACCATAATGCCCCTCAAATTCATGTTATTGTTATAATATTAACATGACAAAATATTATCTAGTTTAATGTATTTATCGAAGTTCATGATTAATTTATCATTTAATTACTGTTATCAAAACAGTGGCCTTGACATGTATAATCAGCTTTCAATGACTGCAGGTAAAAGAAAATGTTCTCTTTCTGAATAAAATGACTGCTTGTGCGGTTGCTACCCTCAATAAAGATTTTTATTACATGCTAAATGATAGATAGAAATTGTATTGCCCACTATGGAGATGTAGAAATTTTCACTTTCATGGTATCTATCAAAATGGCAACTTTCAGAAAGCCATTAGAAATGTTGAGATTGTGTTGAAGGATATTCAATAAAAGTAAATCTTGTTATCAACCTTTTAAACTGGCCAAAGTGACAAATTTCAAAGGGAGCAATTATTGCTAAAATTGATTGCTTCCAAACTGTATATATCTGTGGAAAAGACCCAGGGCAGTCAGTCTCTCAAGCTACAGATATCTTCTTGACTCGGCATGCTTTACTGGAGATCTGTGAAGGTCCACAAAGTTGTGTTAGTGGGCAACCATGAACAGCAGGGGGGGGGGGGGAGGGAGGGGAGGGGGGGGGGTTCATGAGTGTTATTCAATTCATAATTGCTAGATACAAATCAGCAGTGGAGAGATTATTGAACTCATGACAAAAAGATATTTTATTAGTGTTATTAGCAGACATGTTAACCCTCCTGGAATGCCCAGGAAATTCCAGGGAATTCAATGTTGTTCCCGGCATCACAGAAAAATATCTGCTTGTGGCGAAAATCTCACAAAATTTCAGTCAAAGCATTTGGCAGTTTTGAAATGATTCAAAGGTTGATTAGCCATCAGTTTCAAAAGAATTATAGCGAATGAAGACAGCATAATGGTAACGTGTGTGTTTGAAAATATAAGTTTGAAATTTACAAGAATATTTCAGAAAAATATATGTCTGAGCAATCCAAAAATCTGTATCAGGAAGTAAACACATGGACAATGAAAGTGTCAATGACACTGTAGCTCAACTTGACAAACTTGAACTTGGTAAGTTAGAAGTGAAATGGCAAAATTGAAGATAATTGGTACCAATGTTATTTGGTGAAATTTAAACATAACAGCATTGTGTGTGCACAATGTCAGAGTAATACATGCATTTTTAAATATAAACTGTAAGACTGGCTGAAGGAAGAATGTTGATACATAAATGGAATACGTTCAGAGGTTATTGTAAAGGGCAATTTTTTCCCCAAAAATGAATGCTAATCAATAGCTCTTATCTAAAGGTCTCGCCTAATCAGCACACCAAGTTCAAAAACAATCCTATGTGGCCTGTAGGCCATGTCAAAGAAGAATGTTGATGCACAAATGCAATAAATTCAAAGATTGTTCCTAACAGCAACAGTTTTTGATGGAAATGAAAAGAAAATCGATAGCTCCTATCTTTGTAACCCTGCATAAGAATACAAAGTTTCAAAACAACCCGATAATGAATGCACCCTCTGAGGCATGCCAAAGGAAGATTTTAATGCACAAATGCTGTAAGTCTGAAGGTCATTACTTGTGGTAATGTTTTTTCTCTCTTTTTTAAGGAAATTCATAAATATATCTTGCAGAGAGCGCAAAAGGGATAAGTTGCTGCACAAGTGCAGTAAGTTCAAAGACAGGTGATAACCAGGCTTGTCATTATCAGTGATTCCCACAAATATCAAACAGTTACCTTGGGTACCGGCAATACATTTGGTGAAATAAAAACCCAAAGAATAATACACACTGGTAAATATAATGGAAGAATTGTTACTCAGTAAAGAAATATTTTGATATGCTGTTATTTTCGAAAACAGAACGTTTCCAAAAACGGGAATGTGAAAGCAAGAAAGGAAACCTGGAATCAGCTGTTCAAAACAGAGCTCTGCACATCAAGGGAGAGTACTCAACATGCGAGGGTGAAAGACATGACATATGGCAAATAAAATTAAAACAAAGCTATTGTGGGGTGAAGCATCCTGCTTATTTTTCTGTATTTAGCTGGATAGATTAATTTAATATAAATAGCCTATCACTCAGACTTCTGATACAAATTCATGGATAAGGCTTTATACATAAAGGAATCCTCACATTGACAAAATGAGTGACATTTTACAGATATGAAATATTGGTCACTTCGCTCATTTGCATACCAATTTTTATTGGAATATTTCGAAATTTTGTTGGCGTGTTCTGTGCATAATTCTTGACAGGCGAGGGGTAAAATTACATGCACAGGCACCTGCTCCCAGCCATTTGACAAAATATAATGCTGAGAAAAAAATCTCCCCTCTCAATGCTGCAACATCTCGAGCTCTGTTAACATATTGAAGCTGATAAATATTTATCGCCGACAGTATATTGCATGAGGCGGTTGTTTATGGTCTGCAGAAATTTTAGTTTTGTCGGGTCACTGCGGCCGCGGCTGATCACCTGCCTCAAAATGACAAGTCTGGATAACGACAATAATTTTTCATGGAAATGAACATATACACAGTTGTTGTACCTAGAGGTCACTCCGAACACACATACCAAATTTCAAAGTAATTCATTCATAAATGTGCTCTGAAGGGTGTGCCAAAGGGAAATATTGAAGCCTGACTAAACTAAGTTCAAAGGTCGTTTGCCAGCAACAACATTTTTTGACAGACATGGAAGAAAATCGATTACTCCCATATAGATATCACCCTACACAAGAACACCAAGTTTCCAAGCGATCCGTCCCCGCGGGAACCTCGGAAAGTGAAGCAGTTCCTGTTCACTGCGGTAAACTGGCTCTGTTTTACAGGTAAAATAGGACCCAGTCACCAATGCTTGGGAGGTGCAAACCCTCTCTAAAATGGGCAACATGGCTTATTAATGCTCACACTTGGTCTTCAGTCGATACTCATGTTGTGGTCATGATTAGCCATTGTGCATAAATATGTGACCTTAAACACCAATAAATAAACTAGAACTATCACTGAAGGTGATTAATACCCCCGCTTTGGGTTTTTAGAGGAATGCACTTCTGATCATGTAGGCGAAGGCCATAAGGAAATGTATACATAAAGATCATTTTTTGTTGTTGAAATTTGTATTTGCATGTGGCCTTCCACAGAACAGCACTGAATACTTAAAGAGCCCACACATATATGGTTTACATTTGGAAAAACACATTTACAATGTGCAACATGTATTCAAAATCGGTTCATTAATGTAGGAGGAGTTGCACACACAAGAATCCCATTTGAAAACCCATAATAAATCCAAGTTAAAGGAAGATAACCTGGTTAAAATTGTCGCAGATCAAAAATTTGGGAATATGCATATGTTCACTTAGTTGTGATAATGTTTGAAAGGTTTCGTCAAAATTGATTGATAAATGTAGGAGGAGTTGCACGCACAAGAATCCCATTTGAAAACCCATAATAAATCCAAGTTAAAGGGAGATAACCTAGTTAAAATTGCCACAGCTCAAAAATTTTGGAATATGCGCATGTTTACTTAGTAGTGATGATGTCTGTAAACTTTCGTCCAAATTGATTGATAAATGTAGGAGGAGTTGCGCACACAAGAATTTCATGCAGAAACCCATATTAAATCAAAGTTCAAGAGAGATAACCTGGTTAAAATTGTCACAGATCAAAAAGTTTGGAATATGCACATGTTCACTTAGTAGAGATGATGTTTGAAAGGTTTCATCAAAATCGGTTCATTAATGTAGGAGGAGTTGCGCACACAAGAATTTCTTCGAACGGAAAGACATAATAAATCTAAGTCAAAGGGAGATAACCTGGTTAAAATTGTCACAGATCAAAAATCTTGGAATATGCGCATGTTCACTTAGTAGTGATGATGTCTGAAAAGTTTTGTCCAAATTGATTGATAAATGTAGGAGGAGTTGCACGCACAAGAATTTCATGTAGAAACCCATAATAAATCTAAGTTAAAGGGAGATAACCTGGTTAAAATTGCCACAGCTCAAAAATTTTGGAATATGCGCATGTTCACTTAGTAGTGATGATGTCTGTAAACTTTCGTCCAAATTGATTGATAAATGTAGGAGGAGTTGCGCACACAAGAATTTCATGCAGAAACCCATATTAAATCAAAGTTCAAGAGAGATAACCTGGTTAAAATTGTCGCAGATCAAAAAGTTTGGAATATGCACATGTTCACTTAGTAGAGATGATGTTTGAAAGGTTTCAGCAAAATCGGTTCATTAATGTAGGAGGAGTTGCGCACACAAGAATTTGTTCGAACGGAAAGACATAATAAATCTAAGTCAAAGTGAGATAACCTGGTTAAAATTGTCGCAGATCAAAAATCTTGGAATATGCGCATGTTCACTTAGTAGTGATGATGTCTGTAAACTTTCGTCCAAATTGATTGATAAATGTAGGAGGAGTTGCGCACACAAGAATTTCATGCTGAAACCCATATTAAATCAAAGTTCAAGAGAGATAACCTGGTTAAAATTGTCGCAGATCAAAAAGTTTGGAATATGCACATGTTCACTTAGTAGAGATGATGTTTGAAAGGTTTCATCAAAATCGGTTCATTAATGTAGGAGGAGTTGCGCACACAAGAATTTGTTCGAACGGAAAGACATAATAAATCTAAGTCAAAGGGAGATAACCTGGTTAAAATTGTCACAGATCAAAAATCTTGGAATATGCGCATGTTCACTTAGTAGTGATGATGTCTGAAAAGTTTTGTCCAAATTGATTGATAAATGTAGGAGGAGTTGCGCACACAAGAATTTCATGTAGAAACCCATATTAAATCAAAGTTCAAGAGAGATAACCTGGTTAAAATTGTCGCAGATCAAAAAGTTTGGAATATGCACATGTTCACTTAGTAGAGATGATGTTTGAAAGGTTTCAGCAAAATCGGTTCATTAATGTAGGAGGAGTTGCGCACACAAGAATTTGTTCGGATGGAAAGACACAATAAATCTAAGTCAAAGGGAGAAAACCTGGTTAAAATTGTCGCAGATCAAAAATCTTGGAATATGCGCATGTTCACTTAGTAGTGATGATGTCTGAAAAGTTTTGTCCAAATTGATTGATAAATGTAGGAGGAGTTGCGCACACAAGAATTTCATGTCCGGAAAGACGTACGGATGGACGTACGGACGGACGGACAGACGGATGGACGGACGTACGGACGTACAGGGCGATTCCTATATAGCCCCCACTTCTTCAAAGCGGGGGTATAATAAATAAATCCAAGCGATCCAATCATAAATGTGCCCTGCAGGGTGAGTCAAAGGGAAATATTGATGCATAACTGCACTAAGTTTTTACTAAGTTCATCAGAGGTCGTTTCCAATGGCAACTATTTATGACATGAATGGAAGAAAATCGATAGCTCCCATCTAGAGGTAACCCCAAACATGCACACCAAGTTTCAAAGCGATCCGGTCAAAAATGTGCGCTGCAGGCTGCACCAAAGGTAAATACTGACGCATAACTGCACAAAGTTCATAGAAGGTCATTGCCAGTGGCAACATTTTTTCACAGAAAGTGAAGAAAATCAATAGCTCCCATCTAGAGGTAACCCCAAACAAACAAACCAAGTTTCAAACCATTCTGATCATAAATGTGCCCTGTAGGGCATGCCAAAGGAATATATTGATGCCTGACTAAACTAAGTTCAAAGGTCGTTGCCAGCGGCAACAGTTTTTGATGGAAATGGAAGAAAATCAATAGATCCCATCTAGACGTCGACCCAAACAAGCATGCCAAGTTTCAAATCAATTCGATCATAAATATGCCCTGTGGGGTGTGCCAACGGGAAATATTGAGGTCTGACTTAGCTAAGTTCTAAGAAAGTTGCCAGCAGCAACATTTTTTGATGGATATGGAAGAAAATTGATAGCTCTCATCTAGTGCTCACCCCAAATAAGCATACCAAGCTTCAAAGTGATCTGGTCAAAAATGTCCACTGCAGGGTGTGCCAAAGGGAAATTTTGATGCATAACTGCACTAAGTTCATCGAAGGTCGTTGCCAGCGGCAATATTCTTTGACGGAAATCAAAAAAAATCGATAGCTCCCATCTAAAGGTAATACAAAACAAGCATACCAGGTTTCAAACATATCTGATCATAAATGCGCCGTGTAGGGCATGCTAAAGGAATATATTGATGCCTGACTAAACTAAGTTCAAAGGCCGTTGCCAGCGGTAACATTTTTTGAAAGAAATGCAAGAAAATCAATAGCCCCCATCTAGAGGTCACTCCAAACAAGTATGCCAGATTTCAAACCAATCCAATCATACATGTTCTCTGTAGGGTTTGCCAAAGAGAAATATTGAGGTCTGACTGAACTGAGATCTAAGAACATTGCCAGCGGCAACATTTTTCGATGGAAATGGAAGACAATTGATAACTCCTATCTGGAGGTCACCCTAAACAAGTATACCAGGTTTCAAAGCGATTCAATAATAAATGTGCCCTGCAGGGTGTGCCAAAGGAAAATTTTGATGCATAACTGCACTAAGTTCATCAAAAGTCATTGCCAGCGGCAACATTTCTTGGCAGTTATCGAATAAAATCGATAGCTCCCAACTAGAGGTAATCCCAAACACGCATACCAAGTTTCAAACCAATCTGATAAAAAATGTGCCCTGTATGGCATGCCAAAGGAATATATTGATGCCTGACTAAACTAAGTTCAAAGGTCATTGCCAGCGGCAACATTTTTTGACGGAAATGGAAGAAAATCGATAGCTCCCATCTAGAGGTCACCCCAAACATGCATGCCAGGTTTCTAAGCAATCCGATCATAAATGTGCCCTGTAGGGTGTGCCAAAGGGAAATACTGAGGTCTGACTAAACTAAGTTCTAAGAACTTTGCCGGCGGCAACATTTTTTGACGGAAATTGAAGAAAATCGGTAGCTCCCATCTAGAGGTCACCCCAAACAAGCATACCAAGTTTCAAAGCGATCTGATCATAAATGTGACCTGTGAGGTGTGCCAAAGGAAATTGTGTACGTATGTACAAATGCCGACAGACGAGAAGTGATGCAATAGCTCAGCTTGACTTTGTCAAGTTGAGCTAAAAATGAAAGTCGAATTGTGCTGTTTTTCATTGGTAGAAACTGAACTGGCTTTCTGAAAAAAGGAACAAATGAATGTGCAAGAATAGAGCCACCTGGTAGGTTCCGTCACAAATCGAAACCACAAACGAAACGCACGGTGAACTGCATTTGTCATCAGCTGTATTTTCTTTTTGCGAGACGTTTAAAAGTGACGAGTCAAGGTATCATACGGAAACCAACTGTTTATGATTTAGTATGTTCACGGTTACTGTGACCTTCACCGTTGACCTAGTGAGTCCAAAATAAATAGGGTTCTTCCTCTCACTGAGGCCAACCTACCTATGAAGTTACATGAACGTGGGTCTCACCATTATCTAGTTATTGTCCAGAAATCAATGGTTTATGCCCACCTGCCTGCCCAACCACCCGCCATTCATCAAACTATTCATCACAACTCGACTAAAAATGAAGCGGGCGACGAAAAACGAAGTTCTGGCACCCGATCATAAAAACCTAGATGAACTCCTTGCACCTCATATCGACTATAGCAGGAAATATATTCCTGAGAAAGGAGCCAAGAACAGGCATCCAAAAGAACGCTCATTATTCACACTAGGTTAATATGGCATCATCAATAGGACTAAAAGCCTCAGACAACTAACACCAAGCAATACCGTTACGGAGAGAACAACCTCTTCTATTATAATGTTATCTAGGACAGTGGTCTCCGCCTAGCTGAAGCAGCTAAAGGTTTACCTATTTGTGAAGACAATTATATGGCTATTAACTGCGGCCCTAGAAGCTCACTAAAGGAGACTTACAACACTAGCCGCTTATGATAGGGAAAAAACACCGCTCATCATTCTAGCTAGGCTACTATAGTATCAACAATAAGACTAAAGTCTGTGACACTTAAGAAAACAACACCGAGAAGGAAAAATGCACTCATTCCTTTAGCAGTTCTATTTCCCAAAGACAGCGGTCTCAGCCTAGCTAACGTAGCTTAGAAGTCCTCATCTCAGTGACAACAGATATCTCAGTGTAATTTTTGCGACTATAGAAAGCTCACTAAACGGAGACTTACGTTAGTCGCTCAAGTTAAAAGAAAAAGGGCTGCACTTGATTCTAATAAGGCATCAACAAAAGGACTAAAAGCCTCAGACACCTAAGAATACAACACAGAGAAGGAAACAACGTACTCTTTCCTTTTAACAGCCTTAATTCCAAAGAGACAGCAGTCTCAGATTAGCTTGAGCAGCTAAGAAGTCTTCATCCCGTGAAGACAGATATCTCGGTGAGACTTGCAATCTTAAAAGCACACTAAACAGGGACTTACAACGTTAGTCGCTCAACGTAAGGAATAAAGGACAACTCTTCTAATGGTTCTAATTCCAAAGAGACAGTAGTCTCAGCTTAGCTAACGCAGCTTATTAGTCTTCATCTCCATGAAGACAGATATCTGTGTCACCTGTAGCCTTGGAAAGCTCACTAAATGGACACTTATGACGTTAGCCGTAATGTATAAGAAAACACTGCTGTAAAATATATAAGGCCACTATACGTTAGCTAATGATATATAAACAAACTGCTCTTAATTCACATAAGGCAACAACAATAGGACTAAATGCCTGTGATGCATAGGAATACCACATCGAGAAGGAAAACGTAATGTTTCCTTCTAACGGCCTTATTCCAAAAAGACAACATTCTCAGCGTAGCTAACACAGCCTAAAAGTCATATGCCGGTGAAGACAGATATCTGTGTGTTACCCTGCAGCCTTAGACAGCTCATTAAATGGAGACTTATGATGGTAGCCGCTAATGTATAAGAAAAGACCATTCAAACAGTAAATAAGGCTACTATGGCATCAACAATAGCACAAAATGCCTCAGATGCCAAGGAATACAACACCGAGAAGGAAAAGATGTACTTATTCCTTCTAACGATTCTATTCCAAACAAGACAGCTGTCTCAGCCTAACTAGGAGCTATCGATCTTCTATTCAAAAAGAATAGATCATTGCCTTTCTTATACTATTGCTAGGCCAAGGAAGGTGTCGTTAAGTAGACCAAAAGCCTTCAACACCTGAGAAGAAAGATCCTCGTCTTTCCTGCGCTGGTACCTTAAGCTGTTTTTTCCTAGCAAACGTAGACTTTTGTTCAGATGGAACAAGATCTGGAAGAAGTGATGAATAAAAATCAGAGTCTTCAGGTGACGTTCCATGAATCATCTGAATGTTCCATCTAAAAAACATGGTCAACACCATCCAAATATACAGATGACTGGACCAACCCAGCACCATCTGACACCTCACAACCAAAGACTGTTGATGGCTGAACCTGCAACTACTAGGATGCTGCGATACACTGCACAATCTGCGGCAGCAGGTCCGTGAGCGAGGCTTGCAGAGCAGCGGTTATCAGCTTTTTCACTATATGCTGCTCACACGACAGAGATCTGACTTCAGAACTTTAACGCATGTCCTGTATAAAAATGTCATGAATCACTAGCTGCAGGTTAATCCAACTTCGGTGGTGAAGACTGGGAACATCTCTGTGGAACAGCATGAACATGCGAAGTCGAACAGCTAGTCTGCGGTCTAACATGCTTCATCAATGAAGCAGAGGAAGAAGCCACAGCTAAAGTTTCTTGAAATGGAAACAGTCGACTCCAACTGCTGACGGAATGGAGAGGGTTCTCCAGGGGTGAGTTTTTTTGCTCTCTCCAGTAGATATTCAGGAGATCTTCCGGTAGTCGCACTACAATAACATGTCTGGAGATCTCCACAACGTATAAATAGAACAAAAATGGAGGTATTTTTGTCACTTGTCAACAAACTCTCAGAAAATGATGAAACAGTGGACTGGTCACAGATATCGGTGCTGATTTACTGAGTGTGATGTACGTTTAACAACATGGCATTGTCTGAGAAATTAAAGTTTATTTACAATCTTGAAAATATTGCATTTTTCTCTGTTACTGCTTTCCATTTCGAATTTTCGTATTCACGCAAAAAAGAAATGCTGAGCAAAATTTTTGATGAATAGTTTGGATTGAGAATTCATTACAGTGATGTAGTCACGAGGAGGAGGGATGGGGGTGCCATTTCCACCCCTCCTCCACATTGTTACAACCCTGGTGGCATTTGGTATTTACTGGTAAGGAGCGAAGTTGCAAACAGGCGAATTTGGGTGACATTCCTTAAATTCTTTATTAAATTGTTTATGCGGGATTTAGAAGTTAAATTTACGTCGCCTGATTGATGATGTGTTAATTGCTCTTCTTTTCGTACGCACGAATGCTAAATAAATGCTTTGGTGGTTGCAAAAATTACTTTGAACTCATCATACAATAACCCAAGTGTGTTTTTGCGGCCATGATTGATTGCTCTCCTCTCCAGCTTCTACCTGCATTTTAGAATGGAGAGACTGGAGATCTCCAGGATATCTCCACTAGGGTTGCACGGTATTTGGATTTTAGAACCGGTGACGGTATTGAAAACAATACCGTGGTATACCGTGAAACAGTTCAGATTGACATTCATTGAAAACAAAATAAAACTGAAATACATGTACATGTACCTCCTTACTTTTCTGAAAGTGCTTGATAAATGTTACGTACAAGGTCCCAGGTGAAAAACAACTCATGTAATTCGGTACATTCTAAGTTTTGAGTTTACTTTGGATGTAAAAGAATGTTGAAGTTCATTCATTGTTTGTCAGCAATTACAAAAATGTTTCAAATCACACATATTCACAACTGCGAAATGTGCAACAATTTTTGTCAAATATGACAGACGCGTGACGCAATCACTGGGAGAAAACATTGTCTGCTTGCGATTGACACCTGCAGACTATCATGAAACTGAAAGGTGATCACATCTTGGAGGCGTGCTTAATATCAACAGACCGACTGGCCTGACATGTGACAGATGACATTTGACATTGTCATCTGAGGAAGTTCACTACTGGATGATAGGAGAAGGGGAGGAGCTACTACTGGTTCTTTGTGTAGCCAGGCCATCAGAATTCCATCAACTGGACACCCGTTATTTCAATTAAAAAGTTTTGTTTGCCCCTGTTTTTCATGAAGACACACATATGCAATTAACACAATGTGACAATTGACTGGCTCAGTAATTAAATGCTTATCAGTCAAGAGAGGTTGACCATGTTTTTACAGGAATTAAATTGACAAAGACTAATTTACTTGTATCCCAGATTAAGATGAAAGCTGGTAAACCAAGGATAATTTTATGGCTTATTTTCGTATTAAACAATAGGTTCAATAACTTTGTAGACTTGGATTATTGTCGTCTTCCATTCAAATCACTCATTTTCCCAGAGCAGTAAGTGATACTTCTATCTTTTACTCGAAAAATATCTTTTTTATTCATGATATTCCTTGCATTTAATATGTGTTTGCCATATTTTCGCGCATTATTTATATTTTTATTTCAAGAAAACGCGAATTTCAAATCATAATACCGGACCCCAAAATTGTATACCGTTACTCACGGTATACCGGTATTCATTTTTGATGGACAGTTTTGAACTGGTGACAATTTCAGTACTGGTACCAACCGGTATACCCTAATACCATGCAGCCCTAATCTCCATACAGCAAAAGGATTCAACTGGAGACTTTCTGGAGCTCTCATGGAGAGCAAAAAAATGCACCCCAGCTCCCGGTCTAACTCCAGATCTCACCGAGCGTTCCGTTTAGAAACTTGTAGGCTTCTACCCCTTAGCATGCTTTTACATGAAAGAAGAGGAAGAGGACGCAGTAACAACAGCCAGCCTCAGCTGAAGTGTGGAAGGAGCAACCCGATTCGTACATTTCGGAAGGGTGCTCTGACTCATTGAAGTTTCTCACAACAGAAAACAGTCGACCCTGACTGCTAACGGGATGGAGAATGCTCTACAACTTGTGATCTGACCCCAGATCTCGCCGAGTATCCAGCTGAGAAACTTGTAGGCTAATCACCTTTGCCTGCACTTCCAGAAGAAGAAGCCATAACCGCAGCTGACCTCGGCTGCAGTGTGGAAGGAACATCCAGATGCATGTTTCGACTCATTATAGTTTCTCGCAACGGACACAGTCAACCCCGACTGCTAATGTGATGGAGGGGCCTCTCCAATGCGCGTTCTGACCCCAGATCTTGCTGAGCGTCCCGTAGAGAAACTTTTAGGCTTCTTCTCCTTTTGCCATCGTTGCTGGTTGAGCTTTATATTATGAGGTGCTCGCTCTATCCAAGTTATACTAATCACTGCAACAGATCTACCTGGCATCCTGGTTGCCATATAGGGACAACCGCTTTACCGGTCGAGCTAGCTGCATGCAGAGAATTAAGCGAACTAACTAGAGACATCAATCCCCTGCTAAACATTATGAGCACCTTGGCAGCTAGCTCTGTTTACTCATCAAAGCGGGGCTCATCAGAGTGCGACGATGGCAGCACGTAACAGACAGGTGTCAAAGTACCATCACCATGTTCTTGTTCCTCTGAAAAAGAGACTGAAAGACTAGTATTAGCCTGCAGTGAAAGCTCCAACATCGGAACTTCACTGCCCACCACACAGGTCGACACCTGTTTTTAGCGCTCACATCTCATAGTACAAGTACTGAAGGAGTGCCGTGACTACCAGCAAACAAACATTTAAATCTGGGGCTTGCTGGACTAACACTAAGTACCAATTATTTATATAAATACGATAATAATGAAGCGAAAATCCTATGTTCGCTGCACGCCCAATAATACAGAATAAACATAGCAAGGATACATAATATGGACAATCACAAAAATTTGCGAAATAAATTAAAAAGAAAAAAAAAATTCCAAAAATTCTGAATGAAGCCTAAGTACCCCAAGGGAACCTCATGAGCCCAAGGGCATCCCGATAGAGCTTAAGTGTGGAAAGCACTACCTAATTAAAGCTAAACTACCGGAATAAGATATGATATGTATCCTAACAGGAAAAACAATAATTGTTTTAACTAAACACTGAATTAATACGACACCAAAATGAAAATGAACAGACAACAACGTCAACAGGAAAAACCAGAAACTAACCAACAACAGGCACAACCAAGGCCCAAAGTCAGTAACCGATCAACAACCACCTGATGCAAAGCTAGATCTTCAAAGGAAGAAAAATCAATGCATCTGGTAGAAGATGCAAGAATACAAAACGTCCTGAACAGTAAACGGATGGAATACCTATTCTGTAAAACAAGTTAAACTCCCAAGAATTTTAATAAAAAATTCTCAATAAAAAAGTTGAAAGAGCTTGGGCGTATAACAGGAGGGTATAGGAGAGGGAAGGGAATACTAATAAAACAACTGTGGTGTCATATTATAATGATGACGTTCAGAAGCATATCACAAAATTGAGGAACATTAATATTTATTTATTTATTAGTGTTTGAGGTCACATACTTATGCACCATGGCTAATCATGACCGTGCATCAACAAGCAACTGTCAGCTCCTCAACATTCTAACTCTGTTCAAGCTCCGCTCAAGCCGGGTTACAGCAATTGAAGATGTGCACCATCAACGTGCAGTACGCCTTAGTACACAGCATCATCATGCCCCCACGTATGGAACCGGGATGAAGTGCCTTGCCCAAGGACACAATGCGGGTAGTCCCAGATGGGTATCGAACACGGGACCTTTAGCACAGAAGTCCAACAGTCTACCACTGAGCCGCCGCACTCCCTGGGACTGTTGATTCCATGAAAACTATCATTGATTTATGTCTGGCATCTTCAAAAATGAGAATTTATTACACAGATGTCAGTTCAAATGAATACTGACTTGTGCCAAACAAAAGAATGATGCTTGGCACCAATTCTGGTCTCTTCCTGTGTAATGCGCATGTGCAAGTACTAAAAATATGGCGTGCCAGATAGGGCTTTTAAATTTCGGTATTGCATGCAAATTTCGGGGATGGGGGGGGGGGAGGGGGGGAGTTTCAAAATTTGTGTTTAGCTCTTGATAATATTGAGGCTGCACCAGCAAAGTCTGGGCAATTAGAAGGCTTGACATTTTGAGGCGGGTGATTGCCCAGGGCTGCAGTCGCCACAGATGGTAAACGTCCACTTAACCCCGATTTTTGCAGCCCATTAATTCAGTCAAAGGCACCTCAAAATCGGCTGTCTCAAACAGAAATTTTCACGGATTGAAAGAGGTAACAAAGCTGACCTCTCACTCGTATTTGGAAAGTTACTTACTAGAGACAGTAAGTAACTCCAAATACGAGTGAGAGGTCAGCCAATTCCAAAGTTGTAATTAGTTATATTCAAGCCTGCATCCATACATTACATGATGACGTACATCATAATTACACAAACCATGTACCTTAAAATGATATTAGTTGTCTACCCAGCAGACTGAAACAAAATGGCCAACACAAACCATAACTGACCCTCCTAGGGTCATTTTAGGCGTACCCAAAATGCCCCTCCTGGGTTGATTTGAGATGACCTATAATGACTCTCCTGCAATTTTCAAAATGACAAGCCTGTTTTGGTTTTAGTATAAAAATATCCCAGGGCTGTGGTGAGACTAGATTTTTTTCTTATGCCTTCACTCTAAGTTCTCCTAAACAGGTACCTGGGTGAAAGCACAGCACAGCAGTACGAATTTATTCAGTTTCTGGCAGGATACTATTTTTCAAGAAAGTACTGTATAATAACTTGTAAATATTCAGCTCATAGACCGCTTGCACTACCAGGGCTTTGCCCTGTAACTTTTCTTGTTTTGTGAGTTCTGTTTTCAAAAAATGCGCACAATTGTTGTAAAGGTTTGTGATTTAATGGTGATCTACTCTCTCCAGGCTGTATCTTTTCTCCAAATCCATGCTTCTCCAATTCCCTGCTGGTTAAAGTCTCAAACCTTGAACACAGTTTCAGCTTGTCCAGATTTTCATTCTGATTCAGTGGGCTTTTGCTCACCATAAAGGTGTTGAGGATTTCTATTAGCATGACACTGTATTTCTTTTTTTCTCTTAGCCTAGGTAGGTCACAGTAAAATTTAAATTTTATAGTAAATGTCTTTTCTTATTATACCTACCATAATTGTTTACAACTGGCTAGCATTACAGTGAAAGTCCCTAACTTGGAATTATACTCTCTATTTTGATCTTTCTCAAGCGATTTGGGAAAGAAAAGTGGTGCAAACGCAGGAAGAAAAAATAAGCCAAAACTGGGTAAGTGCTACTGGGGCACACCCAGTAGGGGGATGCTGTTCTCCTTGAACAGATCCACGGCTTCCGGTACCAGTGTGCAGACATGTAACCAATGACTCATTCTTTTGAATCCGCCAAAATCGGAGTTATGTGATCGGTGGGGAGGAAGGATTCTCACCCGAATAAGATGGGAGGGCCTCCACCTAAACAATTGTGGTAGGTATAATAAGAAAGGAAATTTACTATAAAATTTAAATTTCTTATCAACCTACATTGCAATTGTTTACAACAGGCTGAATAGACAATAGGAGGAGTGAATCGCATAAACAACCCCCACATATCCCAACTGCATTGGAACCATTGACAAAAGAAGCATTCCCTATTCCTATAAAACCATAGCATCACAAACATTAGTAAAAGGCAATGAAGGATGAGGTGTATGGCTCTGTGTGACACACAGACAGAAAGGACAGTACCCAAGCACATGGCTGAAAGTGACCTTGTAAGAAGCCTAATGGCTTGGGTAGACAAAAGCCTGAACAAAAGAAATTGGGCCCAAAGAAAAAAGGTCCTCAGGCTGCTCCTGCAACTGATGCAGATAAAAGATGGTGAAAATAGAAGTATTTCTGCAGTAGACTGCCAGCATAACATACGACAACTAGGCCCAGGAGGTAGACAAGGCACGAACCTTGAGGGCAGAAATACGATTGGTAATACAATCGTCAATCGCAAGACGAGCGCAAGACACGTGAATAGCAAGACAAATCCATCGAGAAATGGATTGAGAAGAGATCTTCTGTCGATCAGGAATAAGAGACAGAATCGTTTCCTGCCTTTCCTAATGTACTGCATCTGGTTGATATAAATGTGAATTGCACGAACCGGACAGAGCAAAGGGCAATTAACCTTGGCAGAAGGAAGAGCCCTGTTACAGATAGGAGGTGGAGTTGTTTCTGGTATCCGATTCTTGTCCAGAAAGGAGCAATCAGTTGTAAAAGTAACACTGTTGATGGAGCTCCTGAAAAAGGCTGGATCAACCAAGAGGGCGTGAAGTTCACTAAACTTTCTGGCTGAAGCAAAAGCCATCAGAAAAGCAGTCTTGTATATGATAAAATGCATATCCACTCATACCCCCCCCCCCCTCCCCCCACCCCAGCAAATCAGCATCCAAGAAAGATTCCATCTTGGAGTAAGCTGCAAAATCCTAGGCCTTTTGAAAGAAAAGTGCCGAGTAAGCTTGGAGAGGTATAGATTAGTGCTGATACTATGCTTTCCCACATATGAAAAGGTCTCCGAAAGCATGGATCTGTAGCCTTTGATGGCAACAGGTTGGAGACCATGAGAATCAAACAGATATACCAGAAACTCCACAATCTGTGTTAGCAAAGGATCAGCATAATCAACAGAGAGACCAGCACACCATAGACACAAGACCTTCCACTTAGCCACATAGGCTAAACCAGTGGAGTGGCGCCTTGAAGAAGAAATGCACTCAACTGCTCATCTTGAAAAACCTCTAAGGAGGAGACAGGGCCTGACAAAAGATATGCGTGAAGGCACAATGAAGTCGGGTCGACGTGAAACCTCCTCGGGTGACCTTGGCAAAGAAGGTCCCGACGTAGAGAAGACGTGCCAGAACAGCTGTCAACAGAGAGTGGGGTTGATTGATCCACACCCAGTGAGGTGACAGGAGAGCGATCAGAATGATTTGACAACTGCAGGCTCATATTTTGGGTAGAACCTGAGGCAGAATCGGAACTGACTAGACCGTTTCAATCGAATGACAGAGCGTCCACGGCGAAAGCCAGAGGATTCGGACATGGGGACACGAAAGTCTCCACCTGATGGTTCCAACGGGTCGCAAAAAGATTGATGTGGGGGCGACCCCAGAGTTCGCAAAGCGACTGGAACACTGCCCTGTGAAGCATCCACTCGGTGGAAATCACCTTGCCCATCAGGTCAGGGAGTCGGCTAGGTTGTTCAGCTGACCGGGAATGTGACAAACCGTCACTCGGGCATTGATATTCTGAGCTAGCAGTATAAAATCCTAAACCAATTCGTACATGGGAATGAGTGCATGCCGCCCTGGTTCCGAATGTAAGTGACCACTGTCGAATTGTCAGACAACAGCAGGACCTGACGATTCGAAAGGTGGGGATCCAAAGGTAGAAACTCAGAAGAAGAGCAGGAAGCTCCTTCTGGTTGATGTGAGGAGCTGCTTGATCCTAGTCCCATATGCCGTGAAGTGACAGACCTAGAGGATCCAACGTCGCACTCCATCTGAGATCGCTGGCATCTGCCATCAACAGAGAGCGGAGCTGACTGATGCACACCCGGTGAGGTGATAGGTGAGCAATCAGAATGATTCGTCAACTCCAGGTTCATGTTTTGGCTAAAACCTGAGACAGACCTGGAACCGGTGGGAAGGCGTAGCCGACTAGACTGTTCCAATCGAATGACAGAGGTCCATGGTGAAAAGCAGAGGATCTGGACATGGGAACACGAAAGTGTACACCTGAAGGTTCCAACTGGTTGCAAAAAGATTGATGTGGGGGGTGACCCCAGAGATCGCAAAGCGACTGGAACACTGCCCTGTGAAGCATGTTGGGACAGGGAGTCAGCTAGGACATTCAGATGACCGGGAATGTGATGAACCACCACTCCGGCGCTGACATTCTGAGCTAGCAGTAGAAGATCCCGAGCCAATTCGTACATGGAACGAATGCGTGCCGTAAGTGACCACTGTCGAATTGTCGGACAACAACAGGAACAGGGCCTGACGATTCAAAAGGTGGGGGATCCAATGGTGGAAGAGCAGGAAGTTGCTTCTGGTTGATTTGAAGAGCTGCTTGATCATAGTCTCATACCCCGTGAAGGGAAAGACCTAGAGGATCTAACATCGCACCCCATCTGACATCACTGGCATCTGCCGTCAGAACACGATCGGACGTGGGCAAGTCCAATGAAACACCCTGCATAATCCACTGAACATCCATCCAGGGGAAAAGGTGACGATGAAGAGATTCTGGTAACTGAAGCTCCACCAGATCCAGAGGATTGACATTCCGCTCCAACGATCATGCAGAAAGTGTTGGAGAGGTCTGACATGCAGCCAACAAAGAGGAAGGAGATCTGTCATCGAACCGCAGAAACCGTGCAGCCGGAGAATACTCCGAGCTGTCGCAGACATGGACTGGGACAGAATTAGGGCAAAAGCCGAGAGAATCACAGCCCTCGCCTGGGGAACCGCTACCGTATTCAGCTGAGTACAGAAGTCCATCCCCAGATGACAAAACGACCGAGAAGGGACCAGGTCTGACTTCTCCTCATTGACTCTGAACCCTAGCGACATGAGCAGGCTCATCAGTGTGTCAACATCTAACTCCAGAAGAGCTGCATTGGAGGGCCTTTGGAGGATATCGTCCAGATACTTAAAAGTAGTCACCCTGGAGTGTGTGCGATGAAAGGTTATCACATGTGACATCAGTTGGGTGAAGGCCCAAGGAGCCAGGTTAAGGCCAAACGGCATGGCCTTGAACTGATAAACTTGCCCCAGAAAAGCAAACCTGAGATACTTTTACGATGTACGATGAATCGGAACGTGAAAGTAAGCATCTTGGAGGTTGATACTGGACGCAAAATCTCCTTGGTGAATGGGGCAGCGAACAGAACTGAAAGTCTCCATGCTGAGCTTGGGAGCAATGAGAGACTGGTTCAGGATACTCAGATCGATAACCGGTCGGATTCGACTGTCCTTCGGCAACAAGAACAGGCGGGAATAAAATCCCACTGAATGAATGTTCTTGACGACCTTGATCACCCCTTTGACACAATATTGTCCATCTCCGAGATCAAAAGTTCCTGACGTGGAATGTCTGAAGGAACAAGGGTTAGAAGAGGCACTCTCTACAGAGTGAGGTGCCTCTGAAAAGATATCCGCAGCCCAGACCGAATAACATCTAACACCCAATGATCAGATGTGATCATGGCCCAATGGTCTGCAAACTCTGATATCTTTCCTCCAACCTGGGACGAATCGAGGTGAGGAGCTTCATTTCAAGCCCCAGCAGGGCCCGTGAGAGGAGAAACCACCTCCACTGCTAGATGAAGGATCCTGATACATCCCTCCGGTCTGCCGACACTTACCCTTACCACATGAGTAAGAAGAGGTGGCAGCAGGAGGATCAGCCCTTGGCTTCACAGAGGAAGCAGAAGAGCACTTGTTAGGCTTAGAATGACCCGGCCTCCGACAGAAGGCAGATCAACCTGGCAAAGCAGAAACTGATGTTTGGAATGACGCAGAACGTCATCCGAAACTGTTGCCATGGAACCGTGAAATATTCACAGATCCACCAAAGAAGCGGATCGAAAAGCAGTGTGCTGCCCTTCAGGAAGGGAATGATCATTAAACAATGAAGCGCCCCGTCGAACTAATCCAAATTAGCCGTGTTACTGGCATGCATGTGTGTAAGATGCATGAATGCCTTGGAGTTTACATGCGAAGGAGCCTGAACGTTGTCAAACTTATCTGGAGGCAGATAAGCTGCCAAGGCTGAGATGACGTGATCCAAGAGAGAAAGCATGCCTAGTATCTCTCTCGATAAGCCCAACAGGGAGTCCAGATTCGCCATAGGAATAACGACTGACTTGGGCTTGGAAAGCCTGATGGAAGACCGTCAAAGTCTGGCAGACCGACGGATTGGCAGAATCATAGGAAAGGTATCAGACCTGGTGAAGAACGGAGTCTTCATAGCATTGGACATCAGCTTAGAGTCCAAAGCTGCAAAAGCTTCGACCACCTGTACTGACTGGCACACTCGAAGGTGCCCAGAGGCAGGTTCCTGAAGGAACTCAAACACAAGGTCGAGAGCTGCCCCCAAGTCAGAAGACTGTTGGCTCTCGACATCCGGAGTGTCTGGCCCATTGTTCGAGTCGGGAGACACATAGTCCATCACAGGCAAACCAGCCGCTGCCTCCCATGGTGTAGGCACACCAGGGGGATCAGAAAGCGGCCCGCTTCCAATCCGTGGCACTGTGGGGGGTGGAGGGTGGGGGCATCTGGAAGATGCTAGTAGTCTTGCTGGAGGCAATGTGAAGGTTCCTGCAAGGAGCCTGCGTGAGCAAGGAAAGGGCCTCCCTAAGCTCACAGCCCGTATCAGCCAGGTCAATGTGGGAATGACCCAGCAAAGTGGCTTCGCTCCTGATCCTTTTAAGCAGCAAAGGGTCACGATCCTCTAGAACACCCGACAGGGGGCAGCTGTAACATCTGAATGCAGATGATTATAGAGGTATAAAATACCCCGAGGATCTGAAGTGTGGGAACTCAGGAGAGTCGCCGTGGTCCTCTCATGCTGCACAAAATGTGTTGGCCGCGAAAAAATGGTTGAAGCACTAGAGTGCGTGGACGGAAACACAACAGAGTCCATGGTGACACCACCATGAACATCTGGATCAAAAGAATCCTGCTGGGCTCAATGGTTGAGAGACCACAGCAGTGGGTTTGGCTGGCAGCCCCTTCCGACTTTGCCAAGTTGAAGTCAGGGAAGGCTGAGGCCAATATCCCATGTCCAAATTACCAGACATTCCTGCAGACCTCTGATAAGCTGAGGCTGGCTGAAATGGAGGCTGGAGACATTGCAGACGTAACAACAGTAGCAGCAGATACGTCAGGAGCTTTTGAAACTGGTGGAATGGTGGAGAGAGAGCAACCGAGCTTGGCTCCAAAGCAGGCATCACAACCCTAGTCACAGCCGCAGATGTCGACTGGAGGGGGACAACCATCCTGGAACAAGACATCTCTTCACTGGAAAACTCAACAGCTCCTGCAGTATCCACTGCAGGAAAAGATTACACATCCCCAACGGAGAGGGTAAGTCTCTCACCAGATGTGGTTGTGTCAGAAGGCCCCAAACGACAGTGTTCCCCTTTCCCGCAGGTGCGAGAGGAACGGCCACAAGAATGCACCACACGGTTCAAGAAAGCCCAAAAGGTGGACGACCAAGACCCACAGAGCCCACAAGGTCGGACTGAAGAATGCCCATTACATGTGGAACATGAAGCATGGGAATCATCCACATGCTTCGGCAAAAAGCATTGCCACAAGGAACAGTCCAGGGCATAGCAAAGGTGAGAGAAGAAGTAGAGAAGGTGATATCAACAGAAAAAAAAAGTAGAAAACCCCCAACTACAAGAGAAAGGTGGCAGAAAATAAAGGCCTGGTGGGAACACAACAGAACCCAGATGGCCAAAGGGAAGCCAGAAAACAAAAATTCCGCTCTCAACGGTGGGGAGAAATCCTGCCAATACAGCCCCCCCACTGACACCTAACTCTAACAATAATTTCCAAAAGGATAACATAAATTGTCAACCAAAAAATATTACCGCACGGTACACAAAAGTCCCACATGAACACGGTGAATATAAAATAATGGTTGAATGTAAAAACGAGAATATACAAAAACACAGCGATGTTAATATAAGGTCAGCAGATCCATAATTCTAATCACAGGAACATGGTATCAATGAGTTAAATTAATTATCAGAGGAAATGAAAGCACATCTTTCTAAGATGGCGGAATGAAAAAGAATGAGTCATTGGTTACATGCCTGCACACTCGTACCAGAAGCCGTGGATCTGTTCAAGGAGAAGAGAGTCCCCAACTGGGTGTGCGCCAGTTTTGGCTTATTTTTTCTTGGTGCTTTTGCACCATTTTTTTCTGTCCCAAATCGCTTTGGAAAGATCAAAACAGAGAATATACTTCTGAGTTAGGGACTTCCCCTGTAATGCAAGACTGTTGTAAACAATTTTAAGGTACGGTGAAGAAATTGGTGGTGTGTTTGCCTGGGGGGGGGGGGGGGGGGGGGGGGGAGAGGGGGGGAGGGGGTGCTGATAAAAGGGTTCAGTGACTGGGGCGGGTGATATTTACCCCTTATTCTAATTTTATATGTATTTTCATCCATTGAACAATGTCCTCATGTTTCTTGTGTAAACTTTATTGGGAATGTGTGAGGGGTATACTCCTGTCATCCTAGTACATAATAGTACAGGGTGAAATATTAATATTATACTGAAGTTACAAACTGACTTCATAATATACTATTCAAAAAAAGTTGGGGATATCCAAACTGATGATGATATTTTCGAAAAATAGGCCAATTAAATCATCAGAAATGTACCCATACGCGCAACTAGTAGAAAGCTGTTATTATCTCAGGACCAATTTTTGGAGGAATTTTCAATTTGAGGGATAAAGGGTTAATATCTCAGGATCAAATTATCAGATTTACACCAAAATCTATACAGCACGGCACATCAGTAATCTGAAGATATATATAAAGTAACATGACAATTGGATTGATATTTTTTGAGTTATCTCATGCCAAAGAGATTGGAAGACTTCTCAATTTGAAGGATGATAAAGGATAAAGGGTTAATATCTCAGGATCAAATTATCAGATTTACACCAAAATTTATACAGCTCGGCACATCAGGAACCTGAACACAATATAAAGTAACATGACAATCCAAGCAATGTTTTTCAAGTTATCGAATGCCAAAGAAATGGATACGGACACCAGACGGACAGACAGACAGACAGACAAAGGATGGACGAACGACGGAATGCCGACATTATGTGTACCATACATGGTATGGGTACACATAATAACCTTAATCAATATTTTTGAGTTATCGCATTCAAAAGAAACTGACTGGAGTAATTCTTAATTTGATGGATATAGGGTTGATATCAGAGGATCAAAATAACAGATTTACACCCAAAACTATACAGCTCAGCACATCAGTAACCTAAACAGAAATTTAAAGTAACAACACAATCTGATTAATATTATTTGAGGCATTGCATATCAAAGAAATAGATTGAAAATTTTTTATTAATTAAGTGGATCGAGGGTTAATACCTTGGGATCAAATGATCAGATTTATATAATGAAAGTGTCAATGACACTGTAGCTCAACTTGTTAAGACATGTACATGTATAGTATGTGACACAGCAATGACAAACATCTAGGTAATGATCTGTTAACAAAGGTACATATAAAGTATTGTAACGGTCTGTACATAAATACTGACCGTAGCCTGTAACAAATGGATAGGTAAAGTATTGTAAAGGTGGGTGACAGTCAGATGCTAAACTAGAAAAGAAATCTTTGAGTCCCAGAGTGGGTCTGACTGAACCCCAAAATATTTGTTCTCATAGCACAGTGATAACAAAGGCACCCCAAAACACACTCGTTCCTGTCCCAAGGTGAAAACAAAGGTACCCAAGAAGTTTCGTGAAGATCAGTTCACAAATACAAGCTGTATAGAAGTTGTGACAAAAAACTGATTGGACCTAATTTCGGTACAAAATGGCCACTGGCAGCCATCTTGAATTTTGGACCGCACCCATTAACACTCATACTCGTCCCAAGGTAATAACAAAGGTACCCAAGAAATTTTGTGAAGATCGGTTGACAAATACAGCCTCTAGCCCAAGCCGTATTGACATGTGAACTTACAGTGTATAAGTAGCACTAAATAAATCAAAATTCATCTAATTTGCATAATTTCTACACGAGAAAAAAACCCGTACTATATATGATGTATTCCATTTTACTAAACATTCATACAAAAATTTATTCAATTCAGAACTTTCATACAGAAGTTCTGTAAAAAAGACTGATTGCACTAATTTTGGTACAAAATGGCTGCTGGTGGCCATCTTGAATTTCGGACCACACCCAAAAACACTCGTTTTCATCCCACAGTGATAACAAAGGTACCCAAGAAGTTCTGTAAAGATCGGTTCATAAATACGGCCTCTAGTCTGAGCCGTATAGAAGTTGTGTACAAAAAACTGATTAGACCTAATTTCGGTACAAAATGGCCACTGGTAGCCATCTTGAATCTTCAACCGCACTCAAAAACACTCGTTCTCGCCCCAAGGTGATAACAGAGGTACGCAAGAAGTTTCGTGAAGATCGGTTGATAAATACAGCCTCTAGCCCGAGCCGTATTGACATGTGTACTTACTGTGTGTAAGTCGCACTGAAAAAATCAAAGTTCATCTAATTTGCATAATTTCTGCACGAGAAAAAACCCCGTATTATATGTGATGTATCCCATGGTACTAAACATTCACACAAAAAATTATTCAAATCAGCGCTTTCATATGGAAGTTCTGTGCACAAATCTGATTGCACCTAATTTTGTACAAAATGGCTGCCATCGGTCATCTTGAATTTTGGACCGGACCCCAAAACACTCGTTCTCGTCCCACGGTGATAACAAAGGTACCCAAGGAGTTTCGTAAAGATCGGTTCATAAATACGGCCTCTAGCCCGAGCTGTATTGGCATTTGCACTTACAGTGCTGAAAATAACATCAAAGTTAGTTTAATTTGCATAATTTATGCACGAGAAAAAAGCCTGTATTATATGTGATATATCCCATGGTACTAAACATTCATACAAAAAATTATTCAAATCAGAGCTTTCATATGGAAGTTCTGTACAAAAAAACAGATTTCTGCATTGTCGGTACAAAATGGCAGCTGGCAGCCATCTTGAATTTTGGACCGCACCCAAAAACACTCGTTCTCGTCCCACGGTCATAACAAAGGTACCCAAGAAGTTTCATAAAGATCGGTTCATAAATACGGCCTCTAGCCCGAGCCGTATCCAATTGTTGACGTACAGACAAATGGACAGATGGACAGACGGATGGATGGACCGACAGACGACGGGCCATGGCAAAAGCTCAAATTTGGCTTCGCCAAAGTTGAGCTAAAAATGGTATTGGATATGTGTGGTTGGACACATCAATATGTTAACAAGTTTAGTGTGGATCATAAATGCCACGAAAACTTTATGCAAGTTTTTCACACGAGCATCGGATTAATGTCTGTGGGGTACATTTGAAATTTTCATTTGTATTGGACGGGCTTTTTCTTGAGGTCATAGTTCTTTTCTTGGTATAAACTTGTTCTTCAATAGTTTCTGGTTGAAACGGTACGTTTTGAGGTACACAAAGTACACAGACTGCAGTGGCTCAAATTCTCAACGTTACTCAATTGGTGATTAGCAGGCTGTGGTCAAGCCACCGTCAGACAGGCAATGCTGATGACAGACATTGGTCAGGACGTCCAAGGGCCACAACTGCTAACCAGGATCATTTCATCTGAACCACAGCATTACGTAACCGCCATCAAAATGCCTTGGAAATTTAAATTTTATAGTAAATTTCCTTTCTTATTATACCTACCACAATTGTTTACTACAGGCTTGCACTACAGTGGAAGTCCCTAACTTGGAAAATATACTCTCTATTTTGATCTTTCCCAAGCGATTTGGGAAAGAAAAGTGGTGCAAATGCACCAAAAAAAAATAAGCCAAAACTAGGTCGAGTGCTACTGGCGCAGACCCAGTAGGGGTCACTCTTCTCCTGCTACAAATCCACGACTTCCATTGCCAGTGCGCAGACACGTAGCTAATGACTCATTCTTTTGAATCCGCCAACGTTGGAGTTATGTGATCAGTGGACTCGATTACTCGAATAAAAAGATGGGAGGGCGTCCATGTAAACAATTATGGTAGTTATAATAAGAAAGGAAATTTGCAATAAAATTTTAAATTTCTTATCAACCTACCTTACAATTGTTTAATACAGGCTGAATAGACAATAGGATGGAGGGAATCACATAACCAACACCCACATAACACAAGTGCACTGGAACCGTGGAAAGAGGAAGAAGTCCCCAGGCCTTTTCAACCACAGCCTCACAAACATTAGTAACAGACAATGAGAGAGGAGGCGCACGGCTCTGTGCGACGCACAGACAGAAAAGGGCAGTAACAGCACAGAACTGGAACTGACCTTGTAAGAAGCCTAATGGCTAGGATAAACAACAGCCTGAGCAGAAGAAAGAATTACACGAACGGGACAGAGCAAAGGGTGGAAACCCTCAGCAGAAGGAAGAGACCTGATACAGATAGGAGGTGGAGTAGTTTCTGGTATCTGATTCTTGGCCAGAAAGGAACAATCAGTGGTAAACGTAACACTGTTGGGAGAGCTCCTGAAAAAGGCTGGGTCAACTGAGGGGCGTGAAGGTCACTAACCCGTCTGGCTGAGGCAAAAGCCATCAGAAAAGCTGTCTTGTATGTGAGAAAACGCATATCCACCTGGGTTAAAGGTTTGAACGGTGCCCCCACCTCCCCCCAAGCAAAGCAGCATCTTAGGGTAAGCTTCAAAGTCCTTTCATGGAAAAGCGCCAAACTAGCTTGGAGCGGTAAGGATTAGTGCTGATACGACGCTTTCCCACATTCGAAAAGGTCTCCGAAAGCATGGACCTGTACCATTTAATGGTAACAGGCTGGAGACCCCTAGAACCACACATATACCAGAAACTCCGCAATCTGTGAAATCAAAGTATTGGCATAATCAACAAAGTGATCGGCACACCATCGACAGAAGACCTTCCACTTTGCCGCATAGGCTAAACCAGTGGAGTGCCTCCTTGAAGAAGAAATGCACTCCACTGCTCATCTTGAAAAACCTCTACAGAGGAGACAGGACCTGACAAAAGAAATGCGTGAAGGCACAATGATGTTGGGTCGATGTAAAACCTCCACAGGTGACCATGGCAAAGAAGGTCACGACGTAGAGGGAGACATGCCGGAACAGCTGAGGCGACAGGGGAGTGATTAGAATGATTCGACAACTGCAGGTTTGTAACTTGGCTAGAACCTGAGGCAGAATTGGAACCGGCGGGAAGGCGCAGCCAGCAAGACTGTTCCAATTGAGTGACAGAGTGACAACGGCGAAAAGATCTGGACACGGGGACACGAAAGTGTCCACCTGGCGAGTCAGAATAATATCTGCATATGCCGACTCGGGTATACATTACAAGCAGGCGATATTAATTACCGGGATTGCTGCTATAGCCTTAGCTTCTGAAGTAGCATTAAGCACCAATTTATTAATAACAAGAGCGCTCGTATTGCTGAAGCAATACAATGTCCCCTACCGGACTAATGGGCATTAATAATTATACAAATGTTATACACTAGATGTGATCAGCATGAATTCCGTTGAAGCATTTCCAAAAAAAGTCCAGAAAACTGATATTTTGGCGCTTTTCCATATTTCCAAGGGCCATAACTCACACAAGAATAATGCAATCAGCATGAAACTCAAACTTGATCTGTAAGTCATCGTTCTATAGTAGGTTACCAAGAATGAAATCATTCGGTTGAAGCATTTCCAAAAAAAGTCTGGAAAACTAAAGTATGACTGACAGACCGACGGATGGACAGAGTACAAATGAAACTTGATCTGTAAGTAATCGTTTTATAGTAGGTTACCAAAAATGAAATCATTCCGTTGAGGTGTTTCAAAAAAAAGGTCTGGAAAACTAAAGTATAACCGACAGACTGACTGACAGACTGACGGATGGATGGACAGAGTGTAAATGAAACTTGATCTGTAAGTCATCGTTCTATAGTAGGTTACCAAAAATGAAATCATTCCATTGAAGCGTTTCCAAAAAAACTCCGGAAAACTGATATTTTGGTGCTTTTCCATATTTCCAAGGGCCGTAACTCACACAAGAATAATGGAATCAGCATGAAACTGAAACTTGATCTGTAAGTCATCGTTCTATAGTAGTTTACCAATGAAACTGTCAATGACACTGTAGCTCAACTTGTCAAGACAAAGACGTGTACATGTATAGTATGTGACACAGCAATGACATCTAGGTAATGACCTGATAACAAAGGTACATATAAAGTATTGTAATGGTCTGTACATAAATACTGACTGTTGCCTGTAACAAATGTAGAGGTAAAGTATTGTAAAGGTGGGTGACAGTCAGATGCTAAACTAGAAAAGAAAACTTTGAGTCCCAGAGTGGGTCTGACTGAACCCCAAAATATTTGTTCTCATAGCACAGTGATAACAAAGGCACCCCAAAACACACTCGTTTCTGTCCCAAGGTGAAAACAAAGGTACCCAAGAAGTTTTGTGAAGATCAGTTCATAAATACGAGCTGTGTAGAACTTGTGACAAAAAACTTATTGGACCTAATTTCGGTACAAAATGGCCACTGGCAGCCATCTTGAATTTTGGACCGTACCCAGAAGCACTCATTCTCGTCCCAAGGTAATAACAAAGGTACCCAAGAAGTTTTGTGAAGATCGGTTCATAAATACAGCCTCTACCCTGAGCCGTATTGACATGTGTGCATACATTGTGTAAGTAGCAATGAATAAATCAAAGTTCATCTAATTTGCATAATTTCTGCACGAAAAAAAACCCTTACAACATGTGATGTATTCCATGTTACTAAACATTCATACAAAAATTTATTCTAATCAGAACTTTCATACAGAAGTTCTGTACAAAAGACTGATTGCACTAATTTTGGTACAAAATGGCTGCTGGTGGCCATCTTGAATTTTCGGACCACACCCAAAAACACTCGCTCTCATCCCACGGTGATAACAAAGGTACCCAAGAAGTTTCGTAAAGATTGGTTCATAAATATGGCCTCTAGTCTGTGCTGTATAGAAGTTGTGAACAACAAGAGGCCCCACGGGGCCTGAATCGCTCATCTTGTACAGAACACAATTTAAACAGAGTCCAAGAATGAGTCTACATTAAGCAAGCCATCTCCATAGGCTACACTGTCAATCCTTGAGTCCCTCAGGAGTGACAAAAATAATCTGGGCATCATGCCTTTTCTTCAGTTGATCATAAGTAAAATGTAGAGCTCCCCTATGAAGCCCCTTGATACAACCTATGTGGATTAATCTTAGTACCTCTAGAGGGTACTGAATACAAAATTTTTAATTCTTCAGCAAAATGGTCAATTCCGGCTCCCATAGAGAGCCCAAATATTAACCCAGGCTCTTGATTTGAACACAGTTAAATCTGACTTCCCTAGAGATGTTGTGTACCGAATATGAAAGCATTCTGACTGTTGGATCTGAAGAAGAGAAATTGTAAAGAAATTTCTTCGAATTGCACTAAGTTCAAATTTGGGCTACCATAGCAAGCCCAAATATTGACCTATGGATCCGATTTGAACAAACTTGAATCTGACCCCCCTAGAGATGTTGTATAACAAATGTTAAAGCATTCTGACAAGTGAATCTGAAGAAGATTTTTGAAGAAATTTTCTCATATTGTACTAAGTTAAATTTCATGTTCCCATATGGAGCCCAAATATTAACCTAGGCACTCGAATTGAACAACCTGGAATCCGACCCCCCCTAGAGATGTTGTATACCAAATATAAAAGCATTCGACTGGTGGATCTGAAGAAGAAGATTTTTAAAGAAATTTTCTCATATTGCACTAAGTAAAAATTTGGGCTACCATAGTGAGCCCAAATATATACCTAGGGATTTGATTTGAACAAACTTGAATCTGACCCCCATAGAGATGTTGCATACCAAATATCAAAGCATTCTGACTGATGGATCTGAAGAAGATTTTTTTAAATTACCCTCCATATTGAACAAAGATAAAATTTGGGCTTCCGTAGGAAGCCCAAATATTAACCTAGGGACTTGGTTTGAACAATCTAGAATCTGACCCTCATAACAATGATGTATACCAAATATTAAAAGATTCTGACTGGTGGTTCTGAAGAAGATTTTTAAAGAATATTCCCCATATTACCCATGTTAACACTTCGGGCTCCTGTAGAGAGCCCGAATATGAACCAATGAGCTTTATTTCAACAAACTTTTATCTGACCCCCCTATGAATGCTGTATACCAAATATCAAAAGATTCTGATGATTGGTTCTGGAGAAAAGATTTTTAAAAATTTTTGCAAATATGCTGACTCAGCATTTTTTCGATGCCCATTACAGAATACCCTAACATAACCGATGGCAATTTTTTTTTACCATTCAATTCTACTGGTCATAAGGATACTTCATACCAAATAAAAGCTCTCTGTTCCGTGGGGTTTGGGAAATATGGGCGTTTGAAAATATTTCTATTTTTAGCTCCCAGGGTTCCCATGGGGATGCGTGAATTTTTTATTTTGCATGGGTCAAGTACTTATGACCCAATACTACCACAAACCAAATTTGGTTCATACCGGACCATCCGTTCAGAAAATACAAACTTTGGGCGGGGCCAAAAATCTTACCCCTCCTATTACAAAGCCAAATATTACTTTACGAACTTCGTTTGAACAAACTTGATTCTACACCTCATATGGAAGCTCCATAGCAAATATCAAGTCATTGTACACACTGGTTCTTGAGAAGAAGATTTTAAAAATATTTTGGAACATTTTCCCCCACTCCCTCCCTATGGGGCTGGGCATACTGAGTTGAACAAAAATGAAATGCCCCTTTGGGACCATCACTCACACAAACTTTCACTTGAATTGGCCCAGTGGCTTTGGAGAAGACCAAAACATGGTGTTGACGGACGACAGACGACGGAAGACAGACGACGGACGATGGATGACGGATGGGAAGCGATTAGATTAGCTCAGCTTGACTTTGTCAAGATGAGCTAAAAACTGATTAGACCTAATTTCGGTACAAAATGGCCACTGGCAGCCATCTTGAATTTTAGACCGCACCCAGAAACACTCGTTCTCGTCCCAAGGTGATAACAAAGGTACCCAAGACATTTCGTGAAGATCAGTTCATAAATACAGACTCTAGTCTGAGCCGTATTGACATGTGTACTTCCTGTGGGTAAGTTGCACTGAAAAAATCAAAGTTCATCTAATTTGCATAATTTCTGCACGAGAAAAAACCCCGTATTATAGGTGATGTATCCCATGGTACTAAACATTCACACAAAAAATTATTCAAATCAGCGCTTTCATATGGATTTTCTGTGCAAAAATCTGATTGCACCTAATTTTGTACAAAATGGCTGCCATCGGCCATCTTCAATTTCGGACCGGACCCCAAAACACTCGTTCTCGACCCACGGTGATACCAAAGGTACTCAAGAAGTTTCGTAAAGATCGGTTCATAAATACGGCCTCTAGCCCGAGCCGTATTGGCATTTGCACTTACAGTGCTGAAAATAACACCAAAAAACATCAAAATTAGTCTAATTTGCACAATTTATGCACAAGAAAAAAACCTGTATTATATGTGATGTATCCCATGGTACTAAACATTCATATAAAAAATTATTCAAATCAGAGCTTTCATATGGAAGTTCTGTACAAAAAACAGATTTCTGCATCGTCGGTACAAAATGGCGGCTGGCAGCCATCTTGAATTTCGAACCGCACCCCAAAACACTCGTTCTCGTCCCACGGTCATAACAAAGGTACCCAAGAAGTTTCGTAAAGATCGATTCATAAATACGGCCTCTAGCCCGAGCCGTATCCAATTATTGACGTACAGACAGATGGACAGATGGACGACGGGCCATGACAAAAGCTCAAATTTGGCTTCGCCAAAGTTGAGCTAAAAATGAAATCATTCCATTGAAGCGTTTCCAGAAAAAGTACGGAAAACTGATATTTTGGTGCTTTTCCATATTTCCAAGGGCCATAACTCACACAAGAATAAGGCAATCAGCATGAAACTCAAACTTTATCTGTAGGTCATCGTTCTATAGTAGGTTACCAAAAATGAAATCATTCCGTTGAAGCGTTTCCAAAAAAAGTCTGGAAAACTGATATTTTGGCGCTTTTTCCCATATTTCCAAGGTCTGTAACTCACACAAGAATAATGCAATCAGCATGAAACTCAAACTTGATCTGTAAGTCATCGTTCTATAGTAGTTTACCAAAAATGAAATCATTCCGTTAAAGCGTTTCCAAAAAAACTCTGGAAAACTAAAGTGTGACTGACAGACTGACGGATGGACAGATTGCAAACCTATAGTCCCCTCCAGCGATGCCGGTAGGGGACTAAAAACCGGAAACAAGACTCCAGGCACTGAACAACACGGCCCGAAGTCAGTAACAGGTTCTTAAATAACTATCCGATGTAAGACAGAATCTTCATCAGAGGAAACTGCGATACATCAGATGGTAGATGCAAGACCAAAAAATGCCTAAACACCCCAAGGGTGAGGATGTAACCATGGGGACAAACAAAATAAACATTCTGTAACCAAGTTAAACTCCCAAGAAATTAAAAAAAAAAAAATTTCAAAAAAGGTTAAAAAAGCATGGGAGATTAACTAGGGGTTTGGGAAGTGCGGTGGCTCAGTAGGTAGAGGTGCAGGCTGCAAGCCAAGAGGTCCTCGGTTCGAATCCCACCTGCGGCAATCGTGTTGTGTCCTTGGGCAAGACACTTCATCTCCATTGCCCGCGTGGGGGCACGATGACGGCGTGTACTAGGGCATACTGCACGTCGATGGTACGCATGTCTTCAACCAATCTAACCCAGCCTGTGCTGCAGTGCGGAGTAACGGTGTTGGGGAGCTGGCAGCTGCTCGTCGTTGCTTGGTGGTTCTCTCCGGGTACTCTGGCTTCCTCCACCCGTAAACCTGTCATGGTCATGATTAGCCATTGTGCATAAATATGTGACCTTAAACATCAATAAAGAAATAAAGAACTAGGGGTATCAAGGAAGGAAAGGGAGGAAACACTTAACAAACAGTGGCAATTTCATAGCAAGAATGAAAACATCAGGCTCATGTCCCGAAATTGGGGAACATGAAATAATTTATAATAAAAATTATAAGTTACAGCCCTGAACACATCCAACCACTGTTTCTTCCCCTCATCCTCTTAATGCATCCTTGGATCCACCATATTCATCATTACTTTGTGTCTGGCATCATATAAACTGAGATTTACTAGCACAGAAGTCAGAGAGATGTTACTGACAGAAGGGCCAAACCAAGAATGAGGCTTGGCACCAACTTCGGTACTTCCTTGACACTGTACATGCGCAGTAGGTAAAGTATGGAGGACCATACAGGAAATCAATTTTTTGATTTTGGATGCAAATTTTGGGGATTTGGAGGGCAAAATTTGTGTTTGGCCCTGAATATTTTAGAGTTAGCACCAGCTAAGTCTGGGCCATTGGTTACAGCATAAAAATACCCTAATTTCCCTCTGTACGAACATCCTTTGATATATGTACGAAACGTCTTCTTTTGTGTACAAAACAGTCAGTGTAGGAAACGTCTGCGTACGAAAAAAACCTAATCCGTCCGAGGGCCCCTCGTTGTCTGACACTGACCATTGAAAAACAAATTTCAAAATGCAAGATATTAAAATATTTTTTTTCAGGACATACGTTCATACTTTTAAACAGTTCAATAGGGGGCGCGGTGGCTCAGTTGGTAGAGGTGCAGGCTGCACGCCGAGAGGTCCTCGGTTCGAATCCCACCTGCGGCAACCGCGTTGTGTCCTTGGGCAAGACACTTCACCCCGATTGCCTACATGGGGGGCACGATGACGCTGTGTACTGAGGCGTACTGCACGTCGATGGTGCGCATGTCTTCAACCAATCTAACCCTGCCTGTGCTGCGGTGCAGAGTTCAGAGTTACGATGTTGGGGAGCTGACAGTTGCTCGTCGTTGCTCGGTGGTTCTCTCCGGGTACTCCGGCTTCCTCCACCTGTAAAACTGTCACAGTCACGATTAGCCATTGTGCATAAGTATGTGACCTTAAACACCAATAAATAAATAATAAATAAACAGTTCAATAAAATCAAAGCATGTTTTTTCTGAAACACTTTGGTAAAGAACCAAACAGTCAATTTATTCTGGAAGCACCATTACTTGCACTGGGGGATTTTTTCAGCATTAACAACACATCAAAGAGAAGAATGCCAAATTTGTCTGTAGAAGATTATGTTACATTGACAGGCACATGCTCACTGCTGCCCATGCAGAAAACAGCCTGCAGTGCACTTGACTGTTGGCAGTTTGTTACAAACATTTATCCTTGACTTGACAGCCCAAGTGACCGAAATAACTGTTAATTGAACATTCTAACACCTTAACCCTTTCATGTTACATCAAGTACACATTATTGTAAATCGACAAATGTTTGGCAGTTTTGACAATGCTTGCATTAGCAAAAGAATTCTAACATATTGGTGTCAAATACTATTTAAAATCCTGATGCTATCCCGTAACTATAGGTATAGCGGTTGAGAGTTTTTCCAACTGGTTACTCTGATAGCCGGTTATCCAGCTAAATGTTCAAGCACTACATCATGATTGACCCATCAAAACTAAAAGGGGACGTCCTCATCCAGACATTATACTGAGTCATCCTACAAAGTCACACTGGAATCCCTTCATAAATACGACCTGTAGTCTGTGCTAAAGGTTTTCAGGTTTTGGGCTCGGGCAGCCGTCACAGTTGAAGGATCGCGACCAAAGTGAGATGTTCACATCTAGATATTAACTGGAGTCATCCTACTAAGTTACAATGAAATCCCTTCATAAATGTGACCTGTAGACTGTGCGAAAGGTTTTCAGGCTTCAGGCCCCTGTAGTCATCACAGTTGACCGATCGCATCCAAAAGGGGATGTTCTCATCTAGATATTATATGGTGTCATCCTACTAAGTTATAATGAAATCCCTCCATAAATACAACCTGTAGAATGTGCTAAAGGTTTTCGAGATTTGGGCTCGGGCAGCTGTTACAGTTGACAGATCATGACCAAATGGGGAAGTTCTCATCTAGACATCATAGAGAGTCATCCTACCAAGTTACAATGAAATCCCTCCATACTAAATATGACAGGTAGACTGAAATAATACTTTTTGGGTTTCATAACTACGACCTGTAGACTGTGCTAAAAGTTTTCGTTTGGGCTCGGACAACCATCACGGATGATCGATCGTGACCAAAAGCGGTTGTTTCCATCGAGACATGACCTAAAACCTGCATAAGAAATTTCATGACGATTAATTAGTGCCATTACTAAAGATTACACAGATGAGGTCTAATGCAACTTCATACCTTTGTAATAACCCTGTAAACAACATATGCTCCCATACCATCTCCCATTTTCTGTGTTTCAGGAATTTTTATGTCAATAACAAATTTATCTTTGTCTTCTGCATCATCTACCTGCAAGTAATTAAACAATCCTTTTGTACAGAATGTCCTTTTCTAGGGCAAATGAACAAAAACAAGGGGCCCCAGGGGGCCTGAGGGCACTCACCTGACATGGTAGTCTAACCCATGGACTTGACTTGAATAAGCTGCATACACCCCTCCTAAGAAAAGCACATACCAACTAGATGAAGCGATTGTGCCCACACAATACACAGGATTTTCCTTCTATTTTCAGTTCCTGCATTTTTAAGTCCCAAAATTGAGATAAACGCATAAAAAACAGATTTTTTTCCCCAAACAAAATATTTTCAGCGTAAATTTTTCTTTTTTCTTCTTAAAACGCATGAAAAATCAAAAAACTAATTTCCGGAATTTGGTCCAAAATTTTCTAGGTCACACCCGGCCCCCAAATTTGCAGTGTAAAAAAAAAAAAATTTTTTGTCTTAAAATTGACCGAAACGCATAAACAAAAAAAAAATTCTGCATTTTGGTCCAAAATTTTCTAAGCCCCACCCGGACCCCAAATTATCAGTGTAAAAAAAATAAATTTTGTCTTAAAATTGACCGAAACGCATAAAAAAAACAAAAACAAAATTCCGGATTTTGGTTCAAAATTTTCTAAGCCCCACCCGGACCCCAAATTTTCAGTGTAAAAAAAAATTTTTTTTTGTTTTAAAATTGACCGAAACGCATAAAAAAACAAACAAAAAATTCCAGATTTGGGTCAAAAATTTTCCAAGTCCCACCCGGACCCCAAATTTTCAGTGTAAAAAAAAAAAAAAAAATTTTGTCTTAAAATGGACCGAAACGCATAAAAAACAAAAAAATATTTCTGGATTTTGGTCCAAATTTTTTTTTTAAATCCCACCAGGTCCCCAAAATTTCAAAGTGAAAAAAAAAATTTTTGTCTTAAAATTGACCGAAATGCATAAAAAAACAAAAAAAACATTTCCGGATTTTGGTCCAAAATTTCTAAGTCCAGAACGGGGCCCCCAATTTTCAGCCTAAATATGGACCCAGGGACTTGGCTTAAACAAACTTGAATCTCACCCCCCTAAGGATGCTGCATACCAAATATCAAAACATTCTTATTGGTAGATCTGAAGAAGATTTTTAACGAATATTCCTCATACTGCACTAATTTAAACATTTGGGCTCCCATAGAGAGCCCAAATATCGACCCAGGGAATTGATTTCAATAAACGTGAGAAACAATCTTCCAAGGATGATATATGTGAAATTTGAAAGCTTTTGGAGCAGTGGTTTGGGAGAAAAGTAGTCTTGCATGTTTTTCCCATTACCTAGTGTTAAAAATGCTGACTCAGCACTTTTTCGAGACCAAAAAATGCCCCACGATAAAACCAATAGCAATTTTTTTGGACCAATCCATTCTGCTGGTCCTAAGGAAGCTTCACACCAAAGTTTTGGAGATATGGGCTTTTTAATTTTTTTCTATTGTTAGCTCCTGCAGTTCCCATGGGGCGACGGGAAAAAAAATTAGGGCATAAATTATGTACTTATGACCCAATAAGCCCTCATATCAAATTTGGCTCAAATCTGCCTCTCGGTTTGGGAAATAGAAATTTTGGGAGTGGCAAAAATTCTTGCCCCTCCCATAACAAAGGCAAATAATGCCCGACAAACTTCTCTTGAACAAACTTGATTCTAAACCTCAAGAGGACACTGTATACCGCATATCAAGTCTCTGCTACTGGTGGTTCATTAGAAGAAGATTTTCAAAAAACTTGGCCATTTTTTCCCCACACCTCTGCTCAATATGAGCCGAAACCTAATTTGCCTAAAAATCAAAATGCTCCTATATAACCACTACTTATATGAAATTTAATTAAAATGTGGCCAGTGGTTTAGGAGAAAGAGGCTCAAACACCACCTTCACGCAGGACGACGGATGACGGAGGACGGATGAAGAGTGATAAGAAAAGCTCACCCTGACTTTCAGTCAGGTGAGCTAAAAACTCTTGTCGAAGTTAGAAGTTACTCTTTGCTGTAGAAAGTGTACATACAAGTCTATTTAACTTGTAGTGAAACCACAGCTATTCTCCGTTTATAGCCCCATTTATTCCCTTTGAATAATCGCAAGATTTTTTCTCTTCACACTTACGAAAATGTATCTCATGAAAACATGGTATTTCTCCATTTGGCAAACAATATAACGGCTGAAGAAAAGTCATTTACCGAAATTAGAAAAACGAAATAAGTATAGTATGTACACATGAAATTAAAACATGCAAGACAGAAGAATTACACAATCAAAATGTATATATCTTTATATGTTGAACATGTGCACTGGCTTTTAATCGGTGAGAAATTTAATTCCACCTTGTTTTAATTCAGTTTTAATTAACTCATCAAATGTACAACATCAGAATATCAATCCCCCCCCCCCCCCCAAAGCCACCTGCGGACAGAGAATAAAAACTGATTTTTAAATGATTTCTGCTGTTACAATTTCTCAGTTGTCTCTACTTTTTTGAACACACCACAAAAAATTGTTGTAAAGGTTTCATGGCTATCTTTCCGAAAATATAAATGCCAAGGGTTGTTTAATAGTCCATTATAATAGAGAAATTTAAAACCACCATATTGTGAATTATAATATAAAAACTGACCACTTGTGAAAGAGTAGGAATGCAGGCCCCAGAAAAAAAGTGGTGTTCAGTTATGAATAGTAGACCTACCCTTATCAATCATGAGTTGTTAACTCAGCACCTCACCAAACCAGTGGCAGAAATACGTGTGTGTGTGTGTGTGTGGGTGGGGGACACAATTTTTCAGACATAAATTTTGCCTCCCCCTCTAACACACAAACTCACGCAGGCAGTAGTTGTGATGAGAAAAATAATTACCCATTGATGTTTTTCAATACAATGTTCCTTTATAATTAATAATTTTAACTCTTTGTTTAACACTCATTGATCAAAGATGACGCTGGCCACAGACCTTGAGAATAACAATTTTTATCTTTTGCTTCAAAAAACAAAGCTAGCAGTGGGGAGGAGGGGTGTTGTGGGTGGAGAGTTTGCAGTTTGCTACCCATGCTTCCCTCCTTGAAGGGATATGGATGCTGGACTATAAGGACTGTAGAGAGAGAAGAGAAGAGAAGAGTGAGAGTGAGCGAGAGAGCGAGCGTGCGTGCATGCGTGTTTGAGGTTAAAAATTCGCACTGGTACAGACATTTCCTACTGAAACGTTTTTTTCTTTTAATATGCCGCCGAAATATTGTTTTCATTTACTGAACCCTGATAGGTTTCAAACATGACAAAAAATACATAAAATTGATTTAAACTAAGTGATTAGCTTAGGAACTGGTTAAACTGACTGGCAATAATTGATGTGATTCCTTGATGGGCTCTAATTTAGTCCTTACAAGGATGTTACACAAGCTTTTGTTTTTCTATAAGCGATGACAGGTTGAAGATTCAAAGGTTCATTTAATTTAGCATTGGTTGAACTGAATTCATCTTTTAACATTTTTGCTATTTTGATATTCATTCTGTTGTATGTTAAAGTGAAAAGTAGTTTCAGCTGGACTTTCAAGCTTTTTCAGGGTTTGGGATTTACGGCTACACAAAAGGCGCAGCGAGTACCCTCTCGATCTGAGGGCGCCAAATAGAGGAGAAGAAGCCTCATTGAAATTTACCTTATCACTTGAATTGCGGTGGAAACGAATAAGCTGTGATTTGATGATACCTTTAAATGTATGTTGAGGATGAAATGATTTTGTATGCAACAACTGATGTAAATCAGTTGGTTTAAAATATACTTTACAATCTAAATAACCGGATGCCTGAAATTGCTTGCCTTTATACACGGTCACATCGAGAAAATCAACAGAACTTTCACTGATAGTAGCTTTTAATTTAGTGTTTGGATCATGATTGTTTAAATTTTCTAAAAATTCATCAAAATCTTCTTTTGAATGTTCCCAAATAATAAAAATGTCATCTAAATATCTGAGATATACGAGAGGATGCTTTGCACATTTGCTTAAGGCATTTTCCTACCATTCCGCTACATAAATGCTTGCAAAATTACGACTGAATCTTTTGCCCATTGGACAACCCATTATTTGTAGAAAATATTCTACATTGAATTGAAAGTCATTACCTTTTAAGCAAAGCTCTAAAAGATCCAACATTTGTTCAACCGGGCATTTTGCATCCGGATATTTTTCAAATGCATTTTTAACCGATTTAACACCTTTATCAATATCAATGTTCGTATACATAGTGTTGATATCCTAAGTAGCCAGAATTGCATTTTTCGATATTTTCAATTTCGAAATTTTTGACAGGAAATCCTGTGTATTTTTTAGATAGGTTTGATGTCTATTTGCTACAGGTTTCAGATGATAATCAGGCTTGGATTTCTGAAAAATCCAGGGTGGCAATAAATCGCTCACCTGGAACCTACTTAGGCGAGCAAATTGCTCTCCTGAAATCTTTTTCACTTTTTTGCTTCACAATGATCTTCTAAAGACTTAGTTAATAACAGGTTGGGTAATTTCTCCTTTGAGTGCATTCAAGCCAATCAATTTTAAATGAATTAATAAAATGTTAATGAATGAACCTGTATTAATTTTTAACTATCCCCTCCACCCCAGTGTGGTCAGATCGATCAAGAAGGTCAGGGGTCTGGTACATGTAGTGGCCTACACACACATGTACCCAGCATATTCTGTACACACGGTCCATGGTCCGTCACCGTCGAAAATAGCTAAAAGTAGGTGAGCAAAAAAAGGATTATGCTGGATTAAATTGCGTGAGCAGTTAAGGCAAGCTAAAAATCGCTTGCGTCAGAATTCCATGACTGGATAAGCAATTAGTTCCGAGAACGCATAAGATTCCGAATTACAATCTCAATCTCTCTGGGAGTGGGGGGGGGGGGGGGGGGGAGGGGGAGGGTGGGGGGACTTTTCGTAGATCTGATTTTCAAAATTCTCGGTAAGCAATTTTAATTTTTTGATGCTAAATTATCTGAGAACCTTAATTCCTTATTCAGCTTTCTCACAAATGCATATTTTTTTTTTTACAGAACACCAACTGTATCTTGAAATTGAAGATTTCATTGATAAATAGCTAAGCCTTCCGAATTTGTAATTCTCTCACAACACGTTCAATACACTGTTGGTTTGTTATTCTGTGGATTGCAGAGAGAATTCTTTCTTTCTGCCCATGCCTCTCTCATATTGACTCCATTAGAACGGTTGCAATTAGCAGTAGGCTACAATTTCACGAAATGAAAACGTGATTACTTCTTCTTTCTTTATGTTTAACAATCTGAAATTGTCTTGCATAATCTTCGCATCAATCTTCAAAAACGAAAATCATGTAATATATGCATATATAAATACTTCTTGTAAATAAATTAATAAAAAGAAAGAAAAAAAGATGAACGAAAATCATGCCGTCCTCTGTGTATCTGAATTTTAATATTTATTTGCCACCTTATTTTGGTACAGGGGCGGCAGAGCCGGAAGGGGGGGGGGGGGGGGGGACACTGTTGGGCTGTTAATTAGCATCAACTTTTGGCAGAGGCGAGGCAAATGCCGATACAAAGAATACAAGCGCATGATACACCCGTTATTAATTACAAGAGGGAAGTACACAATATGAGTATACATGTGTACTTGTCAGCTTTTTTTTATATTCTTGTAAATTTGACGAATAAAGTCCCATAACTCTGGAATGACAAATCGGGCAGTGACACAAATCGAAAGGGAGATTCCTTCCATTAACATATACTTGCAACCAAAAATCATGAAAATTGCTCTAAGCATTTTCAAATTATTGTTCGACATGTGGAAAATTGCTTATATTTTGACGAATAAAGTCCCAAAACTCTGGAATGACACATCGGACGGTGACACAAATAGAAAGAGAGATTCCTTCCATCAACATATACTTGCCACCAAAAAATAACGAAAATTGCTCAAAGCATTTTCAAGTTATTGTCAGACGTGGAAAATGCCTATATTTTGACGAATAAAGTCCCATAACTCTGGAATGACAAATCGGACATCGACACAAATCGAAAGGGAGCTTCCTTCCATCAACATATCCTTTCCACCAAAAAATCACAAAAATTGCTCAAAGCATTTTCGAGTTATTGTACGACGTGTGGCCAGACAGACGGACAGCGGTATACCATAATACGACCCATTTTTTCAAAATGGGCGTATAAAAATTGTGAGCTGAAAAAAAAGGCAGAGACCAATATTCAAAACTGCTGAATAGTTCTGATTGTATGTGTACTGTACTTGTACAAATTATTGATGTGGACACACATTTTTTTGCAATTCAGAACATATTCTTGCTAAGAGATCAAATCTCAATGTGTCTTGACTGCTACATATACTGCATATGCGACCGTTGGACTCCAGTTTGTAAATTTGCATAGAATCTACACAACACAGGCAGTGAAAGTTCTCTGAACTGCCTACAACACAAATGTGTACCTTTTACTGTAACATGATTTGCTGGTAGCTTCAAAAATAGAACTGGGTGACGGAACAACATTACATATATCTCGGTAATATGCATGGTCATATTCAATTTCACAGTGAATATTACCAGCTACACGAACTGTTGTTCCGCCAATCATTCTAACAACACATATTGTGATTATGCTAACATTTTCAAAACAAACTGAATCAAATTAAACTCGATACCAGAGTAGCATGGCATCGCATTGCTTTTAATTACCCAATTTAGGTTCCGTGACACCTCGGCCCCACTTTAATGTTTAAATTAATACTATGCTTTATTGTTCGTTTCTGGTTAATAACTAACACCTCCCAATTTTCATAACAAATTTTCAAAAATAATTTTGAAAGCTGGCTCACTTGTTCTGGTCCAACTTGTCCAGGAGCTGTGTTGTCCTGTCCCCCCGATTTAGACTGGAAACGTCATCGATATTCTCCCTTGAATTGAAATGACCTTGTTGACCAAGTATGCCCGTGGTGGGAAATTCAAATGACAATCATGGTTAAAAAGACAACGGTAGATGTCTGGGGATTCGGTGAAGTTATTAAATATAAACTAGATGCAGACGGCATAGCTGCAAAGTAAGTTTATAGTGGACTCTGTCATGATTTTCAATGAAACAGACTGTTCATACCACAGCGTGGCACGATAGCTAATTGCGAACACACAATAAAGTCAGCTCATAAAAAAGTTCCAACTGGTACATTATCTGGATGTAAACTGTAGACCACTAAAACAATACACAAGTTTCTTAAAATCTGAAATGAACATGCACAAGGTTGAACTCAGGGGAGGTTATGCAGACAGGAAGGCAGCAAATACAATGGCGACATTTATAGCAAAACACATCACAGAGTCTGAGATAACCGTGTCATTAAACAGTAGTGGTGGTATCCAGCGGCACTAAAAAGATGAATGAAAAAGAGCTCTACATAATCAAGATGTGTAAAGATGGTCAGCCAAATTTTCTAATGGCCGCACTGGAAGAGCCCGTAGGTGGGAATGCAGAAGGGCTGAAAAATGAAAAATTTAAAGTAATTTGTATATTTTTTATACTTGCCAATGGCCCAGACTTAGCTGCCTGAAATTTGCCTGAAATGCACTAAGTTCGAATTCGGGCTTCTATACTGAGACCAAATATGAATCTAGGGGGCCGAATTGAACAAACTTGAATCAGATCAACCCCACAATGTTGCATACCAAATATCAAAAGATTCTGCCTGCTGGATCTGGAGAAGAAGATTTTTTAAGAAATTTGCATGAAATGCACTAAGTTCGAATTCGGGCTTCTATACTGAGCCCAAATATGAATCCAGGGGGCCGATTTGAACAAACTTGGATCAGATCCATCCCACAATGTTGCATACCCAATATCAAAATATTCTGCCTGCTGGAACTGGAGAAGAAGATTTTTTAAGAAAATTTGCCTGAAATGCCCCAAGTTCGAATTTGGGCTTCTACATGGAGCCCAAATATGAATCCAGGGGGGCCAAATTGAACAAACTTAAATCAGACCCATACCAAGATGATGCATACCAAGTATCAAAAGATTCTGCCAGCTGGTTCTGGAGAAGAAGATTTTTTAATAATTTTTCTATAATTCATACGGTGCTATCAGAGTTATGCCCCATACAGAGCGCCCAAGGGACGTGGCCATTTCATTTTAACAAACTTGAATTGACATACGGTAATGAACATCCATACCAAGTTTCAAGCAAATTGACCTAGCGGTTTCAGAGGAGAAGTCGTTTGAAAAATGTTCACGACGCCAGATGGCAAGTGATAAGTTTAGCTCCCTTTGGTGAGCTAAAAAAGGATTTTTAAAGAATATTCCTCATACTGAACTAAGTTATAATTCGGGCTACCACAGGGAGCCCATATATGAACCCTGGGACATGGCTTTAACAAATCTGAATCCCCCCCCCCCCCCCCCTAAGGATTCTGCACGCCAAATATCAAAACATTCCGACTGCTGGATCTGAAGAAGAAGATTTTTAAAGAAAATTTCTCATTTTGAACTAAGTTATAATTCGAGCTCCCACAGTGAGCCCAAATATGGACCTAGGGACATGGCTTGAACAAACTTGAATCCCCCCCCCCCTCCCCCTCCCCCAAGGATGCTGAATACCAAATATCAAAACATTCCGACTGCTGGGTCTGAAGAAGATTTTTAAAGAAAATTCCTCATTTTGAACTAAGTTATAGTTCGGGCTATCACACTGAGCCCAAATATGAACCCAGGGACATGACTTGAACAAACTTGAATCTCATCGCCCCTAAGCATGGTGCATACCCAATATCAAAAGATTCTGCCTGCTGGATCTTGAGAAGAAGATTTTCAAAGAAATTTGCCTGAACTGCACTAAGTTCAAATTTGGGCTCCTATACTGAGCCCAAATATAAACCCAGGGGGCCAATTTGAACAAACTTGAATCAGATCCACCCCACAATGTTGCATACCAAATTTCAAAAGATTCTGCCTGCTGGATCTGGAGAAGATTTTTAAAGAAATTTGCCTGAAATGCGCCAAGTTCGAATTCGGGCTTCCATAGTGAGCCCAAACATGAATCCAGGGGGCCAATTTGAACAAACTTGAATCAGATCCACCCCACAATGTTGCATACCAAATATCAAAAGATTCTGCCTGCTGGACCTGGAGAAGAAGATTTTTTAAGAAATTTGCCTTAAATGCACAAAGTTCGAATTCGAGCTCCTATAGTGTGCCCAAATATGAATCTAGGCAGCCAATTTGAACAAACTTGAATCAGATCCACCCTACAATGTTGCATACCAAATATCAAAAGATTTTGCCTGCTGGATCTGGAGAAGAAGATTTTTTAATGTTTTCCCATTGTCTACAGTGTTAAAAAGTGCTGACTCAGCACTTTTTCATAGTCCTGAAAACAGTACCTTGTGATCAAACCGATAGGGATTTTTTTAACCATTCTATTCTACTGGATAAAAGTAAGCTTTATACAAAATAAGAATTCTCTGTGTCGTGTAGTTTTGGAGATATGGCAGTTTTAAGATTTTTCCTATTTTTAGCTCCCTAGGTTCCCACAGGGCAATAATAAAAAATTTTTTTGCATCAATCAACTACTTTTGACCCATTATCATCTCATATCAAATTTGGTTCAAATCGACCTCACTGTTCTGAAAACAGAAATTTTAGGCGTGGCCCAAATTTTTGCCCCTCCCATAACGAAGGCAAATAATGCCCAACAAACTTCTCTTGAACAAACTTGATTCTAAACCTCAAAAGGACTCTGTATACCACATATCAAGTCTCTGCTACTGGTGGTTCATTAGAAGAAGATTTCCAAAACATTTGGCCATTTTTTCCTCCCCCCCCTCTGCTCAATATGAGCCGAAACCTAATTTGCATAAAAATCAAAATGCCCCTATATAACTACTACTTACATGAAATTTACTTAAAATGTGGCCAGTGGTTTAGGAGAAACAGGCTCAAACACCACCTTCACGCAGGACGACGAACGAAGAGTGATAAGAAAAGCTCACCCTGACTTTCAGTCAGGTGAGCTAAAAACAACAGTGGAGTCATAATAAAAATGATGACATTCAGACTCATATCCCAAAAATTGGAAACATAAATAATTTTATAAAAAAAATTATAAAGTTACAACCACCGTTATTCACTTCCAACATCCTGCTAGACTGTTGATTCCATAAAAACCATCATTGATTTGTGTCTGGCATCTTCAATGAAAGTGTCAATGACACTGTAGCTCAACTTGACAAACTTGAACTTGGTAAGTTATAAATGAAATAGCAAAATTGAAGATCATTGGGACCAATGTCAGTTTTTTTGCCAGTGGCAACATTTTTTGACAGAAACCGAAGAAAATCGATAGCTCCCATCTAGAGGCCTCCCCAAACAAGCATGCCAGGTTTCAAAGCAATCCGATCATAAATGTGCCCTGTAGGGTGTACAAAAGGGAAATATTGTGGTCTGACTAGACTAAATTCTAAGAACGTTGGCCATGGCAACATTTTTTGACGGAAATCGAAGAAAGTTAAAAAATTTATAGTAATTTATATATTTTTTATACTTACCAATGACCCAGACTTAGCTGGTGCTAACTCTAAAAAATCTAAATCGATAGCTCCCATCTAGAGGTCACCGTAAATAAGCATACCAGGTTTCAAAGCAATCTAATCATAAATGAGCCCTGTAGGGTGAGCCAAAGGGAAATATTGTGGTCTGACTAAACTAAGTTCTAAGAATGTTGGCTGCGGCAACATTTTTTGATGGAAATTGAAGAAAGTTAAAAAATTTATAGTAATTTATATATTTTTTATACTTACCAATGACCCAGACTTAGCTGGTGCTAACTCTAAAAAATCTAGGGCCAAACACAAATTTTGCCCCCCAATCCCCAAAATTTGCATCTAAAACCAAAAGAAATCATGTCCTAAAGGACCTCCATACTTTGCCCCCACTGCGCATGCGCAGTGTCAAGGACGTTCCGAAATTGGCGCCAACCACCATTCTTACTGGCAGTGCCTGGTCAGCGCTATGTACTCAGCGGGGAGGTAAGAGTTCCCAACTCCTGGGAGGGCCATCCCCGTCTGGGTCATTGGTAAGTATAAAAAATACATAAATTACTATAAATTTTTTAACATTTTTATACTGTACCAATGACCCAGACTTAGCTCAATAGTAAAAAGGCTGGAGGGCCTAGGACATAGAGGAAAATCCAATAAGCTCAACTATATACTATAGAGTGAACCCCTCAAGGAGAAAAGGAGTATTAGGCTTTACATAATCTTTCTTATTTTATTATAAATTAGAAAGATACAATACCCTTCATAACTGAGCACAATAACATTCATGTTCTCTATTAACATCCAGTATAACCCATTATACTAATTATTTTTAAAGTAAGCCAATAAATAAAGTTAGTCCAGAGAATTGAGACTCTTTATATTCATTAAAAGTGTCCGAGGATTGTATATTAACGCCCGTCTGACACTTGACATATACAAATGCTTCACACCGAGCTACACTTTAAAAATATGACATGAATGAATTTTAACATTAATATTACACTTTAAAACCATCCCGGAAACGACTCAGAATTACTGACTCCGGAGGAGGAATTCCCTTGCTATTCACATAAAGCAGGTGACCTAAGGGAACACCCTCCCCCCCCCCCCCCCCTTCCCCTTGCCCTGGGTCAAATAGCCCAGAGCGAAGAGGGCAGAAGGACGGAGTCACTGCCGGAACAGAAATCCTGCATAACTATAGTTGCAACTGTTTAGTGGACGACATTCTGAGCAACAGATAACCGACCTAAACAATGCAGGTCTCCAGAAATGGACTCAATATTTCTGAGATAAAAATTCGTGAATGTGGATGGCTGAGACCAATAAGCAGCCTTCATTAAATCTGTAATAGCCACACTATTAGCATAAGCCCAAGATGTAGAAAGAGCTCTTACTTCATGAGCCGAAATCTTAAGCACAGACTGCTGGGAAGAAGATAAACTTTCATAAGCAGTACGGATAGTTAATTGAATCCATCTAGCAATAGAATGGACTGAAATGACCTTTCTATTAGGCATCAGAGACAGAAAGAAACGTTTTCGTCCCTTTCTGATAAACTGAGATCTCTGTTTATAAATGCGTAAAGCTCTAACAGGACAGAGTAAAGGCCTACGCCCGTCTGAAGACGGAAGAGCCTTAATAACAATAGGTTCCGGATATTTATTAGGAGCCTGATTCTTAGCTAAAAATCCAACATTAGTAGTGAAGGTGATAGTGTTCCCGACACTACGATAGTGAGAATCGTCCACCGATAGTGCATGAAGCTCACTGACTCTTCTAGCAGAAGAGAAAGCTAAGAGAAAAGCTGTCTTATACGACAAGAATTTGAAATCTACAGTCCCAAGAGGCTCAAATGGCTTTTCCTTAAGTTTAAGAAGAACCCAAGCTAAATTCCACTTAGGAATTAACCTAAGAGTTCTGGGTCTATTTATCGAGAAGTTTCTAACTAACTAAGATAAAGAGACATTACATCCTAGTTTGTAAACTATCGTGATGTGCATAGGTATCAGATAACATAGACCTATAACCCTTAATAGTAACAGGCTGCAGTTTGATTTCGTCAAACAAGTATACTAGAAAGTTTGCAATGTCTGGTATGGAGGGATCAAAAATATCAACAGAATGATCCCTACACCAATGACGAAAAACCTTCCACTTGGCCGCATAATTTAGCGAAGAGGAGGTCCTACTACAGTTAGAAATCGCGTCCACTGCTCGTCCTGTAAAGTGCTTGCCATGCAAGAAGGACCGCACAACGGAAAAACGTGAAGGTTGAGACCTTGCGGGTTGTGATGAAGTCGACGCGGTTTCCCCTGTGAAAGAAGATCCTCCCGTGGAGGAATCTTTCGCGGTAGGTCCCACAACAGACACCTGAGTAGATTTATCCACGGTCTCTGTGGAGACAGAGATGCTACCAACAGAATCTTGCACTGAGATTGTTTTATCTTTAGCAATATTTGCTGAATCAACGGCGCTGGAGGATATGCATATCCTATCATTCCGTCCCAAGAGATCGATAGAGCGTCTACTGCAAATGCTCTTTGATCCGGGCACGGTGACACATACGTCTGCAACTGATTGTTGAGATGTGTCGCAAATAAGTCTATCATTGGCCGTTCCCACTAGTAGCAAATCTGATTGAATACTTGTTTGTTGAGAGTCCACTCCGACGGCAACAAGCGACCCTTCCGTGAAAGGGAGTCTGCTAGTACATTCAGACGACCCGGTATATGACGGACCGAAAGTAGAACCTGATGTTCTAGAGCAAACAGAAGGATTCTCTCCGTTAGATTGAATAACGGAACGGAATGAGTGCGTCCCTGGTTCCGTATATACGCCACTACTGTCGTATTGTCGGACAGAATTTGGACATGAGCTTTGTGAATAATGTCCATCCAATGACGTAACGCAAGCCAAATTGACATCATTTCCTTGATGTTTATGTGCTTGGTTAGGAACTGTGGATCCCAAAGACCCTGGCATCTCGAATCCGTTGGGATCAATGTTGCACCCCAACCTGTTTGACTGGCATCCGTCATAATGGTAAAACTCGGATCCGGCAACTGCAGCGGAACTCCCTGAGTCAACCACTGAATGTTTGCCCAAGTCTGAATCTCTTGTTTCACTTGATCTGACAAGAGAACATCTATGTCGAGCGAATGAATCTTCACACTCCAATTCTGAGTTAAGAAAATTTGGAGAGGACGAGTGTGCAACCGCCCCATCGGAATGAGATCCGCGGCGGCTCCGCACAAACCTATCAGTCTCATAAACTCCCTCGCTGTGACTTTGTCTGCATGAAGACAATAGCGAGCGTAACAACTGACTAATTTCGCTCTGGTTAACGGCAGACGAACGAGATTGTTGTGCGTCTCGAAGCTCATTCCCAGATGAGTGAATGACTTGGACGCAGACGAACGAGATTGTTGTGCGTCTCGAAGCTCATTCCCAGATGAGTGAATGACTTGGACGGCACCAGATCCGACTTCTCCTCGTTTATAACAAAACTGAGACGTCGGAGCAATAGAAGCAGATTCTGCACATCGTTCTGAAGCGTTAACTCGTTGCCGTACCTCTGAAAAACGTCGTCCAGGTAGGCCGACGTTACCGCAGACAAATGAGCTCGGAAATACATCATTACCGAGTTCATTACCCGAGTGAAAGCCCAGGGTGCTAGGTTCAATCCGAAGCACATCGCCCGGAATTGATACACAACTCCTAGGACTGCGAAGCATAGATACTTTCTGAATGTCGGATGTACCATGACATGAAAGTACGCATCCTTGAGATCTATGCTTGTAGCATAATCGTTCACCCGAATACTCGCTCTGACTGACCGAATCGTCTCCATATAAAATTTCGGAGTGACGATCAGCTTGTTTATCCAGCTCAAATCTATGACTGGACGGAACGAGCCGTCTGGTTTCGGAACCAGAAACAGATGGCTGTAGAATCCCGGTGTTTCCTGGTCTTCTACGATCTCTTCCGCGTTCTTCATTAAAAGAGACTGCACCTCCGATAAGAGAGCTTCTCTTTTCTGCGGATTTGACGGAAGTTGAGTCCATTTTGGACTTCTAGTTAACGGAGGCTTTCATTTGAAGGATATTCTCAGACCTTCCGAAATCACCCCTCTCACCCAAGGGTCATCCGTAATCGACGCCCACTCTTCTGAATAACTCGACAACCTTCCGCCAACCGGAACGCGATAGAGGTTGAAGCCATCACTTCCTGAACCTGCGAGGCCTGCGGGAGGAGAAACCACGTCCTCCACGACCCGCACCTCGTCCCGTCGACCTCGGGGCGTCCGACCGATTGTCCCGGCCCGAAGGACGTCCCGCACGAGAGTCGCTGCCTTGACGGTCTCTTGAATAAGACCAAGAGGACGCACCGGAACCTCTATAGGAACCTTTCTTGGGCGCATTAGACCCAGAAATGCCTGTCTTATTCTTCTCTGTCGTATCCGACTTTTTGGAAGCGGATTTAAACAACAGAGAATCTGAAGCTTTCTTCGTAATTTTATCGTAGATTGCAGAAAGCTTGCCGTCGAATAGAAGTTCTCCGGAGACCGAAGCGACTCTGAGAGAGTTCTTCACCTTACTATCCACGCGTGTGGATGTAGCTAAGGCTGCGTCACGTCTAACCAACTCCAGGTTTGCCACTGAAAGGGCGGAGTTATATGTGGAATAAGCCATTGCCCTTGAAAGAAGTCTTAATGAGGATTGTATATCCTGGAATTCTTTCCCTTGAAGACGCAGTGATAACGCCTTTGTAAGGTGGTCTGCGTAAGATAAAGTGTCTAAACTGGCCCTGTTAGATGTGATTGTCGTATCCAACACCACGGTTGGAATGGACATAGACGACGGTAACGACAATTCTAAGTCTTCCGCCTCGTCGTCAAGATGCAGAGGAACTCTCGTAATACCCTGTCCTGCCGTATCGAATTTATTCCTTGCATTAATGAAAGGCAGGTTAAGAGCATTGGAGGACAAGAAACCAGCTTTGCCTGTTTTGGAAGCAAGCTTGAATATAGCGTCGTTCAATAATTCAAATGTTCTTGTGACATTATTGGACTGAGACGGAAACTCAGTGACAATGTCTCTGAACCGCTCAAAGAATTCAGTGTCCAATGACGGTATTATTCTCTTGTCCGGAACCGCAGCAGTCTGGCCCGACGGAACAACGTGAGAAAGGAAGTGCCGGATAAAATCCATGGCAGCTTTATGTTGTTCCGAAAGGGATAGCTCCAAGTCATCCGTATCTCTTTCACCATCCGGTCGGACCTCACGATGCTCCCGGTCGTCCGCACCCGATGCTTCGGCGGAGCGTACCGACCCATCGTCGTCGGATAATTCCCGATCCGACACCGATTCTGTCGGCTGCTGGGATGCTGCGATAATTTGTGCTATCTGAGCAAGCACGTCCGTCATCGAGGCCTGCGGAGTGGCGGTCTTTCGCTGCTTCGCCGCGGGAAGCTCCGCATCAACTGACTCCTGCATACTCTTCCTATGCGAACGTCCGGAGTCTACCGGCCTCGTGTCCCTGGCTACCGGATGGCGTGACCTGGTCGCCGAAGAATCCTTTATCGGCGAAGCTGGTAGAATCTCCGCTATCACGTAGCCAAGGTGCGGTCGTGTGCGCTGGTGAGAGGATGAGGAAGCCTGCGCAGTCTCCACGGACTGCCTAAACAACGCAGCGTCCCGAGCGACGGACGTGTGCTCCGCTTGCGACACATTTTGTACCACAACATCAGGTCCCTGATGTTGTTGTACGAGGAGAGAGGGGCCTCTCTCGCTTGCGGCCCGGCTGGACCTGGACGAGCTAGGAACCGGACTAGAAGGCTTCCTCCGATATCTCCTAACATCCGCCGTCACTGGGTGTGCACCTAGTATATTTATAGTGCTCGCATCACCCAACATTTCCTCCTGGAACGGACGAACCCGGCTGCCGAACCATTCGGTGAATGGACGCTACACCGGGCGAGCTAGCGGACGACAGCGCCGTCGATCCTACTAGGGACCTCTTAGGCAACTGTCGTATCTCCATGAGCACTTTTGCCGCTAACTCTTCATTCAATTGTGACGACGGAAGCGCACTCTTGGAAGATAACATGGACACATCACCCTGTTCTTGTTCCTCTGAAATAGAAACTGATAGACTAGAGTGACCCTGCGGAGAAAGGACCGGTATAGCCCTTTCTCCACTAACAACATACCGTGACACACGTTTCCAATGTTTGTCATCCCAATATTGACATATTGAACAGGAGTTAGTGCGAGTACACTGACTACAATTAATACAATGATCATGAAAGTCAGAGGAAGATTTCTTCCTATTACAATTTGAACAATGTCCTTTCATTGTGAAAAAACAACAACAAGTCCTAGTACTTGCACAAGATACATAATAACATGATCCATTAATATTGAAAAAAGCAAAAGAAATTCAAAATAATTTTTGAAAAATATTTTTTCAGCGAAGCCCAAGTTTCTGAAAAGTAACGTTGAGCCCCAATGGATCCCAAGGGTAAGTGTGGTCAAAAAATTTTAAAATTATTTTAAATAATTATTGCAACACTTAATAACACTTACGGATAATAATAATGTATCTTGTAGTGAGATAAACTACTCCAAAGGCAAAAAGTCCCCCTCAAAAGAGACTGTTGCCAATGGAAAAAAGAAGTGTAAAAACACCAGAAAACATGACTCCAGGCACTGACAATACTGGCCCGAAAGCAGTTATAAAAATTACACACTATCTGATGCAAAACAGAGACTTCCAGAGAAGAATCTGCAGAACATCAGATGGTAGATGCAGAACACAACGTCTAAACACCCATGGGTGAAAACGTAAACATGGGGAAAATAACAGAATTCATTCTGTAACCAAGCTAATTCTCCCAAGAAATTTTAGGAGTAATCTTACTCAAAAATATGCCAAAAGAATGGGAGAATAGCAAGGGGGGACTTACAGGATAAGGAGAGAGGAAACACTGAATAAGCAGTGCAACTTCAAAGTAAGAATGACAACAACAGGCCCATGCCTCGAAAATAGGCAACTTAACATAATTTTATAACAAAATTTTAAGTTACAGCCCTGATTATTTTTTGTCACTCCTTTTTCCTCTCCTCCTTCTCTATCCTCCTTAGAATCACCATTCCTCCAATATTTATGTGTCTGGCATCATTTAAACTGAGATTTACAAGCACAAAGATCAGTGAGATGTTAACTGATGAAGGGCCAAACAAAGAATGGTGATTGGCGCCAATTTCGGAACATCCTTGACACTGCGCATGCGCAGTGGGGGCAAAGTATGGAGGTCCTTTAGGACATGATTTCTTTTGGTTTTAGATGCAAATTTTGGGGATTGGGGGGCAAAATTTGTGTTTGGCCCTAGATTTTTTAGAGTTAGCACCAGCTAAGTCTGGGTCATTGGTACAGTATAAAAATATCGATAGCTCCCATCTAGAGGTCACCCCAAACAAGCATGAAAGGTTTCAAAGCAATCCGATCATAAATGTACCCTGTAGGGTGTGCCACAGGGAAATATTGAGTCTTCTGACTAAACTAAGTTCTAAGAACGTTGGCCGCGGCAACATTTTTTGACAGAAATTGAAGAAAATTGATAGCTCCTATCTAGATGTCACCCCAAACAAGCATGCCAGGTTTCAAAGCAATCCGATCATAAATGTACCCTGTAGGGTGTGCCAAAGGGAAATATTGAGTCTTCTGACTAAACTAAGTTCTAAGAACGTTGGCCGCGGCAACATTTTTTGACAGAAATTGAAGAAAATTGATAGCTCCCATCTAGAGGTCTCCCCAAACAAGCATACCAGGTTTCAAAGCAATCTGATCATAAATGGGCCCTGTAGGGTGTGCCAAAGGGAAATATTGAGTCCTCTGACTAAACTAAGTTCTAAAAACGTTGGCCGCGGCAACATTTTTTGACAGAAATTGAAGAAAATCGATAGCTCCCATCTAGAGGTCACCCCAAACAAGCATGAAAGATTTCAAAACAATCCGATCATAAATGTGCCCTGTAGGGTGTGCCAAAGGGAAATATCGAGTCTTCTGACTAAACCAAGTTCTAAGAACGTTGGCCGCGCCAACATTTTTTTATGGAAATTCAAGAAAATCGATAGCTCCCATCTAGAGGTCTCCCCAAACAAGCATACCAGGTTCCAAAGCAATCAAATCATAAATGTGCCCTGTAGGGTGTGCCAAAGGGAAATATTGTGGTCTGACTAAACTGAGTTCTAAAAACGTTGGCCGCGGCAACATTTTTTGACAGAAATTGAAGAAAATCGATAGCTCCTATCTAGATGTCACCCCAAACAAGCATGCCAGGTTTCAAAGCAATCCGATCATAAATGTACCCTGTAGGGCGTGCCAAAGGGAAATATTGAGTCTTCTGACTAAACTAAGTTCTAAGAACGTTGGCCGCGGCAACATTTTTTGACAGAAATTGAAGAAAATTAATAACTCCCATCTAGAGGTCTCCCCAAACAAGCATACCAGGTTTCAAAGCAATCTGATCATAAATGGGCCCTGTAGGGTGTGCCAAAGGGAAATATTGAGGTCTGACTGAACTAAGTTCTACGAACGTTGGCCGTGGCAACATTTTTTGCCGGAAATTGAAGAAAATCAATAGCTCCCATCTAGATGTCTCCCCAAACAAGCATACCAGGTTTCAAAGCAATCTGATCGTAAATGTACCCTGTAGGGTGTGCCAAAGGGAAATATTGAGGTCTGACTAAACTAAGTTCTACGAATGTTGGCCGTGGCAACATTTTTTGCCAGAAATTGAAGAAAATTGATAGCTCCCATCTAGAGGTCACCCTAAATAAGCGTATCAGGTTTCAAAGCAATCAAATCATAAATGTGCCCTGTAGGGTGTGCCAAAGGGAAATATTGTGGTTTGACTAAACTAAGTTCTGAGAATGTTGGGCGCGGCAACATTTTTTGACGGAAATTGAAGAAAATCGATAGCTCCCATCTAGAGGTCACCCCAAACAAGCATAAGAAGTTTCAAAGTAATCTGAACATAAATGCGACCTTTGAGGTGTGCCAAAGGAAATTGTGGACGTACGTACTAATGTACTAACATACTAACGTACATACGTACGCCGACGGACGAGAAGTTATGGCAATAGCTCAGCTTGACTTTGTCAAGTTGAGCTAAAAATGAGAATTAATTACGCAGATGTCGGTTGAGATGTTTACTGACTAGGGCCAAACAAAAGAATGATGCTTTGCGCTAATTCCATTTTTTTCCTGGTTACTATGCATGCACAGTACTAAAAGTATGGAAGACCAGATAAGACTTTCAAATTTTGGTTTTGTATGCAAACTTTGGGGATGCGTGGGAGTTCAAAATTTGTGTTTGGCCCTTGATATTATTGAGGTTCCACCAGCTAAGTCTGGGCTATTGGTTCTAGTATACAAATAGGCCCTCGACAGCTGTATTGACAAACTAGGTTTCACATTTGGCAGAAAATTCAGAGAAATTGGGAATGGAAGTGACGACATGGAAACAAATAAGAAATTATTCAAGATTGAACAGGAATTGGGTGCACATCTAGTTATTATGATGTGCCAACCACAAGATGGGGCTTGAAATCCATGATGAATTTAATGCTACAGAGCTGTGCAATCACAGCAAATTGGTAATGAGCAACATATTTTACTTCTTCAAAGGAGCCCATTTAAAATGGCAATTATACAAGCATCAGGCTATATTTCTGAACTGCAAATGCTTTAAGTTTCAACGAATATCAGGGACAAGGTGGGTGTCCCATCAAGTAGACTGCACCTCAAATTTTCTTAAAAATGTGCTTGTTCTGCTTGGATTCTTTCACCAAAAGATTTTCCAAGTCAGAAGATTGAAAAAGGACCATAATTCTGGGAAAAATTATTGGACAGAACCTATTCCTTGTGTATATCCATCCCCCATGCGGGTCTATCAGCATACCACAGGAGATCCAACTCTGACTGATAGCTTTGAAATTACAATACAAAACATGTGTATGGACAGATGGTCAGAGGGCTTCACTAGATACCACAGAATCCTCCTTCGAAGGTCGGGGGAATAATGTATGGATAGTCGGACAGATGGATGGAGGGCTTCACTAGATACCCCTGAACCTCTTTCAAAGATCAGAGGCATAATAAGCAGAAAGTAGATTTTCACTAAAATAATGGTAAAACGTGTGCACAAGTTCCATCCTGGAGTTGCTTATACTTCGTTCCATATTAAGGTAATTTTGGAGTTGGAAAGCTGATGCCAGATGCCACCCCATTCAATATTGACCCCCAATATCCAATATTGCAAAATAATGAAAATAAGGTTGAGGTTGCTGAGGTTAGTGTCTGAAATAGGATGGGAACAAGGGTGAAGGGGTAGCATATATAAATTTATATATTTTGTATGAATACACAGTCCCACCACCATTGACCCCTCCTCCCCCCCCCCCCCCCCACCCCACAAAAAACTGGAAATATTTCCCACAACACAGTCAGGAATTTAACAAATGCCTACATGGGGGCACAATGACGCCGTGTACTAAGGTTCCGCTCTACAGTTTCACACTATTGCACAGGGGTGAAATTCTAAACTTGGGGCATATGTTGAAACTAAGGCCATGTAAAATAGAGATATATTTTTAGTATCAGATGTATGATTACATTAGGTTTTTTGTTGGACAAGAGAATTTGAAGTTTTGGTCCCAAAGTTGGAATCTGATACATAGGGGTAAATTACCAGATGAATTATGAAAAACAGTGGCTTCGAAAAATTGGCTATTTTTTCAAATGTAATTTTTACACGGGTTTGTTACCAGACAGGTAACTAAATAAGAGGCCCCAAGGGGTCTTAATCACTCACCGTGCAAAGTGATTCAAACAAAGTAGTTCAAAGAAGTATTTGGGGTCACATTCAGCTAGACATGGTTCATCAACACTACAAAGGAATGAAGTCATGAGAGACAAATTTTATGGAACTAGGGATATGGCTTGAACAAAGTTGAATCTTACCCCCCCCCCCCCCCCCCCTTAACCCTTTACCCAACGTAACGGCCAAAACCGGCCAGCGCTATTCACAAAATTCACCATTCAATGTTTATTACTTTTTCATTTTTTGTCACAAAAACATAGCTTATGACCCCATCGTTTGATCTCATCAAACAAGTAGACTAGAAAATTTGCAATGTCTGGAATGGAGGGATCATAAATATCTACAGAATGATCCCTACACCACCGACAAAAGACCTTCCACTTGGCAGCATAGTTTAACGAAGAGGAGGTCCTTCTACAGTTAGAAATCGCGTCCACTGCTCGTCCGGTAAAAAGCTTGCTGTGCAAGAAGGACCGCACAATGGAAATACGTGAAGGTTGAGACCTTGCAGGTTGTGATGCAGTCTGTGCGATTTCCACTGCGAAAGAAAATCCTCCTGTGGAGGAAGCTTCTGCGGCATGTCCCACAACAGACACCTGAGTAGATTTATCCACGGTCTCTGTGGAGCTAGAGATGCTACCAACATAATTTTGCACTGAGATTGTTTTATCTAGAGCAATATCTGCTGAATCAAGGCGCTGGAGGATACACATATCCTATCATTCTGTCCCACGAGATCGATAAAGTGTCTACTGCAAACGCTCGAGGATCCGGACATGGTGACACATACGTCTGCAACTGATTGTTGAGATGCGTCGCAAATAAGTCTATCATTGGCTGCTCCCATTGGTAGCAAATCTGATTGAATACTCATTTGTTGAGAGTCCATTCTGACGAAAACAAGTGACCTCTCCATGAAAGGGAGTCTGCTAATATGTTCAGACGACCCTGAAAATGACGGACCGATAGGAGAACTTGATATTCTAGTACAAACAGAAGGATTCTTTCCGTTAAATTGAATAACGGAATGGAATGAGTTCCTCCCTGGTTCCGAATATACTCTACTACCGTCGTATTGTCGGATAGAATTTGCACGTGTGCATTCTGAATAATGTCCATCCAATGACGTAACGCAAGTCAAATTGACATCATTTCCTTGATGCTTATGTGCTTGTTTAGGAACTGCGGATCCCAAAGACCCAGGCACTTCGAATCTGTTGGGCTCAATGTTGCGCCCCAACCTGTTTGACTGGCATCCGTCATAATCGTAAAACTCGGATCCGGCAATTGCAGTGGAACTCCCTGAGTTAACCACTGAATATCTGCCCAAGTCTGAATCTCTTGTTTCACTTGATTTGACAAGAGGATGTCCGTATCGAGCAAATGAATCTTCATCCTCCAATTCTGAGTCAGAAAGATTTGGAGAGGACGAGTGTGTAGCCACCCCATTGGAATAAGATCCACGGCAGCTCCGCACAAACCTATCAGTATCATGAATTCTCTCACTGTAACTTTGTCTGAGTGAAGACAATAGCGAGCGTAACAACTGATTAATTTCACTCTGGTTAACGGCAGACGAACGAGATTGTTGTGCGTCTCGAAGCTCATTCCCAGGTGGGTGAATGACTTGGACGTCACCAGATCCAACTTCTCGTTTACTATGAAACCGAGACGTCAGAGCAATAGAAGCAGATTCTGCACATCGTTCTGAAGCGTTAACTCATTGCCGTACCTCTGAAGAATGTCGTCCAGGTAGGCCGACGTTACCGCAGACGAGTGAGCTCGGAAATGAGTCATTACTGAGTTCATTATTCGAGTGAAAACCCAGGGCACTAGATTCAGACCAAAGCACATTGCTCGGAACTGATACACAACTCCTAGGACAGCGAAGCGAAGATACTTTCTGAATGCCAGATGTACCATGACGTGATAGTACGCATCCTTGAGATCTATGCTCGTAGCATAGTCGTTCACCCGAATGCTTGCTCTGACCGATCGGATGGTCTCCATATAGAATTTTGGAGCCACGATCAGCTTGTTTATCCAGCTCAGATTTATGAGTGGACGGAACGAGCCGTCTGGTTTCAGAACCATAAAAAGATGGCTGTAGAAACCTGGAGATTCCTGGTTTTGTACGACCTCTATCGCGTTCTTCTCTAGAAGAGACTGGACTTCTGATAGAAGCGAGCCTCTCTTCTGCGGATTTGACGGAAGCTGAGTCCATCTTGGACTTCGAGTCAACGGAGGTTTTCCTTTGAAGGACAGTTTTAGCCCTTCCGAAATCACCCCTCGAACCCAAGGGTCGTCCGAAATTGACTCCCAATTGGTTGAGAAACTCGACATCACCTCCTGGACCTGCGAGGCTTCCTGAAGGAGAAACCACGTCCTCCATGGCCCGCACCTCGCCCCGTCGACCGGTTGTCTCGGCCAGTATTACGGCCCCTACGTGAGTCTCTGCCTTGACGGTCTAGAGTAAGACCTAGAGGACGCATAGAAACCTCTATAGGAACTTCCCTTGGACGTATTCGCCCCAAAAGTGCGTGTGCTACTCTTCTCCGCTCAATCCGACTTTTTGGAAGCGGATTTAAATAGCAGAGAGTCTGAAGCGTTCTTAGTCATCTGATCATAGATTGAGGAAAGCTTGCCGTTGAAGAGAAGCTCTCCGGGAGAGAGTTTTTTATCTTACTACCCACGCGCGTGGATGTAGCCAGGGCCGCGTCATGTCTAACCAACTCCAGATTTGCCACTGAAAGGGCGGAGTTATACGTGGAGAATGCTATGGCCCTCGAAAGAACTCTTAAGGAGGTTTGTACATCCTGGAATTCTTTTCCTTCGAGATGTAATGACAACGCTCTGGTAAGGTGATCTACGTACGATAATGCGTCTAAGCTAGCCCTGTTAGACGATATTGTCAGTTCCAACGTCGTGGTTGGAACTGACATAGACGATGGTATAGACAATTCTAGATCTTCAGCCTGGTCCTCCAGATGCAGTGGAACTCTCGGAATGCCCTGTCCTGCCGTTTCGAATTTATTCCTTGAATTGATGAAAGGCAGATGTAGAGCATTTGCCGATAAGAAACCGGACATGCCCGTTTTGGTAGCAAGTTTATATATAGGGTGATTCAATAGTTCAAATGTCTGCGAGACATTTCTGGACTGTGTCAGAAACTCAGGGACAGTGTCCCTAAACCGATTAAAGAATTCAGTGTCCAGTGGCGGTATCAGTCTCTTATCCGGCTGCACAGCATTTTGGTCCAGAGGAACAACGTCAGGAAGATAATGCCGGATGAACACTACAGCAATTTTATGTTGTTCCGAAAGGGAAAATTCCAACTCCACCGTATCCCTTTCGCCATCCTGTCGGACCACTTGTAAATCTCGGTCGTTCGTGCCTGAGCCTTCAGCGGAATGTACCGACCCAGCTTCCTCGGATAATTCCTGCTCTGACAGAGTTTCTATCGGTTGCTGGGATGCTGCGATAATTTGTGCTATCTGCGATAGCACGTCCATAACGGAGGCCTGTGGAGCTTCGGTCTTACGGGATTTAGCCGCTGGAAGCTCCTTGGACGTTGACTCCTGCATACTTCTTTTATGCGAATGTCCGGGGTATGAAGGCCTCATTTCCCTGGCTACCAGATGGCGTGACCTGGTCGCCGTGGAATCCCTAGTCGGCGAGGCTGGCTGGATATCACTGGTCACGTAGCCAAGGTGCGGCCGTGGGTGCTGTCGTGAGGATGAGGAAGCCAATAGAGCAGTCTCTCCGGACTGTCTATATAACGGAGCGGCCCGAGCGGTGGACGTATGCTCCGACTGAGGAACATTATGTACCACAACATCTGGGCCCAGATGTTGTTGTACGAGAGAGGGACCTCTCTCGTTCGCAGCCTGGGTGGAGCTGGACGAGCTAGGGACCGGACTAATAGGCTTCCTCTGTACCATCCTCATATCCGTCGTCACTGGGTGTGCACATTGTATAGTTATAGTGCTCGCATCACACAAATCTCCTTCCTGGACCGCAACGGACGAACCCGGCTGCCGAGCCATTCCATGAATGGTCGCCACACCGGGCGAGCTAGCGGATGCCAAAGCCGTCGATCCTACTTGGGACCTCTTAGGCAATTGATGTATCTGCATGAGCACTTTTGCCACTAGCTCTTCATTTGACTGTGACGACAGAAGCACACTTTTCGAAGACATCAAGGAAACATCACCCTGTTCTTGTTCCTCTGAAAAAGAGATTGAAAAACTAGAGTGACCCTGCGGAGAGAAGACCAGCATGGACCTCTCCCCGCTAACAACATACCATGACACACATCTCCAACGTTTGTAATCCCAATTGACACACACTGAACAAGGGTTAGTGCGAGTACACTGACTACAATTAATACAGTGACTAGGAGAATCAGAGGAAGATTTCCTCGCATTACAATTTGAACAATATTCTTTCATTGTGAAAAATTACAAACAGTCATAGTACTCGCGCCAACCCTTGAAAACAAAGATACATAATAAAATAATCCATTATAACATTTCGAAAAAATAATTCAAAAAGAGAAAATTTTTCAAAAAAATTTCAGAAGAGCCCAAGTTCCCAATCGGAACAATGAGCCCAAATGGATCCCAAAAAAAGCCTAAGTGTGGACAAAATTTTTTAAATCATTTCAAAAAATTAATGTAACACTTACGGACAATATTAATGTATCTTGCTATGAACTGAACTAGACAGAAGACAAGTAATCACTATCAGAAGTAACAGTTGTCAACGTAAACAAAAAGTGTACAAAAACCAGAAACATGACTCCAGGCACTGATAAACATGGCCCAAAATCAGTTACCAATTTAAACACTATCTGATGCAAAACAGAGACTTCCAGAGAAGAAACTGCAGAACATCAGATGGTAGATGCAGACCAAAACGCCTAAACACCCAAGGGTGAGGACATGAGCATGGGGAAAAACAGAATATTTGTTCTGTCACCAAGCCAAAACTCCCAAGAAATTTTAGTAATAAACATTACAATAAATATGCCAAAAGCATGGGAGAATAGCTAGGGGGGAATAAAGGAAAGGGAGAGAGGAAACACTGAACAAACAATGGTAAATTCATAGCAAGAATGACAACATCAGGGCCATGCCTCGAAAATAGGCAACATGAAATAATTTCGTAAAAAAATATTATAAGTTACAGCCCTGAACATTTCCTGCCACTGTTTCTTCCTCTCAACCTTCTATTTCCTCCTTAGATCCACCATTTCTCTCATAATTATGTGTCTGGCATCATTAAAACTGAGATTTACAAGCACAAATATCAGTGAGATGTAATTGAATTGAGGGCCAAACAAAGAATGACAATTGGCGCCAATTTCAAGACCTCCTTGACATTGCGCATGCGGAGTGGAGTAAAAGTATGGAGGACCATATAGGACATGTTATTTTCGGTTTTTGATGCAAATTTTGGGGATTGGGGGGGCAAAATTTGTGTTTGGCCCTAAATATTTAAGAGTTAGCACCAGCAAAGTCTGGGTCATTGGTACAGTATAAAATATTCCTAATATTGACTAAGTTATAATTAGGGCTCCCACAGGGAGCCCAAATATGGACCCAGGAACTTGGCTTTAACAAACTTGAATCTCACCCCACTAAGGATGCTACACACCACATATCAAAACATTTCCTGGATCTGAAGAAGAAGATTTTTAAAGAAAATTCCTCATTTCGAACTAAGTTGCACTTCAAGCTCCCAGAGTGAGCCCAAATATGGACCTAAGGATATGGCTTGAACAAACTTGAATCTCACCCCCTAAGGATGCTGCATACCAAATATCAAAACATTCCGACAGCTGGATCTGAAGAAGAAGATTTTTAAAGAAAATTCCTCATTTTGAACTAAGTTATCATTCGGGCTCCCACAGTGAGCCCAAATATGGACCTGGTTTGAACAAACTTGACTCTCACCCCCCTAAAGATGCTGCATACCAAATATCAAAACATTCTGACTGCTGAATCTGAAGAAGAAGATTTTTCAAGAAAATTCCTCATTTTGAACTAAGTTATAATTCGGGCTACCACAGTGAGCCCAAATATGAACCCAGGGACTTGGCTTGAACAAACTTGAATCTCACCCCCTATAAGCATGTTGCATACCCAATATCAAAAGATTCTGCCTGCTGGATCTTGAGAAGAAGATTTTTTCAGAAATTTGCCTGAATTGCAATAAGTTCGAATTCGGACTTCTATACTGAGCCGAAATATGAATCCAGGGGGCCGATTTGAACAAACTAGGATCAGATCCACCCCACAATGTTGCATACCAAATATCAAAAGATTCTGCCTGCTGGATCTGGAGAAGAAGATTTTTTAAGAAATTTGCCTGAAATGCACTAAGTTCGAATTCAGGCTTCTATACTGAGCCCAAATGTGAATCCAGGGAGCCGATTTGAACAAACTTGAATCAGATCCACCCCACAATGATGCATACCAAATATCAAAAGATTCTGTCTGCTGGATCTGGAGAAGAAGATTTTTTAAGAAATTTGCCTGAAATGCACTAAGTTTGAATTTGGGCTTCTATATAGTGAGCCCAAATATGAATCCAGGGGGCTGATTTTAACAAACTTGAATCAGACCCATACCAAGATGCTGCATACCATGTATCAAAAGATTCTGCCCACTGGTTCTGGAGAAGAAGATTTTTTAATAATTTTTCTATAATTCATATGGTGCTATCAGAGTTATGGCCCATACAGAGCCCCCCAAGGGACGTGGCCATTTCATTTGAACAAACATGAATTGCCATATAGTAATGAATATCCACATGAAGTTTCGTGAAAATCAGACCAGTGGTTTCAGAGGAGAAGTCATTTGAAAAATGTTCACAACGACGGACGGCCGGTGATAAGTTAAGCTCCCTTCGGTGAGCTAAAAATGAGACGGAAACATATAAATTTTTTTTTGCATTTTAGAAACAGGAAATGCTCTGCTCCAGGGGTGGGTAGGTGGGGGTTGGTGGGAAAATTCTGCTTTTGAGGCTGCTAGGTGGCTGAAAATGACTGGTTTCGGTATTTTTTCAGGCAATTTGTCAGGTTGAAGTCTTGCCTTTGACAATACATAATTCCACCCACATTCAGATTGTTTATTTCTACTTAGTCAGATAGTGTTATATGTTTTTTGTGGATTTGGGAAATGTAATACATGTAATGGGTTAGTTAACTAAGTTACAGAATATTTGCATTTGAAGAAAGTGTATGGCATGTGATATTCGGAAAAGCCTGGATAACTGTGGAGCGTAACCTAAGGCGCACTGCACGTCAATGGTGCACATGTCTTCAACTGCTGTAACCCTGCTTCAGCGTGCTTGAACAGAGTTAGAATGTTGATGAGCTGACAGTTGCTCATCGATGCTCGGTGGTTCTCTTCGGGTACTCCAGCTTCCTCCACCCATAAAACTGTCACGGTTATGATTAGCCATTGTGCATAAGTATGTGACCTTAAACACCAATAAATAAATAAACAAAAGGCCCCACAGGGACCGAAGCACTCATCTTGAACAGAACACAATATAAACAGAGTACAAGAATGAGTCTACATTAAGCAATCCATCTCCATAGGATACACTGTCAATCCTTGAGTCCCTCAGGAGTGACAAAAATAATCCGGGCATCATGCCTTTTCTTCATGTAGAGCTGACCCATGAAGCCCCTTGATACAACCTATGTGGATTAATCTTAGTTACACATCTCTAGAGGGTACTGAATACAAAATGTTTAATTCTTCAGCAACATGGCCAATTCCGGCTCCCATAGGGAGCCCAAATATTAAGCCAGGCTCTCGATTTGAACACAGCTCAATCTTACTTCCCTAGAGATGTTGTGTACCAAATATGAAAGTATTCTGACTGTTGGATCTGAAAAAGAAAAATTTTAAAGAAATTTCTTCATATCACTGCACTAAGTTAACATTTGGGCTACCATAGCGAGCCTAAATATTAACCTATGGATCCGGTTTGAAAAAACTTGAATCTGACACCCCCAGAGATGTTGTATACCAAATATGAAAGCATTCTGACTAGTGGATCTAAAGAAGAGCATTTTTGAAGAAATTCCCTCATATTATATTAAGTTAAATTTCAGGTTCCCATATGGAGCCCAAATATTAACCCAGGCACTCGAATTGAACAAACTTGAATGTGACCCCCCACTCCCCTCCCCTCGCCCCTAGAGGTGTTGTATACCAAATATGAAAGCATTCTGACTGGTGGATCTGAAGAAGAAGATTTTTAATGAAAATTCCTCATATCGCACTAAGTAAAACTTTGGGCTACCATAGTGAGCCCAAATATATACCTAGGGAACTGATTTGAACAAATTTGAATCTGACCATCCCCTCCCCCCCCCCCCCCCCCCCCCCCAGAGATGTTGCATATCAAATATGAAAGCATTCTGACTGGTGAATCTGAAGAAGATATTATATTTATTTATTTATTGGTGTTTAAGGTCACATATTTCTGCACAATGGCTAACCATGACCGTGACAGTTTTACGGGTGGAGGAAGCCAGAGTACCCAGAGAGAACCACCGAGCAACTGTCAGCTCCCCAACATACCAACTCCACACAAGCAGGGTTAGCATTGGTTGAAGACAGGTGCACCATCGACGTGCAGTACGCCTTAGTACACAGCGTCACCATGCCCCCACGTGGGCAATGGGGGTGAAATGTCTTGCCCAAGGACACAACGCGGTTGCAGCAGGTAGGATTCGAACAGAGGACCTCTCGGCTTGCAGCCTGTACCTCTACCAACCTAGGGACTTGGTTTGAACAATCTTGAATCTGACCCTCATGACAATGATGTATACCAAACATTAAAAGATTCTGACTGGTGGTTCTGAAGAATATTTTTAAAGAATATTCCCCATATTACCCTATGTTAAAAATTTGTGCTCCTGTATTGAGCCCAAATATGAACCAATCGGCTTTATTTTACCAAGCTTGTATCTGCCCCCTATGAATGATGTATACTGAATATCAGAAGATTCTGGTGATTGGTTCTGGAGAAAAGATTTTTTAAAATTTTTGCAAATATGCTGACTCAGCATTTTTTCGATGCCCATTACATAACACCCTGACATAACTGATGGGAATTTTTTTTACCATTCAGTTCTACTGGTCCTAAGGATACTTCATACCAAATAACAGCTCTCTGTTCCATGTGGTTTAGGAAATATGGGCATTTGAAAATATTTCTATTTTTAGCTCCCAGGGTTCCCATGGGGATGCAGGAATGCGGGGCCAAAAGTCTTACCCCTCCCATTACAAAGCCAAATATTGCTTCACGGACTTCGTTTGAACAAACTTGATTCTACACTTCAAAAGGAAGCTCCATAGCAAATATCAAGTCATTGTACACACTGGTTCATGAGAAGATTTTAAAAATATTTTGGAGCATTTTTCCTCACTCCCTCCCTATGGGGCTGGGCTGTTGAGATGAACAAAAATGCAATACCCCTTCGGGACCATCACTCACACAAACTTTCACTTGAATTGGCCCAGTGGCTTTGGAGGAGAAGACCAAAACATGGTGTTGATGGACGACGGACAGAGAGCGATGAGATTAGCTCAGCTTGACTTTGTCCCATCTTGTTTAACAGAGCTCATTTAAATCAATCCTTAGAAGAGACACATAAAAAATAACGTTACAAATTTTTTTTTCAGATCTTTCTATGGTGAATGATTCTGTAATGTTCACTCACTTTTCTAGTTTTTTGTTTGGAAGATGCAGTACTAGAAGAGGTTGAAGATTCTGAAACATTTATTTTGGGTGTATCCTCTGTTGACTCTGTAATAAGCGGCCGGACAGATGCAGATGTTGGATCTGGCTCTAAACTGGCATCCTCAAATGGATTTTTTAACTTATCTTCATCATCAGAATCCAGTTTTATTTCTGTTGTATCACTCTCTAAATTAAAGGAAAAAAAAAACAACACAAAAATAAAATGATTGCGCATTACGGTATTTAAGTCTTAACAAGTGATATTAATATACATGTGCATAAGCCTATTACAAAGAATTCTTAGTTCTCCAGCTGAGTTCTCCAATTGAGTTTTCTAGCATTTTTTTACTAAATATTTTGGCAAGAGATGGTGGCATTTTTTCTCACTAAGGCTCAAAGGCCAGAATTTTTCAACATTTTCCCTACACTTTTCAATCTGCATGTACATCCTATGTGGGTAGATATATTTATTTATTTATCTATTGGGGTTTAACAACACTTTAAAAAGTCAGGGTGACCTCATGTCTTACAGGTGGAAGAAGCCAGAGTACCCAGAAAGAATCACCAAGCATCGGCGAGCAACTGGCTCCCAAACATACTAACTCCCCACAAGCAGGGTAGCACCATCAACATGCAGTACACCTTAGTTCACAGCACCACCTTGCCCCCCCTCATGGGTAATCAGGATTAAGCACCTTGCCCTAGGACCCTCATAACTAGGCCTGTTGGGGATCGATCCATGGGCCTTTTGGTTTAAAGTCCAATGCTGTAACCACTGAGCAACCACGCTCCCTATGTAGACAGATAAGACTTGTCTAGAAACATCTTCCAAAGTAATTAGAATGTAACTTGGGAGTTTACCCTCATATTTATTACACATCAAAATATTTAAAGAGAATCAGCTTTAAGCAGCATTCCTTTTGCCAGATTAACAACATTAACCCTTTACCTAACATGAAAAGCAGACGACACTTGCAAAAAAAATTCTTGAGTAACTATTTTTTTTCATTTTTTTTGTCTCAAAAACATAGGTTATGATCCCTCCTTGGAATGAGCTTGACAAGCTCGTTCCAACGAGGGGTCATAACCTATGTTTTTGAGACAAAAAATGAAAAAATACTGAAAATTAATTGGCAATATTTGAGAACAGCGCTGGCTGGTTTTGGCCGTTACGTTGGGTAAAGGGTTAAAACAAGTTAAATTTTTTTTTGCAGAATTCTGATGAAGGAGGTTTTTTGAGGAGTTTTAACAAGAAAATAAAGCAACCCAAACAGCCCCTTCAGCAATATCAATGGCATATGCTCCTAACTGGAGTCACCATACCAAAGGGCATCAAAATCTCACAACACATGCCTGGTCAGTCGACCATCATACTCAATTGCAAGTCACATATTCACAATTTTTGTTATTATGAGGCCTAGCAAGTGATATGAACACAGCCTCAAAAAGAAATGTGAATGTTTTTAATGCTTTTGAAAATTTGCTGTGAATTGCTCAGTAAAAGTTTAGATGATGACTGAGAGGCTGGCTATTATTGGTATCTGGAATTTTGAGTTAGGGTATTTTACAAACTTATCCATGTGTTCCTAGTAGAACAAAATCACAGATATTAATGAATGAAATGCAGGCTTAGGTGTCAAAACATTTTTGTTAGGCTACTTTAAAATGATCATGTGCTGGGTTGCTCGCACATACAAACCTCACACAAGTCCTGTCCCCGCAATTAACACAGCACCAGCAAATCTATCATTTAAAAGAAGATTAACCAATGTGGTAACAACCTTCACTTCACTGTCTGGACTTGGCCTGGTTTTGAAAATTAACAGTGGTCATTTCGGCAATTTTTTTTCCAATTTCACTTTCATTGCCATCACTAATTTTGCAGACAAACCTGATGTGAAATGATACCATCGAATGTCCAAGTCCAGTAACAACACATTTCTTTTGCTAATGATATGCATCAGAGCTCAAATCAACCCCATGAAAAGTAAACATTCTGTGTTACATGGTGCAGGAGTTATCGAACGTTTAACTTGATTTACTGTTCTGAAATAGTTAGTGCATTAACTGATGAGGGTTTTTTGCACCCGTTGCAACAGGACTTCTAGTTTAAACTGTTGCGCATGTGACCTTGACGAGCACGTACCATATTAGAAATTGCGACACACTGTCTTTTGATAATACATGTTGCTGTAAAGTTTTGTAAAAATATATTCAGTCGTTAAGAAGTTATAACCCAGACAAAGAAAATGTTCACGACAGAAGGATGTCAAAGTTTTGCTACTCTTGACTTTGATGATATGACCTTGATAACTGGACAGGCACATGACCTTATGATTAATATCTAGACATACAGGCCTGGCCTTCATTATGAAAGTGTCAATGACACTGTAGCTTAACTTGTCTGTGTGTTATGCTTGATAAAAAGGATAATGTTCAATGTTTATGAAAGGATTATGAAATAAAACAAGAATTGTGATAATTGGGAATATGTTAATTTCTGTTCCCTGTATGCTATCTTCTTAACAAAAAATAATATGAGGTATAGACTATACTTAAGTGGTGGGTTAATGTGGCCCTCACATTTAATGTATGTGGCCCTCACAGTTAATGTATATCAACAAAAGTTACCAATTTACAGTGAAATTATTCCAAAATGAGTCATCCTATCACGTAACAAAGAAATCCCTTCATAAATACGGCCTGTAGACTGTGCTAAAGGTTTTGGGGCTTCAGGCCCCTGTAGCCATCACGGTTGACCGATCGCAACCAAAAGGGAACGTCCTCATCTAGACATTATACTGAGTCATTCTACCAAGTTACAATGATATCCCTTCAAAAATATGACCTGTAGTCTGTGCTAAAGTTTTCGGGTTTTGGGCTCGTGCAGCCATCATGGTTGAATGAATGCGACAAAAAGGGGACGTTCTCATCTAGGCATTATCTGGAGTCATCTTACCAAGTTACAATGAAATACCTTCATGAATATGACCTGTAGACTGTGCTAAAGGTTTTCAGGCTTCAGGCCCCTGTAGCCATCACAGTTGACCGATCGCGACCAAAAGGGGACGTTCTTATCTAGACATTATATGGAGTCAACCTGCTAAGTTACAATAAAATCACTCCATAAATACGACCTGTAAACTGTGCTTAGGGTTTTGGGGGTTTTGGGCTCGGGCAGTCGTCACTTTTGACAGATCGTGGCAAAAGGAGGAAGTTCTCATTTAGATCATCTGGAGTCATCTTATTAAGTTACAATGAAAAACCTCTATATTAAATATGACCTGTTGACTGTGCTAAAAGTATCTGGGTTTCGGGCTTGGGCAACCATCACGGTTGACAGATCATGACCAAAAAGGACGTTCTTATCTAGATATTATACAGAGGCATCCTACGAAGTTATAATGAAATTCCTTCATCAATACAACCTGTTAGCTGTGCTAATGGTTTTCAGGTTTTGGGCTTGGGCAGCCACCATGGTTGACCGATCGCAACGAAAAGGGAACATTCTCATCTAGACATCACCTCAAACCTGTATATGAAATTTTGTGACGATCGGTTAAGAACTACGGGGTGTAGCCTGTGCTAAAGGAAAATGTGAACAGTCTCACAAACTCACAGACTTCTGCACGCGTGACGGCAATAGCTTATCTTGACTTTGTCAAGTTAAGCTAAAAATGCAGGAGGGCTAAAAATCGCTCTCCTCGCATGGCCTAGGGAAGCGATTAGCTCTCCTCAATCTTACTATTAATTAATTCTGCCTAGGTGGCAATGTACATTTTATTTGGTGCTGCTAACAAGGTTGTCTCTGTGAGCCGGCTACACTGTGGATCCCACACCTCCAGGCCTTGGTAAGGCCTGGAGGTGTGGGAGGGGGTAGTGTGGCCATTTTTATTAAAGAGACCAATAACATATCAGAGATCTGAAAAGATGTGGGTTTTAGGAATAACCTGTTATGGTATTCATTATTTTCTAAGGCCAGGAGGGCTAGTTTTCGCCCTCCTTAATTTTTTTTAGGTGAGCAGTAGGCGAGCAAATAAATAGCTTTCCTGAAAATGCCAGGCATGGACAAACAATTATCTGGAAGCTGGTGGGGTAAATAATGCCTTAAAATAATGCCATATTTTTGGAATTATGTCACCACAATGTGACAGTATTAACTTAAGGAACACCACTTAGCTAAACACTTGTACAGCAGGATCTACATATAAAGGAGTGTTAATTAAGCTGTGGAGCAAGAAGGCACATATGAACAAGTGCAATGCCAATCACCAGCGATCAGACAACCATTCCCCACGGCAGTGGATTACTGTGAAATATATTGATATTTCCCCAATAAAACCCAAACAAATATGGATATCAAAGGAACAACTCAACAAACTAGTCCCAATATTAGCCATATTTCTGTAGTTCTGTAAAAAAGTTTAGTTAGGCTAACTTGCATAATTTATGCCCAAGAAAAAACCCCTGTATTATATGTTATTTATCTTATGTCTCTTCCCTTCAAATCTGAAACAAAAGCATGAAAGCATCTCTGAGATACAGGTGGTAACAGTACACAACATAATTCACACAAAAATATTATCCGAGAAAAAGTTTAAGCAAGGTTAATTTGCATAATTTATGCTCGAGAAAAAAAACCTGTAGGATATGTTATTTATCTTATCCTGCAAGACATCCATACCACAAATTACTGATATCAGAAAAGTCATTCAGGCGTTCTGAACGTATAACAAATTAGGCACAATTTCCAACAATGAAAGTGTCAATGACACTGTAGCTTAACTTGTCTGTGTGATGTGTTTGATGAAAAGCATAATGTTCAACGTTTATGAAAGGATTATGAAATAAGACAAGAATTGTGATAATTGGTTACATGTTCATTTCTGTTCCATGTATGCTATGTTTTTAATAAAAATAATATGAGGTGTACACTGTACTAAAGGGTGGAGGGGTGGGTTATTATGACCTCACAGTTAATGTATGTGGCCCTCACAGTTAACGTATGTCAATAAAAGTTACCAAGTTATGGGTGAAATTATTCCAAAAAAATAGGCAGATGAAATCGACAGATGTGTACCCATACGCACAACGAGTAGAAAGCTGTATGATGGAGGGCCACCACGGATGCCGACATTATGTACAGCATACATGGTATGGGTACATATAGAAATGGATTGGAGGAGTGTCTAATTTGATGGATAAAGGGTTAATATCTCCAGATCAAATTATTAGATTTACATAAAAAAACTATACAGCACAGCACATCAGTAACCCAAATACATATATAAAGTAACATGACAATCAGATTGATATTTTTTGAGTTATCTCATGCCAAAGGGATTGGAGGAATTTTCAATTTGAAGGATAAAGGGTTAATATCTCAGGATCAAATTATCAGATTTACACCAAAAACTAAACAGCTCGGTACATCAGTAACCTGAACACAAATATAAAGTAACTTGACAATCCAAGCAATATTTTTCAAGTTATTGAATGCCAAAGGGATTGGAGGAATTTTCAATTTGAAGGATAAAGGGTTAATATCTCAGGATCAAAACAACAGATTTACACCAAAAACTATACAGCTTGGTACATCAGTAACCTGAACACAAATATAAAGTAACTTGACAATCCAAGCAATATTTTTCAAGTTCTCAAATGAAAAGGGAATGGAGGAATTTTCAATTTGAAGGATAAAGGATTAATATCTCAGGATCAAAATAACAGATTTACACCAAAAACTATACAGCTCGGTACATCAATAACCTGAACACAAATATAAAGTAACTTGACAATCCAAGCAATATTTTTCAAGTTATCGAATGCCAAAGGGATTGGAGGAATTTTCAATTTGAAGGATAAAGGGTTAATATCTCAGGATCAAATTATCAGATTTACACCAAAAACTATACAGCTCGGCACATCAGTAACCTGAACACAAATATAAAGTAACTTGACAATCCAAGCAATATTTTTCAAGTTAACGAATGCCAAAGGGATTGGAGAAATTTTCAATTTGAAGGATAAAGGGTTAATATCTCAGGATCAAAATAACAGATTTACTCCAAAAACTATACAGCTCGGAACATCAGTAACCTGAAGATATATATAAAGTAACATGACAATTGGATTGATATTTTTTGAGTTATCTCATGCCAAAGGGATTGGAAGAATTCTCAATTTGAAGGATAAAGAGTTAATATCTCAGGATCAAATTATCAGATTTACACCAAAAACTATACAGCTCGGCACATCAGTAACCCGAACACAAATATAAAGTAACTTGACAATCCAAGCAATATTTTTCAAGTTATCGAATGCCAAAGAAATGGATACGGACGCCGAATGGACAGACGGTTTGTCCATTTCGGGTTTATGGGCTACCAAAAAAACATTTTGCAAGTCCAAAACCTTATTTTACCCAGAACCCCACCCCCTCCACCCTAGAACTTATATTTAACCCTAACCCCACCCCTCCACCCAAAAACCACACCCTAACCCTACCCTACCCCACCCTGACCCTAAACCCTAAAAGCCCCCCCTGACCCTAACACCCACCCACCCTTGGGACCTAACCCCCCCCCCCCCCCCACGACCTTAAGCCCTGCTCTGGGGATACCCCTAACCCTAACCCTACCCCTGACCCAACCCCCACCCAAGCCAAACCAATAGGATTAGGAGCTATTTTTCGGCTTAGGGGCTACTAAAACTAAAACCCCACCCTGACCCCAACCCTACCCCCCCCCCCCGGGACCTAACCCTCCCCCAACCTTAAACCCTACTCTGGGGCTACCCCTAACCCTAACCCCACCCCACTCCTTACCCTAACACTACCTTAATTTGGAGGTAGCCCCTACTACTAATATTCCCTAAACCCCCAATGTTGGCCCGGACAGACAAAGGATGGACGAACGACGGATGGCCACCCCGGATGCCAGCATTATGTGTACACATAACGAGTCATCCTATCAAGTTACACTGAAATCCCTTCATAAATATGGCCTATAGTCTGTGCTAAAGGTTTTTGGGCTTCAGGCTTGTGTAGCCATGACGGTTGACCGATTACTACTAAAAGGGTATGTCCTGATCTCGACATTATACCGAGTCATTCTACTAAGTTACAATGAAATCCCTTCACTTGTAACCTGTACTAAAGTTTTTGGGTTTTGGGCTCAGGAAGCCATCATGGTTGAATGATCGAGACCAAAAGGGGACATTGTCATCTGGGCATCGTCTGGAGTGATCCTACAAAGTTACAATGAAATTCCTTCATAATTATGACCTGTAGACTCGGCTCAAGGTTCTCAGGCTTTGGGCCCCTGAAGCCATCACAATTGACCAATCACAACCGAAAGGGGATGTCGTCATCTAGGCATTATATGGAGTCAACCTAAAAAGTTACAATGAAATCCTTACATAAATACGACCTATAGACTATGCTAAAGGTTTTGGGCTCGGGTAACCATCAGGATTGAATGATTGCGACCAAAAGGGGAAGTTCTCATCTAGACATTATTTGGAGTCATCCTACCAAGCTACAGTAAAATCCCTTCATAAATGTGACCTGTAGACTGTGCTAAAGGTGTTTGGGCTTCGGGCCACTGTAGCCGTCACAGTTGCACAATCGTGTCCAAAAGGGGACGTTCTCATCTAGACATTATATGAAGTCAACCTACCAAATTACAATGAAATCCCTTCATAAATATGATCTGTAGACTGTGTTAAAGGTTTTTGGGCTTCGGGCTCGGGCAGCCATCATGGTTGAATGATCGCAATCAAAAGAGGATTCATCATCTGGAGTGATCCTACGAAATTACAATGAAATCCCTTCATACATATAACCTGTAGACTGTGCTCAAGGTTTTCGGGCTTTGGACACCTGTAGCCATCACAGTTGACCAATCACGACCAAAAGGGGATGTCATCATCTAGGCATTATATGGAGTCAACCTACCAAGTTACAATGAAATCCTTACATAAATACGACCTATGGACTATGCTAAAGGTTTTTGGGCTCGGGCAGCCATCAAGGCTGAATGATCATGACCAAAACGGGAAGTTCTCATCTAGACATTATTTGGAGTCATCCTACCAAGCTACAATGAAATCCCTTCATAAAAATGACCTGTAGACTGTGCTAAAGGTATTTGGGCTTCGGGCCCCTGTAGCCGTCACAGTTGCCCAATCACGTCCAAAAGGGGACGTCCTCATCTCGACATTATATGAAGTCAACCTACCAAGTTACACTGAAATCCCTCCATAAATATGACCTGTATCCTGTGCTAAAGGTTCTCGGGTTTTGGGCTCGGGCTGTCGTCACGGTTGACAGATCGCAACCAAATGGGGAAGCTCTCATCTAGACATCATCTGGACTCATCCTACCAAGTTACAATGAAATCCCTCCATATTAAATATGACCTGCAGACTGTTCTAAATGTTTTTGGGTATCGGGCTTGTGCAGCCATCACAGTTGACAGATCATGACCAAAAGGGGACGTTCTCATCTCAGCATTATACAGAGGCATCCTACCATGTTACAATGAAATCCCTTCATAAATACGACCTATAGACTGTGCTAATGGTTTTCGGGTTTTCGGCTCGGGCAGCCATACCGATTGACCGATCTCGAAAAGGGGACGTTCTCATCTAGACATGTGCCCAAACCTGCATATGAAATTTTGTGATGATTAGACAAGAACTACGGGGTGTAGCCTGCGCTAAAGGAAAATGTGAACAGACTCACAGACTTCCGCACGTGTGATGGCAATAGCTTATCTTGACTTTGTCAAGTTAAGTTAAAAATGGCTGCCAGTCAGACATCTTGATTTTTTTTGGAAAAAAAATTGATGTGCCTCAATTTTTCCTAATGCCCCATCAAATTTGAAACAAAAGTGCCAAAGCTTCCCTATGGAGCCAAATGATACAACTTATGTGGATTAATCTTAGTTAAACACCTCTAGAGGATACTTTCTAATTCTTCATTCCACATGGCCAATTCAGGCTCAAATATTAACCCAGGCACATGATTTGAACAAATTTGAATCTCACCCCACTAGAGATGTTGTATAACAAATATGAAAGCATTCTAACTGGTGGATCTGAAGAAGTATATTTTTACAGAAATTTCGTCATACTGCACTAAGGTGAAATTCAGGCTACCATAGGGAGCCCAAATATTAACCCGGGTACCCAATTTGAAGAAACTTGAATCAGACTCCCCTAATGATGTTGCAAACCAAATATGAAAGGATTCTGACTGGTGAATCTGAAGAAGATTTTTAAAGAAATTCCAACTGGTGAATCTGAAGAAGTAGATTTTTAAAGAAATTTCCTCATTTTGCACTAAGGTAAAATTCAGGCTATCATAGGGAGTCCAAATATTAACCTAGGCACTCGATTTGAACAAACTTGCATCTGACTCATCTAGATATGTTGTATACCAAATATGAAAGCATTCCAAATGGTGGATCTGAAGAAGAGGATTTTTAAAGAAATTTCCTCCTATTGCATGAAGTTAAAATTTGTGCAATCATAGGAAGCTCAAATATTAACATAGGGACCAAAGTTGAACAAATTTGAATCTGACAACCCTTGAGACATGGTATACCAAATATGAAAGGATTCTAACTGGTGGATCTGAAGAAGATTTTTAAAAATTATCCCCCATATTGCGCTAAGTTAAAATTTGGGCTACCACGGAGGAGCTCAAATATCAACTTAGGGACCCGATTTGAACAAATTTGAATCTGACACCCCCACCCTCCCCTCCCCCCCCCCCCCCCACCCTAGAGATGTTGTATACCAAATATGAAAGGATTCTGACAGGTGGTTCTGAAGAAGAAGATTTTTTAAGATTACTTCCCATATTACCCTAAGTTAAAAATCCGGGTGCATTTATTGAGACCAAATATGAAGCAAGGGCTTAATTTTAAGAAACTTGTATCTGACCCCAAATACACAAGATTCTGTCATTGGTTTTAGAGAAATTTTTGTATTTTTATTTTTACAAATATGCAGACTCAGTATTTTTGTGATTTAATGATTGAATAGGCAAATGCAAATGTGAGAAGACATTTGTCTGAAGCAGAAATGTGGCGAGCTGTAGGGATGGAGGAGCAAGGGGCTACCCATCGTCAGGTTGGTGAAGCCCTTGGGTGTGCACCATACAGTGATCACCAGAGGCTGGGCAAGATTTCAGCAGTATGGCACACAAGTAAGATGGCATGGTGGTGGAAGAGACATGGCACCATGGAGGAGCAAGGGGCTACCCATCGTTAGGTTGGTGAAGCCCTTGTTATGCACCATACGGTGATCACCAGAGGCTGGGCAAGATTTCAGCAGTATGGCACACAAGAAAGATGGCATGGTGGTGGCAGAGACAGGGCACCATCTGCAGCTGAAGACCGGTTTTTGATCATTCAGGCCCATAGGAACCGCTTTGCAACAGCATACCAGCTTCGCAGTGACCTTCAGAATGCATCCGGGCAAGGTTGCACGAAGGTGGTCTCCGATCGAGAAGACCATGTATTCGCATTCCGCTGTCCCAGAAACACTGCCAAGCACGATATGAATGGGCCATGGACCACGTTGGATGGACCTGAGAAGATTGGCGACCTGTCCTTGTTACAGATGAGTCAAGGTACTGCCAAGACAGATAGGCATTCTAGGGTATGGAGAAGACCTAGAGAGTGATTCCATGCAGCCAATATTGCTGAGCATGACCGCTATGGTGGAGGATCAATCATGGTCTGGGGCGGCATCAGCTGGGATGGATGTACAGAGCTCTGTGTCCTTGAACATAGTACATTGACTGCACAACGGTATATTGATGAGATCTTGGATGTCCACATCAGATTGTATTCAGGTGCAGTGTGTGATAGATTCATTCTGATAGACGATAATGCCTGTCCTCATGTTGCCCATGCTTTTGGGGAGTGCCGTCAGAGGGAGAGGATTGAGTGTATGGACTGGCCAGTAAGATCCCCTGACCTCAATCCAATCGAACATGTAGGGAATGAGTTGCAGCTTGCAATTTCAGCCCATCCAGTCCAACTAAGAAGTGTCCAGGAGCTTGGTGGCATACTGGTCCAAGAATGGAACAACATCCCACAAAGGAGCACCAGGAACTTGAATGGGAGCATGAGAAGGTGTTGGCAAGCTGTAATTAACAGAAATGGGTCTCATACTCGATATTGAAGCCATACCAGTTTGCTTTGTCAACTTTTTGGCATATTGAAAAATTTCCTCTTTTGCCAATAATATCCATTTTCCGTGGTTATCGTATTCAAAAGCTAAAAAATAATGTCAAAAACAAATAAAATCTTAATTTCTGTACTTAAATCATTAAAGATATAATTAAATAAAAAATCCAACAAGAGGATCACAGATCAAGAAGTCGAATTTTGACATTAAATTCTGAAGAAATAAGCTATTTGTAGTAACAGTGACCTTGACCTTGGGGCACGAGACTCTGAAATCGATAGGTGTCTTCCTTTCCTATAGGGTAACCTCTGGTGTAAGTTTGGTAAATGTGCATCAAATAGAACTAAAGTTATTGCCCGGAAACCAATTTGTCACAAAATATTCTATTTATAGTAACAGTGACCTTGACCTTGGAGTCCCAGACTCTGAAATCATTAGGTGCCTTCCCTTCCTATAAGGTAACCTCTGGTATAAGTTTGGTGAAGGTGCGTCAAATAGAACTAAAGTTATTGCCTGGAAACCAATTTGTCACAAAATATTCTATTTATAGTAACAGTGACCTTGACCTTGGAGTCCCAGACTCCGAAATCAATAGGTTTCTACCCTTCCTATAGGGTGGTAACCTCAGGCATAAGTTTGGTAAAGGTGCGTCAAATAGAACTAAAGTTATTGCCCGGAAACCAACTTTTCATAAAATATTCTATTTACAGTAACAGTGACCTTGACCTTGGAGTCCCAGACTCCAAAATCAATAGTTGTCTTCCCTTCCTGTAGGGTAACCTCTGGTATAAGTTTGGTAAAGGTGCGTCAAATAAAACTAAAGTTATTGCCCGGAAACCAATTTCTCACAAAATATTCTCTTTGTAGTAACAGTGACCTTGTCCTTGGGGCGCAAGACTATGAAATCGATAGGTGTCTTTCTTTTCCTATAGGGTAACCTCTGGTATAAATTTGGTAAAGGTGCATCAAACAGAACTAAAGTTATTGCCCGGAAACCAATTGTTTACGCCCACTGCCATCCACCCGTCGGTCATTTCATCAAACTATAAGTCGAGTTTGACTTCGTCAAAACTCGACTAAAAATATATCCACTTTTCATTACAATATTTCAATTGAAACGAAAAACAGGTAGTTGGATGTACTTGGTGCTTAGAAAACTTTGAGTAGTATATTTCCATAAACAAATTACAGTACTGTGACTGCTAAAGTGGTCTCTGTCTCGATCCAGGCTTGTCATTTTGAAAATTGCAGGAGGGCCATTATGGTTCGCCTCAAATCACCGCAGAAGGACAATTTTGAGTTTGCCTAAAATGACACCAGGAGGGACATCTACGGTTTTGTTTCAGCCTGCGGGGTAGACAACTAATATCATATTAAGGTACATGGTTTATGTAATTATGATGTATGTCATCATGTAACATATAGATTCAGGCTTGAATATTTGGATGCAAGATACCAGGTTACCCATGACACTCACTCACAGTGTTATAGTCATCTTGCATCTAAATAACCAAGCTTCTATCTATATATTACATGATGACTGTACAAGCCAGTGCACTGTGCTCACCACCAGATGCCAATAACTTGGGGCGAATCAATCAGATTTGGGTGACAAATCACTCCGGCTTTGATTTTGGGATGAATCGTCACAGGCGAATCGCCAGGGGTCTAAAAGGCTTGGGGATGATACATCCCGTAATCGCACGTGACATGAGAGTTGTCACAGTCTGCTGTACAATGTAATAACTAATTACTTACAAATTTGGAATCGGCAGACCTCTCGCTCATATTTGGAAAATTACTTACTGTCTTTGGGTGACTGTGTCGACGAAACACTACAAACTTCACAAATTGCACGGCATTATCTCCATCAAGCCTCGAAAATTGCCGTTTGAGACTGCTGATTTTGAAGTGTCTTCGACTGAATTAATGGGCTGAAGAAATCAGGGTTAGATGGACGTTTACCATCCGCAAAATTTTGAACTCAGGCGAACAACTGCAGCCCGGGGCAATCACCCGCCTCAAAATGACAAGCCTGCACAATCAGATCACAATCTAGTCAAAAAACATTTCCATCAGTATATGTAGATCACGATTTCATGAATTAAATTTAGTGGAACCTTGTTAATTAAACAGACACTTTGCTAAAGAAAAGGCTATAGCGGCGACCGGTAATTAATATTGCCCGCTTGTAACATACACCGGAGTTGGCATATGCAGATAGGTCAAAAACCGGTGATATAATATATAACATACACATGTCCAATAGAATCACAATGGACAATCTCTGGAGAGTAAACACACTTCCAAGGTAACCCACAGGCGACCCCATTCAGGAGTACAATAAATTACAGTAAAGAACACCGCCCCGAAATAATTCATAGTTTTTAAGGTCCTTAACATACAATAATGCTTCTGCCTAATAATGCGATTATTATGCACACGAGCATTGAAATCCCGCATGTAATCATCTGCATACCAGTTAACTGACCAGACAGCCTCCCAGGTACCCCAAGGCTAGCAATGTATTGACAATGAATCATATGCTCATATATGACATATAGACAAACAACCACAGGAAACCAACCAACTAGAAAGTGGATGTGCCCATGAGGTCGCCATAGAACACGACCCAGCCGCCAATCGAGAAGTCATGAAATGCATGTATGTACTTAAATGCATACAAGGCTTACAGGAAGAAAACTACGTCTTGCGCAGTAATCGCGTCTTAACACACTGGCGGTGGTGGGGGTGGGGGGTGGGGGGGGGGGGTGTCTGTGTGTTGGGGATTCAAAATCATAACAAACCCCTTTCACCCGCATTCGTTCTTGTGTTCGTCATCAAATAGTATAGGAACTGCAAGGCTCCCTCACGTCTGACCGACTCTATATTGCCACTAAGGGTGGAGAAGGACGTGAAGAACAAATACTTCCTCTGATAAAGAAGGTCCTCTTGTGGAGGAAGCTTATGGCGAACATCTCATAACAGACACCTGAGAAGATTGATCCAAGGTTTCTGTGACTACAGAGGTGCAACTATCAGGATTTCGCAACGAGACTGTTTGAACTAAACAGAATCTGCTAAATCAACTGATTTAGAGGATGCGCCTTGCCTATCATTCCATCCCATGAGATCAACAGAGCGTCTACTGCATACACTTGATGATCTTGGCATGGCGACACAAACGCTGGTTACCGATTGTTTCAGTGTGTCACAAACAGATCTATCATGGAACGATCCCAATGGTAGCAAATCAACTGAATATTCGCTTGCTGAGAGTCTGGTCCAATGGCAACAGGCGATCTTTCTGAGAGAGTGAGTCTGCTAGTACATTCAGATGACCCGGTATATGATGAACAGAAAGAAGAAAAAGATGATTCATGACGTATAGGAAAATCTCCTGTTAATGGCATTGAATGAGTGTTGCCTTGGCTTCTGATGTAAGCTACTACTGTCGAATTGTCCAACAAAATTTGAACATGGTCGTCCACTATTATGTGAATCCAGTGTTGTAGCACTAACCAAATTGATGTTTATGTGTTTCTCTAGGAACCGAGGGTCCCAACCAAAGACACTGACGCCTCAAGTCTGCGAGACTTGGGGTTGCGTCCCAACCCTGTATGACTCGCATCCGTCATAGTCGTGAAAGCCAGATCTGGCAGTTGTAGCGGAACTCCCTGAGTTAACCACTGAATATCTGCCCAAATCTGAACACCTGTTTTACTAGGTCTGTTAAAACAATACTGGTTTCGAGGGAATGCATCTTCACATTCCAGTTCTGAGTAAAGAATATCTGGAGGGTATGCGTGCACAGGCGGCTCGTCGGAATAAGATCTGAAGCTGCTCCGCCCAGCCCCATCAGTCGCATGAATTCCTTCGTCATTGATGCGTCTGAGTGTAGACAACAGCAAACATAACAATTGACAAATTTCACTCTGGGTAACGGTTGACGAACCAGATTGTTGTGAGTCTCGAAGCTCATTTCCAAGTGAGTGAACGACAGGGACGGAGCTATATCCAACTTTTTCTCGTTTACGATGAAACTAAAATGTCGGAACAAAAGAAGCAGACTCTGAACATCGTTCTGAAGAATAATTCTGTTGCAGTATCTCTGAAGAATGTCGTCCAAGTAAGCCGACGATACTGCAGACAAATGAACTCGGAAGTATGACATTACCGAGTTCATTATATGAGTGAATGCCCATTGAGCCATGTTCAGACCAAAGCACATTGCTCTGAACTGATACACCTTCCCTTGTACGGCGAACTGCAGGTACTTCCTGAATGATGGATGTTCCAGGACATTAAAGTAAGCATCCTTTAGATCTGTGCTTGCTGCATAGTTGTTCACTCGAATGCTCACTCTTACCGACCGAATGGTCTCCATATAGAATTTTGGAGCCATGATAAGCTTGTTTATCAAGCTGAAGTCTATTAAGGGTCGGAACAAGTCGTCTGGCTTCGATACAAGGAACAGGTGGCTGTAAAAACCCCGAGAATCCTGATTCTCGGCGACCTCTATTGCTTCCTTTAATATAGAGCCTGTACCTCCGCTAGGAGAGACTCTCTTATGAAAGGATCCGATGGAAGATCTGACCAACGCAGACATCTTGTTAGTGGAGGTGCTGCTCGGAATGATAGCCATAGGCCATCCGAGACTACATTTCTAACCCACTGATCTTCCTTCCATGACTGCTGTCCAGTTTCTCATGAAGATGATACCCTTCCACCAACTGGCAAGCAATAGAGATCTTGAACATCACCTGTATCACCTGCGAGGCTTACAGGAGGAGAAACTACGTCCTCTTTGCGATGAACCTCATCCCGTCTGCCTAGGGGCGCCTGGCCTGTAGTCCTGATCAGACTTATGCCCCTTTCCCGAGTTGCTATATTGACAACCTCCAGAGTAATTGTAAGGGGGCTACTTGTACCCTCGTGAGGGGTTCCCTTTTGACGTTTAGATCTGGAACGTCCTCCTTACTCTGCTGAAGCGGGTTGATGAAACACCGACTTGAATTGCAGATCACTTGACACTTTCTAAATAGCCTGATCACAGGCTGATGAAAGCTTGTCGGCCAAAATAGTATGTCCGGAGATTGGAGCGACTCGGAGAGAGCTTTTCACCTTGTTGTCTATAAGTGATGATGACGCAAGGGTAGGATAACGTCTGATTAACTCCAGATTAGCCACTGTAAAACGGAGTTAAAACGTGGTATACAAATTGCCCTGGAAAGAACTCTAAAAGAGGTATAAACGTCCTCAAATTCCTTCCCGATGGCACGTTGTGCTATATGTATGACATTGCTTCAAATTCGCTCTACTTGATGAAATTGCCATTGTAATTGTGTCTGAGCGAATAATGAATGATGCCGGCAAGGATACATCTAAATCCCTGGGCTGCTCATTCAAACACAGGGGGGCTCTCTGAACATCTTCTCCAACCATTTTTAAATGAACGTAGTCCATGAAACGGTATGTTTATGGAAGATGTAGCTATGAAACCACCCTTTCCTCACACTCGAGAGGAGAATATGGTGTCGTCTACATGGCCGAAGGCCTGCGACACCTACCTAGGCTGAACCAGAAAAGAAAAAACTTCTTCCTTTGTCCAATTCAAGTCTGTGTCCAAAGACACCAGCAGTTTCTTACTTATTATCGCAGCATTCTGATTCGTCGGAACCCTGTGCTGTTCCGAAAGGGAAGGGTAATCCTCCTCCTTACCACTTTCACCATCCAAGAGAATCAGTTGGGATCTCGGTCTCTAGCATCTGCGTGAACAGACGACTGGACCGACTCAGCGCTGTCCGACACCTCAGGTTCTATGCAATCTGTGACAGCAAGTCTGTGATCGAGGTCTGAGGAGCAGCGGTCTTCGGTTTCCTAGCCACTTGCTGCTCCTGGGACGGTGTGTCGAAGATGGATCTCTTCTCCGAACATCCCAATGATCGAGACCTCGTCTCCTTAGCTCCCGGATGATTCGACTACACGGGCCAAGGGTAGTTCCTTCTTCGTGCAGCAGGCTGGATATCCGAAGTCGGATAACTAGGATGCGGTCCTGTGTGCTTCAATAATGTAGCGGAGGAAGCCAAGACTGAAGCCAACCCCTGCCGCAAACTAGACAGAGCGTCCCAAGTGGTAGACAGACGTATGCTCCATCTCGTGCAAGTTTACAACCAGAAAATTTCATTTCGGTTTGCGAAACGTAGTGGAGGAAGCCATGACTGAAGTCGACCCTGGCTGCAGACTAAACAGAGTGTCCTGAGTAGAGGGCGGACATATGCTCTGGCTCGTACAAGTTTCTCATAACAACATTTGGCCCCAAATGTCTGTTAGGTTAGAGAGGGGCCTCTCCCACTTGCGGTATATTGACCTCGACGAGTACAAGAAACTTGTTGACTTCCTCCCTATTTCCGTTGTCGCTGGGTGAGCTAATTATATTAAATTGCTCACTCTCCTCAATCCACTTTTTAGACCGTAACAGACTTACCTGGCACCCACAGATGGAGTACCGCTTCATTGGTAGAGCTAGCTGCTTGCAGGAGATTAAAACCCTTAACAAAAGGTCCTAACTCTTGCAATCATGAGCACTGCAGCTAGCTCTATGTGCTTAATACCGCTCGACAACGGTAGCACACTTGGATGGGTGTCAGAATATCATCACCATGTTCATGTTCCACTGAAATAGAAATTGACGAAATGAATTAAAATGCGGTCAAAGTCCTGCCCTCAGAACCTTGCTGCGAACAACATACCAGGATGCCCCTCTCCAACATTAGTCATTCCAGTGAACACAAGAATGACAAGAGTCCTCAGGAGTACATCGACTAAAGTCAATATCAGACCTCCAAACTCCACAACAAAATATATATAATTAAGATACATGATTGATAGCAATCAAAATTAAATTCAAAATATTTTTTGAAAAAATGCCTAATTTCCAAAAGGGAACATTAAGAGCCCAACGACATCCCGAAAGAGCCTTTGTGTGGACAAAATTCAAATTTTTTGAGCTACACTACCAGAATAATACTCCATGTATCCTACAGTAATTCTACAGTAATAGAATATTAAAAAACTACCTATATGAGGACATTGTCAATGTAAACAACATCAATGTAAACAAGACATCAGGCACACAAAACGGCCCAAATTGCCCAAATAAAAGTCAGAAAACAGTTTAATGGTACCAGATGCAAAGCTAGATCTTCATACGAAGAAGAAACGATGCATCGGATAGAACAACCTAAAACCCCTAGGGTGACGACGTAACACTGGGGAAAAATCAGAATAATATTCTGTAATAAATGTTAAACACAAAAGAAATTTAATGAAAAATTTCAATAAAAATTAGCCATAAAGCTTAAGAGTTTAACAGGAAGGGTTCATGGAAGGATAGGGAAGGAATACTTAACAAACAGTGGAATAATCATTAACAAAAATGATGACATCACGAGTATGTCCCAAAACTGGGAATCATGAGATAATTTTATAAATATTATAAAGTTACAGCCCTGAAAGTCAAAAACCACAGTTGAACACTTCCATCATCCAATAGCAGCCTTGGATCCACCAATTCTTGCATTGATTTGTGTCTGGCATCCTCAAAAAAATGGAGATTTTAAAGCACAGATGTCATTTCATTGTTGATGACTTCAGGGCCAAACAAAGAATGATGTTGGTGCTAATTTCGGTCAATACCTGGTGACTGCGCAAATGCAGAGAGTAAAAGTATGAAGGGCCAGATAAGACTTTTAATTTTTGGTTCTGCAAGCAAATTTTGGGGATTGGGGGTTCAAAATTTGTGTTTAGCTCTTGATAACTTTCAGCTAGGACCAGCTAAGTCTGGGTCATTAGGTTATAGTATAAAAATATCTCATCCCTGCAAAAACTGTGGAGAGTTAGGGTAATTTCTCGACAGGTAACAAGATTTTATTCAATTAACAGGGGTTTACACTATAACCTATATTCAATTAACAGGTCAAATTTGGAGGTGTGGTAAATGGATTTGTGTTGGGAAATTATATTCAATTAACAAGGTTATTCAGATAAGAGATATCCAATTAAGTGGGCTCCACTGTTCTGAGAAATGAAGAACACGTCAAGAAAAACAAATTGAAAATAGCATCTGAGATACAATGTTCTCTCCTTTCAGGTTTGAAAGGCAAGATTATAACACAGTGTTGTGATTATAAAAGTGGACCGAGATCTCTCTCCTGGTTGAAATTCTTCATCCAATTTTATTTATTTATTGTGGCTTAATGACACTTTCAATGGCAAAGGTCACATTGGGTTAGACAGTTTTATGGATGGAGGAAGCCAGAGTATGCAGAGAGACCCACTGAGCAGCGTTAGGAAACTATCAGACTCTCCATGTTACTAAGTGGAAGACAAGTGCACAATCGATGTGCAGTATTCCTTAGTACACAGAGCAATCATGCCCCCATGTGGTCAATCAGAATTACATGTCTTGCCCAAAGACACTACACAGTTACCACTGGTCAGGATCAAACCATCGACCTTTCAGTTTAAACTTCAATGATCTACCCACTGAACCACCATGCTCCTGTCCACTTTTGTAATCACAGTACTGTAATATTAGTAGTGTTGTATCATACTGAAATTTCATGCTCGGTATCGGTATCAGAGTATTTTCCAGAAATTTTTTTCAATACCGCCAGCTGATACCTCACCATTTTCGGTATCTTCACTGAGCACAGAAATTTACTTAATATTCCAACTTGACTCAATGGTGTCTTAACTAAGGGGTTAATAGCCGTGACTTGACTTATTACCTTAAACCTTAATTTTACAGTCAGCCAAACTCTTATCGGAACCCTCAAATTCTTTGACCTAAAACTGACCAAATGAAAAACAAAGTAAATGACTTAATCTGACTTGTGAGTGCTAGCTGTCAACATGGGTGTAGCAAGGATTTTTTAGAGGGGCTGAGGCACGTACATAGGAATATGTCAGTATTTGGGACCGATGATGGGACATCAAGCATTGGAATGCTTTGGAATAGACCACAGGGGTGAAATGGATGCGTCTCTTGATTTTTACTGGGATGTTACTGATGTGGACATTTAGGATTTTGGAGTCATAAAACCCCTGCCCACTGGCTAATGGCTACACCCATGTCTAATTTACCGCATCTTTCAAATGAAATCAGTTTTAGTTTTATCAAATCATAAACTGCAAGAAGTAAATAAATGTTTTGATTTTATATTACATAAACAGTGTAATGTATGCACATCAAGGAGGTAAGAAAACAACTCCAAAAATAATCTATTCAACTATTGTTCTATTCTTTCTTTATCATTTGAAAATATCAACAATTCTTTTCCTGTCCCTCGACAATATTGGTTTAAATGTGACAGGTGTCGGGTATTAGGTTAGTAAAAGCTTTATTTATTAAAGTTTATATTTATTGAGGTTTTTGGGAGCATGGTGGCTCAGTGGTTACAACATTGACATTGGGAATCAATTAACCGTCGACTATTGTAGTAGTTATCATTATTTGAATTTTAGTTGTTCGTCGTTCATTTTTAAAGTGCTACAAGACAAGTTTAGATTGCACTGTATATTGGCCTTTGCTTTTCGACACAATTGTGCAAGTAGTTTGAAAATTCAGGACTGAATAACTGAGGCCTGATTTTGTATAACCACCATGCTGTTAACAGGGTTGGGGTATTCGTATTCGGTATTGTCGTATTCAATACATTTTTTCAATGTATTCAGTATTCATGCAATTTTAAAGTATTCGTATTCCTATTTGAATACAGTCAAATTTGAGGTGTATTCATGAATACTTTTTGAATACTTTTCTTACTTTTAATACACATGTATACAGTATTTGTAAAAAAAATATTGTGATTATCTCTATTAGAAAGTAGTAAAGAATTAAACTAATAACTTTTGAAATCATTTCTCACAAACTTAATGCGGTTCCAGCTTCATCGAAACATGATGACATGGATTCTAACAAATTTGACAAACGGTCATCAAAAAAGAGAAAAGTCGATTTTTTTGGCTTATGGAATGTGACATTAGTTGTGAAAAACCAGACTCTGAACTTGAGCAGTATTTGCAGAAGCCCTGTATTGACAATGAAAGTGTCAACGACACTGTAGCTTAACTTGTGTGTTGTGTTTGATGAAAAGGATAATGTTCAATGTTTATGAAAGGATTATGAAATAAGACAAGAATTGTGATAATTGGGAATATGTTCATTTCTGTTCCCTGTGTGCTATGTTTATGATAAAAATAATATGAGGTGCACACTGTACTAAAGAGCTGAGGGGTGGGTTAATATGACCTCACAGTTAATGTATGTGGCCCTCACAATTAACGCATATCAACAAAAGTTACCAAGTTACAGTGAAATTATTCCAAAACGAGTCATCCTATCAAGTTGCATTAAAATCCCCTCATAAATATGGCCTGTAGACTGTGCTAAAGGTTTTCGGGCTTCGGGCCCCTGTAGCCGTCAGTTTCCCAATTGCGTCCAAAGGAGACGTTCTCATCTAGACATTATATGATGTCAATCTACCAAGTTACAATGAAATCCCTTAATAAATATGACCTGTAGACTGTGCTATAGGTTTTTGGGCTTTGGGCTCCTGCAGCCATCATGGTTGAATGATCGCAACCAAAAGGGGACATTCTCATCTGGATACTATTTGGAGTCATCCTACCAAGCTACAATGAAATCCCTTCATAATTATGACCTGTAGACTGTTCTAAAGGTTTTGGGGCTTTGGGCCCCTGAAGCCGTCACAGTTGGCCAATTGTGTCCAAAAGGGGACGTTCTCATCTAGACATTATATGAAGTCATCCTACCAAGTTACAATGAAATCCCTTCATAAATATGACCTGTAGACAGTGCAAAAGGTTTTCGGGCTTCGGGTACCTTTAGCCGTCAAAGTTGCCCAATCATGTCCAAAAGGGGACGTTCTCATCTAGACATTATATGAAGTCAACCTACCAGGTTACAATGAAATTCCTTCATAAATATGACCTGTAGACTGTGCTTAAGGTTTTCGGGCTTCGGGTTCGGGCAGCCATCATGGTTGAATGATGGCAACCAAAGGGGACAATCTCATCTGGCATCATCTGGAGTGATCCTACGAAGTTACAATGAAATCCCTTCATAAATATGACCTGTAGACTGTGCTCAAGGTTTTTGGGCTTCGGGCCCTGAAGCCGTCACAGTTGACCAATCACGACCAAAAGGAGATGGCATCATCTAGGCATTATATGGAGTCAACCTAATAGGTTACAATGAAATCCTTCCATAAATATGACCTTTTACCTATACTAAAGGTTTTTGGGCTCGGGCACCCATCAAGGCTGAATGATCGCGATCAAAATGGGATGTTCTCATCTAGACATTATTTGGAGTCATCCTACCAAGTTACAATGAAATCCCCTCATAAATATGACCTGAAGACTGGGCTAAAGGTTTTCGGGCTAAGGGCACCTTTAGCCGTCACAGTAGCCCAATCATGTTCAAAAGGGGACGTTCTCATCTAGACATTATATGAAGTTAACCTACCAAGTTACAAAGAAATCCCTTCATAAATATGACTTGTAGACTGTGCTAAAGGTTTTCGGGCTTCGGGCTCGGGCAGCCATCATGGTTGAATGATCGCAACCAAAGGGGACAATCTCATCTGGGCATCATCTGGAGTGATCCTGCGAAGTTACAATGAAATCCCTTCATAAATATGACCTGTAGACTGTGCTCAAGGTTTTCGGGCTTCGGGCACCTGTAGCCATCACAGTTGACCAATCACGACCAAAAGGGGATGTCATCATCTAGGCATTATATGGAGTCAACCTAACAAGTTACAATGAAATCCTTCCATAAATATGACCTGTAGAATATGCTAAAGGTCTTTGGGCTTGGGCAGCCATAAAGGCTGAATAATTGCGACCAAAAGGGGATATTCTCATCTAGACATTATTTGGAGTCATCCTACCAAGCTACAATGAAATCCCTTCATAATTACGACCTGTAGACTGTTCCAAAGGTTTTCGGGCTTCGGGCCCTTGTAGCTGTCACAGTTGCCCAATCATGTCCAAAAAGGGACGTTCTCATCTAGACATTATATGAAGTCAACATATCAAGTTACAATGAAATCCCTTCATAAATATGACCTGTAGACTGTGCTAAAGGTTTTCGGGCTTTGGGCTCGGGCAGCCATCATGGTTGAATGATCGCAACCAAAGGGAACAATCTCATCTGGGCATCATCTGGAGTGATCCTATGAAGTTACACTGAAATCCCTTTATAAATATGACCTGTACACTGTGCTCAAGGTTTTCGGGCTTCGGGCACCTGTAGCCCTCACAGTTGCCCAATCATGACCAAAAGGGGATGTCATCATCTAGGCATAATATGGAGTCAACACAACAGGTTACAATGAAATCCTTCCATAAATATGACCTTTTGCCGATGCCAAAGGTTTTTGGGCTCGGGCACCCATCAAGGCTGAATGATCGTGATCAAAATGGGACGTTCTCATCTAGACATTATTTGGAGTCATCCTACCAAGTTACAATGAAATCCCTTCATAAATATGACCTGCAGACTGTGCTAAAGGTTTTCGGGCTTCGGGCCCCTGTAGCCATCACAGTTGCCCAATCAGGACCAAAAGGTGACTTTCTCATCTAGACAATGTATGAAGTCAACCCACAAAGTTACAATGAAATTCCTCAATAAATATGACCTGTAGACTGTGCTAAAGGTTTTCGGGTTTTGGGCTTGGGCAGTCTTCACGGTTGGCAGATCACGCCCAAATGGGGAAATTCTCATCTAGAGATCATAAGGAGTCATCCTACCAAGTTACAATGAAATCCCTCCATATTAAACATGACCTACAGACTGTGCTAAAAGTTTTTGGGTTTCAGGCTTGGGCAGCCATCACGGTTAATAGATCATGCCCAAAAGGGGACGTTCTCATCTAGGCATTATACAGAGGCATCCTACCAAGTTACAATGAAATCCCTTCATAAATACGACCTGTAGACTGTGCTAATGGTTTTCAGGTTTTGGTCTCGGGCAGCCATACCGGTTGCCCGATCGCGACCAAAAGGGGACGTTCTCATCTAGACATGACCCCAAACCTGCATATGAAATTTCGTGACGATCAGACAAGAACTGCGCCGTGTAGCCTGTGCTAAAGGAAAATGTGAACAGACTCTCAGACTAACAGACTCTCAGACTAACAGGCTCACAGACTTCCGCATGCGTGATGGCAAAAGCTTATCTTGACTATGTCAAGTTAAGCTAAAAATCACAGCCTTGCAAAGTACATTGTAGACATTCAGGGTGTGGTGAAATATAATTTCTAGGAAGAGTGTTCTGAACTTTAGAGCTGAGGTTTATTGCAGGTTCAGGAATTTCAGGCTTGTGATTGGGAAAAAAATATAGACTGATTACAAAAAAGGGGTCCATAAGTAAACCCAGAATACAACTAGAAAAATCCAAAATTATGTGAATCTAGGTAAACCTTTGAATAGGTCATCATCATCATCGTTAAGAGAAACTTCTTCATTGTTATTCAAACTGGCAGGTTCTGGTTTTATGGAATCTGTTTTGAGATCTTCACTTTTCTGAAATTAATCAAGATACAACTAAAAGTGAACAAAATCTGCTTGTCATCATTCTTACAGGTAAGCATTTAGTCAATATAAAAAAGCAATGTTCTACAAAAGACTGATGAAAAAAAAGTTCTTCCGTAACATTTATTTGGAATGTCTTGCTTGCTGCAGGTGGATTCTCTTGACAACTACAAATATTTTACTTATTCACTTATTGGGGTTTAAGGTCCTTTCAGTATCTGTGGTTATCTCATCATAATATGTATGTAATAAGACGTCTTAAGTCAAGTTTGGCGAATTGTTCACATCTACATATATCGGCTCACTTTAAAGAACTTCTACACCCAGGTATTGGTGATTATGTCCTATTTTATTTTACCTTGTAAAGCAGAAGTTGATTACCACAGTAAACAAGCACTTTCCACTTCCTGAAGTTCTCATAGGGTGTACAAAAATAATCTGTTGTGAAGCAGAGATTTAATCCTGGATCCACTATTAGCAACAGAAGGCCTCTTGACAATGATTTCTTGATGCCAGACTCTTGTTGAATATACATAAAATCAACTTTACAGCAGTTACGACCTAATTTTATGAAAAATTTAATGAAATAATCACCTTAAATATTAAATATATTATATTTATATTTTATTAGTTAAATATTTACAAAACATGACCAGATGACTTCCAAACTGATATCTTTTCCTAAGTAATGATTTTTACATCTTTCCTTACAAACATGGCAAATAACCACTCACTGGAACCTGCTCAATGAGCTCGTTCCATTGATAGATCATAATCTGTGTTTCAGAAGCAAAAACTGAGAAAATTGCAGTACTGTGATCACAAAAGCTAACAAAGAATTTCTATCGGACTGTGACTGGGTCACAATCTGGACAAAATTAAAATTTTTCATTAAATTTTGTTTCTTAGCATACCTACCACAATTGTTTACAATTGGCTGTAACGTAAGTGCAAGCCCTACTTCGGAACTAATTCAAGCCTTTAAGAAACTTTTCCAAACAAGTTGGAAAAGTAATAGAGTGCAAAAGCACGAAAAAGATCGAAAAAGGGTTGAGCGAGACCGGCGCTCGAAATTACAGGTACTCTCTCTGCACACCTCTTGCGTTTACCGCGTGCATGCGCAACAACCGTGACGTCAATTCCGTATTTCTGCCAACGAGAAGTTTGTGATTTAGCGGGGAGGCATCTCGATATCCCCAAGGAGGGTGGGCCTCCGGTAAACAATTGTGGTAGATATGTTAAGAAACAAAATTTACTAAATAAAAAATTTTAATTTCTTTTCAACCTACTCACAATTGTTTACAATTGGTTGAAAAAACAATAGGAGGAGGTGAATCACATAACCAATACCAACAAGAGCAGCAGAAAGAAAAGCAAGGAGGGCAGAGAACAATAGCGAAACCTGTAATAAAGATAGAGAGAAGGCACCTGAAAAGAACAAGGTTGAGCAAAGCACAAACCCGATAAAAACAAATTTAACGAGGGTTCACAACAGCCTGAGCAGCAACGAGAGGGCCTAAAGAATAAACGTCCTCAGATTGCTCCTGCAGGTAGCGGAGATAAAAGGTAGAAGCATTCCTCCAGTAAGCCGCATTCATAACATCCCGGAGCAAAACAGAATTGGCGAACACCCAGGATGTAGAAATGGCACGAACCTCACAAGCATTAAACCGGTTCGAAACAAAATCTGAAGCAGACAAGTGGGAATATGCCAGCTTGATTGCAAGACAGATCCGTCTGGAAATAGAATGGGAAGAGATAGACTGCCTCTTAGGAATAAGAGACAGAAAGAATCTCTTCCGACCCCTCCTAATGAACTGAGTGTGATTAATGTACATGTAAGTCTTGATTGCACGAACAGGACAAAGAAGAGGTCTCCGGCCATCGACAGCAGGGAGAGCCCGAATGCAGATGGGAGGAGGTACCGAATCAGGAAGTTGATTCTTAGCCAGAAAAGAGCAATCAGTAGTGAAGGTGACACTGTTAGCCTCATTTCTGAATATTTATTTATTGATGGTTAAGGTCACATATTTATGCACAATGGCTAATTATGACCGTGACAGTTTTACGGGTGGAGGAAGCCGGAGCATCTGGAGAGAACCACCGAGCCACAACGAGTGGCTGCCAGCTCCCTAACATCGAAACTCCGCACTGCAACACAGGCAGGGTTAGATTGGTTGAAGACATGCGTACCATCGACGTGTAGTACGCCTTAGTACATGGCGTCATCGTAACCCACGTGGGCAATGGAGATGAAGTGTCTTGCCCAAGGACACAACGCGGTTGCCGCAGGTGGGATTCGAACCGAGGACCTCTCGGCTTGCAGCCTGCACCTCTACCTACTGAGTCACCACGCCCCCTCATTTCTGAAGAAAGCAGAATCAACAGATAGCGCATGAAGCTCACTGACTCGTTGAGCAGAAGCAAACGCTAGAAGGAAAGCCGTCTTATAGGTGAGAAAATGCATATCGGTCTCAAATAAAGGCTCGAATGGCACCCCCCCCCCCCCCCCCCCCCCAAACAGCGCAACACCCATGCCAAGTTCCACTTGGGTGTAAGATGCAAAACTTGAGGCCTCTTCAAAGAAAAGTGCCGAATGAGTTTGGAGAGAAAAAGATTATGACCGATGCACCGCTTTCCCACATAAGAGAATGTATCAGACAGCACAGAGCGATAGCCCTTAATCGTAATAGGCCGGAGGCCCTTGGAGTCAAAAAGATATACCAGAAAATCCGCAATTTGAGCAAATGATGGATCACGGTAATCCACATTGTGATCTGTACACCAGCAGCAGAAAACCCTTCCACTTCGCAGCATAAGTCATGTGAGAAGACACCGGAGGATAGTCCCGATTGTGACGCCCAGGGGCAATCACTGACCTCTGCGGAACAGTAGGCCCTGCCTGCAAATCCTCTAAAGAGACCGACGACGTACGTCGATCGGTAGCTGGACCTGGGACAGGGTGAGAAGACACCAGAGGATTGTTCCAAGAATGACAGGATCCTGCCATTGGCCTCTGCACGGCAGAAGGCCCCAACAGCCCATTCTCTGAGATCGACGGCAAGCATCGATCGACATCCAGACTCGGAACACAGTGAGGAATCACCAGAGGAAGGTTCCAAGAGTGACAGCTAACCGGGGCTGTCACTGACCTCTGCCGAACAGCAGGCCCTGGATGCCAATGTCCCAACCCCATCCTGCTAGTCGGCACACTAGCAGGGGAAGGAGGAACAATAAGCAATTCGTTCGAGGGGCGAGGAATCGCTGCCGCAGCGACCAAATGGCTCAACCGACTAGGAGCAAACCTAGCCAGATGAGACGGAGCAGACAGCAAACCCGCACAGCTTAGCCACGAAGCCAGGGGAGGCTGAGAGCTCATAGACACACCAGCAGATACAGTCTCAGACCCCAAGACTGTATACCATTCCCAGAGGAGATGGAAGAGCCACCATCATACAGAATAGGATCTGTAGTAACAACTTCCTCAGCAACTGTCAACGGCTTAGGAGGCAAATCGGAGAGTATCACCGAGCTGACCTCAGAGCAGCTCTCTCCGAAAACAGACGCCTCAAGAGTGACATCAGAAGACAAAGAGACCACGGTCTCCACATCAGGTAACACCACACTAGCACCGTCAACCGTTGCAGAGGAACTTGCCACAGAAAAAGACAGATCAGCATCCTGTGTGAAAGAGTCACTATGTGCACTCACAGAAAAATCTGATAAGGCACGGCTACCCTTACCCCAAGAACGAGGGGTTCTAGCTCTAGACAGAACCACCTTGTTAACAGAAGCCCATAATTTTGAGGACCAAACCCCACAAATACCACATGATTGGGCCTGAGTACAATAGTTGCATGTGACACATGTGGAATGAGTTGTCCACATGTTTCACCTGCAAGCAAGAGGTACAAGGAATAGTCTTAGGCATAATATGAAAAAAGATATATGAAATCAAGCTTCCCGTCAACGGAAAACAGAACAATGGTTGTGTTCACACGTGGGGGAAAAACAAGACTATGTGTGAAAAAACAAGCAAAAATTATCAAAAATATCATCAAATAGCAATAATTTAGAAACTTGAAGAGGATACAATCCACTTGCACATAATCAGATGAAGATAGCACATACAAATAAGTTGTTCACGAATATAACAGCTAAAAAATAGCAGCATGAGTCACAAAAATTTCCGACCAGTACAATGGCGGAAATAAAAGGCATTGACGTCACGGTTGTTGCGCATGTGCTCAGTAAATGCAAGAGGTGTGCAGAGTGAGTACCTGTAATTTCAAGCGCCAGTCTCACTCGACCCTTTTTCGATCTTTTTCGTGCTTTTGCTCTGTATTACTTTTCCAACTTCCAACTGTAAACAATTGTGAGTTGGTTGAAAAGAAATTATCTTTCTGCTTTTCTCCTAGAAGTACTGTAGAATCTCGCCCATGGGAAAAGAAAAGCAAGAACACTGGATCTGAAGAGATACTGTTTTGGTTTGTTTTTGTGATTTGGTCATAATTTTGTAATATTTTTATGAAATTTCGACCCATTGGTAAAATGTATGCACGCGTGCCGCACTCCGATCATGACCTGGTCAAGAAAAATACCACTTTTATGATCACACCACTGTACAAAATCTGAATAGGTGTCTTTTAGTACTGCAATTGGAAAGTAACCAATAGATCAGGTAAAGGGTCAATCAAGTATACCGAAGCGCAGTGGCTCAGTAGGTAGAGGTGCAGACTGCAAGCCGAAAGGTCCTCTGTTCCGATCCCACCTGTGGCAACCGCGTTGTGTCCTTGGGCAAGACACTTCACCCCCATTGCCCATGTGGGGGCACGGTGATGTCGTGTACTAAGACGTACTGCACGTCGATGGTGCACTTGTCTTCAACCAATGCTAACCCTGCTTGTGTGGAGTCAGTATGTTGGGGAGCTGACAGTTGCTCGGCATTACACGGTGGTTCTCTCCGGGTACTCTGGCTTCCTCCCCCGTAAAACTGTCATGGTCATGATTAGCCAGTGTGCAAAAATGTGACCTTAATTCCCAATAAATAGTAATAAATCAAGTATTCACATTCATCCCTTATCTAATTTAAGGGACAAAACCAGTCAGTGGTATTCACAAAATTCACCATTCAAATGTTATTCTTTTTCAAATATTCACCTGAAAAATATACAATGTAGCTTACGGCTCTGAATGGAATGAGCTTCATAAACAGTTTTTGAGGTAAAAAAGGAAAAAAATTTTTGGGGTTTTTCAAAAAATTGTTTTGCATGTGCCATTTTAATGGATGTGTCAATGACACTGTAGCTCAACTTGTGTAAGACATGTACATGTATAGTTTGTGACACTGCAATGACACACATCTAGGTAATGACCTGATAACAAAGGTGCATGTAAAGTATTGTAAAGGTCCGAGCATAAATACTGACTGTAGCCTGTAACAAATATACAGGTAAAGTATTGTAAAGGTGTGTGACAGTTAGATGCTAAACTAGAAAAGAAATCTCAATGGGGTTAATGTTACAATGGGGATCCTTGTATAGTGCACCATACTAGTAAGCCAAATGTTAGCAATTGTTTTGGCCTGTTTGATTCAAACCCTTCTAAGGTTGATTCATACTAATTAATAAACATATATCCAGTCCTTCTTAAAATATAGGTATTAGAATTTTTTTACCTCATAAGGTTCCTGAGGGTGAGGAGGTTTGATGTTTCTAATTGGAAATAGAAAACCAGGTTGTGCTAAAAATGTTTCCCCTCCCCAAACAACACCAAATATTAACACAGGAACTTGGCTTCAACACATTTGAATATACATGTCCTAGGGATTCTGAATTCAAGAAATATTATTTAATCTGGTGTTTTTGGAACAGATTTTTAATTATCTCCATTTTTGAGTCCCCGAGTGGGTCTGACTGAACCCCAAAATATTTGTTCTCATACCACAGTGATAACAAAGGCACCCACTAAATTTATAGCAAACATTACTGACATAAAAAATCTTCTTTACAGGTTCTGTTAAAAAATTGTAATACACACAATTCCCGTAAATATGACTGCCGACAGGCTTTTTGAATTATGGTAAAAGCCCCAAAAGCACTCTTTACCATCCCATGATAACAAAGGTAATCCTAGAAGTTCTGTACAAAAAACTGATGGCACCTAATTTTGGTATAAAATGGCCACCGGCAGCTATCCTAAATTTTTGGATCGTACCCAAAAACGCTTGTTCTCATCCCAAGATGATAACAAATGTACCCAAGTTTTGTGAAGATCGGTTCATAAATACAGCTCCAGCCCGAACTGTATTGACATGTGCACTTACTGTGTACATGTATAAGTACCACTGAATAAATCAAAGTTCATCTAATTTGCATAATTTCTGCACGAGAAAAAACCCTGTATTATATGTGATGTATTTTACTAAACATTCATTCAAAAATTTATTCAAATCAGAACCTTCATATAGAAGTTCTGTACACAAAACTGATTGTACCTAATTTTGGTACAAAATGGCTACTGGCAGCCATCTTAAATTTTGGAAGGCACCCCAAAACACTCATTCTCGTCCCACGGTGATAACAAAGGTACCCAATAAGTTTAGTAAAGATTGGTTTATAAATAAAGTCTCTAGCCCGAGTTGTATAGAAGTTCTGTGCAAAAAACATATTGTACCTAATTTTGGTACAAAATGGCTGCTGGCAGCCATCTTGAATTTTGGACCTCACCCAAAAACACTTGTTCTCACCCCAAGGTGATAACAAAGGTACCCAAGAAGTTTTGTGAAGATTGGTTCATAAATACAGCCCCAAGCCCGAGCTGTATTGACATGTGTACTTACTGTATATAATTAGCACTGAATAAATCAAAGTTCATCTAATTTCTGCACGAGAAAAAAAACATATTATATGTGATGTATTCCATGTTACTAAACATTCACACAAAAATTTATTCAAATCAGAACTTTCATACAGAAGTTCAGTACAAAAAACTGATTGCACTAATTTTGGTATAAAATGGCCGCTGGCAGCCATCTTGAATTTCGTACTGCACCCCAAAACACTCGTTCTCGTCCCACAGGGATAATAAAGGTACCCAAGAAGTTTCCTAAAGAGTGGTTCATAAATACATAATCTAGCCCGAGCCATATAGAAGTTATGTACAAAGAACTGATTATATCTAATTTTGGTACAAAATGGCTGCCTACAGCCATCTCGAATTTTGGGCCCCGCCCCAAAACACTCGTTCTCATCCCAAGGTGATATCAAAGTTACCCAAGAAGTTTTGTGAAGATCGGTTCATAAATACAGCCCCTAGCCCGAGCCATATTGACATGTATACTTACTGTGTAAAAGTACATGTAGCACTGAATAAATCATAGTTCATCTAATTTGCAAAATTTCTGCATGAGAAAAAAATTCTGTATTATATGTGATGTATTCCATGTTACTAAACATTCATGCAAAAATTTATTCAGATCAAAACCTTCATACAAAAGGACTGTACAAAAAACTGCTTGTACCTAATTTCGGTACAAACTGGCCGCCAACAGCCATCTTGAAATTCGGACCATACCCAAAAACACTCGTTCTCGTCCCAAGGTAATAACAAAGGTACCCAAGAAGTTTTGTGAACATCAGCTCATAAATTCATCCCCTAGCCCAAGCCATATTGACATGTGTACTTATTGGGTATAAGTGGGAGCGTGTTGGCTCAGTGGTAGACTGTTGGACTTCTATGCTTGAGGTCCGGAGTTCGATCCCCGTCCGGGACGTTGCGTCCTTGGGCAAGGCACTTTATCCTGGTTGCCTACATGGGGGCACGATGACGCCACGTACAAAGGTGTACTGCACGTCGGTGGTGAACATGTCTTCAACCGCTGAAACCCTGCTCGAGCGGAGCTTGAACTGAGTTAGAATGTTGATGAGCTGACAGTTGCTCGTCTATGCCCGGTGGTTCTCTCTGGGTACTCCGGCTTCCTCCACCCATAAATCTGTCACGTCACGATTAGCCATTGTGCATAAGTATGTGACCTTAAACACCAATAAATAAATACTGTGTATAAGTATCACTGAATAAATCAAAGTTCATCTAATTTGCATAATTTGTGGACCTGTATTATATGTAATTTATTCCATGTTATTAAACATTCATACAAAAATTGATTCAAATCTGAACTTTCATACAGAAGTTCTGTACAAAAAACTGATTGCATTAATTTTGGTACAAAATGGCTGCCGGTGGCCATCTTGAATTTTGGACCGCACCCCAAAACACTCGTTCTTGTCCCACGGTGATAACAAAGGTACCCAAGAAGTTTCATAAAGATCAGTTCATAAATACGGCCTCTAGCCCAAGCTGTATTGATTTGTTGACAGATGGATGGACAGACAGGCCATGACAAAACCTCAAATTTGACTATGCCAAAGCTGAGCTAAAAATGAATGTTAAGCATATTATTCCCATGGTGGTTGTTGCATAAAACATTTTGCTGATGCATGGAAGAAACCAGATGCTCAAGAAACAGCGTGACTGCATTTAGAATCTGAAGACTGAAGAGATAAATTAGAATGGAAGACGTGTTGAACTGAAATGAATTTTTTATTAATCTATTGTAACTCGATACTCCAACTTTTGCATCATTCCAGGTTTCCTGAATAATACCCTTTGGTTTGGGGTATGATCGATATAAACGTGGTTCGTTCGTACCATAACTGATATGTACTTATTGCACTATGTGTTGATCAATATGTACAACCTAGAAATTTGTCATTTTGGCGGAGTCAGCATATTCCATCTCGGGTGATGTATAATTACAACTGTTGGCCCCTCAGGTCTATTCACTGCTGATTTCAGTACAGTGGTACCATGTTACTCTGTAGAAGTGGATCGGTGGTGAATGTTCAAGTCAGTGTTGGTATTTTTAAGAAGTAAAACCGTGGTTGCAGTGCAGTTATTGGTGGTGGAAGGGGTAAAGTTCATTCATCGAATTTAGGTTGAACTTGCTTCCCCAGTGTGTACAGTGTATGAACAACATCGAAACATCATCAGTCTTTGACAAAGATAAACTAGAAAAACTGTGAGCACTGCTCACTAAATAATACCACCCACTCCCACCAAGAAACATTTTACAACAGTAAAAGTGTGTTTAATGTAGAGAGCACAAACACTGACCCCCCCCCCCTCTCCCCAACACACACACACACCTCCACCCCAAAGCTTGAAATTGAAATGACAAAGCCCATTTTTCAATATGTGAAACTGTAAAAATGAAAATATCTGAAAACAAAATAGGTGGTACACATTTTCACTATATGTAAAAGAATGTTTGAAGGTTTCATTGAAATCTATTCACTAGTTTAAAAGAGGTCGCGGAAAGCAAATGTCAACACCCCCCCCCCCCCCCCACACACCCCACACAAAGCCCATTTTTAAATATGGGAAACCCTAAAAATGAAAATATCTGAAAACAAAACCAGAGATGCATATCTTCAATATATGTAAAAGAATGTCTAAAAGTTTCAATGAAATCTGTTCAATGGTTTAAGAGGAGTTGCAGAAAGCAGATCTGTACAGAATGTCAACTGAATTTGACAAAGTTAATTTTTCAGTATGGGAAACTGTAAAAAAGAAAATATCTGAAAACAAAATAGGAGGTCTGAGAGTTTCAATGTCCGTTCACTGGTTTAAGAGTTGCGGATAGCAGATATGTAACCCCCCCCCCCCCCCCCCCTCCCCCAAGAGTAACACCCCTATAGCATAATGGACGAACGGACGTCTGTCCGAATATGAAAAAATCTGAAAGAAAAATAGGAGGTGCACATCTTCAGTGTATTTAAAAGAATGCCTGAGAGTTCCAGTGGAGTTTGTTCAATGGCTTAAGAGGAGTAGCAGATAGCAGATCTGTACCACTCCCTACTAAAACCTGAATTGACAAAGACCATTTTTGAATATGGGCAACTGTAAATATGAAAATATTTGAAAAGAAAATAGGACGTGCACATCTGCAATGTCTGTAAAAGAATGTCTGAAAGTTTCAATGAAATCTTTTCAATGGTTTAAGAGAAGTTGTGGATAGCAGATCTGTACAGAATGTCAATTGAATTTGACAAAGTTCATTTTTCAATATGGGAAACTGTAGAAATAAAAATATCTAAAAACAAAATAGGAGGTGCACATCTTCAATGTATGTAACAGAATGTCTGAGAGTTTCAATGGAATCCGTTCACTGGTTTAAGAGGAGTTGTGGATAACAGATGTGTACATCCCTAAAGCGTAACAGATGGATGGACGGACAGACATCGAAATATGAAAAAATCTGAAAGAAAAATAGGAGGTGCTGATCTTCAATGTATGTAAAAGAAGGTCTGAGAGTTCCAATGGAGTTTGTTCAATGGTTTAAGAGGAGTAGTGGATAGAAGATCTATACCCCTCCCTACTAAAACCTGAATTGACAAAGACCATTTTTGAATATTATGGGGAACTGTAAATATGAAAATATCTGGAAAGAAAATAGGAGGTGCACATCTGCAATGTATGTAAAAGAACATCTGAAAGTTTTAATGAAATCTGTTCAATGGTTTAAGAGGAGTTGCGGATAGCAAATCTGTACAGTGTCAATTGAATTTAACAAAGTTCATTTTTCAATATGAGAAACTGTAAAAATGAAAATATCTGAAAAGAAAATAGGAGGTGCACATCTTCAATGTATGTAAAAGAATGTCGGAGAGTTTCAATGAAATCCGTTCACTGGTTTAAAAGGAGTTGCGTATAGCAGGTGTGTACCTCCCAAAGCATAACAGACGGACAGATGGACGGATGAACGCACGGGCGGACATAGAGAACACTACATACCACCCACTTTTCAAGTGGGTGGTATAATAAGACAAGAACTGTGATAATTGGGAATATGTTAATTTCTGTTCCCTGTATGCTACATTTTCAATAAAAATAATATGAGGTGCTGACTGTACTAAAGAATTGAGGGGTGGGTTAATGTGGCCCTCAGATTTAATGTATTTGGCCCTCACAGTTAATGTATGTCAACGAAAGTTACCAAGTTACAGTGAAATTATTCCAAAATGAGTCATCCTATCTTGTTACAATGAAATCCCTTCATAAATACGACCTGTAGACTGTGCTAAACTTGTTTTTGTTTCGGGCTTGGGCAGCCATCATGGTTGACAGATCATGACCAAAAGGGGACGTTCTCACCTAGACATTATACAGACTCATCCTACCAAGTTACAATGAAATCCCTTCATAAATACGGCCTGTAGTCTGTGCTCAAGTTTTTCGGGTTTTGGGGCTTGGGCAGCCATCATGGTTGAATGATCTCGACCAAAAGGGGATGTTCTCATCTTGGCATTATCTGGAGTCATCCCACCAACTTGAAGTTACAATGAAATCCTTTCAAAATATGATATGTAGACTGTGCTGAAGGTTTTTGGGCTTTGGGCTTGGGCAGTAATCACTGTAGACAGATCGCAACCAACTGGGGAAGTTCTCATCTAGACACCATACGGAGTCATCCTACCAAGTTAAAATGAAATCCCTCCATATTAAATATGACCTGCAAACTGTGCTAAAAGTTTTGGGGTTTCAGACATGGGCAGCCATCACGGTTGACAGATCATGACCAAAAGAGGCCATTCTCATCTAGACATTATACAGAGTCATCCTATCAAGTTACAATGAAATCCCTTCATAAATACAGCCTGTAGACTGTGCTGAAGGTTTTCAAGTTTTGGGTTCGGGCAGCCATCAAGGTTGACCGATCGCGAACAAAAGGGGACGTTCACATCTAGGCATGACCTTAAACCTGCATATAAAATTTCGTGAAGTTCCGACAAGAACTGCGGGGTGTAGCCTGTGCTAAAGGAAAATGACTCCTAGACTACCGCACGCGTGATGGCAACAGCTTATCTTGACTTTGTCAGTTGACGGTTGAAGATAGAATGACAAACGCACATTGCATTGTTTTCAAAAAAGCCGCCTTGTTTTATTTACTTCACTTGTCTTCCTCCAGATTTTTTTTGTAATACAGTACATATAAATAAATCAATGAAAGTGTCAATGACAATGCAGCTTAACTTGTGTGTTGTGTTTGATGAAAGGATAATGTTCAATGTTTATGAAAGGATTATGAAATAAGACAAGAATTGTGATAATTGGGAATATGTTCATTTCAGTCCCCTGTATGCTATTTTTGATAAAAATAATATGAGGTGTACACTGTACTAAAGAGCTGAGGGGTGGGTTAATATGACCTCACAGTTAATGTATGTGGCCCTCACAGTTAACGTATATCAACGAAAGTTACCAAGTTACAGTGAAATTATTCCAAAACGAGTCATTCTATCAAGTTACATTGAAATCCCTTCATAAATATGGCCTGTTGGCTGTGCTAAGGCTTTGGGCCCCTGTAGCCATCAGTTTCCCAATTTGGTCCAAAGGGGACGATCTCATCTAGACATTATATGAAGTCAACCTACCAAGTTACAATGAAATCCTTCCAAAAATACGATCTATAGACTATGCTAAAGTTTTTTGGGCTCTGACACAGGCAGCCATCAAGGCTGAATGATCGCAATCAAAAGAGGACGTTCTCATCTAGACATTATTTGGAGTCATCCTACCAAGCTACAATGAAATCCCTTCACAATTATGACCTGTAGACTGTTCTAAAGGTTTTCGGGCTTCAGGCGCCTGTAGCTGTCACAGTTGCCCAATCGTGTCCAAAAGGGGATGTTCTCACCTAGACATTATATGAAGTCAAACCTACCAAGTTGCAATGAAATCCCTTCATAAATATGACCTGTAGACTGTGCTAAAGGTATTCGGGCTTCGGGCTCGGACAGCCATAATGATTGAATGATCGCAAACAAAAGGGGACATTCTCATCTCAGCACCATCTGGAGTGATCCTACGAAATTACAATGAAATCCCTTCATAAATATGACCTATGTACTGTGCTCAAGATTTTCGGGCTTCGGCCACCTGTAGCCATCACAGATGACCAATCATGACCAAAAGGGGATGTCATCATCTAGGCATTACATGGAGTCAACCTAAGAAGTTTCAATGAAATCCTTCCATAAATACGACCTATAGACCATGCTCAAGTTTTTTGGGCTCGGGCAGCCATCAAGGCTGAATGATCGCAACCAAAAGGGGGCGTTCTCATCTAGACATTATTTGGAGTCATCCTACCAAGCTACAATGAAATCCCTTCATAATTATGACCTATAGACTGTTCTAAAGGTTTTCGGGGTTCGGGCCCCTGTAGCTGTCACAGTTGCCCAATCGTGTCCAAAAGGGGACGTTCTTATCTAGACATTATATGAAGTCAAACCTACCAAGTTGCAATGAAATCCCTTCATAAATATGACCTGTAGACTGTGCTAAAGGTATTCAGGCTTTGGGCTCGGGCAGCCATAATGGTTGAATGATCGCAACCAAAAGGGGACAATCTCATCTCAGCATTATCTGGAGTGATCCTACGAAATTACAATGAAACCCCTTCATAAATATGACCTGTATACTGTGCTCAAGATTTTCGGGCTTCAGGCACCTGTAGCCATCACAGTTGACCAATCACGACCAAAAGGGGATGTCATCATCTAGGCATTATATGGAGTCAACCTAACAAGTTACAATGAAATCCTTCCATAAATACGACCTATAGACTATTGTAAAAGTCTTTGGGCTCGGGCAGCCATAAAGGCTAAATGATCGTGACCAAAAGGGGATGTTCTCATCTGGACATTATCTGGAGTCATCCTACCAAGCTACAAGAAAATCCCTTAATAATTATGACCTGTAGACTGTTCTAAAGGTTTTCGGACATCGGGCCCCTGTAGCCATCACAGTTGCCCAATCGTGTCCAAAAGGGGAAGTTCTCACCAAGACATTATATGAAGTCAACCTACCAAGCTACAATCAAATCCCTTCATAAATATGACCTGCAGACTGTGCTAAAGTTTTTTGGGCTTTGGGCTCAGGCAGCCATAATGGTTGAATGATCACAACCAAAGAGGAGAATCTCATCTGGGCATCATCTGGAGTGATCCTACGAAGTTACAATGAAATCCCTTCATAAATATGACCTGTAGACTGTGGTCAACCTTTCGGGCTTCGGGCACCTGTAGCCATCACAGTTGACCAATCATGACCAAAAGGGGATGTCATCATCTAGGCATTATATGGAGTCAACCTACAAGGTTACAATGAAATCCTTCCATAAATATGACCTTTTGCCTGTGCTAAAGGTTTTTGAGCTCGGGCACCCATCAAGGCTGAATGATCGCGATCAAAATGGGACGTTCTCATCTAGACATTATTTGGAGTCATCCTTCCAAGTTACAATGAAATCCCTTCATAAAAATGACCTGTTGCCTACGCTAAAGGTTTTCGGGTTTTGGGCTTGGGCAGTCGTCATGGTTGGCAGATCACGCCCAAATGGGGAAATTCTCGTTTAGACATCATAAGGAGTCATCCTACCAAGTTACAATGAAATCCCTCCATATTAAACATGACCTGCAGACTGGGCTAAAAGTTTTTGGGTTTCAAGCTTGGGCAGCCATCATGGTTGATAGATCATGCCCAAAAGGGCATGTTCTCATCTAGGCATTATACAGAGGCACCCTACCAAGTTACAATGAAATCCCTTCATAAATACGACCTGTAGACTGTGCTAATGGTTTTCAGGTTTTGGGCTCGGGCAGCCATACCGGTTGACTGATCGTGACCAAAAGGGGACGTTCTCATCTAGACATGACCCCAAACCTGCATATGAAATTTTGTGACAATCAGACAAGAACTGCGGGGTGTAGCCCATGCTAAAGGAAAATGTGAACAGAACCTTAAGTCCTCAGATTAATTTTAAAGTATTTATGGCCTTTCTCTGCTTACATAGTTATTGATGACTTGGCAGTGGTTCTACATCACTGCTGGCTGCCTATACAGGCAGCCAGCAGTGATGTAGAACCACTGCCAGGGAAAATTCAGTCTTCATACAAGAGTAATAAAAAAGGTTACACAAGGGAGCACCTGCTTCAGTGCAATATAAAAGTGGCGGTTTGGGGCTATATGGGGGCTTAAGGGTTAAGCTAAAAATGAAACCAGAATTGGTGGTGTCGGGACTTTTTGCCCCAATTCCTGTTCACCCCAGGTTGTTTCGCCCTCAATATTGGGGCAAAATGACCTGGGTATGTGGGGCAAAACAATATTGATTTTCTTCGTTTTTTAAAATGGTTTTAAAGTTAATTTCAACATCAATTAACATTAAAATTTATACAACCTAATGTTTTCGTATAATGTTTTCTTCTGAATTTTGGACAACACTTTACACTGGCAATCACATTGTCAGTCTTTATAAACCTCCGCTAAGTAAGAGTAAATTCATTTATTCAGCTTCAGTAAATTTCAACTACAGACACAGCAAATATGTCAGAATCATGTGTAGACTGTAATAGAAAGGTGAGATGTAGGCAGCATGCTATCACTTGTGATGTGTGCGGGAATTGGCACCATCAATTATGTGGAAAAATGTCAGTTCCCCCCCCCTCCCCACCCCCCGGCAATTTCACCACTGGAGCCCTTCTGTTACAAGCGTTTTTGCCACTGAGCGATTTTTCTGGATGCCATGTGGAACCAGTACATCCTTAACTACGTATAGGAATGATATAAGTCAAGAGGCAACTCTGGCTTGCACTTTGTGTGTGTGTCATGTGGCCGGGCAAGAACAGCGTCTTCAGAAAGGGAAGAACAAATCCCACTCACATAAGCGGAAATTGCTTAACCCTTCACCCATTGCGGGTAGCATCCGATACTTGCAAAATAAATTCATGAATCGCTAAAAATGTTCAATTTTTGTCTCGTTGAGCTTGTTCCAATGAGGGGTCTTAAGTTATGTTTTTGAGACAAAAATTGAAAACAACAAATTTGAATGACGATTTTTGTATATAGACCTAGTTGATTTTGTTTGTTTCGTTGGGTAAAGGGTTCATGGTGTAAATCATCAACTGTATGGCAATTATTCAGATATCTATCTGGACAAGCAATTAATCGGTTAACCAAGGTTAATCCACATGATTAAACGATCAAGAAAACCCCTTATTCATTTCAGCTCTAAGAATGTGAAGGCAGAGACACAGATATTCCTGAATCACTTGATGAGACTTAAAGTCAAGGCAGGTAAATGGCCACATCCACATTTGTTTCCTCTTTTGAAATTTTGCTGTCTGATTTGGGGGCGTAACTACCCACCTCTGCCTGTGACGCGAAATGACCAGGCAATCTTTCAATTTTGTAAAATGCAGGTGCGCCAAGTGGAGTGTGGGCCATTTCCAATTTGCAAGAGCCATTTTCCTGGCTTAAGAAATGCTCAGCTATTGTGAAAAAGTTACTGAAACAGCAATGTTTTAATAGAATACAGTGTGTGTGTGATAGTGGCAGACCGTCTATCATACACATGCTGTATTCTATTAAAAAATATTCCTGTTTTCATAGTGACATTAAGTCATGTTTATTGGGTCATAACAATAAAATAAAGATCACATACTCACAAGAATGTTCATTATTTCGAACATTTTGTAAAAAAAAATAAATCTGTAAACTAAACTGAAATGCACACAAATAATCGAAAAGTAGAGTACACAGTTTGAATAAGGAAAAACCGGAACCGGGAACAGTAACTAGAATAATATGGAATGAACCAATTTCATCATATTTAAATTTAGATGCTCTGTGGCATCGACTGTTGATGTGTCAGCTTTTTTTCAAGTTGCGACAAAGTTTCCAGACTTCTTTTGAAAGTGAAACCTACACTGCGACTGTACCATGTAGTTGTATATTACTGCATAAGGTCATGTGCACTTGCTATTGCTGCTTGATGAGCATTAGCCCCACTTGTGTTAAGATAATTCAAACATTCAAACAGGCGATCATGTTGCATGCTGATTTTTGCCAAGGTGCGGTATAAGTGGCACAGAGCTTTTCAAAATTGCATGTGCGATGACACGCAAGCGCAACTATGCAAGTCAAAATCGAAAGACTGGACCCGGGACAAACAGGGATTGTGGCGAAATGACTCGGGGGGTGAACAGGAATTGGGACGAAAAACGACCCAGGACTGCACTTACAATCTGACACTATTTGTTTTATGAAGAACTTTCCACATCAGATGATCAGCCTTCCAGACCAATCGCCATTATTTACACAAACAATACAGCAGTGTGCATCGCGTTCCATGGCGGGATAGAATCATGCAATTTTCAAAATGGAGTAATATAGGAAAGCTCAATTTTAAACAAAAAATGTTACAACTTAAGAAACTGAGCTGGCATTTCTGTGTAATAAGAATCATATATGACCATGTGACAAACTGAAATTCTGGCTAAGCTTTAATTTATATTATTTATAGAACATTAAAATGCACAGAATTCTGGAATCAATAGTATTGACACATTCCACAGAAGTTTTATGTGTAAACTCTTTTTTATGAAATGGCTGTGAGTACAGGTTAAAGTGGAAACTGTTAGTAAACAGAAAAATAAATTTTTACTGGGAAAATAACATCAAACATGAAATTCTCACTAAATCAACTTTAAGATACATAAATTCAAACACAGTCAAAATTGGACAAGCTCATCGTGTCTGGACTTGTAACATCCAAGAAATAAGAAGAGCTCTCTTGAAAGTAAAGATTCTAACAGGTACCGACATCTAACAAACAAGTCACATCTGCTCGAAAGGCAATGGAATGAATGCTTCCTAACTCAATTTTCTTGCTTTGTGAAACTACCGAAGAAACAATAGAACACCTCCTTTGTTCCTGCCCTCATCATCAAGTACAAGAGTATCAGGGCAACTCGTACCATGGACAATTCGTACCTATCCTTGGACAACTTGTACCCCACTCAGGACAACTCATACCCCGCCTCTGGACAACTCGTATCCTGCCTCTTGACAACTCATACCCCGCCTCTGGACAACTCATACCCTGACTCGTAAAGGATTCATACCTGGGATTGGAGACTACATGTGAAAAAATAAGAAAGACTATTCATGAAAATCACATTTGACATTTATTTTTTCAAGAAATATATTACTAACAAAACAAAGATATAACACACAAGCACTCTCGTTCGAACAAATGAAACACAAAACTAAAATGCACTAAAAGTTGAGCGACACATGTTTATAAATAACTGAATTGCTGAGTTAATTCCTCTTTTTCTCCATTGTATTTTTTGCATCTGGCTTAACTGTTTATAAATAACTGAAATGCATCTGAGCTTAATTAACTGGGATGAAACGGATCACTTGAAATAAAATTATTTGCCACATTTTCTTACATGCTATCGATCCATTTCATCTCAATTAATTAATAAATTATACTCAGATGCAGATAATACAATTAAAAAAAAAATACGAAATATTAAAATTTTTTAGTAAATTTTGTTTCTTAACATACCTACCACAATTGTTTACAATTGGCTGTAACATAAGTGCAAGCCCTACTTCGGAACTAACTCAAGCTTTTAGAATCTTTTCCAAACGAGTTGGAAAAGTACTAGAGTGCAAAAGCACGAAAAAGATCGAAAAAAGGGTCGAGCGAGACCAGCGCTCGAAATTACAGGTACTCTCTCTGCACACCTCTTGCGTTTACCGAGCGCATGCGCAACAACCGTGACGTCAATTCCGTATTTCCGCCAACGAGAAGTTTGTGATTTAGCGGGGAGGCATCGATATCAAGATATCCCCAAGGAGGGTGGGCCTCCGGTAAACAATTGTGGTAGGTATGTTAAGAAACAAAATTTACTAAAAAATTTTAATTTCTTTTCAACCTACTCACAATTGTTTACAATTGGCTGAATAAACAATAGGAGGAGGTGAATCACATAACCAATACCAACAAGAGTAGCAGAACGAAAGCGAGGATGGCAGAGAACAAAAACTAAAACCTGTAATGAAGAAAGAGAGAAGGCACCTGAAAAGAACAAGGCTGAGAGAAGCGCAACCTCGACAAAAACAATTTAACGAGGGTGCACAACAGCCTGAGCAGCAACGAGAGGGCCTAAAGAATAAAGGTCCTCAGATTGCTGCTGAAGGTGGCGGAGATAAAAGGAGGAGAAGGTAGAAGCATTCCTCCAGTAAGCCGCATTCATAACATCACAGAGCGAAACAGAATTGGAGAACGCCCAGGATGTAGAAATGGCACGAACCTCGTGAGCATTAAGCCGGTTCGAAACAAGATCCGATGCAGACAAGCGAGAATAAGCCAGCTTGATTGCAAGACAGATCCACCTGGAAATAGAATGGGAAGAGATAGACTGCCGCTTAGGAATGAGAGACAGAAAGAATCTCTTCCGATCCCTCCTAATGAACTGAGTGCGAGTAATGTAAGTCTTGACCGCACGAACAGGACAAAGAAGAGGCCTCCGTCCATCTACAGCAGGGAGAGCCCGAATGCAGATGGGAGGAGGTACCGAATCGGGGAGTTGATTCTTAGCCAGAAAAGAGCAATCAGTAGTGAAGGTGACACTGTTAGCCTCATTTCGGAAGAAGGCAGAATCAACAGATAGCGCATGAAGCTCACTGACTCGACGAGCAGAAGCAAACGCTAGAAGAAAAGCCGTCTTATAGGTGAGAAAACGCATGTCGGTCTCAGATAAAGGCTCGAAAGGCGCCCCCTCCAAACAGTGCAACACCCATGCCAAGTTCCACTTGGGTGTAAGACGCAAAACTCGAGGCCTCTTCAAAGAAAAGTGCCGAATAAGTTTGGAGAGGAAAAGATTACGACCGATACACCGCTTTCCCACATAAGAGAAAGTATCAGACAGCATAGACCGATAGCCCTTAATCGTAATAGGCTGGAGGCCCTTGGAGTCAAAAAGAAAAACCAGAAAATCCGCAATTTGAGCGATAGACGGATCACGGTAATTCACATTGTGATCTGAACACCAGCGGCAGAAAACCTTCCACTTGGCGGCATAAGTCATTAAAGTGGAAGGTCGCCGCGATGCAGAAATGCACTCCACTGATCGTCTCGAAAAACCTCTACGTCGGAGACTGGACCTGATAAAAGACAGGCGTGAAGGGACAGGCTCGCCAAGTTGTTGTGATACTTCCTGGGACGACCTTGTGAAAGAAGATCGCGACGTAGAGGTAGACGAATCGGTCGATCGGCCAATAGAGGCCGCAGCAGATTGATCCACACCCTCTGTGGAGACAGGGGTGTGATCAGAATGATCCTGCAACTGCAAGCACGAATCTTCGCTAAAACTTGAGGAAGAATCGGTGCAGGAGGAAAGGCATAGCCGACCCAGCCTGTCCAGTCCAGAGACAGAGCGTCTACTGCAAATGCCAGAGGATCTGGACAAGGGGAGACAAAAGTCTCTACCTGATGATTCCAGCGAGTAGCGAAAAGGTCGACCTGAGGATGACCCCACTGCTCGCAAATCGCCTGAAACACCGACCGACGTAGCATCCATTCGGTTGGAAGGACACTGTCGCGTCGGGACAGGGAGTCTGCTAGGACGTTGAGACGCCCGGGAATGTGTCGAATGGACACCCGAGCGTTCACATCCCGCGCCAACAGAAGAAGATCCCGAGACAGCCGATACATAGGAATCGAATGAGTGCCTCCCTGATTCCGTATGTAGGCCACTACTGTCGAATTGTCCGAAAGAAGTAGGACAACATGGTCCGACAGATGAGGGATCCAAAGCCGAAAACTCAACAGAAGAGCAAGGAGCTCCTTCTGGTTGATATGAAGGCCCACCTGCTCGCTGTCCCACTCTCCGTGAGTAGACAGACCGAGAGGGTCCAACGTCGCACCCCAGCCCCGATCGCTGGCATCCGCAGTAAGGATGCGATCGGCCAAAGGAAGATCCAACGGAACACCCTGTGTCAGCCAGGGAATATCTGCCCAAGGGCGGAGGTGACAAAGCACAGACCGAGGAATAGTGAGTTCCAGGTCCAGCGGATCTACATTCGGACGCCAATGATCCAACAGGAAGTGTTGGAGAGGTCGGACAAACAAGCGACCGAGCGGAATGAGATCGGTCACCGAACCGCAAAGGCCCAGCATCCGAAGGAAAGTCCTGGCCGAGACCGAGGAAGATTGAAGCAGGTCCCGAGTCAAGGCGGAAAGAATCGTCGCCCGAGCCTGGGGAACCGACACTACATTGTGAAGAGTGTCGAAATCCATCCCCAAATGACGGAATCGCTGAGAAGGAAGAAGATCCGACTTCTCGCGATTGACTCTGAAACCCAGCGACGCTAGCAGGAAAAGAAACTGCCGGACATCGAACTCCAGAACAGCAGCATCGTGGTGCCGTTGGAGGATGTCGTCTAGGTAGGCGGACGAAGTCACCGCCGACTGAGTGCGATGGAAAGCAAGCACATGTGACATCAGTCGGGTGAAGGCCCAAGGAGCCAGGTTCAAACCGAACGGGGGAGCTCTGAATTGAAAAACTCGATCCCGAAACGAGAACCGAAGGTATTTCCGTGACGCCAGATGAATGGGTACATGGAAGTAGGCATCCTTCAGGTCGATACTGGCCGCAAAATCGCCCTGATGAACTGAACGTCGAACCGACCGGAAAGTCTCCATACTGAAACGAGGAGCAATTATGTACTCGTTCAGGGTACTCAGATCGATGACAGGACGAAATTGGCCGTTTTTCTTCGGCACCAAGAAAAGTCTCGAGTAAAACCCCGGTGAAAGGGTGTTCCTGACCACCTCGATCGCCCCTTTGGTGAGGAGATTGTCGATCTCCTGCACCAGAAGGTCCCGACGCAGAGAATCTGAAGGGACCTGAGTCGGAAGGGGCACCCGAGATAAACTGGGGTGCCGATGGAAGGACAGTCGCAGACCGGAATGAATGACGTCGAGGACCCAAGAGTCCGACGTTATCTCTGTCCAACAGTCGTAAAACAGCGACAGCCTTCCTCCGACTGGAGGCGAATCGAGGTGAGAACCTTCACTTGCGGCCTCGACGAGGCCCCCGAGAGGAGAAACCACCTCGGGAAGTGACAGAGTCCTGAGACTTTCCAGTCTGAGGCTGCCAGCGGGCCTGGCCACGTCGGCGCTTCTTATGAGCAGAAGGAGCAGACGGAGCCGAAGGCGTAGCCGACGTCGCTGACGAGGCAGACGCAGCAGCATGCTTGGCGGGCCTGGAACGACCCCCACCCGCAGCAGCAGGTGGATCAAGCTGTCTCAGCAAAAGCTGGTCCTTCGAATGACGAAGAACTTCGCCACGAACAGCTTCCACGGAACCATGGAACAACTGAGGTCCTACCAAAGAGGCAGACCTCAGAACAGCACGTTGCTCAGAAGGAAGGGATGGTAAAGAATCCAAAACCGCATCCCGGCATGCCAGCTCCAAATTGGCCGTGTTACAGGCGTGAGCGTGAGTCAAGTTCATAAGAGCCTGTGACAAAACGCGAAAAGGCGCCTGAGCGTCATCAAACTCCCCTGGTGGAAAATATTCAGCCAGAGCAGCGACGACATGGTCCGCGAGAGATAACATACCCAGCATCTCTCGGGACAGGCCCACCATAGACTCAACTACCGACATCGGGAGAACTGCCGACTTAGGCTTAGTCAACCCGAGGGAAGAAGAATCCTCATCCACAGTAGTCATCCCTTGGAAGACTGGTGGAGAGACGGAATCGTAAACACGAAACCACGATGGAGGCAGAAAGGCATCAGCTCTAGAAAAGAAGGAACCCTTGAGGGCCTTAGAACACATTTTGGCGTCTAAGCCCTGGAAGGACTCAACCACCTGAGCCGATTGCAGAGGCCGCAAAGCCCCGGAGCTAGAAGGCTCAACAGGGTTACGGCGCTCCACAGTGGACCGCGGCCGGACGGTCACAGAAGGCTGGTCGGAAGGTAGAACGTCCGGCAATAAGCCAAAGACGAAATCCAAAGCCTGCCCCAAGACTGACGAGGGGGGGACCATCACCTTCAAGATACTCGTCATCCTCCGTAGCAGAGGAGACGTAGCCCAACTCGGGCTGACCAGCAGAAACCTCCTGTGAATACTGTGCAGTATCCAAGGGGCCAGGCGAGACATCTCGGCGACCGACCAAAGGAGGTTGTGCCTCAGGAGGCACAGGGAGGCCAACTTGAGGGTTGCCAGAAAGCAACCGGGTGAGCGCCAAAACGGCCTGGCGCAGGTCACCCTGAGAATCCGTCGCAGCAGAATCGCCCGACGGAGTGTCCTCCCAATGGACCCTTCTGGTAGAAGAACCCAAATCCTCAGAAGAGACCGACGGCGAACGTCGATCGGCAGACAGAATAGGAGCACGGTGAGAAGACACCGGAGGATAGTCCCGATTGTGACGCCCAGGAGCCATCACTGGCCTCTGCGAAACAGAAGGCCCTGCCTGCAAATCCTCGAAAGGGACCGACGGCGCACGTCGATCGGTAGCTGGACCTAGGACACGGTGAGAAGACACCGGAGGATTGTCCCAAGAATGACAGGAACCTGTCATTGGCCTCTGCGCAGCAGACAGCCCCAACTGCCTATCCTCTGAGACCGACGGCAAGCATCGATCGACACCCAGACTCGGAACACAGTGAGGAATCACCGGAGGAAGGTTCTGAGAGTGACAGCTAACCGGGGCTGTCACTGACCGCTGCCGAACAGCAGGCCCTGGATGCCAACGTCCCAACACCATCCCGCTAGCCGGCACACTAGCAGGCGAAGGTGGAACAATAAACGATTCACTCGAGGGGCGAGGAATCGCTGCCGAAGCGACCGGCCGGCTCAACCGACTAGGAGCAAACCTAGCCAGATGAGACGGAGCAGACAGCAAACCCGCACAGCCTCGCCGCGAGGCTGGGGGAGGCTGAGAACACACAGACACACCAGCAGATACAGCCTCGGTCCCCCGAGACTGTAGACCATCCCCAGAGGAGATGGAAGAGCCACCATCAGACAGAATAGGATCTGGAGTAGCAACCCCCTCAACAACGGTCGACGGTGTAGGAGGCAGATCGGAGAGGGTTACCGAGCTGACCTCGGAAAAGCTCTCAACGAAAACAGACGCCTCAATAGTGACATCCGAAGACAAAGAGACCGCGGTCTCCTCATCAGGTATCACAGAACAAACACCGTCAACAGTTGCAGAGGAGCTCGCCACAGAAGTCAGATCCGAATCCTGTGTGACAGAGTCACCACGTGCACCAGCAGAAATGTCTGCAACGGCACGGCTACCCTTACCCCGAGAACGAGGGGTTCTAGCTCTGGAAAGAACCACCTTGTTAACAGAAGCCCAAAATTTAGAGGACCAAACCCCACAGATACCACATGATTGGGCCTGAGTGCAATTGTTGCAAGTGACACATGTGGTATGGGAATCGTCCACATGTTTCGCCTGCAAACAAGAGGTACAAGGAATAGTCTTAGGCATGATATAAATACAACAATCAAGCTTCCCGCCGACGGAAAACCGAACGAAGGTCGTGTTCACACGTGGGGGAAAGGCAAGATAAAGTGTGAAAAGAACAGCAATAATAATACAAATTAACAATAAATGAGAGTAATAATTTGGTAGCTTGAAAAAGGATACAATCCAGTAGCACACTAAAGACGATTAATAAGTTGTTCATGAAGAATTAATATCATAAACAGCACAAGTCACAAAAATTTCCGACCATGAACAATGGCGGAAAATAAAGGAATTGACGTCACGGTTGTTGCGCATGCGCTCGGTAAACGCAAGAGGTGTGCAGAGAGAGTACCTGTAATTTCGAGCGCTGGTCTCGCTCGACCCTTTTTTCGATCTTTTTCGTGCTTTTGCACTCTAGTACTTTTCCAACTCGTTTGGAAAAGATTCTAAAAGCTTGAGTTAGTTCCGAAGTAGGGCTTGCACTTATGTTACAGCCAATTGTAAACAATTGTGAGTAGGTTGAAAAGAAACAAAAATGAATGTTATTAAAAGGCGGAATTAATTCGTGTTTTTCCTGAATTGTATTTTCTGCATCTAAGCTTAAATGAAATGAAAAGTTTGGTGTGAACTTTCTGATAAGACTTTCTCTGATGTCTTTGTAGTTGTTCTTCCCTTAACAATTTACACTGTACAACTACAGTTGTGGCTTCACAAAATAACAATAATAGTAAAATACAGAATGGTGGCTTTTTAATCAATACAAGTGAATAACAGGGCAGTGTATTCACTATTGGTCTAATTGGACTTTTTTAAGATAATTAATGAGACTGTTCGTACCTTTGCATGAGACAATTCGCACCTTTATATTGGACAATTCATACCTTTATGGGGGACAATTCGTACCTTTACGACAGACAATTCATACCTTCATATTAGGGTACGAATTGTCAGGGTGTGAATCATCCCGGGTATGAGTTGTCTAGGAAAAAGTACAAGAAAGGAGATCTTCAGCCTTAATGAAATAGAAAAACATCATCTCAACAGAAGCTTTTGAAATCATAACTTCTAACTCTTCTCTACTAACCCAAGTTACCCAACTATTACTAGACTGTTCTTCTATTTAGTTTCAACAATCCTTCTACTAACTCTTCCATTTTTACATAAAATTGAACAATGGAGTAGGGAATATATAGAAAAACTTCACCAGCTTAGATCAGTGTTACGAATAGTTGATCACGGAAGAAGAAATTCCATGATTAAATCAATCAATCCAATCAACAAATTAAAACTCAAATACATTATTTCAGTTTGTCTCAAATAAGAGATCTAGATGTAATCAGTGTATATATTCAATTATATCAATTTCAACTTTTACTCAGGAATACTGAGGTGCTGCGAAAAGTCAATGGCAATACATGAATTTTAGAGACAGAGCAGAACAGAACATCATTAAATTGTTGAACAGTAGGTATCGGCAATAGGGGGAGATAATTCAAAACTGCAGGAAATGTTTCACACTCAAAAACTGGTTACTTGAATCACTGAAAACAGACCTCTTTTCTACTGTGAGCTGTGAATGGTAGACAAGTCAGCTGGGGAAAATTTTAGATAATCAACATTCTTGATACATTAAAGCAAGGTTGGGCGGTTAAAACCGCCCCCGGTTTTAACCGGCGGTTTTAACCGGTTTTAACCGCCCCGGTCAATACTCCCTCAAGTGGTCAATACTGGTCAATACTGGTCAATTGAAATTTTGTAAAAGACAATCAAGTAGTTTTAGTAAAAGAATGTCATATAATATTTGAAAAAACATTTTTTTTATTTATCTCAGTGGTATTTTTATATTAAAGTTGCTATTTATATGAAATATGAAAGAAATTGTATTGTATGTAAATCCTAATAAGGCTGAAAACTTAGTGGTCAATACTTGATACTGGTCTATTTAAATATTTTAAAATATTAAAAAGGTGGATAAAATTTTTAAAGTTTATGGAATAGTATTTGTGCATGTATCACAAATGTCATTTTTACAGGTAAATTACAGGTATCACACAGGTACATGTAAGTACATGACAATTAATTAAACACCTGGATGACAGATGGTCAATTAGAGATTTGATTGTTAAAACAACACCCCTTCAGTACAAGGAAAAGGGGTAATAAAAAAGTGGCTTTAATCCATTGTAATGTGATAATTTAAAAGAATTAAATATATAATACTAAAAAAAACTGTAGTGGTAGCCCGTAAGCCACCTGATGAGTACCCTTGGCAGGGACGAAACAGTTTTTCCTTTTTTTGTCTTATTGTAACATAAGATTCCCCACTTATTTAATAATCATTCTCTTGTATTATCATTGATTTTGTACTATAAACTTCTTAATGAATAAAATAATACTATTTTGATATCATTTGTATGTACATGTAACCTCTTTTGTCCCTCTACAATAATAGATTTATGATTTATAAAGTTCAATTGGTCAATAATCCAATCGACCAGTATTGACCAGTATTGACCGGTTAAAACCAGTATTGACCACTGGTCTGGTCAATACTAGTATTGACCGGTTTTTTGCCAACCTTGCATTAAAGCTAGGGTACCTGTATTAAACGTGGCTAATAGTATTGTTTTTCTAATTTTATTTTACACTTGAAAAATTCAAAAAATTGAAAAAGTACTTTCTAGTCAGGCTACCGCGATGAAACAAATAGTATCGTTAGTAGAATTCACCATCTCCATGTATCAGCTGAAATATTGAATGAAACCCATGGGGTATTTTGGCAAAAAAATTTTTTATCTGAAGCAGTCTTGTTCTTTGCGGACAAAATTGTTTTCTTTCACTAGTTATCTCCCCTGATCCCCTCCCCTCCCCTCGCTGTTTACAAAAATTTGATCAACATTTGAGTCTGAGTATCTAGAGAGTGATTTAATTTTTAATCATGTTTTCTCATTTCAGAAAAAAAACAAACTTTTG